>OY979447.1:11325256-12580756 GCA_963855545.1 Ethmia dodecea | reverse complement strand
AATAAACTAAATCCGCGCGGGCAACGCCGCTGGGCATCCGCTAGTGTATCTATAAAAAGGTGGTAAAAATATAAAAAGTAATATTAGATATGCTGAGGACGACCTGATAAACTAACCTCGCATTGAAACGACAATATGTCACGCTACATTGTAACCTTGTAACGTAACAATTATAGCAAATGTACATAACCAATATGGACTTTAATTTTGCTAATGTAAAAAATTTAATATTTTTAATTCAATGAAACACCAATTTTCTGAATCAAAGATTCCTTAAGACATTAAGTGCTGTAACAGATGAAGTATTAGGTGCTACGATAACATTTATTTGTCTTAGTTGAAACTTTTTTTTAAAGCCCTGGGTTGCTGTTTCACGTACACATGTCTCAAAACCAATTCAGGGACCTTCGGGTTTTCCCACAATGCTATTCTTCACCGTCGAGCTAGTTATAAGCATATTGTATGTACCTACCTAAGTCTTTTAAACTCATTGATACATGCCCTTGGTACTTACAATACAGGATGTTAGAAAGTAGGAAAAGTACTTCGTTCCTTTAAAGATGTTATTAATATACAAGTACTCATAGGTATCATAACTATGTAAGTTCAATACTAAGTTAGCAGTTATTAAATATGAATAGGGGCTGTGGTGGCCAAAATCTAATACGATTGTAAAAACCCAATCACCATAAACTGTTATCTGTGTACACTAGCAATCGCACTAAAAGTCCCACTTTCCCCGATTGAATGGTCTCTAGTGGTGCAAACCTGCACTTTTCTATTGCAGATACTTCACTGTCAAATGAAATTAAATTGATTTTATTCAAAGTAGGGGCTTGTGGGTCTACTTTTTGAAAGTCATTGCATCGCTTCGGCATGTCGAGTTGAAGAGAAGAAGCGGGACAAGAAAGTCTTCATTCTACTTTACAGCGACCAAACTTATTTTAGTTTACTCCTGTCATTTTCTTTGTCCTGGAAGACGAGAGATATTTAGTCCTGTTAAATTAAAGTTAGTCCTGTAAGGCATTTCATAGCGTGTTTAGTGCATAAGTAAGGAAGTCACGATTAAAATACAGTCTCTGACAGGACTAAATTCGGTAGGTTATCTTCTATCCCTTTTCTTTTTTTGAGATAAGACAAAGACAGGACTAAACCAAAATAAGTTTAGTCGGTGTGAAGCAGAATCGAACCCAATATCTATCTATATCTATACATATGTGAAACTGTGACAACCGGGAAATATTTCTTGGAACAAGTTCTATGTACGTACACGTTATATTTTAGAAAAGAATAAGATCTAGGCCAAAAAAAAGTCTATGTCTTCGACCGTCACGATACTTACTTCACTATATACGTACTTAGTAAGAGCCCATGCATTTAGCGCTGTAACTTCATTCTATACAAGCTGTTTCCCGGGATTTCACCCGCGCCAGTCCTGTTCCCGTGGGAAATTACAGCCCCTTTTACTCCCAGAAAAGTAATTTTCCATAGGTGAAAGATTTAAAAAACATTGCAGTAGATATGTATGTATATAGATAGTCACGTATTATTTAGACAGTCACCGTTCCCGCTTGAATTCACATACACCTACATGCATTGCTGCTACATAGTTATAACTTATATAACGTTATAACTTATTCAAGTGCGAATAAAACTTAGATCCGTACGTGAACTCCGAGACCTTGACCCAGCAACTGAACCCAATAAATCTTGTGAAACTGAAATTTGTTCTCCACCTTTAAAAGCAGACCAAGCGACAAGACGAATTCTTTCCCTCATTTGCATCAATCCAATACTTTAAGGCCCATTGGAAAGTCCGCAAAGAAACGAGTCACTCACGAAACGCTCGTAAAGACGGTTTACGTACAGCCAAATTTATAGGCGCTTTTGAGAACACACGAATACTATGTTTGTTGTGTAAATTGTTAACTTTTGGAACATGTTGGACGGCTATGTTAAGGTTTTAATTAAGCGCTTTTGTGCATTGTTTTTGTGCTTCGGAAAGTACAGATGAAGCAACAAAACATTTGTGACGATGGGTTGCTTTCTCTGTTTGTAGTTTGAGCATAATGTAACAGAAGACTGTTTTGAGCTAGACGGGGTTTACCACTATATTTGCACATAGAATACAAAATAGTGCCATTTGAATATGTAGAATATTAAGTATAGTAGCGACACTTCGTGTCAAGTGCAAATTTGAGGTGATACGGTACGTAGGCCATTTTATTTGTTTTGATTTTAACTAAAATAATAAAAAACGGTTATGTCTTATCCCCGAGGAATTGGCTGAGATATTCCATCGGTAGAAGTAGTTACCTATTTGTACACTTTTTTTATTGGACCCTACGGTAACAGGTGACATCTGTGATAAACTAATAACAGACGAAAAGAGCGTTATTCTCGCCGACAAACTGATTTGTAGTTTCGCGAGTGTAATTTAAAATTGTATTCCTACTATTGGAAAAAGGAAATAAATTTAAAAAAAGTTTGGGGCTTGCTGGTTTCCTTACGATATTTTCCTTCGCCGTGATACATGCTCTCATCAGAAATAGTACCAGGACTTCATAAATGTGCAGCGGGCTCACTTCCGACAGACCTGGGCCCGCACCACCATCTCTTAAAACAAGCTTAAAACAGTATTGTTTTAGTATTGCTATCTTCATTCCATGACGTCCTTATAAAGTATAAGCTTGTTTTAATATTGTTTTGTGTCAAATCAAATAACTTGCATTCTTTAAGCTTGTTTAGGAACACTGTGCAAAAGTGATCACGGTATTTGAAAATGAGGCTACATCTCGTTATGCACGCAGAGAAATTGGTGACAAACAGAACTACTGAATCGAATAGTTAAATTAGGTTACAACATTTCTAGTTTGAAATACTTGATCCTTGTTATCTTTACGACTATTTATTCACTCCTACTAATCGTATGTTTCATTATATTATTTGATTAATGTAGCTCACAAAAAAATATTGTTGAACTAAAACATCAATAATTATTGCATCTTAAACAATAATTATATTAAAATGTATATAATGTATTGTAAGTACTAAGAAACAGGGATTAGCAGTTACTAAATGATCTAGTTCCTTTAAATGATTTACAATGTTACTGGTGGACTACGAGTGTGTCTGTAATCAAAACAACAATCTTTTTATTAAAACTACATTATAGTTTGCAGTACATATCGTTTTAAGTGTCGTATAATATTCGTTTAGTTTGGTTTACTTTTTAAGTAGTGTTAAGGTTTTACAAGAATATTATAGTAAAAACCACCCCGGAAACAGTAAATGGTACAATCTATGTACTAATCCGTGCTATTCTGTTAGCGTGTTTTAAAATATTTAAAATAATACTGTTACAATAACAATTGAGGTGGTATTCATAGCTAAGTATCTTGTTCTGTTTATTTAAAACTGTGTTTTTGTAAACAATCAAAAACCTTGCACGACACAACGTTGACTGTCCGCCATTGTGTTTTTGACCGAGCTCATCGTAGTACTCCAATTTGAGTTTGTTTGCTTATTAATTTTTTTGTGTAAGTAACACAAATATTTGACGTGGTGTATGATGAAGTTCATAGAGATATCCCACATTTGTTGCAGTTAGGGGGTTTACCTCAGTATATTCATACTTTTAAAGGTAAGTTGGTACCTCTATATGTTGTGACCCCCGCGCTGAGTCGTTTCTGGTGCAAAGACTGGACATAGCCATCCAACGCGGAAATGCCGCTAGCATAATGGGTACCTTTGCCCCAGGAACGACAAGGGGCGGATTATTTGACTGAGTGGACTATTTTGCATTGATATTTTGAATTATTATTTGTAGGATATTAAAATAAATCTACCCTTTAATGATAAAATAATAATTATTTTTAAACCCATATATGTTGTCCTTAAACAAAACTGTATTGTTATTACCTACCTAATTATTTTAATAATTTTTTTTTTGTTTTTTTCAGCCATTGAAAAATCTACTCTTAAAATCTAACGAAGGACGGGACCTGCTAAATTTATATTCAGAACAAGGCAAATTATCCAATAATGGGCGAAGAAAAGTTTGCAATATAATATTATAAGACGTAATGGAATCAGGCCCAAATAAAAGATAAGATAGTTCTATACTACCTAATATCTACTAACAAAAGCACAAGAAATAACTGCAGTACATATTTGAAAAGGAAAATATTGTGATTGTGGTGATTGTGATAATTATAAAATAAATGTAATATTTCTATCTATATAATATTGTTTATTTTGATTCCAGGAAACCTAAACCTGCCTATGGAGCCGTAGCCAGTGCGACGTCTTAACAATAATGCCGATAACCTCAATTTCTATGATTCTAACACCTAATGAACTTAGTATTAACTTTATTAAATCTGTGTTGACTTATTTTTATTATGATACTAGATAGTCGGAGTCTTTGGATATTGTAATGAAAAAGGCATTTTTTATTTTAAAGACGTCACACTTACTGATGGCTCTATGGACTGCGTTTAGATGGAGCGCCTGCAATCCAGTGGACTGTCAGCACCATGAACGGATCCCTTATAAGCTTTTAATAGAGAAAATACAGTTTTATTTACTTATACTAAGACAAATAAAATTGTATTTTTGTCTACTAAAAGCCTAAGAGGACCAGTTGGTACTGTAAGTGCACTAGATTGCAGGCTTCATCTAAACCAGTAGGCACTGCATACGAAATAGTAGCTGTAACAATACCTAGGATGCTAGCATTACAATGTGTATTGTACTTGTTACAAAAACCAACAGCTAGCGTTGCAATACGAATAGTTATCGTTACAGTTCACGTCGTTATGTTACACAAATTCATTAGTAGATACAGCAAAGTATTTAGTAAACCCAAAAAAAAATGTTTATGCTTACCAGGTTGCATAGTAGTCCTTATAATCGATCTAGTATTATTTGTCTACTTGACGTATGGTTACAATTACATTGGTATTGTAACAGGCGCGTTCTTAACTTGTAATCAGTATTATATTGTTTGGTCAGTGACACAAAACATCTAGTTGTCAGTAATAAACCGATCGGTAAAAATAATAACAGAATGGTTTTTGTAAAGTCAACTAGCGAGTCTTGCTGTCACGGTTGCAAACAGAAGTTCTAGTTACAGTAGGGTTTTTTCTCGTAAAGGTAGCCAGATATTTCTCTGCGTGTGGAATAGACATTTATGCTACAATCATTCGTTCTTTTACATCACTTTGTAGGAATGAAACAAGATTGTTGTAAGAGGTCGTGGTACGAATCTGAGTAATGTTGTTTTTAAGCTTGAAACAAAACGTTCCCGAACTATGATAGTTTTTAAGAGGTGGTGGTAGGCCCCCTGTCACTGCCCTTTGAGTTCATCGTAAAACTGTTCGATCCAGTTCCCGCCTATGTTGAAATACGAAGCCGCCTTGATTGCTCCATTGCCCACCCACACTATCGTAAATTGGGATAATCTCCGGATCTAGAAACGTGTTGCGTTCATCACGTAAATGTTAATGTTTATGTGCATTCGGTGCATATTACCAACATTTTTGTTTACGCCCTTAGCGATGAGAGATATCATGTTTGAGGGTATTTTTGTTTATAGTAACCGAAGGTCTTAGTATTTCGAAGAAATTTCAACATAACTTTTGTACTATGCAGGATGTTAGCATAGTTGCTACTGTCGCTATGTTTTGAGGTAGATAGCGTGGGTTCAAATCCCGCTTAAGCCAGTATACAATTATATCTATCACTTAATTAAGTTCAATAGACATATAGCTCATTTAAATTTTAAAATATACTAACTATGATATTAAACGTTAAAAAAGTTATTACGCAACAATGCAAGCATAATTGATTTCTAAATAATTATATTCTGATTATATATAAAACCAATCATCAAGTCAGTCTATATAATGACACGCCTAGGTATATTCTGTTACGCCTATCTATTGAATAGGTTTTTAAGTCTATAATGAACTTTTCTTAACCTTTCTTAACCATGGTCTGAGACCATGAATCACAGACACAATAGATTTTTAATTGTGTCTCGGTTCCAATTGGAACCGGCGTTTCTTAACAGATTAAAAGAAAACATTGAATTATATCGTATGCAAATCTCAAAATTACAATATAATGACAATCACCTGAAGACAGACATGCGACCGACATTCATTAACCTCTTTAATCGCAACAATCACACACGCAGATCGAATATCATCTCAATCAATTGTAGAAACACCAATCAAGATCAAATTAAAAATAATAATACTTAAACATATATCAAACAAAGATTTCTCCTATTTCGCCAAGCTATAAAAACTAGAAGCAGCCCGATGCGAATCGAGAGCTGCGTAAATTAGAGGCCACGTGCCGATTGGAATCGGTTACGCAATCGGAATCCGCGTAACCGATTGTATAATATCGGAGAAAATAACCGCTCTGACATTGGCATTACTTAGTGAAAGTATAGCCTAGAAACGTCGGCGAGCTGTATTCTTCTTTGCCCCATTGAGATACCGTTGTAGTTCCGACAGCAAAGAAAGTTGTATGTCACTGGCCATCGCGGCCAGCTGGTGTTCTTTTTAAATCCGGTCTTTGGTAATATGACGTCAGAGTTGATTATTTTATGAAGATTTTAGGCGTTGAAGTAAAATAATTGCTCTACAAATGGAATTTATAAATACACTTTTAGAGTAGTTAAGTAAAGTTAAAGATTAACGTTAGGGCACTAAAATTGCGTGACTATTTACATTATTTAGATTAAATTCTTTACTTCCGCATTTAAGAATGAATTAGCTAAGCGATTTATGTTATGGTACTTTTGAAATTATTTATATGATAAATATTGCTTGTGGTTTTTTTCTTCAATAAATACACAAAGCCTATCAATTGATTTGATTTGTTGATATGACTAAGAATTTTACGTAATATCTGAAGAAATCATTGATGATCTGACTTACGGTGAATACAATTCTGGCAGACTATCATATGCGTCTAAATTCAGTATTGTTGTATGTTAAGTAATGATGTTAGTTGCACAAAGAAATGTATGTTACATTATGCATTACACAATTGGAAGTTTAACTAATGGCATTTGCGCAAAGTGCCTAGCTCGATTGTATTATCTCCGAAATTGGATGTCAGTTTTGTCAATTGATAATGTTATGCAAAAGATTATGAAAAATGAAGATACGTAATAGGATGTCAGTTTGTGATGAATTGTTAAAGCTTCCAGAAATGCAAATCATAGCATAAAATATCAAGAAGAGTTCTACAATAAATTGTGTGCCTCCCAAAATTTATTCTACGAAAAATTCTAGATGGCATGTAAACGATTGATAGGTTTTGAGGGTGGCCACAATCTTTATATACGAACTTAGATATAAATAGAGGAAACACCATTTATACATACACACACACACCCTTACACACTTACATACCCCCTCACAGGCACTTTCACATACACATACATGTTCTATCGAATTATATCGAGTTATTTTCTTGCTGTACGTAATACTGACCAGTAAATTATGTAATTTTGTTATTGATGTACGGGCATCCACGATACAGGCCCAGCCTAGTGTGGATACCATTGATAAATAGTGTTCTGTGTGGCTCTTCCTGAATAAAAATCTTTTTATCTTATCTATCTTTATCTTATGATTTATGATACGACTGCGAAATGGCATCAAATTAAAGGCCGAGTACAAAAACTTTAGATGATTTAAACGTGTGTTTCAAATCAATAGGTTCAATAACAGACACTATTACAAAAATCGTATTCATCTTATAAGAATTTACTACTGGACATACATCCCCTACAGGCTAGTTAGTGATCACAGAATTAATGGAATTTGTGCCTTCACATCGAGAAAGTTACACGTACAATCTCGTGTTTCGATCATCATAATCACAGGACTGTCACTGTTGAATATACCTCTTCCCTCGTGGTTTTCCAGAACAACAGATCGAAAGTAGCTTGCATACAGCTTCCCATGACTTCGTTAGGTCTTCTATCTTGAGTAAATTTCCTAAGCTGCACTTACAAATGCGTGGTCTTCTTTCGAGAACTTTCCTTCCCCATCAGTTGTCATTTCTACGAACTATGTGCCTTGTCCACTATCATTTAAGTTTTGGTGATTCTCGTTTATAGTATATGCAATGACACTATAAGTTCTCATGGGAATACCACTACCACTCTTCCCACTCATAGAAAGAAAGACAAAGGCATTTTACTCAATTCCAATCAATAACGTGAGTACAATTACCAAATAACACTGTTTCTCATACTTCACGTGTCTACGCTTCACGTCGTGCATCAAGCAAACGATAAGTTTCATCAATTAGTCGGTACGATGGAACTATTTCGCAAATAATCGTGATGAGCCAAGGTCTCCCGTTATGGTGATCTATTGAATTTCACAACAGTAGCATTCAATGGCATCATTAGTGAAGAGTTAGTATCTGTACTGAATTCGTGAAGAAACGTTGTTTTTTTTACTAATTGCAGAACAGTTGAGTACGTTAGTATTAAACAATCCAGGCTCCACGAACAAGGCTTTATTCCTATAACACATCATCAAATCACATTTTCAAATTTTATTTCATTTATTTCTCTTTGTTAAATATTTAATATAATTTGTGTTTTTAATGTTGTGTATACGTATAATAGGAATATATTATATAAGAATTCTTGTCAGAACTACATTTTTTATTGTGACAATGTAAATATATATTATGCTGTTGGTGTACCTTATAAATAAATAACACAGTTTTAACAATGTATATTCTGTGTTATGTTGTAGTTGTACACATGTCCCAATTCGTGGAAGCGAGACACGGAAGCGGAGACCGTCAACTTTAGTGATTCTTCAGAGTGACCAGGGTGTGGAGCTATCTCACCGCCCAGGGCGTGAAACCGATAGATAATGTTGAAGGCAGTAGCCGCTGTGGTAGTAACGCAAGTAATGACTTTTGTGCGGATGAAATTTTGCCCGATTTTGGTACAGCGCCATCTGTTTGTGGTTGTGTTTTTCTACAATTATTGATTTTTACAAACATCTTCAAATAAGTAAATAAATAAAATAAATAATCTCACGCCTTTCATCCTCGAGGGGGTAGGCAGAGGTATTCCATTACTGGATATACCCACATTTCACGAGATACATTGGACCCCTAAACGTGATAGGTGGTGAGCCCATCGCCGGACCGGGTCTGTTTACACATGTCTCAGAATTATTTCTGAGACCTGCGGGTTTCCTCACGATGTTTTCTTTCACCGTCGAGCTAGTGATAAAAATGTACGTAAGTTTTTGAAAAACTAATTTTTACATCCCAGGATTCGAACCCGAGCCCTTCGCATATTTAGAGATGGTTCTAAGCGGCAACACAATTTTGGAATTTTTAGGTCACCACAACATTGTCAGTCTTATTTTGTTTTGGATAGGCGATGCATGATTATAGATACCACCAAATTATATAAGTCAATTTAATACTTGGGGATTCAGTCACTTCAGGGTAAGGGCCTGGCCCCATCATCACAGCCGTGCCGCGGAACGTTGCCGTGCCGCGAAAAGACACGGCGCCGTCGTGTCATATTCCGGTGTGATGTTTTAGTCTGGAGCTAGTAAACTAGTAGATAGTATCTTTCACACATCAGTACAACAAATTAGTATTAATATTCTCTTCTATTTTTTATTTCACAAGCAACCTACGGATTGGTCAAAAATTATATATAAACTGAAAAGCGATACGTTGGTGGCGCCGTGTATTTGCACGACACGGCAACGTTCCGCGTCACGGCGCCGAGCCGGTGCACGGTGGCGCCGCCGCGCCGCGCCGTGATGATGTGACCAGGAGTGCGATTTTAGAATCTCACTGGTGATATCAAAATCACTGGTGACTAAAATTATCACCGATGACTTTTATGTCACCATTTTCCAAAAGCCGTATTTTTGAAAGTTACACGCTGTTTTCAATAAATCGTCGCAATCACAAAATATCACTATCGAGTCCCGCTGCTAATTCTTCCGAAAAACATACTTTGGCACTTTTGGCAGATTCCACTACGTCAACTGTCAAAAACAATCGCATGGTGATTTCAATTACGAGTGGGTAGAGGCACTCGTAAATCGATATCATAGGTATGACAAATGTAAGTCACCGATGAGTTTCAAAAATACGAACTTTCGGAAATCACTCACATCGGTGAGAATTAGTCACTTGGTGAGATTCAAAAATCGACCCCCTGGGCCCTCCCAGTTTCTGTCAAGCTTGTCTAATTTGACAGCTATAATTAGATGTCCCTTCCCATAAGGCATTCCAAGCAAATAAAACGAAAAAATATTAGAAAAAAAGTACAGGATTTTGTGCTTTTTAATTTACCTCTAAAGCAAATTAAATTTGGTAAAGTACCTAGCAAGTAGCTAATTGGAATTAGATAGAAGTATACGTTTACTAGCGATGTCAGTAACAACTTCAGTCTCAGAGCTATCATTAGTAGTTAGCGATAAAACGCCGAAACAATCTTGATTTTGATTGGCACACAAACTAAGCAATTTAACGTCTAACGACTTCTAAATTTAAATGAGAATTCAATTACGTTCCAAATTTGAATTAAGATAGCGTAATCATCCGCCAATCAGAATCAGCTCCTAACGTCTGTCCATGACATAGAACTTGTACACTTGTAACCTGCTGATTCAACTACAATTTATATTCTGAACTCACCAAAAGCAATAACCGATGAATTTACAATCTATACATAAATTTGAATGATCGTACTGTCTGGGATACATTACAATACTTAAAGCTAAAACAATTTGTAATTAGAGCTAAACCTCGCTTTTATAATTCCATTTTTTTGTACCCGAAACTACGTGCTTTATAAATTACGGAGACAAAAAAAAACCTGCAAAAAGTATAGAAATGTTATTGACATTGACTTTTTTGGGCAACCAGTATTGTCCTCTAATGGACTCGTCCGCTGTTCATTGTAGCGTTTTTACACGGCCTCTGCGTAAAATGTATTCTACTCAAAGAGATTTAAATATAATAGGGCATAGAGGGGGCATTGGGAATATTTTCATACAAAACTTTGAAGCCTAAGCGTCATGTCCTTATCATGTCAGTTAGTATGAACGCGAGCTGTCATTCGGTCGAAATTGTACTAGACTTATTCCACTTGGAATAACTTTTGACTTCAAATTTTCCTCGCCTTGTCCCCTCTATGCCTTATTATATTTTAATCTCTTTGATTCTACTGATTGGCTAATTGATTCCCCCGGCAGCAAAGATTGGTTTAATAAAAAAGTGTTTTACTTTTTGATTCGATTTTGTCATATGCCTGACAGCCATTTCGATTAAACCGAATTTTATACCTATGGAAATACTCCTATTTTTTCATAGAAACATATGTTCAAAATTTGTTAGATCTGTCAGGCCAGTTGCCTTAGTTGGTAGTGATCCGCCTTTGATTCTGCCAATGTACATTAATAACAATGTAGATTGTAGGTTTCGTGTTTGAATAATATTCATAAGTATACAGCGCGTAACAAAATAAGCGCAATTCCTTATACACCCCAATTAGTATATTAATATTAAAAAAATATGACGATATGATTTTCGTTTTTCCGTACAAAATGTATGAAAAAAGTTTTTGGCGATTTCTGTAATTTTTAGTACTTATACCTTACATGGTCCTATAGAGTATTTTGATCCCCACGCGAAATAACATCGATTGGCATAAAAATATATTTTTTGTATTTTAGCATTTGTTTCGCTGACTGTACATTTTCTCCAAAATCTGTGAATGCGGTTCATAATATCTTAAAAAGTTAGGGATGGTCTCCTAGGTACGTTTTCCTGTAACTATAACGATTAAGGTACCTGCCCTTACTGACCCGTCTCAAAAATCCACCCTGTAAAACACTAGTGATTGATACAGGTTATGCTCGAACTATTGAGAAAACACAAAATTACGTGTGTTTAAGTACATTTTTTTTATTATGTAGCTTATGGAATTCTTGATAACATACAAAGTCATAACTCTCCTACTGAGAACAAAGTGACAAATGGAGTCTAGAGCAGTGTCGTATTTCTTGAACCGACAACGAAAGTCTATTTACCTACATCCTGCGGGACAAATATTTCTTACAAAATAACATTAGGGCAGCGTTAGTCATATTCGCTACATATGAAGAGATTTATTGCGTTTTATATAAAGCGAAAAAGGTGAAAGGTTCCAGGTATATTTCTTTTCTAACCCTTTGAGTAAAAGGGCGTGAAATCTGCCGTTTTAGTTTTCTAAAGGGAAATGTTCGTAATCATGTTGCCTTTACGTTTCTGGGATTTGAATGAGGCGTCTTTTGAGCTCGACTTCTCTTTTGTATGCTTTACGCTTTTCTCGGAAGCAAACAGAGATTCGTCGGAAGTGATTTGGCCTCATGGTTTTGGGCAAAATGCTCTTATTTTATGTTTACCTATAGGTTTACGGAAGTACAAAGTACAAACAATGCAAGGTGAGTTGATTAGCTGTATGCATATGTAAAACCGTGTATTGTAGTGATACTATAATTTCTTCATTACCTACTAACTTTGAGTATTAAACCAACCGGAGACGCCACTGACAGGCGTTCCCCTCTGCCAAAAAAACGTGTCGGTCAACACGCATACCTGACAAATACAACTAGTTTTTTTGAGTTCACGGAGTGCTTGGATTGGTGAATGTATTTGTGTGCATCTAGTTCAAGCTAGTGTTACTTGTTTTGTCCAAAAATGCGTTAGTTTTAACATTATTTGTGTTTGTTTCCTCGTCCCCCGCGCAGAAATTGGCAGACTTTTTTGTTAAGAAACTAGTGCGTATGACATCTCCTGTTGGTTTAATACTCAAGGCCTAATGATTTCTAGAGTATAGTCACAACTTTAACTTTTAACTTCATCCCACGTCCAACGGGGATGATGATCAGTGATCGAATATTCGGATGCATATTTACCTAAAGTGTAGGTGTTGGTTATTATGGAATGCACTTTTGTATCGAAAAAATCCCGGGAATTCGGAAGCGACAATTTTTTTTTACAATAGAATCAAATTGGGTGTAGGAATATTTACTTAGTTTAAAGTGTTGGAAATTATTATGGAATGCACTTTTGTATCGAAAAAATCCCGGGATTTCGGATTCAACAAATTTACTGTTTTTATTATAGAATCAAATCGGGTTTAGGTATATTCACTTATTTTAACTGTTATATTTTAAAAAACTAGAAATAATAACTTCCTCTTCATTTTTCATAAATTTTCAAAACATTCATCTCAAAGGAATAATAAATAACATCCCCCTGTTTTTTAAAAATAAATACCACATGCTAAAGACGACGTTTCTTCACCATGTTACAGACTAGTTTCACATTCCCAAATTTTCTGAAATCCCGGGATTTATATTTAAAAAATATGTTTTAAGAAGCCCCTTCCATAATTTTCTAACCAAAAATGAAGTTTAGGTAAATATGCATCCGAATATTCGATCACTAATGATGATGCTTGACTGACCCTACCTAACCAAGAATATAGTCATACATCATCAGAAAATCATCCATATAAACTTCGTCATAAAGTACAAATAAGCTTTTAGCGACCAGGGTGGCCGAACTCATTTTAATATTTATAATAATAATTATTATAAATAACACAATTTTATTTACAGTACAGTCCCAAAGTAGGCAAAGCCTGTACTATGGCTACTAAACAACAGATAAACATACCTACTTAAATAAATATTAAACACCCAGACACGAAGCCAACAGACATGTTCATATTGTTCATGCACACATATGTTGGCCCAGAGCGGGGATCGAACCGCGACCTCCGACTCAGAAGGCAGGGTCACTACCAACTGAGCTAACAGGCCCGTCAATTGGTCAGTCACGATTTAAAACAAGATTTTCGACTTAATTTTATTTAATTAACTGATCGCATAATCTTAATTAACTGATCATAATCCGGTTCTAGATCCATCAGTAATGAAATCATAAAAATAGAACCATATAAACCAACCTAGTATTTGACCTTCGACTGTCATGTTTTCCGAGTACGACCGTTGACTCTGAACGAACGTCTTAGATCACTTGTTGGTTCAAGGATCAAGGTAGTACTCTCATTTCCTTCGCAAATCTACACTTGCATATGTCAAAAACATATTTTGAGCCATAATACTATAGCGATAAGGTCCACTCGTCAAGTTTCAGAAATAATTGGTAAAATCAATTCGAAAATGCTTTGAAAATTCTTGTAAAGTACGTTAACCTAAGTTTTTGTGAACATGTTTACGAAAACCATTAGTTTTTGTGGTATGTTTCCAATAAAAATCTGCTCGGTTTTTTAAAGGAAACCATTGTTTCTATTTTTGTTAAGAAAAAATATGTTGGCCTACGGCAACCTAGCATTTACATCATTCAACAGGTGTAAAAATTTCAAAAAGAATAAATCCGCCTTAATTGCTGAATAAAGTGGTAATTAAATAGATTCTTTCTGCTAAATTAGAAAAAAAATGGAACAATCCGAAAAGAGAGTTAGACTTTAAACAGTAAATTACTCAAAGGCTTAAGTAACAAAAAGTTTGTAGAGCTACTTGATTAAAAGGTTAGATAGAGTAACACATTTATACTATGGGAATAAAATCGATGATCTTATCAGGTTAAGCAACACAATGAAGTTTAGTTACACCAAATGTTTCACAGCTGGAGATCTCATTCAGGCTGCCAGTTTTTGTGGCATTGAAGTTGACTGTTGATTTTGTAATAAGAGTTCTAGATTATGATTCTTATCCTTAATCACAATAGCAGTATTCGTTAAGTTCCCTGTAAGCGATCAAATTGTTTGTCAAATTTTACGTGTTTGTCAAAGTATTTGATAGTGATTGAGGTTTGAGAGATTCGAGAGTGATTTGGTGGTGTGTTTGACGCCTACGCCTCAACGTTTGTCAAACAATTTACGTGTTTTTCGCGTTTGATGAAAATCTGCATTGATGTCAATTTAGACAAACAGATTTGAACGTGAACGGCGGTCTTTGTCAAATAAGAATTAGAATGCTAGGACTCAAATGCCAAAAATGCGTCATCTGAATTACTCATTGCTACGTCAGGAGTGCGATTTTTGAATCTCACTGGTGATATCAAAATCACCGGTGACTAAAATTATCACCGATGACTTTTATGTCACCATTTTCCAAAAGCCGTATTTTTGAAAGTCACACGCTGTTTTCAATAAATCGTCGCAATCACAAAATATCACAATCGAGCCCCGCTGCTAATTCTTCCAAAAAACATACTTTGGCCCTTTTGGCAGATGGCACTACGTCAACTGTCAAAAACAATCGCATGGTGATTTCAATTACGAGTGGGTAGGGGCACTCGTAAATCGATATCATAGGTATGACAAATGTAAGTCACCAATGAGTTCCAAAAATACGAACTTTCGGAAATCACTCACATCGGTGAGAATTAGTCACTTGGTGAGATTCAAAAATCGACCCCCAGGTCACGAAATGAGAAACCCAATCTACTAGAAAGTTAACTTTGTTTGATATTTGGTTTGATCGTTTAAGCTACTTTTTGATGAAAACGTGAAGTTTGACAAACAAATTTGTCAAGCAAATTTGACCGTTAACAGGGTGATTTACTCAAGTTTAAGCTTTCGAGTTTTTATTGATGACGTAATCAATCAGGTCCGTATAATTCTGTAAAAGGTCATCGCTGCCAAGGCAAATTCCCGGGGCTATAAACTTAATTGGAGTATGGGACAAGACCCATCACGTGTTAATGAATTAATCAGCTTATGGAAGGCTAGCCATGGGAATTAAGTATGTAAAAGGTCGCCGCCACCACAAGTCGTTGACTTTTGTAATAAAACGTGAAAAATGCTGTCATGTAGGTAAGTTAGTGTTATGTGGGTTTGAGCGCAACTCAGCTATTCCACGTATGTTTGCCTATGCATTAGTAATCATATAAAATAATAAACTGACTGACTGATTGGTGATGTATCAACACATAGCCTAAACCGCTGGGTCTAGACACTTGAAAATTTGCACATAGATAAGTAGCTTATACAGTGTAGGCATCCATACTAAGAAAGGATTTTGCAAAATTCAACCCCTTAGGGGGAGAATTAAACGTGCGCGCGCGAAGTCGCTGGTAAAAGCTAGTTATGTCATAAAACAGCAATTTAATTAACAGTTATTTTTTTTTCGTAGATAACTTCCACAATTACGGATTCTCAGTAATAGGCCGTCAAAGGTGACGTCTAGATAATGTTGTCCTTGAAATTTACAAAGCAAAAAATCTGTAAAATTTCTGATATTTATCAACTCTTACTTAAATTTTGGCGACGTTTTTCGGAAAAATGTTTTATTGTCAAAAAAACGTTACGTCCAGATGACTCAAATAGGTACTGAAGATTTCATAGTTACAAGGTAGAAAGAAAGAAATAAATATTTATTTGTCCTATTAATTAATTATTCGAGCACTAAACTTAATGTAAATAGTTTAAAGCGTGGACAAAAGGGTCTAAGGCTCAGCATTGGCTGTGGACAGTCCACAACCGCTGATATTCTGCCATAGCCCGTCATGTCGAGTGTAGAACACAAATAAGCAAACAATTGGCCGAATAAAATGCATTAATCATTTAAGAACCGCCAGACACAATTAAAAATGTATTGTGTCTGTGATTCATGGTCTGAGAGGTTAATACTGTATACAATAATCTGTTCTCAGAACTTAAACAAGGCTAACTAAATGATACTCTAGGAACTAGCATAACTCATCTTGTCATCAGAATTCACTTAGTTGATATGCCAGGGTTGTAAGTCGTTGTTATACTACCAGTGTTGTATTACATTGCCACCTTGTCTAAGTACTTAACAGTTGTCTCACGGAGAAGTACGGTAAGTTCGGGTTTGACCTCGACCAAACTTGGGAATTTCATTTATGAATTTTTGTTGTAACAGAAAATTTTGTTATCTTCTTCATTTGGAGAGTTAATGAAAATATACTCGCTCCAGGTTTTGTGGTATTATATCACAAAAATTATTTTACATTTCTACAAGTTTTATCTGTAAAGCTTAGGAGGGTTTTAGAAATATTCTTTTAAAGCCTTATCCTCTATTTATAATTGGAATCAGAATGGTCTTTATGTGACACTAGCGGTTCAGTTTCACCCGCGTAGTTCCCGTTCCCGTAGGAATAAGGTAATTAAATCTAGCCTATGTTACTTTAGGATATTCATTGGTGAAAGGCTTTCCATTGGTGAAAGAATTTTTTAAATCGGTCCTGTAGTTTTTGAGTTTATTCGTAACTAACATACAAATCTTCCTCTTTATAATATTAGTATTGATAGATGGTGGTAAGAGGCGTCAGTCAAATTAATTTTGTACCACGAATATATTTCTACCTGAAAATGGAACATTAAATTCTTCTTGTGTAACGTTTGGATACTGTAGTTACCTTTGGTTGGAAGGGATATGTCAATATTCTCACCTTTATCAACAAACAAAAATACTTCCCCTTCTTCAATTCAGGCAGGTTTCATCAATATTTCAAGATCCGATAGCCACAGCTCTCTCATAGAATGTTCGCATGCATGTTGTTTTCATGGCATGGTCTCATTACGTATGTATTAGATGGCATGGCTCAGGCTTTGCGATTGGAGTCTTTGATTTAATTTTATTGTAAGTCTTGTTTTCAATAATTAGTTTAAACGAGTTTGTTGTTTTCATGTCCAATGGAAATCAATTACTCTTTGAGCTGGGATGGATAAACAATTACAATGTTTGTTGGCAGAAAGAGTTCGTTTACTTGTTGTATGATTGATTTAAGACTTTGTAGAACTTTCTTTAACAGCACGAACTAATCTTTATATCATATACGGTAGCTAAAAAAATTATTTAAAATTTCTTTTGCGTTCTTATCTATTCTACTTAATATTATAAACAGGAAAGATTTGTGAAACTACTGGACCGATTTTAGAATTTTTTTCACCAATGGAAAGCTAGAGTATCCCTGAATAACATATGCTATATTTTATTCCCGTATTCCCACGGGAACCAGAACTACGCGGGTGAAACCGCGCAGAACCGCTAGTTGACTATAAATACAACAAAGTTGAAAATTATTAAAATAAAATTCTAGCATTTTACTCAATAAGCCTTATTCGATACCATGCGTTGTGTGGTACCAAAATAACGGTACACTTAAAATTATGTAAATCATTTTCCAACCGTACCTCATTTTGAATGTCAGTCCGCTCCGTCTATTAAGAAGTATTAGCGCGTCGTCGAAATTTACCTGAAAACAAAAATATACAGTTAATATCCATTAAATATTCGTAAAAGCGTCACAGCAAACATGTCCATTCGTTATTGTTAACCAAATTTGGAAACTGGAATATATCACTGCTAAATTTGTGTATCCGGCATAAAAGATAAAAAAAACACTGTGCTACCGAATAGAATTTAAGATAGACATGGCCTTATACTAACCCATGTCACGAAAAATGGAAATAGAAGCCTGAAAAGTGAAGTCTGTAGAATATGGAAAACATACTGAGTTCGACAAACATTTTGTTCGAGGAAAATATAGTGCAAACAAAAGGGTAAATCACCGGAAGATCTACCACACTGTGACTTAAATTTACTTTGGTTTTTCAGATTATATACTTACTCTACTGATAAAGTTTATCAACTAGTCTGCTGTGTCCTTAATGTATTGTTGTACAATATTAACAGGTACCTAAATAATGTCCTTCCAAGGTTGCAGTTCTTATCGGGATAGCTGGGCTGATCCTTTGACACAGAGAATAGGATAGGACTGTACCGAAATTAAATTGCGAGTAACTATTAAAAAAGAACACCCCCAAACTTGTTTTTATTCAACAACCATAGCAAGATTCTAAAATAATGAGATGACTAAAAAGTAAAGCAAATGATTATAAAAACGATGACGTCACATTATTACCCAGTTCATTTTTAATAGTAAATTTTCGTTTTATATCAGATCATAAAAGTAACTAATTTGACTAGGCAGTAAAATATCCTATTTTCAGTCAATAGCTCGAGATAAAAGGCTCCTGACCCTAAGTCTCTAGTTTATTCTACCATAAACTCAAAGAAATAAAGTTGAGATTGAGCAGTAGAAAATAATTTTTAAACAGACTTCAAAAAAGAAGGTTTCTCATATAGGTATACTTATTTTTATGTGTTCCCGGATAACTTCGACTTTTATGAACCGATTTTGATGATTCTTTTTTTGTTAGAAAGTTGATATCCCAACAATGGTACCATGATAAATAAACCTGGATCTGATGATGGCATCCCAGAGAAATCGAGGGGAACCTTCGACGTAGTGACGACTAGTGCTTTTTACTTTATTAGTTTTTTGTTTGAAGTCGGTTTTTGTTTAAAATTATTCATCTTAAACCCGTGCTAGAATTTAATTTACACATGAGACAATGCGGCGAAAATTAAACTCATGCATATTCATTCAGTAATGACGTCACAGGTCAACGAACGCGGTGTAAATATGTTTGACTATTTGCACACATGCAAATCATTGTTAATTATTTGGATTTGAATGAGGACCATGAATGCTGAATACACTGCGTACATTGTACCGAATAAGTGGGTTTGTTGACTGCTATCGCGTAATGTATTACACGTTTTGATGTCAATGGCATTTAATGTGGTGTGAAGTGATAATGAGCTGGGACAAAGTTCTTTTAGTCAATAAAGCAAACGTCCGATTTTACTTGTCATTTTGTGGAGAATTTTTAAAGTGTTTTAGGTTTCCGTACATAAAGGGTAAAACGGGACTCTATTACTAACCCTCCGCTGTCCATCCGGCCGTCCATCCGTCCGTCCGTCTGTCCGTGAGTCTGCCTGTCCGTCTGTCAACAGGCTGTATCTCATGAACCGTTATAGTTAGACAGCAGAAATTTTCACCGAATAAAATAAATATTTAACTTCCATTCAACAAACGTGATTTTTTTGCCGTCTTTATAGATAATGGGACTGAACCCTTCGTGCGCGATTCCGACTCGCACTGGGCCGGTTTTCTTTATTTTATGTTTGATCTGCTTTCATATATTTTTATTGTCTTACTTATTCTACGATAATATTGATTATGAATTTTTGTTAATGTTTTTTCTACAGCGGGCCTACGGGATCAGTTGGTAGGCCCTCCCGGTGAGATGTCCCGGGTTCGTTTCGTGGATCAAAGATTATTTTCTATCGATAGATATCTTATCTTATCCTTCCATGTATAACACCGATTGATGGATGTAGGTTAAGCGTGAGAGGTGTGCCAGGTGCGCAGCAGGTAGCGGTCTATTGTCTCTGCCTACCCCTTCGGGAACAAGGCGCGAGCTTATGTATGAAATTTCTTTAAAATTGAGAATTCCCATTTTTTTTGTCTTATTATTTAATATTTCCACTTCTTGACGTTAGCAACAAATTCGTATTGGAAAACAGTAACTCGAGTTCCTATTCATAGATGTTACAGAATCGAAAAACAAACCGATCGGCGCACGCGCATTCAGAAATAGATCGGTCGGAAATACGCAGTACTTACCACTAGGTAGTAGTCGTAAATAGTCTTGCTGTGGTTTGGTTGCTATTAACACATGATAGCTAGGTAGTAGGTACGTACGTACTAGCTTTAGCTGTATGTATCTACTGTATCGCAATTATTATACTATTAATTCGTTATATTGTACAGAATGGAAATAATAGGACCGCCATTTTAGGGAAAGTAACCTAAATAAAGAAGATGACAAATTTTACTAAAATGAGACATTCGTTTGAAAATTTTAAAACTACATTAATTTGGTTCCTTTCTTTAAATTAAGATACTAGGTGCTGCACTGACAAAGGGTTATTTAATCAGTTAAGAACCGCCGGTTCCAATTGGAACCGAGACACAATTAAAAATCTATTGTGTCTGTCATTCATGGTCTGAGATCTTAAAAGAAATCCTCAAAGAAAGTTAAGCGTCTGTTTGGGTCGATATAATAAAATTAAAGTATTTTTTTTATGTTTTACTGGTGATCCGTCATACATCTTTGCATGTAGATTAACTTATTTTTTCAAATGTTTCTGAACCTTATTTCTTCTAAAACTAAAGTAAAAAACAAATACTGAAAACCGTCCAAGAATGAGTATGGAACGCGGTAAAATCCAGAATAAAAATAATTCAATTGTTATCGAGATATTTTTTTTAATTGATGCTTTTCTGAGCGCTTATCTCAGTATGGTGATGTTATTTTAGCCATGATCAGAATTCCATACAGCCAGTGTAATTAGGTATGGTCCATAGAGTTTCTATTAAATAGAATTATAACCTGTCAGCCCACATCAAGTGTAGCCGCTATTTACTGAATTTAAAACTACTTCGTGATGCACGCTCACTCCTACCGACCAATTAAGTAGTACGTGATCGTATATTAGTTTTGAATCACGATATCATTACAATAGTTGTATTGTTACTGCATCGTTTATACGCGTTAAGTCGTTGACCTTAAGAATTATTGGTTTGTGATCACTGACCTATAATCTCTCTTCCAATATATCTGTGCTTGTGATTTTTGCGCACAGGCAACCCAGAATTTAAATACCACTATAACCAAATTTTGTTCTTAAATAAAACCATACAGGTTTTGGTGTTCGTACAACGCGTTACGATATTACATCAAGCGGGCATCAATATGAATAATAAATATTGGTATAAGAACTCCCACCGAGTGCATACGAATTTGTGTCAAAATAAATTTTTGGTTCATATTACATATTCAAACCCCCAGACGGTGCATAGAGAAATTAGCAAACAAGACTATTGTAAACGCTTTTATTGTATACAGAGAAAAAAATATAGGAAAACGTCAAGGTTTGGACTTGCGCACGAAGTTCCGTACCATCTACACTAATATTATAAAAAGGAAAGATTTGTATGTTTGTAACGAATAAACTCAAAAATTACTGGACTAATTTTAAAAATTATTTCCCCAATGGAAAGCTACATTATTAGTGAGTAACTAAGGCTATATTTTATTCCCGTGTTCTCACGGGAACGGGAACTACGCAGGTAAATCCGAACCGCTAGTTATCTATAAAAATGCAAAAAATCACGTTTGTTGTATCAAAGCCCCGTAAAATATTTATTTCATTCTGTTTTTTAGTATTTTTTGTTGTAGCGGCAACAAAAATACATCATGTGTGAAGATTTGAACTATCTAACTATCACGGTTCATGAGATATAGCCTGGTGACAGACGAACAGACAGACAGACGGTCGGACAGCGGAGTCTTAGTAATCCCGTTGAACCTTAATCTTAGGTCCCGTTGAACCCTAAAAATGAAACGTGAATTGGGTCGTGATAATCACTTAAGTATCTCCGGAGCATACGAGTAAGCTCGGAGAGGGCATTTATTTTCAGGAGCGGGGTCTACTAGCTATCTGTGTCTTTGTTACTGAATTACAATTGGAAGTGCAGGATTCTGCAAAACAAGCCATGGAATTTTAATTGGAAACGATTTCACGGGACATTAATGTCGCCGTTGCTATTTTCGTGTCAAACAAGTGTTTCTGGATTTTGGAACCGATTTCAAAGCTCAAACGTAAAAAAAAAACTGAAAACATTTACATAAAGTCTTATTATTCATTTTAGATGTAAAATAATGTCTTCCAAATGTAAACGAAAATACATTTTATAATGAGTTAATGAAGGAAGTTTACATGATACCCCACTTTAAAATTTTGACTCCCATATTGAAACGAAACTCGAAACATTTTAAAAACAAATTCATTAGCAATAAACAGTATTAGCAGTATTTATAATTGTTCCAAATTTCAAGTCGATAGCATTAGTGGATCTGCTAAAACAAACAGAAAAAGTCCTACCCGAAGGGTTCCTATTTCAACTTTTTGGTATGTACGGAACCCTAAAATCCATATAGGTAGGGCACCTACCTTCACGTAAAACGGTTATAATACTAAAATATTTCTAGACTCTCCAAATTCCAAACTTTTGTCTAAAACAGTGTTGGTATGTTCTAAAATTAATTTCCGAATTTTAATATCACCTCCTTTTTCACAAAAATATTTTCGATGTCGAAAGGGTCCCAAATCCTACTAATATACCGAACTGGCTGTTCCGTATGTAAACGTATTGCTTACGTGACGTGGAAACATAGTGTTGTAAATAAGGGCACTTACACCATAACACCAAATGTGTTGGGAAGAGGAAAACTCGCGGCGTTTTGTGAGCTTATTGAATCACATGTAATTCTATGGAAATCTGTGTTATTTGCTACGCTGATAGAACTGTTTCCTCGCCCCAGAATCGCGTTGGTCCCTAGCATATGAAAACGAAAATAACAAATATTTTTGTTAGGAGATTTCGGCAAATCCCGATTTTTTTTTGTTACCCTGGGAAAATGCATTACTGCAAACGCACCCGACCCGGGGGGGCCGGGGGTTATGTGGGGCTCTGCAGCCTAGTGCTGCCATACCCACTAAAAACCCTGGGATGTTCCTCCTTGCCGCTTCGGACCCAGCCATGGCACCGCGGTTGTGCATCCGCGGCTGGGGAACTACGCATGTCCTAGCATAACTTTTTGGCACAAACCAGTGTCTACATTTAGTGTAACATTGTAAATATTTTACGTTACAACAACCATTTGTTTGAACTAAACATCAATCACAAACCGCATTAAAATCCGTTGCGAGGTTTTAAAGACCTAAGCATCCATGGGGACAGACAGCTTGAAGCGACTTTGTTTTATACTATGTAGTGATAAGTTAGCTAGGTAGTAATTCTTCTTATTTTTTCCTTGGACCAACTGCATAGATGTCTAGCTCTTTGGAAGGAAGGTTTTTTTGTACTAACACTTACTTTGTTGCCAATAAGTTACCTACTTCAGACTCAAACGGGATACAATTCAGAGAAATGTGCAAAGTAACACCTCTGCTAAAGAGGTTTCAGTTAGGGATGTGACATTGATCGAAAAACATACCTATTTAAAAATAGATTTTTAGCTTTTTAATAGTTATTAAAAATAATGGATTATTAAAAATCTATTCAATATAAAAATACGAATTAATATCAATAATAATATTTTTTTTACATTCTTTATCCTTTTGACATATCCTTTATGGTAGTAAACTTACTTCAAATTTCTTCTATCGTCGCACAGATGGTGCTGTTTACAACTATTATGTGTAATGTTGGCTTCATTGTTTCTTTTATATTTTTCATTTAAGAATATGTGCGAGAATATGATCGATAAATTAAAAATCGATTTTTCTATATTTAAATGAATCGATCATATTCTTACACATATTCTTTACACCCACATTTTTTTTTAAATAATCGATTATCCTGAAAATCGATTATTATTTCACATCCCTAGTTTCAGTTTGCAACTTGAATACTGTCTCGGAACTTGATAACGCGGACGTTATTTCAAGATGTTTCGTAATTAATTAGCGATGAAGACGTTTTCCTTGTATACCTTTTAGAGTTGTTTCCCGGAAAGGTTTGTGCTGTTTTTGATGTCATTAAGATATAATGTAACGTTATGTTGTGTCGTTAATTATTAAGTAAGTATACAATGTGTGTCGGGTTTGTAAGATTTCACTTTCATAAAAATATTTTCGTATTGATAGAGCAGTGATAGCCTTACGGATAAAGAGCCTGTTTCACATGATGAAAATCATTGAGGCTCGTGTTTGAATCCTGGCATGTATCAATGAGTTTATCAAAACTTACGTATATATTTACTAGCTCGACCGTGAAGGAAAACATCGTGAGAAAACTGCATGTATCAGAATTAATTCTCACACGTGTGTAAACCTGACCCGGTCCGGCGATGGGCTCACCACTTATCACGTTTAGGGGTCCAAAGAATATCTCGTGAAAAGTTTGTATATCCAGAAATGGAATAATACCCCCTCGAGGATATAAGGCGTGAGAATATTATTTATTTATTTATTTTTGTATTGCGAAGTTTTATACCATTTTTAAATACTAATAGCCAGTAATCTTCAAATTTTGTACAGGAGTTCATTGGGTAAAGACTTTGGGTAAAGATTAAAAAGGGATCTTTCCTCTAAAGGGTTACATAGGAGAAAGTTTGTTTAGAAATTTTTCATTCTTCCAAATACTACCGGAGGTTAAATAATTATTATTATTACCTATTATGTCGCAGAATTGTTACCAGTTTGTAAAGAAGCTTTAAGATTGAAGTATTTTTATTATAAACTAAGGAAATAAATTAGAATAGAAGAAGATAGAATAGAATAAGCATTTATTTGAATTAAAACTGCACTGTGCTCTCTTATCCCTGAAATAAATCTCCTTACCTCGAATTTAAGGTAAAAATACAACCAGAATTTAAAAAAGGCACTTTATAAGAAAAACATTAACCGAAATGTATCATAAAATATAAGTTTCCGAAATATCCGCTCTCGAACATGTGTCTCGAGTCTCGTACAGAGCGCAAAATGTAAATGTATTTTGCATGTTGGCAACATTAATCACAAAGTTCGTGTACAGATGTTGGTAACGTCCTGAGTTCGGTTTTGTATTGCCAACAAACGGTACTAAAGAGTTGAAGAAAGTATTTGGTACTAGATAGGGAGGATGCTAAGAATACTTAAGTAGGAGCAGGCGAGGATGTCTTAAAAGGCCGTAAGATATGCCCTATTAGGGGGAGAGGGATATAATATATTATGCTCAATTGAAGTGACCTATTTTTGAGTCCTGAGACCTGAAATTTTTAAGTCTAGTAAGCTGGCACTGTATAGGGGGACCGAGGAATGATATTTAAATAAGTTGTTACCAAAGAGATTTAAATATAACAGGGCATAGAGGGGGCATTGGGAATATTTTCATACAAAACTTTGAAGCCTAAGCGTCATGTCCTTGTTATGTCAGTTAGTATGAACGCGAGCTGTAATTCGGTCGAAATTGTACTAGACTTATTCCACTTGGAATAACTTTTGACTTCAAATTTTTCTCGCTTTGTCCCCTCTATGCCTTATTATATTTTAATCTCTGTGGTTGTTACCCGCTAATTGGTAAGATATAGAAAGAGATTATAAGCCTTACGGTTAAAGAGCCGGCCGAAAATCAGTTAGGCTCGGGTTCGAATCCTGGCATGTGCCAATGAGTTTTTCAAAAACTTACGTACATATTTATCACTAGCTCGACGGTGAAGGAAAACATCGTAAGGAAACCCGCAGGTCTCGAGACATGTGTAAATAGACCCGGTCCGACGATGGGCTCACCACCTATCACGTTTAGGGGTCCAATATATCTCGTGAAATGTGGGTATATCCAGTAATGGAATACCTTTGCCTACCCCCTCAGGGATAAAAGGCGTGAGATTATATAAAGCAAATTCAAAATTCAAATTCAAAATTAAAAAATCGTTTATTTTCTATTGGTATTAAAATATACACTTAGAAACGTCAATATTTTATAATAACAAGGCACTCTAAACTCGTCCATGAAGATTGGCTGAATGCAAACAGCAGCCCATCTCCACCGACGAGCTGCTGGTTCCGAATGCAGTACCCCGAGAAGAGCCAGCAAGAAACTCAAGGGCAGCTCTTTTTAAGCTCGATTACCACTGACTCACTGACTCACTCATTGACATAATTGTTCTCCCAGAAGGAGTCGTTTTGGAGAAAAGTATTGTAGGGGAAAAGTGTTCAAGATGGCGGGGTGACCCAGGGAAAATTCCGACTTTGCAAAAAAACAAAATGGCGGCCAAGCTTGCCTATCGTATCTATTTTGTTTTCCAGCCGATTCGGTTCAACTTTTTGTAATCTGTACAAACTTTCAGATGATTTACGAATATTATTTAAAAAAGTGAAAAAAACAAAATGGCGGCCGCGTAGTAGTGTTTCAAAGTTGGAGTGGTTTTAGACCCCACTTGACCCGAATTGATCTCCCAGATGCCAATATGCTAAAGGGATGTGTTTGGTGTCATCGCATAGGGCATATCCTGTTGTTTACCAGAAAATCCCGAAAATTTGAAAAACCAAGATGGCCGACCGGTGATTTGCTCTCAAAGAAAGATATGGATTTTACCAGATTTTGATTGTCGATTTTCGGCAAGATGGCAATACCTGAGCGAGTTAGTCTGTATTGCGGGGTTGGAGGTCTTGCTACTTAGTATTGCCGTGTTTAAAAATTTTCCCGGAATTTGGCGTATTTTTTTACTTTTAACACAAAATGTCAAATCTGTAAATTTTACCATTTTGCAAAAAAAAGTGACAGTCAGTGAAACATTTTATGTTTACCTATGACTTTTTGTAGGTTTTTTGATTTTCGTCTGGCAACACTGAAAGTTATGGTTGATTTATTTTTAGGGTAGACCTCAAAAGACCCGAATTGATCTCCCAGATGCCGATATGCTACAGGGATGTGTTTGGTGTTATCGCATAAGGTATATCCTGTAGTTTACTAGAAAATCCCGAAAAATAGAAAACCAAGATGGCCGCCCCGTTATTTTTGTTTTACTGAAAAATTTCAATTTTCTTAATAATAATCTGCAGTTTTAGGCAAGTTGGCAACACTTTGGAATGTTGAGTTGTATAGAGCGATTGTGGGTCTCAGTAAACAGTGTTGCCATGAAAAGTAATATTTGACAAAATTTTTTTTTTTAATTAAAATGGCTAAAACAAGATGGCCGCCCCAAAAGTAGACTTTATTTTTCTGTCACAATCGAACCGCACAGAGACACGCGTGGGCGGCATCTAGTTATTAGAATAAAAGCAAAAGTTTTTATTCACAGAAATATTTTATTGCAAGACACATTATTTTTAAAGCAGTTTGTTGGAAGACGTAGTATAATATGTAACTTCTCCAGTCGGTACCTACGTCACAGCTGTAAGAATCTTTGAAAACCTAAATATTTTACTCAACTGTGATTTTATAGAATACTAGCAGCTCTGCGCTGTTTCCATTGGTGAAAGAATTTTCAAAATCGATCCAGTAGTTTTTGAGTTTATTCGTAACAAAGATACAAATATACAAAACTTTCCTCTTTATAACATTAGTGTAGAAGTATAGATATAGATGTATAGATATCACAAATGGCTCAAATCCAACTCACTGAATTTTACGCGATATACTCGTACATTTATTTAAAATCGTCTCTATTGACCTGGCTCAAGTGCATTGATCTGAGTGCAAGGTGACTCGTTTAGAATAGATATTGGTTTCGATTCTGCTTTACAGCGGCTAAACTTATTTTAGTTAACTGCTGTCATTATCTTTCTCCTAGAAAAGAAAAGAGACGCGAGATATTTAGGTAGTCCTGTTAACTAAGGCATTTCATAACGTGTTTAATGCATAAGAAAAGACGTCACGACTAAAATACAGACTCTGACAAGACTAAAATCGGTAGGTTATCTTCTATCCCTTTTCTTTTTTTGAGGTAAGACAAAGACAGGACTAAACTACAATAAGTTTAGTCGGTGACAATTTCTCAAAAGATCGTTGTATTCAGTTTGTTATAACACGTTATTTTATTAAGGGCTGATTGTTCAATCGTCACATAAACCTGTCATTGTCTGACAGAATAGAAAAGAAAAGTGACAAGTGATGTTAATTCTTCAGATAACTTTATAGGCCCGGGGTGGGTCCGGGCCCGGACGGGGCACGGTCAAAATCTATAGTATACTTTTGGTATGAAGCGCTGGCCCAGACGGGGCACGCACGGCGTCGACATGTCGAGGAGTATTGTTAGGATGATTCACCCCGGACGGGGCACGGCCCATTGTAACATGAATCACCCTTTAAGGCGACTGTAGCCGCCAACGGCCTTGGGCTTCAGGGCGGAGCTTATGTTTCCCGTTCCGCGCTTCCCCGCATTTTGACCACGCGTCTTGATAACGCAGTAGGGTCAGTAATAAAATATATACAATACAAAACGAAACTTGCATCAATATAAAAATGAATCTTTGATCTAACATTCATAACAAAACATTTTGTGAATGGAACGTTACTTCAAACACCAAACATCTTTTAGTAATTATAATAAACTGATAACAAAAACCTAGAAAGCAAAATTGTGGAAGAGTTCTCCTGCCACTTCACCATCAACTCCACTAACCATAGGTAGTATGCATTGTGACGGACGAGCATAAAATGCTTGGCAACTCTATCAAAGTAATACTAATAAAAGTAATATTATTATTATTAATACAATCGCAACAAATAAAATACTAATCATTGAGTAGTTCAGGTAGCCCAATCTGGTCTTCATCATCAGTTCCACTTCACCAAATGGTGCTTACCAAGAGTAAATGTACTAGTTAAACCCAAATTGCAATAGGTGTACACTATAATATTCATAGATTTATCGCACCCTTAGAATGAAAGTGACCCAACTCAAAATTCCTGTATTTTCTGATTTTGCTATAAACTGACCTGAAACAGCCTATTCTAAACCCCTATGGAGAAAAAGAGACCAAACTATAAGTAAAAGGGGGACCGCCGATAAATCGGTCACTTTAGTTGATCACGGTATTTACCTATGCATGTCGTGTGAAAGAGACCGAACTAGTATTGCGTCAGAAGAGGTCGCGAGTAGACGAGTACAACATCGACGGATCTCGAATTATGCCAGTTTATTGGAAATACTGTAAAAGTAAATAACATTTCTTTTTTAGTACTAAACTGACCACTTTTTTGAAATAAGTCTGTTTATAACAAAATATCTATTAGATTTTATTGACTGTTTTAGATTGGGTTACTTTAGTGCTAACATTAAATAAAAGAAGAAAGACACTTATAGGTATAGGCCTCTTTAGTAGTATATATTTTTGCCATAAAGTGACGTAATTTGGAACTACTTTAAGTTTAATGTCAAAATAAATATTTAAAATACATTTAAATTGAATAAGATGTTAATAATATGTACATTAAAGATCAATACATATACCCGCGAAAAAGAAATCATTTCCGATGAAACACGGTAAAGATACATTAAGTTTATTCAAATTTACACGCTTTTGAAAACTTTCTTGCTCATTTCCCACAAATTGCGTTTTTTGACTTAGGTCAATTTCGTTCTGGGGGTGCGTTATAATATTGGAAGAGTTCCCTCGATTTCTCGAGGATCCCATCATCGGATCCTGACTTGATGAGTAAGGTTCTACCTGGAAAGTATACGATTTCAAACGAAAAAACAATTTCCCGAATCGCAGCAAGCAGTCTTCGAGTAATCTGGGAACACACAAAAAAAATAAATAAAAGATTTCGACACTGATAACTTTCTCTTTTTTTTAAGTTGGTTAAATATTAAAAACGATTTAATGAAGGAGATTCGTGAAAGCTAACATGGATCATGGTAATAAACATTGTCTATGTACATCTTTTCCTCATTTTATATTGTGTCTAATAATGTTATTAGCCGACTTCAAAAAAAGCGCGAGGTTCTCAGTTTGTCGGTTTTTTCCCCGATTACTCGAAGTCGACAGGACAGGTTCCGAAAATTCTTTTTTTTTTAAATCCTATACTTTCCAGGTGTTGTTCCCACTGTGGGAGTCTGGAGAAATCAAAGAAACTCTTCAAATATTATAGGAACATCTATAGTGATTTGCGAATTGGGTGTTTTCCATCCGATCCGATCCGGTTGGGTACAGTCCGATGTGGTCCGATCCGGTCTGGTTAGATCCGTTCGGGTTCGATCTGATCTGAACTGGATCGGTCCGGACCGATCTGATCAGACCAGACCAGGTCGGATAGGATCAGATCGGACCCGATAGGCCCAAACCGGATAGTACCGGACCTGATTGCATCATATTGGATGGGATCGGGCCAGATCACATAAAATCGGACCGGATCGGATCAGACCACATCAGACTGAATCGGATCAGGTCACATCGGACCGGATCGGATCAGGTCACATCGGACCGGATCGGATCAGGTCACATCGGACCGGATCGGATCAGGTCACATCGGACCGGATCGGATCAGGTCACATCGGACCGGATCGGATCAGGTCACATCGGACCAGATCGGATCAGGTCACATCGGACCGGATCGGATCCGCTGCTTACATTACTATGGTTGGTATGGTAAAAATAAAAATAAATAAAAAATAAATAATCTCACGCCTTTCATCCCCGAGGGGGTAAGCAGAGGTATTCCATTACTGGATATACCCACATTTCACGAGATACATTGGACCCCTAAACGTGATAGGTGGTGAGCCCATCGCCGGACCGGGTCTGTTTACACATGTCTCAGAATTAATTCTGAGATCTGCAGGTTTCCTCACGATGTTTTCCTTCACCGTCGAGCTAGTGATAAATATGTACGTAAGTTTTGAAAAACTCATTGGTACATTTCAGGATTCGAACCCGAGCCTCACTGATTTTCGGCCGGCTCTATCACTGCTCTTATGTAATGTTTTGCATTAATAAAATAGAACTCTAAAGAGTAAAAAACAGATTTTAAATTGTATGGTTTTCTTTATATCTCTATATGCCATTGTCAGAACTGGACTACACGGCCAGCACCAGCTTTCAAATAAAAAAAGAATCACCAAATTCGGTACACCCAGTCTAAAGTTCTGAGGAAACAAACATAAAAAAACATGCAGCTGAATTGAGAACCTCCTCCTTTTTGAAGTCGGTTGAAAATCCATTATCTTCAGTTCCACTTCAATAAATTGAGGTTTCCAACAACAAATAAAACACCCCTATTGTTTCCTTGAATCAATCTTTATGTTTTGTATCCCTTACCCGACTGCCTTATAAGGATGATGATGTTTGTTATTACTTGTTATGATGAATTCTAAAAATAATAGTTTCGGCTTCTATTGCCGTTATGAAGACCCCCAAATACATACGTTTTTCTTAAATATCTTATATATGTACAGACATCAGTTACAATTTTATTATATGTATGTATATATAGAAATGCATAGTTCAACGTTTTAGTTGTATTATGTTTATTTATAATTATTCTTTGCGAAAGCCTTACGTGTTTATTTTTATAAGTACATGCAAGTTATTGTGTTCATATTCTAAGCTTTTGGAAGAGGTAGGTGAGATTTAAAAAAAATTTGAGTAAAAAATTATTAATCGAAACATTATTTTAAATGTATGTATATTTACACCAATATTACGAAATTCGACATATTTAATTTTTTTATTAACCAGTAACAATTTTTCATATTTATTTATTGTGTTATAAGCACATGAGTAAAGAAACGGAACAGAGACAAAGCTTCATACAACCGCGCTGTCGTAGGTACACTACTACAAGCATGCAATGCTTGTGTGCGTTTCTACTAGCGCTGCGTCACATACGCGCCGCAACTGGATAAAACCGGCTCGGTCAGTAGAAATGCCGAGGGCCGCGCAATGGTTGCCGTATTTGTTTCGCGCTCCTGCTTAGTGAGAAATGGTTATTTTAAATTGTTTATGGTAGAATAAAGTATTAAACTAAAAAGTCAAGAAAGTGTAAATAATTAGATTCGGAGGTGTAAAATGGTTACCTACTGTACAGTTTGCATGAATGTCTTGAAAATCACATATGTGACGAAATAAAATTGTTTGTTAATAGACCTGAACAACCTATAAATATGGGCAAAGATTCTTTAATTACTTATTACAAAGAACTCGACGTAAACATTGTAAATATTGGTACCTAATGATATTCTGAATCGAGTGTAAGATTGTAAAAATATTATGCCATGTGGAAGCGTCCTTAATGATTATTTGAAAAAACTTTATACCCATTAGATTTAGAATTCATCATTAGATTAAAAGATTTAATAATTTATTAAAAATAAAAAGTTATAAAAAAATATTTAGAGTAGGTAATTTGTAAATAATCTAATGTACAAATAAAAGTCTAATAAACGTTTTGTTTATTTTATTCTCCTTTGCCAACCCTACTAAAATAGGTAAGAATTTTGCACGCTCCTTAGAAGCTTTGTCTCTGTTCCGTTTCTTTACTCATGTGGTTATAAGTTTAAAAGACATCCCTCTTTGCAAACTGTACTACACATAAAATGCGTAAAAATTCGAGCGCGCAGCGGCAACGCGGCGCGCGGCCTCTCTCCTTGAATGTCTGCGCTGGACTGGCTCCCGTCGCCCCCGCACGGACCCGCTAGAGACGATTTGTGGTGAAACTGCTATTTCGTAATTTGCGTAAAAACTAATTGGTCTTTTAAAAAACTGAACTATAAAATTTTAGATACATGAATTACCAATGTTTTCCCGCAAGAGCTATGAAAATATCTCTTTTAGTTTAGAAGAAGAAGCGAATTTAAAATTCAAAACAGCCTTGTTGCAATAATTTTTTTCATATAGTAAATAATGTTCTACAACATTTTCAAACTATGAAAATGAAGAATGCTTAAGATATATTTTTTCTGGAATTTTGTGATTGCTCGTTTATAAGCCTTATGCCTTCAAAGATGACCATTTCACGACACTACTCGCCTTAACTGACTATTAGAACAATCAGCCCTAAAAAACTAAAAAAATATCAAAACAGGTTTTAAATTGTAGGACCTTTCTAAGCACAAAATTAAGTTAGTTTCACAATGGCACGCATAAGACAACCCACCTAATTTAAAACTAGCAATAAAAAATTGTAGTCTCTCTTCATCATAACTTTCTGAAAGTAAATGTAGGAACTATGAGAAAAGATTTTATTTCAGTGCATGGAGTATTCCAATTTTGTACATTTTGATACTCAAAGTTAAAACAGATAAATTACGTTGAATCTACAGTGTCTGTTTGTTTATTTTACAACTAAAAATAATTTAAGATTTGATCGAGTTTTAGATGCTAGCCTTTTTTTTTATTTAAAATTTTTCCAGGTATTTATTTTATTTTAGAAAGATTTTTTAGAGAGATTTATTATTTTATTTTAGACACACAATTTTTCAGATTAGAATTTAAATATTTTATTCCGAATTAAAACATTCATTTTGATATTTAAATTCTGAAATTAATTATTAAAATCAGGACCTCAGGCGAAAAAATCAATAAATCAGTGTTCTGCGCTCGACAAGGTGACTCCCACGTGCCTTGTAATGACCCCTGATTTTAATAACAAAATCAAAATGTAAACAGTCTGGGCTCAGAGAAATTACAATACATTTTACACGATAAATTTTTAAACGAGAATTGTAATACATATTATTACAACAAAGTTTGAATGAAGTAGATGTGAATATTATGTTTCAAGTATGGAATATATGAAATTATAAATACAATTTTGCAAAGACATAATTCAGACTGGGTCTGAAGTTTAAAAAGAAATCAATACTAATTATATTATAATATTTGACATAATTATCTTTTTTTTTTAATTTGGAATTTATTAAATAAGAGCTTATTTAATCTTGTATAGTTTTTATTGTATGACTAGCGGATGCCCAGCGGCGTTGCCCGCGCGGATTCCGCTTATTCCCGTTCCCGTGCACAGATAGAAAAGATTACTTAGACCAAGAGTCAAAAATCTCTTGGAATAATTGCTCCAAGCAAGTAATATATATCTTGGTATAAAATACTTTACTTGAGTTAAACGGGTCCCAAATATTGCCTCAAAAATTATATTTATTTAGTTTGATTCCGAGAAATTTTTGTTTGAAGAAACACCGTTTTGATGTAAGAGTTACTTATTCCAATCAAAAGTTTCCCATTCTTAGCGTTAAAGTGAAAACTCTTGGCAATTCTTATTTAACCCAAGATTGTTACCATTTGCGTTAAATATCGCCATTTTCCATTCAAGAACTATCAAAAGTCTTCCTTTAAAAATGCTCGCCACTTTGAACGAAAACAGAGCTTTTAGAATAAAATTCACTCTATCTTCATTCAAGAGTTTTTCAATCTTGAAACCAGTACTGGGGCCAAGAACGTTTCATTCTTGTCTCAAATATTTTTTTAGGTATTTCATTCAAAATTCATTCTTCGACCAAAATCTAGAACCAAAATTCTTACTCGCACCAAGAGCGTAAGCTTTCTTAGCACAAGAACTAGACATTCTTAACTCAAAACTTTTTTAGTATTTATTGTTTCGATTAAAATTTCTTTTCTTTTCTTTCTTCGACCAAGAAAGTTTCACTCTTGGACGGAAAATTTTGTAGGTTACTAATTTTAGTGCCTTTTTGGTGTTGCTACTATATAAATTTTCCCTGGATCTATGGTAAATTGGACAACCGTCGAAATTGGGCTCATTTGATTCGTCTCGATGAGAAATTTCGACCTGGGTGATTCCAAGGTTCTGACGACGGAGCCGGGAGGTGGACATGGGAACTATAAGATGAAACCACCCAAATACGTTGAACTTGGGCTCATTTGATTCGTATCGATGAGAAATTCCGACTTGGAACATAGTGATTTCAAGGGTCTGATGATGGAGCCAGAAGGTGGCCATGGGCACTCTAAGATGGAACCACCCAACAAGGTCGAACTTGCTCTCATACGATTCATCTCGGTGAGAAATTTAGACCTGGGTGATTCCAAAGGTCTGATGATGGAGCCGGAAGGTGGCCACGGGTACTCCAAGATGGAACCACCCAATTACGTTGACTGGTGCTCATTTGATTAGTATCGGTAAGAAATTCCGACCTGAAACTTGGTGATTTAGAGGGTCTGATGATTTAGCCCGAAGGTATGGGATAGCTATGGGAGTTCCATCTTCGAGTTCCCATGACCACCTTCCGGCTCCATCATCAGACCTTTGAAATCACCCAGGTCTAAATTTCTCACCGAGATGAATCGTACGAGAGCAAGTTCGACGTAGTTGGGTGGTTCCATCTTAGAGTGCCCATGGCCACCTTCTGGCTCCATCATCAGACCCTTGAAATCACTATGTTCCAAGTCGGAATTTCTCATCGATACGAATCAAATGAGCCCAAGTTCAACGTCAATTTCTCACGGAGACCAATCAAATTTCAATTACTTGACCGGTTGTCGGTCAGTTAGGTACGATAGTCAGTTAGTACTTAGTTAGGTACGATAACTAGTTTAAAAAACCATAGCCACAACAAATAGAAAATAGCGGCCCATACTTCGGCATTTTCGGTCTCGCGTATATCGGACTGCCGTACATTCGGTCAAACGTACGTCGGTCTTTTGATATTCGATATTTCGTACTTCGGTCAACCTTAGCTGAGTCGATGAGCCCAAATTCGACGTAGTTGGGTGGTTCCATCTTAGGGTTCCCATGGCCAAGTTCCGGCTCCATCATTAGATGACCCTTGGAATCTACCAGGTCAGAATTTCTGATTGAGGCGAATCGAATGTGCCACAATTCGATGTAGTAACTAGGTTCAATAGTAAATATACGTAGGTAAAATACATAGGTATCATTGATAAAAAGATGTAAATTGTATGTATTTGACAGAGCTGTCAAGTCACCTATTAACTTTTCCTTAGTATAATATTATTTGTTATGAAGATGTATAAGTATCTTAGTGTAGATACTCTATGGTCTTATTATTGTCTATGGTGTTGCTATGATAGATTTTGTCAAAAACAATATATCGATTCTATCCATTTCCTACAAATGTTTATTTTATTTTTCAACACGAATCCTAAACTTAATATTTGTTTATGCGAGTTCATATTATGCGTATTCATGTTTATGCGCATTTATTTAAACGAATTTAAAAAATGGGAAAATGTTTATATTATTAGTTTGGCGGAATCAGAACAATCATATCTGGCCACCCCGATTTGTCACTGGCAAGTTGGCAACTGGCAATTCAAATTTTACGAGTGCACGTCTATTTCTTGTGTCGTATCGGAAAAAACCAGCAAACAGCAAATTTTTGTGAAAATTAAATCCTGAAGTCCTGGACATACTGTTACTGCTTTAAGCCTGAAGTGAAAGCAATGGAATCTGCAGAGGAGGCCACGCTATCCTTACTTTCCTCTTTAGTCTAGGCAATAAAGGTTAATTGTCCTATTATATTTTAATCTCTTTGTTAATTCCTAACATTAATGCATCAGTCGATGAAACTTTGCAGGATTGTAGTATAGTATGAGACAATACCTGCATAAAAAAATCCAAAAAAGAAACCTAACCGAAGTTGAATTCAGCGGATACTGAAGAAATACAAGGTAAGTTCTCTTCTCCGTGACAGTTAAGCAGTTGAATATGTGTTAAGTAATTGCCTATCATCACTACAAAATATAAATTGAAGCCGCTTGTCTGTTGTTATCTGTTATCTGCTAAGTCCTCCTAAACCACCGAGACTTCAATGTGGTTTTCACTGTGAGCTAGGAAATGTTTTTAGGACCAGCATAAACCCACCGTGTTCGGGTTCATTTAATTCATCTTGACCAGCACTTTATACTGTGGGTGTCATGATGGAGCTAGGAGTTGCTATAGCATAAGTAGTTGATAATGTTTTTTTTTAGTTTTTATGAGTAGGTACCTATTAGTCTCTAAGGTTATTATTGAGAAGTAATTAAACGGGCAGCAATTATAAAATTTGGTTAGCCACAAAAAAAAAGCATTTAGATCATTTGGTCGGCATAAAAAGATTTTCTTAAGATTAGAGAAAAAATCAGGCAGTAAAGCAATCCTTGTTCGGCAAATAATTTTGATAATGGTCAAAAATTAAATCGGAAATATGCAGCTTACAATAACATGGGTTTGCATAATAAACATTCAGTCCGCAAAATAGTTACTTGGTCCGCAAAATAACTACTTGGTCAGCAAGATTTCATGATTGAACAGCAGAGAAAACATGTCGTATAAAATTATACTATAACTACTACTACTACTACCACTACCACTACCACTGCCACCACCACCACCACCACAACCAACACCACCACCACGACTACCACCACTACCACCACCACTACCACCACTACCACCACCACTACCACTACCACAACCACTACTACTTGTAATCGTAATAATAATCATACATCATAATCATAAAAGTTGCATAATCCAAACTCCTTCCTAATCTTTGTAAGGAATGCGCCCATTTTGCGCATGACAAGTTTGCTGAGATTATTTTTGCTACTTTTATATGCAGCTCAAAAAAAATGTTTGGCTTCAGCTCTGAGTGCTTACCAAAATTTTATTAAACAGTAGCAGCTCATTGTAGCTCAAAAATAATTACAGCCATCCAGAATGACATAAATTGCTGATTGGTTTTGTAATGTTTGCTGGCCATGAGTTGCTGACCAATTAGCTATTTCTGCTTACAGATTAAATTTTTCTGCTCACAAAAATACGAATACTCTGCTAACCATTTAAATAACTCCCGTTATTATTATGGTTAGGTTAGGTTATATTCCATTCTTCAGTTATCATCACCAAGCCTAACACTAGACTATTTGCAGCCATAATATTTTTGTGTGTTTAAATTAATGCAAGTACTCTTTTATTTTAGGAACATCTGATGATGCACTATGGCTTATGCAAAATGATGAGCCGTGGGACGAGCTCTTAGAGAAGTGGGAAAACACATAATATGTGGAGCGAAAGAATTCTAAAACCTTGACGGTGTATGATTACATAGAAAAGTTTCCAATACTTACTCAAAAGCTCCAAAGCTCAAACGCTGGTAAGTAACCACGATGTAGCATCCTTGAGAAATCTTTGACCAAGTATCCTGTTTTTTATACTTAGTATTTTTCTGATAAATCATGACAGAGTAACGTAACACATGTTTTTTATTTCAGATATCCTGGGACTTTGAACAAAAGTACAAGAATATAGATAGTGACTTATTAATATACTTTTGATTATTCCTAACAAAATTCAGAGTCAACTTGGTCCGAGCCTTGCCACTTGTATGCTTGGATGCGGATATTTTTTTAAATTTTTTAACCCATAGGTACCCTCCGCCTGCATCCGGGCGTCGCATGGGGAAGTCTCGGACTACGTTGACTCATAATTTTGTAACGAAATTTTTACCGAAATATTATATGTGCAAATCAAATTGAGGTATGTCGCTTACTCGACGGACTATTGATATTTTCGATATTTTACCGACGATCGAAATACTACATACATCCGTATTTCAGTAGGTATAATCAGTGAAATCGACAGTAGTTTGTTTACTTTAAATGCACAGTAGTTTGTTTACTTTACAAATGAATAAAATTGAATATAAAATAACTTGCATACAGCTTTTTCAATTAATAATTAAGTACCTTCCTTTAATATAATAGTTTTAGGACTTAATTTATGAAAGATTCTGATTGTATATATATTGATTATGTTTTGCTTTTCCATATGTTATTGTTACCTATTGGGACGTTTTTTTTTCTTTCCTATTTCCTATATTTTGTGACGGTTGTTCAGTTTTGCAATATGACTCAGTTCAATACCTATGGTTTTCGTTTGTAATTGTACCCGATGTTGATTTGGTTGTTTTCAGTATATAACCAAGAACGACCAAAACAAAATCGTGTACTTTTTCTCCTAAATTAATAATTGCACTCTTCTCGACCAAACTTTTATAAAGTTTAATATAATTAACAGAATCTTTCATATCAAGTAATAGGCTCTTTTCACCCAAACTAACATAAAGTTTAATTGAAGTATCAGAAACTTTCATATTGAACAATAGGTTCTTTTCGCCCAAATTAATATAATGTTTAATTGAAATATGCGAATCTTTTATATAAAGCATTCGTCTCTTTCATACTAAAGATTCACAATTTTAGAATAAATATTTATCGTATTTCCTGGAAGCAATGCGCAATCTCACGACAAAGCTGAAATATATTTAATTGAAAAGCGCAGTTGTTAGTGTCAAGCATATTAAATAGTCACGTCAAATTTTTAAAATCTTAAACTAAGCTTTAAACCTTAAGGCAAGACACACCAATTATTAAATAAAGAGTCGATAACTCTTCATTCAAGCATTTCTCGTTCTTGCTTTGTTGTTTGAAATGAAGAACGACACAAATTAAATCTAAAATTTTTATTTATTCGGTCCAAGAGCGTAAAAATTTTAGATAAAAGTTTCATGCACTTTTGTAGCGAGTATTTTATTGTTTGATTTAAATAATAAACTCTGAAATCTTTTCACTCTTGATCCAAGATATTTACGACTTTCCTCATATACGAATATGAAAAACTCTTGGATCAAGTAATATTACTTAACTGAAGTAATCTTTTCTATCTGTGTGGGAATTTCCGAAAATCCCTTGATAGTGGTTGCCTACGACATATTTAAGACACCTACATACCATATTTCAAATAGCGGGTGCCCAGCGGCGTTTTTCCGCTTGGATTTAGTTTATTCCCGTTCCCGTGGGAAATTCCGAAAATCCCTTCATAGTGGTTGCCTACGACATACTTAAGACACCTACATACCATATTTCAAATAGCGGGTGCCCAGCGGCGTTTTCCCGCTTGAATTTAGTTTATTCCCGTTCCCGTGGGAATTTACAAAAATCCCTTCATACCAATTTCCTATGACATATCAGACACCTTCATACCATTTTTCAAGTTTCTAGGTGTTATCGTTTCGGAGTAGTACGTATTTCTCTTTTTAACCAGTTTTTTTATTTTCCCGTGGGAATGAGATATTTTACTGGAATAAAAAGTGCCCTAGATGTTGACCCGGGTACTCAGTTATCTCCATACCAAATTTCATCAAAATCCGTCCAGTAGTTTTTGAGTGATGCGTGCACAACCAGACAGACAGACAGACAGACAGACAGACAAAAATTCCAAAAATTGGTGTTTCGGTATCTATATCGATAACTATATACACTACCGTTAAAATTTTCAAAAAATATTTCATGTACAGACACGGCCCCGTTAGAGTTTTATTATATGTATAGATGTATAGATGTATAGATAAAATAACACAATCCTAAAGTTAGGGAGTTATAACAGAAGAGTTGTTTTACCTCAGTCGGTAGCGGTTCTGGAGATCGCGAATTTGATTTTGGTTGGTTTCATGTCTGGATGTTATTATGTATTACTAGTTCTTAATGCCCATAGCCTAGAGTAGCTCTGGCTGGGGGCAAAATAGAGGCATGTGATTTTTTTTTCAAACTTTATTATTTATTCAATAAAGGAGACATTTACCAAGATTTTTGCTGAGTCGTAAAACATATAGGTTAAAATGTAATTTCTTCACGGACCAAGAAATGTAAGATCCATCCACAATAAATCCCCACCTAATTCCCTTGGAAACTAGACGCGTTAAGCATTCACAAGTAAATTGAGAAGACAGGGAAAATATACAAAACAAATGGTTCTAACGGAAAAGGGTCAAAGGGCTTCCCAATCTTATGTAAATGTTCAATTGTACGGATAGCGCAGTCTTCAATCTTTGATGTAGGGGGGTGTGGGTAGGGGAGGGGGCTGCGAAGGTGAGATAAAATGAGATGTTTGCTGTTCTTTCTACAATAAAGAATAGTCTAGTCCGGGATATAGAGGAATGGAGTGTAATGCGATATCTGGAATTTTGGATACACATTCTTCAGTATTTTTGTTCGTTTTGACGGCCTTGTGGCTCAGTAGGCATGTAATATTGATAAAAATCGACTTTTCACTTTTTAATAATAATCGATTTATGAAAAAAAAAAGATTTTTTTTTCATCCCTATGGCTCAGTAGTGACCCTACCTTCTGAGTAAGAGGTCGCGGATATGATTCCAGCACGTTTATTATCGAGATGTATTCAATCGAATAGAGGTGTTTTTATTTAATTTAAGGGCTTATAAATGTCCTTATTGAAATACATTGCAGTTACTACCGCTTCGGAATGTGTTAAAACTGAGGCATCTAACACAATACATTATTATTTCAAACAATCAATGCAATATAAACTATAAAGCTATATGGTTATGTTTTCAAAACCGTGTTGTACTACTGTAGAAAAAAGTCATCAATCATCATTGTTGTTTTTTAGCGGTTCCAGTCAAGAGCACATGATACACTTGTAGTGCAAGTCTGACGTCTAAGGCGATGGTAATAAGAACGTTACAAAGTCCAATGTGTCAAGCTCCACGTGCTCTTGACTGTACCTACACTATACAGTACAGCTACTACTACGGTTTGGAGTATTCGAATTATGAGCAGTGATAGCCTTACGGTTAAAAAGCCTGCTTCACATTACGAAAATCAGTGAGGCTCGGGTTCGAATCATGGCATGTAAGAATGGGTTTCTCAATAACATACATACATATTTATCACTAGCTCGACGGTGAAGGAAAACATCGTGAGGAATCCCGCAGGTTCAAGAATTAATTTTGAGACTTTTGTAAAAGACCCGGTTCGGTGATGGGCGTTCCAGAAATGGAATACCTCTGTCTACCCCCTCGGGGATTAAAAAGGAATGAAAAAGAAATGAAAAAGGCATGAAATTACTTATTTTATTTTATTTTTGAATTAAGTCCCAAAACTTAGCCAACTTAAAATAGACGGATAATGGTCAAGTAATGAATTATGAAGTACAAGGTCGTCGGTTTATAAGTGGAATCCATAGAAATACACTACTTAATATTTGTCTGACAGGATCAAGACATGTTTGTTGAGTATTACAGAACACTCGATCTACGATTACCAAATAAGTCAACCTTACAAGGTATGATTTCGTATTTACCGGCCTTGGGGGCTTCCCACGTTTTTCTGTCAGTTTACTGAACTCGGTTCAGTCACATGAGTAATTACTCATGTGGTTCAGTCATGCACGCTTTATTTTAGTACTTCTTTACATCTTTCTTTAGAGCAGTGATAGCCCTTACGGTTAAAGATCCGGCCGAAAATCAGTGAGGCTCGGGTTCAAATCCTGGCATGTACAGTCAAGAGCAAGTCAAGCTTGACACTACCAGTTTAAGCTGAGCTCTGGTTTATACTGCGCGCCATAGAATACAGGGCCGGGTCAAAGTCCAAAGTGTACCAATGAGTTTTTCAAAAACTTACGTACATATTTATCACTAGCTCGACGGTGAAGGAAAACATCATGAGGAAACCCGCAGGTCTCAGAATTAATTCTGAGACATGTGTAAATAGACCCGGTCCGGCGATGGGCTCACCACCTATCACGTTTAGGCGTCCAATGTATCTCGTGAAATGTGGGTATATCCAGTAATGGAATACCTCTGCCTACCCCCTCGGGGATGAAAGGCGTGAGATTATAATAATTAATAATAATTCTTTACATCTATGATAATCGTCTCTTCTATTATTTACTTACCATCAGGTGACCCGACTGCTTGTTTTTCCAATATCTATACTTCTATACTGTATTTTTGTGTGTTTGTTACGAATAAACTCAAAAGCGACTCCACCGATTTTAAAAATTCTTTCACCAGTGGAAAGCTAGAAGATCCCTGAGTAACAAAGGCTATATTTTTCCCCGTATTCTACGGAACTACGCTGGTGAAATCGCGCAGAACCGCTAGTATTATTATAAAACAACATAATATGGAACCCTTAAATGGTTTTCAAACATGTAGCAGTATGATAGTTAATTTTCCAACCTATAAGCATGATTAGGCTTTTTCCTTACAGTATGACTTCAATCGGTTTTTATTTTACTTTCATTATTTTTAATTATAAAACCTTACTGAATACCTAAATGCGTCTAATTATTTAGAGATCTGATAACAGTATCACGCTTCAGCTGGTTTCTTAGAGTTCTTATGATATACTTCAAACAATTCGTAGATATATTTTAGTTTATTTGCTTGAGTTCATTGCACAGATTGTCTCGAGGTCGCACTGAGGCCGTCTGTTACACCGAGTCGTAACACTCTACCTACTTAATAGATTAAATATGAAAATAAGTATGCTCACGTCGTAATCACGGAGGGGATCGAAGTAGGTATTCCATTTAAACTTCAAAAAGTAAGTTTAAGTTTCTACCAGCAATAAGCAATAATTCGTATGTGAAAACTAGCCAAGTCAGACCTTAGGCTACAATATATTATCCTAAGTTATAAGAAGAAATGATATTTTATGTTGTTATAAATAAATTTCAGGACTGACCGTTGAACTTGGCACCCATTTAGATCTCACTTCTTTTGTCGTTGAAGTCAACAACCAAGGCATAATATTGAACTTAGCTCTCATTTCACATTTATGTTTTTGATGGGATATTATATATTTATGTATCTACCTATTTTTTAGTCTATACATAGAACGAAAGCGAACATCTTTCTTTCTTTGTTACACTAACAGAATAAAAACCGACCATAAAAAGGACCCTGACCACCATGTCAGGGGACAAATATGTGCGGAACATATAAAAAAAAAATTGACAGGTAAGCCCACTGGACCGGGTGCTTTAAACATGCCTCAGAATGAATTGTGGGACCTGGGATAAGCTCCATGATGCCATCTTTTATAATCTAGTTGTAAGTAAGTAAATGGTGAAATAAGTATGTATGTAAGTTTCGGCAAAACTCATTGTTACATGTCCTCAGCAGGATTGGTTATTCTATAAAGTTCATTTGCTGAAAAATACCTGCGATCAATACTGAAAATGCTTTTTATCGTAAAAATATGCAGTGAAATGAAATGAAAATGTGTTTTTTCTGTAGGTAATTAAGAATTACACTTAGAAAACACACTAAACTCGTCCATGAAAATTAGCTAAATGTAAACAGCAGCCCATCTCCATCGACGAGTTGCTAGTTCCAAATTCAGTAGAAGAACCAGGCAGCAGCTTAATCGATTGATGCTTAGGGAAAGCAGTTAAAGGAAGAAAATGAGGTAGGTAGCTAGTCCAAACCATCTTGTTAAACTGGCGAAATCAAAAATAGTATCACAAGGGAATTAGGTGTAAGAAATACGATCAGCAGTGGACCAATGAAATCTGAAGAAAAAACAAAAGACAGTGTGATAGCCATTCTTGCTCGAATCGAAACCCTAGTAATAACATATTAAATAATGTTCTTAATTACAACTTTATGAAATATATTTTTTTATCTAGATGCTAAAATATATTATGCATAAGAAAGTAAAAACCAGCGCTCAGTTCAGTAGCTTTCTACTATCGCAAACTCTAATAGAATAGAATGAACATTGTAAGGAGAATGGAAAAGTCTGTTATATTTATCGGTAAGTACAATCTGGGATATAATATACATTTATTTACAAAGAAAATATACATTGATTTACAATAATTACAGATAAAAAATGTCCTCCAAAAAGGAACCATGTGGGACAGTGCCCAGAAGACTAGCAGCATTCCCTCTCTGGATAATTAGGCTGATCCTTTGACAGAGATAGCTGCCAGCCCTCTGGTCACCTGAGGCCTCGACCAAACGCACTGACAGCTCTTTGAGGAGCTGCCGCGCCCCCGGACCCCACGGTCCCATGGTCTCCACCCCAAACGGCACAAATATGTAGCCCTCATTGAGGTCGGCATATTTGCGCCGCTTCAGGCGTTCAGCGGCCGCAGCCGCCGCGCCAGCGCCCACAGAGGTGGCATCGATGTGGGATGGGGCCAATGTGTCGGCACATGTGGCATCCCACACCAGCGACCTGCCATGTCTCCATGGCCCGACAGTCATACCATCAGGCCTCCCGCCACCTATCCGTGTGATGCCGTTAGGCTCAAGAATAGCTGGGATACCAGCAGTGATGAGAGCCCTGCGGATGATGTCGTTGAGGCATGCATGGCGCGACAGGTGGCCGGCGCTACGTGCGCAAGAGAGACCGTTTTGTCCGAGTCGATCGACAGGCTCCCCACACTGGCATCTATGGGGGTGGTTTGCCCTGACGCCCAATCGAAGACAGACAGCGAGGGAAAGTGTCTGTCTATCCAATAGAGTACCAACGGTAGCAGAAGGCAATGCCCGCAGCCAATATCCCGATTCTTTTTGAGACACTGCGAGGAGACGAGCACGCTCCGAGGTGCTGGTGCATGAATCCGTTAGATTCTTAAGCACCAACTCTCAGAGCGGCCCATCCCAGTGCTTCTGACAAAGCGGACTGGACGGCAGACTAACACCCGGACATGCTCCCAGCCATGCATCTCTAGCCTCCGTCAAGTACGACAACTCCACGATACCCAGAGAGGGGCATATTATGCTTCCGTGAAGGTTGTACGCACTATGAGCAGAGGACAGAAACGCCGGTAGGGAAATACTGGAATCTTATTTTTCACTGTTATTATTAATATTTATTTATTCAGATAACTTAAAACTAGCATTAGGTACAGATGTTTGAAATTTAAGACGCTATTCAAGGCAATATAAACCGAATCCTACTAATATTAAAAACGCGAAAGTTTGTATGGATGGATGTACGGATGTCTGGATGTCTGGACGGATGTTTGTTCCTCTTTCACGCAAAAACTACCGAACGGATTTAGATGAAAGTTTACAGTTATATAGCTTATGCATCAAAATAACACATAGGCTATATTTTATCCCCGTATTCTCACGGGAACGGGAACTACGCGGGTGAAACCGCGGGGTGCTGCTAGTAAACTCATAAACTACTAAACCGATTTTAAAAATTCTTACACCAATGGAAATGTACATCATCAGTGAGTAACATTTGCTATATTTTATTCCCGTATTCCGTCGGGAACGGGAACTGCGCGAATGAAACCTTGTGGAGCCGTTATTATACGAGCAAGGAAAGACAATATTATCACAGTAGTTATTAAGCTGTTGGGATATACAGCAGTTAATCTTCTGAGCAGCCAACTATACAAACCCATTAACAAAACAGTCGAGGAAAGAAGTGAGACAGTAAACAAATCTTTGTTTACAAACAAGACGCAGACAGTCGAGAGACGGTTACTGTCAATGAACTAAAGTCGTCTGCCACTTGAACCTGTGCCAAACTATTTGGTACTACGAATTGTCAGCGTTGATATCGTTTCTTTATTTTTACTCCAGAGACACACTGGTTGTAAACGTGACAAGCATCTTAGAAAAATGATCGGGGAATATTTACTTACTGTCGTACTTTAGAAAAAAAAAACGGTCGTTAAGCATTTTACTAGGATGACAGAAATGTTACTATTTTACTATAATAATTAGTATTGTTGCTGAAGTGCTGACCGCTTGGTTTTATATGGAATTTCTTTGTAACCTTTTATATTTTTTATAATTTTGCTTTTGACTATTTTATCTGTCAAATAAAAACTCTTAAAAAACAGTCGCACTTTTGCTCAACAATAATAAGTATATTGGAACATTTTTCAGTATATTGTAAGATATGTGTGAGTGCTATTGTGTATTCTTTTTACTAATTAACAAAGATGAAGTTTGAACACTCTAACACTATAGACTAATATTTTCTGAAAAATATTTTGTATTAATCACCTGTTCTAACCCCACCGAAACCTGCGCTGATTCAGAATTACGCACACTAAGTCGTCGTGAACAGATTGTTTCAGATTTAAATATATATTTGTGTTACTCAATTTAAAAAATAAAAAAAAAAAACAGTAAAAGTTGCAAAATATCGTGCCTACAAAAGTTTTGACATCCGTAAAAACGGTATGTAGTCCTGCCTAAATTTATCTTACCTGTTCATGTTTGCTTCGATTGTTTGGCAACATAATACTATTTTATTAAAATGATAACAGTTCTACATTTATTTTTGCTATTCTCATGTAGAAGAATAGATATAATGTTTACCTACTTTTTACGAATTTTTTATTTTCATAAAAAATAAAATTGAATTGTAAATATTTTCGAATAAGACGTTTTTGTCAATGATAATAACTGCGTACAGAGTATCGGTGAAAATCTATTAACGACCTTGACCTTGACCTTTGAAAACAATCTCACGCTTTTCATACACGAGGGTGTAGGCAGAGGTACCTATTTCATTACTGTATATACCCACTTTTCAACAGAATATTCAACCCTTAACGGTGGTGAGCCCATCGCCCGGACCGGGTCTTTTTACACATGTCTCAGACTTAATTCTGGGACCTGCGGGTTTCCTCACGATGTTTTCCTTCACCGTCGAGCTAGTGATAAATATGTACGTAAAAGAAATTCGATATATACTTATATATAAGGACTGTTTACATTAGTAAGAACAATGGCCAGTAATAATCAAAGACGCTGTAGTGGGCGGGTCGACGTTATATACTCGCTGACCTCAATATTATTCCTGATTATGCACATCATGTATAGTCGAGGAAGAAATATTTATCAGTATAATGTAACAAGTACAAAAAAAAATATTACAACAAAAACTCGTGTATAGTAGTAGAAATGAGCAGTGACAGGCCAACGGTTAAAGAGCCCGCCTCTTTGAATCCTGGCAAGTACCAATGAGTTTTAAAAACTTGCGTACGTATTTATCACTACGAGTAGCTCGACGGTGAAGGAAAACATCGTGAGGAAACCCGGAGGTCCCAGAATGAATTCCGATGCATGTGTAACAGACCCGGTTAAGGGGTCCAAAGATGAAACTTGTGAAATGTGGGTGTTTCCAAAAATGGAGTACCTCTGCCTACCTCTCGGTGATACAAGTCGTGAGATTATATATTTAATGTATGTAATTTTATGGTAGAAATGGGTCATTTTATGAGTAAAATGTGAAAATTCATACGAAATGAATTTTAATATGTTACACCTGCTACTCACCATCACCTAGCCTTCTACTTATAATAACATGTAAATTTAATTTTTATATTATTCAGTCACATTTTTTATAAAATCATGGCATTGTAAATTTCACAGGTGAAAAATATTTGATTTCATCAAATGAAAATGATTTAAAAGTGTCAGTCGTACCCATCCCTAATATAAAGTACGGTGGTTCATTTAGGTTATTGCTTAATCAGATATATTTCAGACAACTTTACAAGGTTGTCAACTAATTACAAATTAAAAACGAAACTACGCCATCTAACGTGGAAAAACTGCAAGGTCAGCAGACTGGTGTCTGTTGGATGTGCGATAAAAAGTGAGCGGACACCGTCACACAATGGCGAAAACCGGCGGCAATTCAGGCACAGGAAAAAGAAGAGAAACAACTTCGATGCCTTTCATGAGGTAGCTGCAGGAACAGAAATAGGTAGAGGGGGTCACTTTTTCCAGCAGTGAAGCAGCCTTATTTAATGAAAAAGTGATATCTTTTATATCTGCAACCCTAACATCTAAGTTTTACCTACTTGTATTACGGGGTATCTAGTTTGAAGCCGTTTTATTAAGCAACTAGCTGTTTCTGCGCGGTTCATTTTAGATGCCATTCCTGTGGGAATACGGGAATATTCTATAACATATGTTACTCAGTGATAATGTACCTTTCCATTGGTTATTTTTTTTAAAATCAAAAATACAAATCTTTCATCTTTATAAAAACAGTGTAGACGACAGACAATCATAGAACCAAAATAACCGATAATGATCTCTTTATCTATGCGCGGAAATCGCAAACTAAATGGTAACCAAATCTCATTTAACGCTGTCGAATATACAAATATTGTCTTCTATAGAAGGTTTGCTGATTGTATAAATATTAAAATAAATATACATAAAGTGTTATAGTGACAGCATAATACGTGTGAAAGCACCCCAGAGCTGCGTTACCATTAGGGGCCGAAAAAATATTCTAATGAAAAATACTTCCAGAAACGGAATAGGTACTTCTGCCGATCCTCTGCAGAACAAGGCTAGCATATATTTATAATTAGCTTATTAAAGTTTTTTTTTTTTTCATTTTAATAACGATAATTATGATTAATAACGGTAATGAGGAAAACGCTCTTTTTTCCCTGACCGTACAAAGTGATTACGTGTCGTCGATCCCATAATGTGCCAACAATGTTTATAGTACAAGGTCTTATATACTGCAACATTGCAATTCCACAATGTTTTCTTTGACTCATATCAAACGACCTAATTGTTTGCAATTTATGTCAAGCATTTTTTACGTACAGTTTTAATTATACGGACGATATACTTTGCATAATTATTTTTTGTACGCAAATGAGACTTGTACGGTTTTAAAAATGACTGCATAATGCATTTAACATTGTGTGCTTAAACCGCTTTTAGTGCAAAATAATTTCAACCGTTAATTTTAAAAAGAATTTAACATTTTTAGTTTACCCAAGATATCATTTTATACTTCCAGAAATTGTATTTATTACCTTTTTCATCCTCTGGGATATAAGAGTTTATATTTATTACAAGCTTTTATTTAACTTTCAATGTTTGTTCACGTGAAATTTTTTAACTCAATTTTTAAGCAGATATCTTCAACCGATTGAGCTGAAATTTAGTAAACACGTTTAGTTTGGATGTCGATGTATGATTAGCTGTGTGACGTCATTCTAAATCCAACATGGCGGAACACCCAAGATGGTGGACTAGTTATTTTTGATGCCACTTTCAATATGGGTATCAAATGAAAGCGCTTGCTGAGAATAATTCGAAAAAAGGTTGTTTTTAAAAAAGTTTTTCACTTGAAATTTATTACACTGCACACTATACTGCGTACATACATACATACTTAGTCACACCTATTTCCCATTCTGAAATTTCTCCGGGACCTGCGTTTTTTTTCACGATGTTTTCCTTCATCGTCGAGCTAGTGTTAAATATGTACGTAAATTTTTGAAAAACTCATTGGTTCTTACCCTTGCCTTGCCAGGACTCAAACCCGAGCTTCACACATAAAAAGCGGGCTCTTACACAAGGCTACCACTGCTATTTTCTTCTGGAGATACAAATAAGCGTTTATCTATCTTATTTTTTTATTTCACAGCATTATAATTCTTACTGTTACTGTTCTGACGCAACCATTCTCCCAACGCAATTAATCATCACCAGAAAAGAAACAGAAACAATTTTGGCTGTTTCCGTGTCACAGTAGACAAATGTATTTAATATCTTCCCCTCCCTGTAATGACTTGGATGACACTATCGCGTGCCTACTGGGAAGGGGATCACTGTGAGCGAGTCCATAAGCAGAGCGAGGTGGGTGAACAAAACTATTATTATCATCATCACTACATAGTATAAAACAAATTCGCTTTCTCTGTCCCTATATCCCTATGTCCCTATTTATGCTTAAATCTTTAAAACTACGCAACGGATTTACATGCGTTTTTTTTAAAAAAAGAGAGAATGATTCAAGAAGAAGGTTTTAGTGTCAGCATTGCACCCGTGCGAAACCGGGGCGGGTCGCCTGGGAGACAAGTATCATTTAGAGCGAAAAGACCGCCCGTTGTACAATTTTTTAAACATCTTTGTGTAACTTATCGTATATTTTTTGTGTGCAATAAAGAGTCGTTACTTACTGACTTACTTAGAATAGCAGTAATAGACTTTGCTAAGCTTTCGATCTTTTCTCACGAAGAAATAGTATGTATACAAACCCCTGTTGATGAAGCTTATGTCTATTTAAATAACAGTTTTTCATAACACTAAAAGTGATAAGACCGCCTATTATATTTTATTTTATTTTTGTGTCACTTTTGTATTGTTTTTAGTGTTTTTATATATATATTATTTCTTTTACAAATAATACCTAATACAATTTTAAATTACACTGGCCAAACTTCAATGCAGTTTGTCGGCGAGAATAACGCTCTTTTCTTTTATTTATAATATCATCAATATCATCATACAATATTTACAATATCATATTAGTATTTCATTAATAAACTCATACAAATATTACATACATACATAGTCTCACGCTTTATATCCCCGAGGGGGCGGGCAGAGGTATTCCATTTCTGGATATACCCACTTTTCATCAGATATTCTTTGGACCCCCAAACGTGATAGTTGGTGAGCCCATCGCCGGACCGGGTCTGTTACAAATGTCTCAGAATTCATTCTGGGACCTGCGGGTTTCCTCACGATGTTTTCCTTCACCGTCAAGCTAGTGATAAATGTAATGTCTCGGATCTTTTCCGTTGTTTAACTTTATTCTTCCAATCCAATGCAAGAGCAATGGAAGAGTAAAATTAAAATGTCGCTTATTAAAAACATTCATCGATTTAAATTGTTTGTGGAATTATAATAATTAAACAATGGTGTTATTAGCAACAATTTTTCGCATTTTGCCGCTGACACTACGACTAAACCTAACTTTCGTACAAGTCGCCAGTCACGGCACTCGATCACATCTCACCTAACAGGCTGTCAACGGTAACTCCCGAATTTTTTCCCTCGAGATCTTTGGTGTGTGGACCAAAAATTGTACAAATCCATTAAATGCCCAGAATATTCACAACGTCAAACAAAAGAGGTTTTATTTATTACCACATCAAATGTGTTTTTGAATATGTTTGGGTTTATAAATTCCATAAGATCAATTAGATATCATTTAAATTGTAAGTTTTAGTTATCATAATGTAGCTATTTTCTTAGTCATGGTTAGTTGTTGTGTGTGTTTTTAGACACATTAGAGAAAATCAAGAAACAAAATCGTTGTCAGAGACAGAAATAAAAATTATTATACATAGGTACGTGGACGAACGTGTAAGGACGTGTGTGAAATAAAATCGTCTGTTTAAACGAATATTTACAATTCAAAAATATAATATAAGTAGGTACTCGTCGACTTGCTGCGATATCTTTCTGTATACAAAACATTTACTTAGTAAGTTTATTTTATCAGCTGAAACAGATTATTTTATAGAAAAAAACATTAATTACAGATGCTATATACAACGTTGAATCCAGTTGCGGTACCCTATAATAATGCGTGACAAATTCATGATAATTTTTTCATCAGGAACGTCAGCAACTTATGCCTTGAACCACCTTACAGGATTTTTCGCGTAAATTATTTCTTTATGTGGCGAGCGTAATGTATCTGTTGTAATTCTGTGATAAGCAAGCAAGCCTCCGCCTGCTTCACCGAGATACGCGCTTATTAGACACTAGCATGCCCAGCGGCGTTGCCCACGCGGATCGAGTTTATTCCCGTTCCCGTGGGAATTTTCAAAAAATCCCTTCACAGGTTCTAGGTGTTATCGTTTCGTAGTTGTTCCGTATTTCTCTTTTTACCCAGTTTTTATATTTTCCCATTGGAATGAGACATTTTGCCACGGTGAAAGTACCCTTAATGTTGACCCAGTTACTCAGTTATCTTCACACAACATTTCATCAAAATCGATGCGTCTACAGACAGACAGACACAACAATTTCAAAAATATTTTTTTTGATATCTACATCGATAACTACCGTTTTTAAAAAAAATATCACGTACAGACACGGTCTCGTTACAGTTTTATTATATGTATAGATCTCATATGAGCTGCTCTTGACGGATAGGAGGGAAATGTGGCAAATATTGTTATTAGCTGTGTTATTGTCAAGGGTTTGTCACTGAAGATGACAGCCTCATCATAATTTAAGGTTACAAGATTAGGGTTGTTGTAACGTTGAGAATTAGAGGAAGAATTTATACATTTTTCATTGGTAAAATGTTTTGTTATGAGTAAGTTTTATTACATACTAGCGACCCGCCCCGGCTTCGCACGGGTGCAATGCTAATACTAAAACCTTCCTCTTGAATCACTCTATGTACTATTAAAAAAATCGCACCAAAATCCGTTGCGTAGTTTTAAAGATTTAAGTATACCCTACGATTTAAGTACTCCCTATGTCCCTATGGATATAGGGACAGAGAAAGCGACTTTGTTTTATACTAAGTAGTGATTTATCACAAGCTCGACGGTGAAGGAAAATTGTGAAGCAAGGCTCAGAATTGTTCCTTAGTCATGCGTAGAAGCACACAGGGACCAAAAAATATACTAATTTAATACCTACCTACCTATCCCTCGGGGATAAAAAGCACTTCTATTTTGTTGAATCAATTAAAAATAAAAAATAAATAAATAATCTCACGCCTTTCATCCCCGAGGGGGTAGGCAGAGGTATTCCATTACTGGACATACCCACATTTCACGAGATACATTGGACCCTAACGATGTTTTCCTTCACCGTCGAGCTAGTGATAAATATGTACGTAAGTTTTTTTTGAAACACTCATTGGTACATGCCAGGATTCGAACCCGAGCCTCACTGCTTTTCAGCCGGCTCATTAACCGTCCGGGCTATCACTGCTAAGGTTTTTATTAAGCTCAATTTGCGTGATTAGCACCCTGCCACGGGGTCCTAATTTTTTACATTTTTGGTTTATTATTAACCGATTTGTATGATACCATGTTATAGGAATAATCAATTAACCAAGAATGTCATAAGTATCACTACATAGTATAAAACAAAGTCGCTTTCTCTGTCCCTATATCCCTATGTATGCTTAAATCTCTAAAACTACGTAACGGTACGGTTAACGTACGATTTTGATGCGGTTTTTTTAATAGATAGAGTGATTCAAGAGGAAGGTTTTAGTATCAGCATTGCACCCGTGCGAAGCCGGGGCGGTTCATAATAAAATGTAAAAGTCTTATCTGTAGATGGGATTTTAAAATATTAAAATTGAATATAATATGTAAACAGAAACGTGTTTTACGAATAAGGTACTGATTCAAGATAATAAATTGCAAAAATGATAAACAATATTCAAGTAAACACGTAAAAGGTCAACTTAATATTGCAGCCGTAAGAAAGGGAAAAAATTTAATAAAGGTTAAAATATAACTTACTATGTACTCTCAAGTTTAAAAAACCGACTTCAACTTATATGGTTTTTTTTAAGGACGCCATTGTCAGAACAGAAAGAATCATTAAAATCCTTTCACCCAGTCGAAAGTTCTGAGGTAAAAAAAATAACAAAAAAAAATCGGTTGTCTGTCAAGTCGGTTTACAGACGATAATTGAACGTGACAACGTCATAAGAAAATACTGATGGAATGGATTGTGCCTCTTTGTCGCTCGTTGCGCGCTCTCGCTTGCACTGGAACGACGCATACGTTACAGTTTTTCGGGAATGCCTCCGGCTCCATCAATTTATGACGTTGTCACGTCAAAAAAACATAAGTACCGTGGAATTAACGTCTTCCTTTTTTGAAGTCGGTTGAAAATGCAGCCGCCCAACAAATGCGGAACTGTTTTTACCGTTCCTGATGACATTATTTGGGAAAACTCTTTCAGATTGTATGCGAACGTCCTAAAACCTATGTTTGTTCCAAATCTCAGCTTCCAAGGTCCTATGCTAGAGGCTGTGCGTTAATATAAATAAAATAAAAAAATCTCACGCCTTTCATCCCCGAGGGGGTAGGCAGAGGTATTCCATTACTGGATATACCCACATTTCACGAGATATATTGGACCCCTAAACGTGATAGGTGAAGATGTCTCAGAATTAATTCTAAGACCTGCGGGTTTCCTCAAGATGTTTTCCTTCACCGTCGAGCTAGTGATAAATATGTACGTAAGTTTTTTGAAAACTCATTGGTACATGCCAGGATTCGAACCCGAGCCTCACTGATTTTCGGCCGGCTCTTTAACCGTCCGGGCTATCACGGCTGTGCGTTAATATAATAAGGATAATTGACTGTATCGAAATTAAATTGGGAGTTAATTATCTTATTGAAATAAGTTTCTTAAGCATACCTAAAATGTATTTCGATTTCCATATAAAAATTATGTATTTTGTATGTAAAATTACGAGTATATTCAAATTAAATATAATTAACAAATAAAATAGTTAAAATCTATAGATAACAAAATGCTGATGTTATGTCTAGTAAATTGTCATATCACTTTGATACAGATACAGAGAGACAGTAAACTACGAATTTCTCTCTTTACAAACACCTACTCGTATTAACCTAGATCGTTAACTTTACACCAAATGTAAAGGCGAATAACACGAAAACTAGAATTTCACAACTGTATACAATAGAAATCTTTAAGATGACAACCTCTGCAGACGCTTTCACGCTGCAGATATCAAAGAAAAATAAATTACAAGTACATCAAAAAGTAGGCTCTACAACTGGTAGTAAAAACTTCTTTGGAAGTTAAAAATATTCAGTCCACTGCTTTTCTGAGTAAGTCTGTGATTGATGTGGAGTTTTATTCCCGGCTTTTGAATTACTCACGGTAGTTGAGGAATTCTTTGCGAAATTTCCTTGGACTAGCGCATTTCTTCCACGAACTTACCTGGAAAGAAAGAAGGCCTTGTATTAAGTGAATAAAATATGTAAAGTACCAGCCTGTTTAACTGCACTGCAGGGTAGAGGCATAGGAGTAACATATTAACTATAATAATAATAAATTGTGGGACACAATTCACACATGGTTATTCCCAAACTAGGCAGGGCCTGTACTATGGGTACTAAACAACTGATAAACATACTTAAATAAATATTAAACGACCAGACACGAAGCCAACAGACATGTTCATGCACACAAATGTTGCCCCGAGCGGGAATCGAACCCGCGACCTCCGACTTAGAAGGCAGGGTCACAACCAACAGGCCCGTCAATAGAAATAACAATCTAATCTGGGGGCACGATTTTCGACCCCCTATAACTTCGTTGTGTATAAACCTAGAAGCCTGAATTTTCAGTAACCAAGCAGGCATTGTATAAACACAGTATATTTAAAATTTCATCCAATTTGAACCAGTAGTTTTAGAATTATAAATATTCAAAACTTCCTAATTTTGTCACTCTCTGTTGTTCTGCAACAACTTCCCGTAACACTCAAGGAGAATCGTGACGTCATCAATCCCATTCTTAGGAGTAATTCTTAGCAATGGTGGGAGTTCACAGCGTGTATGTAAGAATTCAGGGAAAAATAAAAAACCTTTAAACTCAAACTTTTTTTTTTCTGTTTACAACCCCCGGCTAGAAATACCTTCCATTAAAAAAATACCATGTTTTTTTTTACTTTTTCCTATAAACACAATGACAGTAAACAAACCTTTTAGCTTTACGAAACCGAAGAGCTATGATATTATAATGCCAATAAGTGACCCATTCGAAGAAGACCGCATCAAAAATTACTTTACACTTCTGTGATCGAATACAACACATCGCACTTAAAAAAAATCTCACTCCTTTTATCCGCGAGGCAGAGATATTCTCTTTCTGGGTATACCCACTTTTCACGAGATATTCTTTGGACCCCTAAACGTGATAGGCGGTGAGCCCATCGCCGGACCGGGTCTGTATGTTTGAATGTATAAATGTATGGATGTTTGTTCCTCTTTCACGCAAAAACTACTTAACGGATTTTGATGAAACTTTACAGTTATATAGCTTATTCATCAGAATAACACATAGGCTATATTTTATCTCCGTATTCCTAGGGGAACGGGACCTACGCTGCTAGTGAATACACATAAATAAACATTATTAAATTTCCATAATTATCTATGCTAATTACTATGCCAACATACTATATAACCTAGATGCGGGTTCCGTACTCTCAATATCAAAGCCATTGAAGCATGACATTGGCAGTGAGACAAGGTCTTTTATTACTCAGCGTTTTGGAGTTGTGTGGTAATTGGACCAAATAGTGTAGTATTTTTTAATTTAAAGCATTTTTTTGAAGATTGTTCATTCTTTTGAAGTTAAATTTAGCGTATTATTACAGTTAGTTAAAGCAAAAAAAAAAATGCTCAAAAGAAAGTTGATTAATTATTTTTTCTCTGCACAGTAGGTATTGAAAGATACACAAGTTAAATATTAGTGTATTTTTAGAGACTGTCGGCGTTTTTAATTTGTGAATAATTAATTTTTTGCCTTACTAGCTAAAGTTTTTTTAAAAATCTAAATAATTATCTTTTATTTTTTCATTGGTTTGCAGCAAATTTTAATGTTATTAACATCGCTTAGATTTACTATCCAGTGTCTTGGGAGAAATCTATAAAATACTTTATGAGGTATTTTTCTCTGACGGATTTTCTCCCTATACTATGAAACCGAGGTATACACCCGCCATTCTGACTGTCAATATGGCGGGTGTACCTTGATATTGCTATAATTTTTGTTTTTTAGCAAGTACAATTTTTTAAGTATCTACCTACTAAATAGTACAATTTAGGTACATTTTTTTGGTAATAATCTCAAAAGGATTCGTTAAGGTACACCCGCCACTGTGACCCTCATTGTCACACGATGTTATACAACGTTGGTTGTATTTAAGTAAGTATGTCTTTCAGTTGTTTGGTACCCATAGTACAGGTTCTTCCTAGTTTGGGACTGAATAACGCGTGTTCTACAATTAATTTATTATTTTTCATAATAATATTAATAAGAATATTAATGATATTATCCTATCAACCATGCAGACATAAAACATTGACATTTAAAAAGCCTTTCACTGATTGTAAGGAACCCTTCAGACAAGAAATTGGAATCGAATTTTCTATTTAAGACAGAAAATCGATTTTTCAATTAGTTGCGGTTGACATCTTGCAAATGACCGTGAAGGTTGGTGTTTATAGTTTCCTGCCTTCGTAATGAAAGTCAACGGTTGAAGTTCGTATAGAATCTCATAAAAGTTTTTCAAATATCTACGAGTTTCAGTTTCACCCACCTAGTTCCCGTTCCCGTAGGAATACGGGGATAAAATATAGCCCATGTTACTCCCTGGTAATGTAGCTTTCCCTCAGTGAAAGAATTTTTTAAATAAGTTTAATTTTTCGGTTTGAAAGCAATACAAACAAACTTACTTTCGCAACAATAATATTAGTCAGGATTAGGATATCGAAATGGTGCATACACGAAAATTGTAGTAATAATATCAGTTTTTTAATCTTTATGATTTTTATTGGATTTCTAGAGCCGTTTTCTAGCCTATTCGAGACTGACTTTTAGACAGACAATAAAAGCGTACATAGATAATTAGGCATCCCATAAAAAGCAGTTTTCACTTTCATTTTATCTTAAATACATATTTATTACCTGACTCACCTGTATAGGAGAGTAATGATGGGATTTTTGCAATGATATAACTTCAATTAAACACCCTAAATAAATTAATTAGGTTTATTACGTATAACTAAGACGGTTACAGTACAAAAGACATGAATGAAGAGAGAGCGAGATGAGGAGCGAGTGAGTGAGGTGAATCTAAAGCTGCGTTCAATATCTCACAGTAATGATTTATAGGGATTTTGAATGCTGAACTATTTTGTTTCACCAATAACGCCTTATTGAAGAAAGCCTTGGGTGGCTAGAAAAATTCTATCCCCCAATTCGTTAAAGATTATTATCGATGGGCCTGTTGGCTCAGTTGGTAGTGACGATGCCTTCTGAGTCCGACGGAGTCGGTCGCGGGTTCGATCCCCGCTCGGGTCGATATTTGTGTGCATGAACATGTCTGTTGGCTTCGTGTCTGGTCGTTAAATATTTATTTAAGTATGTTTATCAGTTGATTACAATCCATAGTGGCCCTGCCTAGTTTGGGACTAAATAACCGTGTGTGACTTGTGTCCCACAATTATTATTATGGCCTATCGTTCCTCATGTGAGGAAAGATCCTTGTCTTAGTTAGAAGTAGGCTAAGAGATTGATAAGGGAATGCTCAGGTGGTTTGGACATATCAAACGGATGGATAAAAGGCGTCTAACGAGACAAATATATCAGGGGATTGTGAGTGTTCTAGTCGGCAGACGGCAACCTAGGCGTACTTACCTACATCAATCAGATCGGCGATGTATTAAAAAAAGCCAGATAAAAAGTACCCGAAACCGACGAGCATGTATGAAGCGATTGATGGATGTGGATGCTGCGCGAGAGGTGTGCCAGGATCGTAGCAGGTGGCGGGCTGTGATCTGTGCCTACCCCTTCGGGAAAAAGGCGTGAGCATATGTATGTAAGTAGGCTATTGCAGGTTAATGATGACGATGAACATTGTCATAATACCAACGTTATTCTTTCCAACAATCTCCAAATATTAATAGCAGGGTTACGACGCCTACGATACTCATCTTCCCTCTAATTTACGAGGCAGGTTAAGCCCCTATTCGTTGTACGTGACCGAAACGTACGAGTAAATAAAAGAAAAGACATAAGTATATTAAACGTAGTATGTGTTAGCAGGGTTACTTCGAAATATAATGTTTCATAGCACAGATCTTTACATATCTACAATTCACTACATAGTATAAAACAAAGTCGCTTTCTGTCCCTATATCCCTATGTATGCTTAAATCTTGAAAACTACGCAACGGATTGTGTAGCGTTTTTTTTAATAGATAGCTTGATTCAAGAGGAAGGTTTTAGTGTTGGTATTGCACCCGTGCGAAGCCGGGGCGGGTCGCCATTAATTTTGTAACTCAAAAACTACTAGACCGATTTTAATAATTCTGTCACTAATGGAAAGCTAGAATATCTTTGAGTAATATAGGCTTTATTTTATTCCCGTATTTCAACAAGAGCGGGAACTACGCGGGTGAAACCGCACAGAACCACTAATTTAATATATATTGGAAGATCTGTAAATCTCATGTTCAAGTTATCATTCATTTACAGCGTTTATTCAACTAGGAATATTTGTGTTTGTTTAGGTCAAATATATCAACAGAATTTTGGACCACTCACTGACGTCCGATTGAATTAAATTTGACGTAATTATAATAATAAATTTTGGGACACAATTCACACACGGTTATTTAGTCCCAGACTAGGCAGAGCCTGTAATAAGGGTACTGATCTGATCAACGTACATAAATTTAAAAACACCCAATCACGAAGCCAACGGACATGTTTATGCACACAAATATTGGTACCGAGCGGGTATCGAACCGGCGACCTTTGACATAGAAGACAGGGTGATTACCAACTGAACCAACATCCTATGATAAAATTCTGTGACAATGGAAAACTCTGATAGAAAAAAGTTTTTTTTTATTTTTTATTTTAGGCTAAATTGAGTTCAAAAGATTATAAGATCGTAACCAGATAATTGTATCCCGTAGCGCCAAGAACACTATAAACATCAAACGAATCCACAATAAATTTTATGAGTGCAAGTTCATGGCTTCGGGAATGAAAGCATAAATTTAAAAATAAAGCGAGACACTGACACGCCTCTTTCTTAAGATTCATTACGTTTAGCCATAGGGACTTGCTATCTATAAGGTCATTTATATCAAGTGCAAATATTTTAAAGGTAGGTACAAATATGTAAGAGAAATAAAATAAACATATAAAGAGGTCAATATAGTATATTTTATATCGAGGGACTAAACGAAGCCATTATATACCAGAGGTGGTTAACCGAGGGTATATTAAGTTGGCGTTTAGTCTCGAGGTGCAAACTGTACTTTTCACTTTGAGTGCGAGAAAAATTGTCAATTTAGTACAAATTTATTTAAAACCCAACAAATTTACACTCGACAAAAATTCAGAAACGCGGTCAGTTTTTTCTTCTAAACCTGTCAGGCTGTCACAGATTAACAAAGAGATTTAAATCTCTTTGCAGGTAAACAATTTAAAACACATGGCGCCACCTTCTTCGCGGAAAAACCATGGAACTAAAACTCTTCACATTTTCGCAATGAAGATGGTCCACACTCTACAGATATTTAATGGCTGTTTGAGGTTGTCTTTTTCTAATTAAGGAAATTAAAAAAAAAAAACTTTATACTCCCTAGGGACTAAAGTGGTCACTTTAGTCCCGCTTCGTAGGGCTATATTGGCGTACTTTTAGAGCATGAGAAGTGAAAACGTTTTTTTTTTCCTATTTTTTTCTTACAAAAAAATATTGTTTTGTTAACATGTAGTGCATAAACCCTCACTACCGCACTAAAAAGCCTCTTTTGTAGGCTTTTTTTTATTCATTTATTTATGTTGTTATTTTCGTGAAATTTTTTATTCGTAGTGTGGCGTGCGTTTTCGTTTTTATTTTTGTAACAATCGATTTTTGTAACGAACGAAAAATCAATGTCGAAAATAGTTTCTTGTATTTTTTTTATATTTGCACTTAATTTAAAATGACCATGTATCTATCCTAATAAAAAGATGAAAGATTAGATTTTTTGTTTGTTTGTTTGTATTGAATAGGCCCCGAAACTGGACTGAATTAAAAAATTCTTTTAAAAACTTAAAACATACTTTTCTGGCAGTAATAAAATTTTTACACGGGAACGGGACTTACGCGGGTGAACTCAGCGTAAAAGCTAGTGATAGATAAATAAAAGGGTATCCCCCACTACTCCCCATAAACAATAATATAACTCCACTCACTCACTACTGAACCAATCTTGATACAGTTATGCAGGAAGATAGCGCGTGCTACTTGAGACATGGCTTAGGCTATATTTTATTCCGAACGAGGTTGGTATTTCCTTAAAAAATTTGGTGTTTTGCTTGTTACTCAAAGTTAATTCAATGTAGGGGCTTATAAGTCCACTAATTGAAAGTTATTGGGACTCTGCCCTTATCATAACGGAAAGACAAATACAACGCGTAACAGAAAAAGCGCAATTCCTCATACACCCCAATTAATATAAAAAAAATATTAAGCAATCGAAATTTAGTTGTGTCTAACCAATTTTCTTAAATATCGATTAATAATAGCACGATTTCTATAGAAATCACTAGATTCAGCTACGATAATTATTTTTTTTGGAAAAAATTAACACATATTAAAAATTGCTGAAATCAAATAAGTAGTCGATGCTGAACACACTAATTTCAGGAATAGCGCTTATTCTGTTACATAGAGCAGTGATAGTCCGAACGGTTATAGAGCCGGCCGAAAATCAGTGAGGCTCGGGTTCGAATCCTCAAATCCTGGCATGTAGAGTTTTTCAAAAACTTACGTACATATTTATCACTAGCTCGACGGTGAAGGAAACCCGCAGGTCTCAGAAATAATTCTGAGACATGTGTAAACAGACCCGGTCCGGCGATGAGCTCACCTATCACGTTTAGGGGTCCAATATATCTCGTGAAATGTGGGTATATCCAGTAATGGAATACCTCTGCCTACCCCCTCGGGGATAAAAAGGCGTGATATTATATTATTATTATTATTTGTTATTTATCAATGTATTTCAATCATCAAAGTTTCACATAATCTAAAATTAACAGCTGATTGAATCCAGGCCTACCAATTATCTAATTAAGCCACACGCCTACTACGCAGAAATCCGCAAAAAGAATAAAACATCGGTCGGCACATGACCCTATCACAATAAAAACTGCATAAAACCATCCGGGCTAAAATTGTAATGTCGACGCACTCTCTTCAAGATCGAAAACAGTTTAATTCAAACTTTATATCAATAACCCTTGGGTACAATATAGAGAATTTAGTGCAAGCTGTAAGAGTCCTTTTAAAAATAAAAGGCTAGAGCCATTGAAGAATATCCAGACTAGCAAACGCCTGAACTACGAATCCAAAACTAGCAATTACGATTCATAATCCGTTAACCCAAGAACCAATTTCGATTGGCAACAACGGAATGCAAGCACAGGAGTCATTGGAGCCCGCATAATGCCCTTTGTGCTCGTAAAAATTTCTCGAATATCAACTCATTGGCTTTTGTAATATCGTTCATATTCGTTTACTACGAGTTTGTTGGTTTGCAGCAAAAGATCGTAACTGTCTTTGATGCTGCCGTTGCAGATTGTAGTTTAAGTAGGTGAGATATGGTTGAATATAGGTTATGGGTGGTAGTGGAAGTGTCAGAGCAGTGTCATGACATTGCATTCCAGGCGATGCGAATGACTCGGCGATGACAATGACCAGACAAGGGCAACCATCACTTACTCATGCGAGCATCGCCTACGCCGTGGATTGATTTGAACTGCGCTTTGTATGCGATTGTATAAGTACTTTGTGCATCATACTTGTTTTTGTTATCATAATATAGTTACGTAACGTCGTCTAGCGAGACAAATATACAAAGGTGGGCGAGTCGGTAGAGGACGACCTAGGCGTACCTACATCGTCCAGACCGGCGATGTGTGAAGAAAAGCCAGGTAAATAGTTCCCGAAACCGACGAGCATGCATCAGTCGTTTGATGGATGTGGAGGAAGCACGAGAGATCTGCCAGGTTAGTAGGTTAGCTTAGTGGTTGAATTTTGCAAAATCCTTTCTTAGATGACGCCTACACTGTATAAGCTATCTATGTGCAAAATTCTAAGTCTCCAGACCCAGCGGTTTAGACTGTGCGTTGATAAATCACCAATCAGTCAGACAGTTTATCATTTTATACATATAGATTATAACTTTCTTTGATTTTTGAACTTTGTTCCAACCGTTGTCCTACGACACCTCTCGTTTTTATGATCCTGCCTGATAGTGATCTTATGGTATGACGAACAATGGACAAACTAATAGACAGAAGACACGGCCTTTGTTATAAGGTTTTACATAACATTACAGCATAGCACGATGTTCCTAATACGGAGTAGTCTAGTCATATACTCGTATCTTGATGTTAATTATACGTTATGTGCCACTAGTCATGTAATCTAGATTGCATTATGGTCTGAAAGGTCAATATAAAAGTACATTGCGTTGTAATGAACCAACAAAGATTATCTGTCTAAAAGATTACCTTTCTAAAACCAGATCCATCAAATTAAGTTCCTCTATTTAATCCTCGTAGAATTAGTATCAAGACATTTGTAAAAGTCACACAAAAAATATACTTCAAGAAATTAAGTAGCTCCAAGTAACGCTCTCATAAGTAGATGAATTAATACACAACATAATATACAACGCGTCACAGAATAAGCCCAATTCCTCATACACCCCAATTAGTATATTAATATAAAAAAATATGATGCATTCGTACTTTAGTTATGTCCAACCAAATTTCTTAAATAAAGAGCAATAATAGTACGGTTTCCATAGGTAACCCTAAATTCAGTTATGCTAATTCATTTTTCGGAAAAAAATTACAAATATTTATAATATGTAACGTACGTATATCATCATATAAATTAAGCAGTCGATACTGAACAAACTAATTTCAGGAATTGTGTTTATTCTGTTACGTATTGTGGCCACAGAAACTAGCTGTGACATAAGTCACAATGAGCTAATCAACGAATTCCCAAACACGGAACTTCCATAATCACATCTCCATTTTCGGTCTGTGGCCCCTTAGCGTCCCCATCTCACTGATGGCTCATTGAGGATTCACTTCCAGATGGAAACGAGCCAACTCAGATGGAATTTTATATGTACCGCGTCTCTGAGCGCCGAAATGGGTGACTGCTAATGTAATTTAAATGTCTTTGTGAACAAATCTGCTTTAAGGGTGATGTATTGATAGCACGTAGAGAGTGGGTGAGTTTTTGTTTGTAGATAATGAATTTGGAAATATACCTATGTTATGAGACGTAGATAGAGAGATAGACTGATATAATCTTTATTGCACATAATTACGAATATAATACCTATCTACACTAATATTAAAAAAAAAAACTGAAAATGCGAGTCGGACTCGCGCACGAAGGGTTACTTACCATTTATAAAAACAGCAAAAAAAAACCTTATTTGTATGGGATTAAATAAATATTTATTTTATTTTGTTTTTAGTATTTTTCCAAGAATTGAATTAACATAACTGAATTTAGGGCTGACTATGGTAACTGTACTTTTACAAATGCGTCATATTTTTTTTGTAACAATAATACTAATTGGGGTGAATCAGGAATTGCGCTTATTCTGTGACACGTTGTATAAGTATTATGCACAAATGCTGTCTCTGTAATCATAAGGATAACACTCACATAGGTAAAGCCCGGAAAACCACACATGAATAGGAAGATCAATATATAAGTCTGTGTTGGTGACATAATATAATAGGAAATAGATACGCTGCATACATAATCTAGTATAGTAACTATACCTGCTACATAGGTAATCATTGAAGCTATTGTTCATAGAATAGTAAAGGAATGGATTGGATATTCTGAAGTCTACAAATTACCAGCATTGACTATCATTCATTTACAATAATTACAGATAAAAAATGTCCTCCAAAGAGGAACCATGTGGAACAGTGCCCAGAAGACTGGCCGCATTCCCTCTCGGGATAGCTAGGCTGATCCTTTGTATATTTTCTTTGTAAATAAATGTCATTAAGTACTAAAAAAATTGAGTAACTTCCTCATCACGAAATAGAAATAAGAAATAAGGGTCTTTCCTCACACATGAGGAAGTATGGGCTATAATCTCCCAAGCGAGCCCACCGCGGATTGAGAGATGGTGTTAAGCTAGTGGCCACTTAACAGTTACAATTTTTCAAGCCACCCAAGGGTATCTGACATGGCTTAACGACTTCCATTGTGCGTAAACACAACGAAATCCGGGACCAACAATTTAACGTGCCTTCCGAAACATACAATGGATAGCACAGGCAAATGTGTTTTTGAATTTGGAACCTCTTAAAAAACTTTAAATTTTAGACGTTACGACAGAGCTAAGTCAATCCTTATCTTAAATAAAAATCAACAAAAGCACGTTGAGTCTTGGAGTCTGTTGATTCTATAGATAAAATCAAATCCGCTTCAAAGTCATTGTTTTACATAACACCTCCATCACTTTCCCAAGTCTCAGGCCCACACACAATAACCTGCGATTGGTCGGACTGTACGTCTATGCAGTTAGCATATTAATAGTTTAATCTTAGATCTCGGGCGTGACCGCTCGTTCCGTCCTATTGTCTGGTAACATGGGCAGTATACACTTGTTAGTGTTTGTGCGTTTGACCAACGTGGATTTAGCCTTATCTCAAAGGTCAATACTGAAAACTCTACGATATATTACGGGCCTGTTGGCTCAGTTGGTAGTGACCCTACCTTCCGAGTAGCTCCTGCGCTCGGGGCCAACATTTGTGTGCGTAAACATGTCTTTTGGCTTCGTGTCTGGTCGTTTAATATTTATTTAAGTGTGTTTATCAGTTGTTTAGTACCCATAGAACAGACCCTGTCTAGTTTGCGACTAACTAACCGTGTGTGAATTCTGTCCCACAATTTATTATTATTATCTCTTCCAACTTTTAGATGCAAATGTTCTGTGTGGTTAATAAAACAACGGTCGGTGTCGGCCGGTCTTGGAACTTAATATATGGATACTTAATGCATAAGTTAAGTTTTAGATTAAGTTCTTTTCTAGGCAATGACAGAATAGCCCCCGACCCCAGTGGCCATCAAGCTGAGTGACCTTTTTATCACTCAACAGACACCTTGTACCTTCTATCACACGGTCACACCTTGAAATGCCCGACTTGAAAAACGAGAAATGTACATTTTCCTTCTCAAAGACTGTTAAAACATTTGTAGTGAAAAGGTTGAATACGGAACCATTACAGCGAAGTCAGGCCACCTGGTCCATCTATTCGGTTTGAGCCCGCTTGCAATTAGACGAGGGGCTGCGGAATCAGACATCACCATTGTGGCAACGTCGGCACTATTGCTTTGAAAATCCGCATTTCACTTGCAAATTTTTGGTTGTAGTTTAAAACGAAAGGAAATTCTCACTGTGGGGTTATAATCGAATCTCTTTGACGTTCTACTGAAGAAGTGTCTGTTAATGTTAATACAATTGAACGTAATAAAACAATTGATCAGAGATCACGATGAAAGCAAAATTATTTTAAAAGTAGGTATATTGCGCATTAGATAGAATAACGAGACGTCAATGAAGTAAGAAAAATTATGTTAATTAATACGTAGACATTAATCTAGCTCTAAGATAGATCGACAATGGTCACCGGGGGGTTACGATACTAAAAATTTACAATTACTTGAGCAGGCAATATTTAAAGTAAACGGATGTAACAAAATTTGCATCGATCTATTACCTTTTTTTGAAAACGAAACGTAGGACTTTTGAAAGAATACGCTACTGCTCTTTAATTACTTTCTCGCTTTCCCAAGCGCAAATTAGCGTTTCCAATTGCAACAGAAATGCAATATTCATTCTGATCCACTGCGTTTGCACAGTAATCGCATATAACTCTGTTTACTGCAGGGTGTCCCCAATCGATTTCGTGTTTGATTGAATTCTACATTTGCATATGCGAATCGCACTGTTAATGTGATATTATTCACAAGTTTATATTATGTTCGCTTGTGAATTCGTCCGAATCCATTATATTTGTTTACATCATTCAATACTTAATAGATATTGTTTCTGATTTAAACACTACAATGTTGCAATCGTTTAACAAAGATATTTTATTATATATCTTTCTTCTCTAACATTATTTATGTTTGTCTTCTCTGCCGCATTCATAGTAATTGTACTTATAATTAAAGTTGATTGTACGTACGACGCAAAGTTAACATCAAACAAGTACTTAGCAACAACATTCTACGTTATCGTAGAAGCGTAATGCGGAAGGCAGTCTCTAAATCTCAACTATCTCCTAACTATATATTACTCAGAACTTTAAATTAGGTACTTAGACATTGTCACCTTGAGAGTGTTAACCCACTAACGCAATGAACTTCGCCAGTTAAAGTATTCATGTTTGTCATCCATGTAGCTTAATTAGCTGAAAAGTTCAACACAAAATGGTGTTTCAACAGTGATTTTTCTGTGAGGGAAAATAACTGCGAACTGACTCATCACAAATGCTATTGCTACGGTAGATGTTGTGCCTCTAGGGTGATATACGGCTGAATCGAATACGTTGAAAATGTATGACGAAATCTGTGATGTACTTGCTTTAGTCGACTCTTTCAAAGGGAGCGTTGGCAGATTGAGTTTGTGAAAACGTTTGCTACTGTATGCGAATGTAAAAATGGGAATGCGAATTTAAATTTGTCGCAATCTTTATGTTGAATCTTACCCTTGGAATAATAAGTTTCTTCTTTGTTATTTTATTCCCAGCCATATAATCCAGACTCTGTCAATACTTATCTATCCGTTTACTACAGTGTTTTTGACTATTACTTTGAGTCAGTTTGAATTATCTTAACGTAAGCGAAATTTTATGCAAGTAAATCTGCGTAAGACAATGTAAGGGAGTTTTACTTGACAATGATGCTTAGTGTAAAATTTTGCCAGCACAGACTTAATATGTTGCCGAACCATATTATAATTTGTAGTTTATTGAACAATAACTTATTGATTTTAAATATCCGAACTTCACCAAATTTTTTACTAAGAACGTCATTTTAATTATTTCAAAATATGTGACTTTCACACAGTACCCTTCAATTCGCCATCTTGTCAACCATATTGGCACGGCTCAACGCTTCCCGCCACCCGCGCCGGAAGGAAGTCAAGTTGGGCAACTCGCAAATTCCCTCCATTCCAGCAATGTGGAGGGAGGCTCCAGGAGGTGCTTTATTGCGTTTCCGTGTTATGGGACTTTAGTAGCTCTTAAATATAATATTGCTAACATTTAGAGATAAAATTTTAAAGCCCATAAAGACATGGATTCTTATCGGAACATTATTTTTTCATATATCCTTCAAATTCCAGTCATCTTTTACTTTTTACTACTTATTTTAATACTAGCTGGGTCAACATCTAGGGTACTTTTTACCGCGAGATTCCCACGGGAAAATTTAAAAACTACGAAACTAACCTACGTACTACTCCGAAACGATAACACATAGAAACTTCAAATATGGTATGGTGTCTCATATGTCGACAACCGCTGTGAAAGTTTTTTGAATAAACTGGATTCGCGCGTTTAACTCTCTATAACTCTTTTTAATCAATAGTTAGTTTAATTCCAGTTTCCACAACGTATCCATACCTAGGTGGCGTCCGCTGAGGCGTCAGAGGTCTACTTCTCAAATAGCTCATTTCGCGTTTTGACTCTACTTCTATATGTGACTACTTTGCTATCAGCCCACTTAGCATATACCCTATTTCGCATTCGGTCTTCCGCATACTATCTATGCTTATTAAGTGTTCCGTCAATTTTATTTGGTCGCGCTATAATGCAGCGCGCATGTCAAGCCCAACGCTTAATAATTATATCAATCCTATATATCTGTCTTTCTATTCTACTGGCGTTAACGTTTCATAAACAAATTGTCTATACCCATCTTCTTCTTCTATGTATATAAAATGATAAACTGAATGACTGATTGGTGATATATCAACGCACAGCCTAAACCGCTGGGTCTAGAGACTTGAAGTTTTTCACATAGATAGCTTATACAGTGTAGGCATCCACTAAGATAGGATGTTGCAAAATTCTACCCCTAAGGGGGTGAAATAAACGTGCGCGAGCGAAGCCGCGGGTAAAAGCTAGTACTTAATAATTACTTTAATTCCAGGTTCTACAACGTATCCATAGGTGGCGACCGCTGAGGCGCCACAGGTCTACTTCTCAAATAGCTCATTTCGCGTTTTGTCTCTACTTCTATGTGACTACTTTGCTATCGGCCCACTTTGCATATACCCTATTTCATATACCCTATTCTGTCTTCCGCAAACTATCTATGCTTCTTAAGTATTCTGTCAGCAATTTTATTTGCAGCGCGCATGACAAGCCTAACGCTTAATAATTATGTCAATCCTACTATCCTACTTAATATTATAAAAGCAAAATTTTTGTATGGATTATTGGATATTTAAATTATAACGCGATAGCCTTTCATATTATGGTTTATTATTTACGTTACAGACTTTCAGATACTCTGGCAAACATTTAAAACAACTATACGCGCCACAGCCTAGCTCGTCAGACATAATGCGCGGGATTCTTGACAGTCCTTCGTGACGTCACGCGTAGAGACGTAACTCCAATAGAGTTGCCCGAATCGATATTTATGGGCTAACAGGATGGATGTATGGATGAATGTTTGTTCCTCTTTCACGCCAAAAATTACCGAACGGATTTTGATGAAACTTTACAATTATATAGCTTATACATCAAAATAACACATGCTATATGTTATCCCCGTATTCCCACGGGAACGGGAACGCTGCGCGGGAGAAACCGCGGGGCGCTGCTAGTCCCATATATTTTTCTTTCTATTCTACTCTCGTTTACGTTTCATATACAAATTGTCTACACCCACCGCATTATAAGCTATTCAGCTAGTTGTTCAGATAGTGTTTACAGATACTAAACTGTATCTTCTTTGAATTCCATTCGAATCACGATTCTGTTTGGATGGTCTCATTACTTATTATAAATAACTCGATCTGATTTAAATTCCAGTCGAGATACTGACATCATTGTATCGCTGGATTTCGTCCCACGCTTCTTCTCGGTGACCTAGGCAATGTAAATCTTGTTAGATAAACACAACGTCATTGTCAGGTCACCTTATGCTATAGCTAGTTGGTAAACATCTGATAGGTTTCGATTTAATTTTAGATTTATAAGAATACACTTACTATCTAAAATAACTATGTTTATATAATAAATGAAATGAAAATGAAACGGAAATTATTAACTATATAATATAATAATAATATAATATAATCTCACGCCTTTTATCCCCGAGGGGGTGGGCAGAGGTATTCCATTACTGGATATACCCACATTTCACGAGATATATTGGACCCCTAAACGTGATAGGTGGTGAGCCCATCGCCGGACCGGGTCTGTTTACACATGTCTCAGAATTAATTCTGAGACCTGCGGGTTTCCTCACAATGTTTTCCTTCACCGTCGCGCTAGTGATAAATATGTACGTAAGTTTTTGAAAAACTCATTGGTACATGCCAGGATTCGAACCCGAGCCTCACTGATTTTCGGCCGGCTCTTTCACCGTCCGGGCTATCACTTTTTGTGATGAGTGTGAAAACATCTGTGTCAGAAGATCCCGCTCTTCCATATCTGTACAGTTTATTAGAAATAAGTACACAATTGAAGTTTAAAATTTTAATAAAGTATTCAAGCCAGCTCCTATATTTCCGAGTTCATATAACCCATCAGTATTTAGAGTTCGAGTGAAATGGCATCTTCTGGGCAAGCTCGTCCCATCGTGGGCCCCGTCTTTGCCTTCGGGCTAGTCTGGGGTCAAGAGTAAGCCCATCATTAATAAAAAATAAATTTATATTATTTATTATTTTCAACATATAAATGGTCATTTTAAATAATATTTAAAGAGTAGATCAAATAATGAACAAGAAACTATTTTTCGCTTTGATTTTTATTTTTCATACGCTACTTTACTAAATAACATCGATTATTACAAAAACTAAAAAAACAAATACACTGTACATCAAAAATATACACACTCTATCTAATTAAAAAAATCACGAAAATATAAAAATAAATACCTAAATAATTAAAGCCGAAAAAAGTGGCGTTTTAGTGCGGTAGTGATGGTCTATTCAAAGCATGTTTACATACTATATTTTTTTGTGTAAAAAAAAAACAAGTAAAAAATGACGTTTTTTTCTCTTTACAAGTTCATTCTATGTCTTTTATATATTTGTACCTACCCTTAAAATATTAGCACTTTATTTAAAATGCCCTTATGTAAATGGAAACTGGTCAACAGACTGGCATATCGACGCTCTAGCTAATCTAGGAACTTGAAATTTAGCATGTAGGTTCCTTAGGGAACGTAAACATCCGCTTTGAAAGGCTTTTACGAAGTTCTCACAGGAATAAACAGGATCTGAGCTGGCAGCGTGGCCAGGCTGCCTTTAGTATTTACATACTGCGTATGTCTATGAAGTTTAGTAACTTAGGGCCGTATAGAACGTAACTTGAGTACGAAAAGAGACGTCGCTATTTGATTTGCATAAAGTTGTCCTTTTCTAACGGTTCTGAAAACGTGGAGATTCGTACTAAAGTTACATTTTGTAATATAACGCTTAGACTTTTTGTTTCCCATTTCAAATAATATTATCTTGTTACGTATGTACGCCTAGTATTTTCCTCGCTGTAGTGAGGTGAAAAGTTGTTTTAGTACTTGCATAACAAATAAGTATTGTTACCTTAGTTTTGCACTTACCCATCAACACTGTGTTTCGCAGTATGCAAAACTTTTCATTGCATTGCTTTTATGAACTAATAATACCCGATAATAGTAATTACTTACTTAGGGAAGTATACAATCAGAAATGGCTCAGATCTCATGTGATCTGAGGCTTTGTCATTTACTTCCCGAGGTTTGTATACTTTTTAGTGCTCGACGGAGGCGGAAAGCGGCAACTTCTGCAGTTAGCGCAGCGGGCTGAAATTTGACGATTTCCGCTCGGAAACATGAAAAGATTATTTATCAATTTTATTATATAGTTACTTTAGCAGTACTCGAATACTATCAAATGAAGCATTGCCGTGAACGTTATGTAATTCCATATCTTCAAACTAAGCTCTCAGAACACGAGAGCCAACTAAACCTACGCAGTAACTGTTAGCAAACTACGAAGAGCAAAGTTTACTGCTCAAATTGGTAGAACACATGTTATCATAACTTATTAGAGTGGTGCTAACAGGATAGTGGCCAGCACAGAGGTTCATTCACATCATTGGTAGTAAGTGAGTCATTCGAATTTACATGCGATTTGATTTAGAATAAAGTCAATGTTTGTATTCCGTTGAACTAAGTGTTGAGCTAAGCAATGTTTACCGAATACTAGCAACGCCCTGCGGTTTCACCAGCGTAGTTCCCGTTCCCCTGTTAATACGGGGATGAAATATAGCCTATGTTACTGATAGTGTAGCGTTTAATTCGCAAATTAAGTAGTTTTTAAAATCGGTTTAGTAGTAAAAATCGAATCTTTCCTCTTTAGAACATTATTGTTGATATATTTAGTATGTATTGGTAAAGGGAATTCCTTGTATTACCTAATTTGTACCAATGAAATTCCTAGAATGTCATAGGTAACTTATTACTTTCTCGGATTTGCAAAGTGATAGTCATTTTTTCATATAAATACAGAGATTTATGTTCAACAGTATATTAACGGAATAAAATTTGAGTTACTGGAAACGCATTTCATTATTAAGTTGCATAACTTTGTAACACCCTGTTCCTAATAACAAATATTAAATACTGAAAGAATATAAAACAGCTTGGTGGGGCTGTAAACATGTAAACACATGTGAATATAATCAGAAATAGAAAATTATCAAAACTTAGAAAAAGTTTTAAAATAATGAAAAATCAGTAAAGTAGAAATTTGATTGGTCAAAGAGATGTTAAGATAGCATAAAAGTTTCATAAAAGTAGTTAGAATTAGGTTTCAGTAGGGTTTAGGAAAAGTTAAAACATCTTCCCATGGAAGGAAATGCGAAACAGGTCTCGTATTGAAATAAACCATTAATTGGTAATAACTCCGGAACTAATGGAGTTAGAGAGATGGGAAGCATATCGTTGTGGTACTGTTGAGGGACACTACGATATGAAAGAGGTTTCATCCAAATCGGAGATGGTCGGGTTTTTCCAATTTTCCGCTGCGGGACACGAAGATAAAGTCTTGGCATATATGGTGAGGGTGGGTGCGCAGCCAGGATGCGAGGCTGCCACCTCAACCATAGGTTGGACTTAAGATGTATGATACATAGGTCGGTCTGTTGAGCGATGTTGAGCAAAATGGTAAATAAATATATAAATATATAAATAAATAAATAAATAAATTTATAAATAAAATAAATTTATAAAATTTTCATATGGCGTTATTGGCTGGAAGGTTCGTTAATAACAGAAGTTATGAGGACAAGGCAGGTAAGGGTACCCTGTCTGATTAATGGAATATGATAGTTTTATGCGATATTCTAGACGAACCTAATATATGAAAAGCATGGCGAATAAAAGTAAATAACAGAGCTGGACCTATAATACATCTGGTTTCCCTCCCGCTTATAGGGCAGCTAACGCTGTCCGCTTGAACGAAAATATCGGGACAAGGTAGGGGTTGTAGTGTTTGAGTTATTGAAGGAGTGTGTAGTACTGCCCGAGTGGTGCAGCGGTTGTGTTAGTACGTTTCACCGTTCCATGGTCGGTGTTATGTCAGCACGTTACACCGTACCGCGGATGGTGTTATGTCAGCACATACCAATGTTAGCTTGGCGGTGGCGGCACCTCTGATCTTTGACTTGCATTATGACTTCTTTGTGATGTAGAGGCTTACGCTTCGACACAACGATCTTGTTCAACACTGTTTGGCGACAAAGTGCGAAAAGGTAAAAAGTCCGTGCCTCGAGCACTGCCTTACGGTACGGCAAGGTGATGTTATATAGACTTAGTTTTTGGACGTAGTCCATAAGCTTTGTTGGATGTAGCGATCGCTCAAATATTACACATTGGGGCTAGTAGTGGAATGACTGACGACGCACCTCTTAGCGCTGTCTTGTGGTTCACAGTAGATACCCCGGGACTGCTTCTGAGCTTCTTGATGCTAAGTAACGGAGACGATGGTATCGACTAACACTTAATTGATGGAGGTTGATAACGTCTCTCATTGAAATGTGAAAAGCAACATCTAGCTTGATCGTAGACCTGACGGTTCGAAATGGGCATTAACATAAGTTATCTTCGAGGAGTATTGTTGGTCTAGTACGCGAACACTCGACCAAATCTTCAGGAGTAAGCTCTTCGGGGTCTGGAACTGGAGTCATGTTGGCATTCGTGTTGGCATGGTTAAGGGTCTAGAGACTTGATTAGCTTGACGGGGATGTCTGTCACAATTCTGTTGAGTTTGATATTGCAATAAAGTGATACCACGAATGATCGAGAAAGGGGAACGCCTCATATATCTTATGATAACCATGTATTTTGCAGAACGTACATCGGTTACTCCATACTATCATATGAGTGCGCGCGCAACGCGTACTAATATAAATGAATGGTTTTACCATTATAAGCTCATTCAGGGTGTGACAGTGCCTCTGATGGCTGAACGAGAATCGATGGCTCGTAGGGACCGAGGTCGGGTTATGTTAAGCATTAAGACCTATGAACTAGTTGTCCTATGAGAATGATTGCCTTACGGGGCTTACTGCAAATGATCCTGAGGTCGTAAAGACCAACTCAAATATGTTCGAGATTGCCTTACGGGGCTTGCTGCAAATGCACCCGAGGTCTTAATGACTGGCGTAACTCGCCTTCGGGGAATCACGACTACGGTCGCACCGGTCCCTTCGGGGCAACACACGGCTACGGCCAAACCACGACTACGGTCGCACCGGTCCCTACGGAGCAAAATACGGCTACGGCCGCACCAATCGACTAAGGTCGCACCGGTCCCTTCGGGGCAAAATTCGGCTAAGGCCGCAACAATCGGCTACGGCCGCAACAATCAGCTTCGGCTGCAACGGTCCCGCTTCGGCGGGATATAAGACCGGATGTCCGGCAAAACCGGGACGTTCGGGGGGGTCGCAAACGCAATTGTGGAATGTTGCGGGTCGGCGATCACCGTATGAAGCGAGGCGGAGCTTCCTACTCTTCCCACCAACCACATTTTTATTTCTTTTCTTGAAAGGAGGTGAGAATGTGGGGAAGGCGATTTTATCTCGAGTCTGTCATCAGATAAGAGATAACAGGGGAGGGAAACATGAAGTGTCCTTCATGAAATTATTGCCTTAGGCATGAATGACGCTGAAGTTGGCAGCGTTATTAATTATTAAAGATTAAAAGCGAAAGACAATTTTATAAATACGCGATAGATAATTAATGGTATAGGTTGATTCAAGTTAAGATTTCTTTTGATGGCAAAGCATGATCCTCAAAAAGGATCTGGATTACTATTCACAAAATAGTGTCCTACACTCTAGACGATCACATAAATTAATTATAAGGCCAAAATTGCAGGAGATATTTGACGGTGTCGACCTATTTAGCGATGCCTCCAAAGTAAATACTTTGGAGATCATCATGAAGCTAAATCTTGAGGTCGTTTAAAAACTATGCGTAGGACGTAGATGATGGTTACTCATTTACGTCTATACGTGTAAAATTGATGTTCGTTTGCTACGAGTTAGCAGCGGAATGTCATACAGTGGATTCTCTCTAATTCCGTGCAAGAGAACATGATAACAAAATATTGAAACGATATCTTGTGAATGAGATCCTTGCTTAGAGCTGTGCAATACTTGCTTAGCATTATATGATGTTTAGCTTTGCATGGCTGGGAATTAAATCTATTACGTTGGAATTGGTGGTTTCAATGTATAGAGAGATACAGTAGATATAAGATGGGGGGGACCAGTTACAACTTGGTAACTGTACAACACTATTGGCAAAAAAAAGTTAATTTAAAAAATCAAAACCCAACTGCCTAAAATGCTGGAAACAGTGAAGTACGAAGTAAAGACCATCTGCTGCATAATCTTACAACAATCTCATGCAGTCGGCGGCAATATGTCTTTATTGTTGAATTAAGAAGATACCGCCTCTTGTTTCCAGTAACAATTATACATACATACCATAGACATATTAACACACGGGACACGAAACGTAGTCGTTCTCGCCTACAGTACTTTTTTGACGTGCTAGGAACTTTTTACCTTAGCAGATGAAAATGATGAAATTGTAACGTCAGTGTGATTTGAGCGTCCTTAATAACAACAACTTGTAAAAATGACCAAATGCGCTGTATTGTTCTGCAAAATCTACAGCAATTGAACACCTTATGTTTCTTTTCACCAATAAGTACAATTTTGTTTTATTTTAGTGGTTTTTTTTGGCAAAATCAATTAAATTCGGTACAAAATTGCCAAATAAAACGCTAAATTTAAATATACTCATTATATAATGCACTGTTATGAAAAATCTGTTCTCTTGTAACTAGTCGGATTATATCGGTCAATGTTTGATTCGTTCATTACATTTAACATTAATTAGTGATTGCCGTTATCGATAAAAAGATATCGATGTGAACGAATGAAGTACACACACCGGCACAATTAGCGGAACAGAAAAAAAAAGGGAGTATTTACGCATTTTTGCGTGTTACTGGCCGGCTAAACAAGCTTTTTTTAAATTTGGGTTTTAATTTAAAAATGGAATACTAAGCGACTGCCCTTTTTTTCATTCTTTTGTTTTAATTTTCATTGATTCATTTTTTCCACCGCTTGTCCGTTTTTAGAAGGTTCGTGAATTCCATTTGAAAAGCTTTGAATTGTTTTTGAGGCTTTTGAGTTTTTTCGCATATTGATAATTTACGAGCATCTAATTATGCCTGATTTAACGCCATCAGAAATCATTAGGGCAGATCAAATGAGGAGAAATGGTCAACCCTACAGATCGATTGCCAGAAGCCTTCGTCGATCGTTATCAACGATTTATCGTAGCATCCAACGATACAGATTGACGAATGCTCTAGTGAGAAGGAGAGGACAAGGTCGGAAAAGGTGTACTTCAAGGAGGGATGACCGTTTTCTCCAACTTCAAGTCCGACGGAACACGAGACTAACGGCGGTGCAGGCTCGAAATTTACTGGAAGAGGTACGAGCAGTAAGGATGAGTGAGCGGACAGTTCGTAGAAGATTCGAAGAAGTGGGTATAGGCTCGTATGTGCCCGCCAAAGCCCCAAAACTTGAGAGACATCATCGCACAAACCGTCTACACTTTGGTCGTGAACATCGTGATTGGGACTTCGACGACTGGGGACAGGTTCTTTTTACTGATGAATGCAGAGTTATGTTAAATCAAATTGATGGAAGGCAGCGAGTATGGAGACGCAAAGGAGAACGGTATATCCAGTCTAATTTTGAAAATACAGTTGCATATGGCGGCGGTTCAATTATGGTCTGGGGAGGAATATGTTTAGGAGCTCGTACGGAGTTAGTAGTGGTCGATGGCGGGAATCTGAATGCTGATCGGTATATCAGGGAGATTTTAGAAGAACATGTTGTGCCATTTGCCCCCTTTATTGGTAACAACTTCATTCTAATGCAGGATAATGCTCGGGCTCACAGTGCTCGCACAGTACAGACATACCTAAACCATGTTGGTATAACGGTGATGGAGTGGCCAGCACGGTCCCCCGATATGAACCCTATAGAACACGTCTGGGACTTGCTAAAGAGGAGTGTAAAGTCAAGAATCCCAATAATCTCAACGAGTTGCGAAACGCATTACTTGAAGAATGGCAGAGGTTGCCCCAAGAAACCATTGATAACATCATCCGCAGCATGCCCAGACGGATGGAAACCCTCATCAGAGCACGAGGAGGAAACACTCGATATTGAACAGTCATTGAAATTGTTGTTAAACTTTGGAAAATCTTGAATTTTCTGCTGTTTCTCTATAATTAAAAATCGAAGAAAAATGCATTTTGTTTAATTTAATTTTTATTTTTATAAAATTTTAAGTATGGTGTTACAAATGAATGTCAAAACATGTTAATTTAATTGTTGTTTCATTTTAAATAATATATTGTTTAAAAATTACATTCATTGTTCTAAATTCCCTTTTTTTTTCTCCTTTTTTTTTCTGTTCCGCTAATTGTGCCGGTGTGTGTATTATGGACTTATTACACAAAATTATGTATGCTGTAATAAAATGTATTCGACTTTTAAAATGTAATGTAGGTAATCTATTTTCTTAATGTGTTTATTTGTTTGTATTAATTTAATGATATTGTACGTCACTTCAGTAATTATTCATTCATTTTAGACTCCCAACAGGGCCCCAATTACACAAAATGTCAACGGCTAGAGTTGGATGACAATGACAAGTCAATGATCCATCAATGGTGTTATTTGGCACTTTTCGTATATAAATAACACCATTGACTGACCATTGACATGTCATTGTCATCCAACTATAACCGTTGTCATTTAGTAGAATTGGCCCCCTGATCCTTCCAGAAAAAGAAAGTGGGTGGAAGCAGTTCGAAAACTGCAAACATGGATTCATAATAAAGACTACCGATATAATATACTTAATAAAAGCCATTATAGTTAAAAATGGCTTTTAACGCAACACACTTAGGAGTCATTGTTACTTGAAATAATTTTGTATTATTATTATTAGGAAAACGTTTAAAGCGTTAAGTTTTTTTAAATCTTACGTGCATATTCATATGAAAATTCATGAAAACATCGTGAGGAAACACGCAAGTCCCAACAGTTAATATGTAAAGCTAATATAAAGTGTGTAAAAAGCGAATACTTTACTGTTGCTTACTTAGCTGTAGCTTGTAAAATTAAATAGTTCATATTTTATCATATTAGTTATCATATCTATTATATTTTTGCTATCCTTTTTTCACCAACGTTAGCATCGTTTTAACGTTTTCAACAACCCAAGAAGCCTTTTTTCTGTAATATAAAATCTCTATTCGATAGATTGATCGTTCATTCATTCAAATGTGTATCGATTTCTATTCACGGAACATCACTAGTATAACATGTCATTTCCCCATTCCGTCAAAAAAGTGGTTGAAGTAGATTTCATACAAATGTTCGATCGTTTCGTGTCCCGTCGTTAATAGGTCTATGATACATACTCTCGAAAAACACAACCCTCCTTTCGGCGCTGTCGGGTAAAAATTACAACATATATATATATATATATATATATATATATATATATATATATATATATATATATATAATCTCACGCCTTTCATCCCCGAGGGGGTAGGCAGAGGTATTCCATTACTGGATATACCCACATTTCACGAGATACATTGGACCCCTAAACGTGATAGGTGGTGAGCCCATCGCCGGACCGGGTCTATTTACACATGCCTCAGAATCAATTCTGAGATCTGCGGGTTTCCTCACGATGTTTTCCTTCACCGTCGAGCTAGTGATAAATATGTACGTAAGTTTTGAAAAACTCATTGGTACATGCCAGGATTCGAACCCGAGCCTCACTGATTTTCGGCCGGCTCTTTAACCGTCCTGGCTATCACTGCTCTTAAAAATTACAACACTGCAGAAAATATTACGTTTGTATAAACAGAACCACCTGTTGAGTAGAGTAGCACCTCAGACGTAAAAACTGAACGAATATGTCACACAAGCCTATCGAGAATCAATAGTACCTACACATACACACATAACCATGGGACGGTTTCCACTTTAATCAATTAAGCGGAAAATTCCTAACACATGACGTCCGCTCTCTAAAACCTAAAGCAATTGCTGTGAGTACCCAATTCCATAGGTCGCTGACTCTTTAAGTAATAAGCGAAAAGCGGATTTACATGATAACAATTCTTTTCAGAGTAATATTGCCAATGAATCTATCAAATGACTAGCAGCACACTGACGGTGGGCGAGGCTAAAAAGAATTTATAATTTATTTTCATTTTATAGGCTCCGCCCAGCGTCGCGCGCGATATCGACGCGATATTATGGTAAGTTTTGTATGAGATTGCGTCAAAAACACGCGATTAGCGTGCGATACCGGCGCGATACTAGAAAGATTATGAAAAAATCGGGTGATGGGAGAGTAGCGTCCGAAACGCGGACTTAATTTTCTATCTTTTAAGTTTGTTTGGCAAATTTTTTTCAGCTCTATATTATTTGCATCAGTAAATTTTAAAACGAAATATACATAACATTCCTGTGTTCTCTACCTTGGGCGTGGCCAGAATGACTCGATATAATATCGCGGCAGTGTGATCTTTATGTAGTTTCTTAGTTTGTTTCTTCTTTAAACAAAATGCCACTACCTAACCTAATGTGAAAATGTGTCATTATAAAAAATATAAGTCAACATAATAAAAAAGGAGCTACGTCTGCCAACACACTGCTTTGCAGTTTGGCGGAGGTAAGAATCTGTCTTGCAAAAAAATATTTCTGTGAATAAACAGTTTTTCTTCTTTCTTCTTTTTCTATGTAGCATGTTATTCCGCTTACTCTTATGCCCTCATATAAATCGCTTCCGCTGATCTTTTAAGTCCCAGATTTGCAGGCAGAGTGAACACTTGGACCTACAAGATTGCTTTTCGAGTGCCATTACCCCACGTTCTCCGAAATGTGGGGTTTTTATTAACCTGTGCTTTATTTTTACTTTTATAAGCCTGTACCGAGGACGAATCGCATCGGACTGACTTCAGTATACCCTTCTGTGAGATTTTGAACCTCTAATTTAGTTCTAGGGTACTATTTACTTCCATTTATTAGGGTTTGGTTCTGGTGTGGTTAATAAATCTTTTGGTTAAAGCACTTTTGAATTGAAATTCGTTGAAGGTTTACGTTGGCGTATTTTAAATGTGTCTCCACTATTTTATTTGTTTATATGTTTATTTTTACACTCTACACCCGGTTTGGTTGAGGTATTTAATTTCTGGAAGTACTTGTCAGGGTTTCACATACCTTAGAATCAATCCTGGTGCCTGTGGGATTCCTCTTAAAGTTTACTGTCAAGTTACTCGAAGATTCGTATGTAAGGTAAGTACGTAGGTTTTGAAAATCCTATATAAAGGTATTTTTTTATAGATGGGGTACTCTTGCCGCCAGACTAGCCCTAGGCAAAGACGGGGCCTACGATGCTCGATTACATTCCAGGGTCCTGAATCGAGTCCGGCCCGCATGGATGAAAGGCACAGCACAGAAAACTATTTACACTTCATTTTCATTATTCCATAATTTTCTCTTGTTAACCCAACAACAAATAGTGTATTGTTGAGAACTTCTGTGTTTTCTTTTGTTTTTCATATCTAAAAGAGCAGTGATAGCCCGGACGGTTAAAGAGCCGGCCGAAAATCAGTGAGGCTCGGGTTCGAATCCTGGCATGTATCAATGAGTTTTTCAAAACTTACGTACATATTTATCACTAGCTCGACGGTGAAGGAAAACATCGTGAGGAAACCCGCAGGTCTCAGAATTAATTCTGAGACATGTGTAAATAGACCCGGTCCGGCGATGGGCTCACCACCTATCACGTTTAGGGGTCCAATGTATCTCGTGATATGTGGGTATATCCAGTAATGGAATACCTCTGCCTACCCCCTCGGGGATGAAAGGCGTGAGATTATATTATTATTATTATTATTATTAAACATGCTTACGTGTGTTACACGAAAATAACTTCGCTGAGCACCGGTTTCATTTCATTTGTGAATATTACAAAGCTTTATTTATTACTAGCACAACGTTAATATTATTTCTGAGGCTTACCATATTCGCGATTCCAATAAATCTATTCTCCTTTGGTACTTTGGCAAACAAGAATTAATTTGATGTAAAGACTGTTGAGGCAATTTTCAAACGTCAATTCATCAGAATTTCTGTTTTGTTCCAAAGATCTGGAAGTTTCGATAACGACTTACTCAGAGTAATTAATGTTGATATAATTCTGATTGATTGTTTCAATTCACCTTTAAGTATTTTTTATAATAACATCGTCGATATTGCTGGAAACGTTGTCGTAAAAGCTTAATTGATATCATTAATTTGATTGACTTTTATCTGTGAAAGTCTTTGATTAATACTACTACAAATATTAACCTCTCAGACCATGAATCACAGACACAATAGATTTTTAATTGTGTCTCGGTTCCAATTGGAACCGGCGGTTCATACTCTTGCTACCGTAATATTAATCAGAGGTGATGTTTTCAGGATAGTAACAGCTAATTTGCTAAATAATAACTTTGTGTAGATTATAGCTAAATGTAGAAAAAATGCAGTGATAGAGCCTGCTTCATATGATGATAATCTGTTCGAATCTTGGGATGTACCAATGAGTTCATAAAAACTTACGTACATATTTTTCTCGGAGGTGAGGGATATTAATATTATAAACGCGGAAGTTTGTATGTATGAATGTATAGATGTATGGATTTCAAAAACTACTGAACGGTTGGGCGCTGCTAGCAAAATATATATATATCTTATATTGAAAGAACGATTTAGGTACCTATTAAGAAAATCTTAATAGAAAAAAGTTTGAAAATCTTACAGAAGATCTGTAACGTACGACTAAGAACCACTTATGATGTAGAAGTGGGATTCACAAGAAAACCGTTATTCAGGGTATTACATCAAAGAGCTAGAGTAAGGATGTGCTCAGGCAAACCGAGGATCAATTAAAAGGGTTCCAACATACTTTTGATGTTCAACGTTTGTTGGCAGCAGTAAAGATTAAGGTTCAATAGCTTCTTTGAACTTATCAGAAGCATCTTCAAAATCAATTATTGGGAAACTTGCAGGTTTTCTTTCATTGTTGATAAAATCCGACTGATAAATCAACGCACAACAGTTTGACTTATAATTTTTGTATGGCTGGTTTTATGATTTTTTTTTATGATAAAAAAGGGGGCAAACGAGCAGACGGGTCACCTGATGGTAAGTGACGTCCGTCGCCCATGGACACCTGCAACTCAAGAGTCACAAGTGGTTGTGCACGCATCACGCAAAACCACTAGACAGATTTTATTTAAATTTAGTTAGGAGATAACTGAGTAACTGGGTCATCATTTGAGGTACTTTTTATTACAGGAAAATATGTCATTCCCACTGGAAAATATGAAACTGATTAAAGGGAACCGCTACTTGAAATTTGCTATGTCGTAGGCAAAAAAGCAATAAACTAGATTGAAGAAAGATTTGAATTTTTATTTGTTTGTATTGAATAGACTCCGATACTACCAGTTTAACCGACATAAAAAAATTCGCACTGAGAAGCGTACTTTTCTGGGAGTAACATGGGCTATAATTTTCCCACGGGAACAGGCCTAAACCAAAAACCCGATTTTAAAAATTATTGTTATATTATCAGGGAGTAACATAGGCTATATTTTTTTACCGTACCTAACGGTTCCACGGGAATGGGAACTACGCGAGTGAAACCGCTCGACGCTGCTAGTTCTATATAATCCTTTAGGATCCAATGCGCATTAGGTACATTTATTTTGATAAAGGAACTCTCAAGATCACTTGCAAAGGGTTAAGTGTGTGTCTGATTGGAAACCGCAAGGAGGAGTGGCTCCGTCGGTTTCATTAATGACCTCTTAAGGGTCACTTTAAGGGTTTATTCTAGGTACCTATATATTCGCGTAGTTTCTTCAAAAGAAAAGGGCCAACAGCTAATGTTCTAAAGAGATTGCTTTTGTTCATCTCTAATCCAAAACCTTGGTAAAGACGTCTCATCCTAGTGAAAAATAAATGAATTTTACTTTTATACAGAATTATAGTTACCTTCATCTATATCTATACTTCTATACTAATATTATAAAGAGCAAAGATTTGTATTGTTGTATGTTTGTTACGAATAAACTTAAAACTATGGCGATGGGCTCACCACCTATCACGTTTAGGGGTCCAATATATCTCGTGAAATGTGGGTATATCCAGTAATGGAATACCTCTGTCTACCCCCTCGGGGATGAAAGGCGTGAGATTATATTATTATTATTATTATTAAACTTAAAACTACTCTACCGATTTTAAAAATTCTTTTACCAATTCATAGCTAGAAGATCCCTGAGTTACTTAGAGTTTATACACAGATAGAAAAGATTACTTAGACCAAGAGTCAAAAATCTCTTGGAATAATTGCTCCAAGCAAGTAATATATATCTTGGTATAAAATACTTTACTTGAGTTAAATGGGTCCCAAATATTGCCTCAAAAATTATATTTATTTAGTTTGATTCCGAGAAATTTTTGTTTGAAGAAACACCGTTTTGATGTAAGAGTTACTTATTCCAACCAAAAGTTTCCCATTCTTAGCGTTAAAGTGAAAACTCTTGGCAATTCTTATTTAACCCAAGATTGTTACCATTTGCGTTAAATATCGCCATTTTCCATTCAAGAACTATCAAAAGTCTTCCTTTAAAAACGCACGCCACTTTGAACGAAAACAGAGCTTTTAGAATAAGATTCACTCTATCTTCATTCAAGAGTTTTTAAATCTTGAAACCAGTACTTAGGCCAAGAACGTTTCATTCTTGTCTCAAATATTTTTGTTAGGTATTTCATTCAAAATTCATTCTTCGACCAAAATCTAGAACCAAAATTCTTACTCGCACCAAGAGCGGAAGGTTTCTTAGCACAAGAACTAGACATTCTTAACTCAAAACTTTTTTAGTATTTATTGTTTCGATTAAAATTTCTTTTTTTTTCTTTCTTCGACCAAGGAAGTTTCACTCTTGGACGGAAAAATTTGTAGGTTACTAATATTAGTGCCTTTTTGGTGTTGCTACTATATAAATTTTCCCTGGATCTATGGTAAATTGGACGACCGTCGAAATTCTCTCATTTGATTCGTCTCGATGAGAAATTTCGACCTGGGTGATTCCAAGGGTCTGACGACGGAGCCGGGAGGTGGACATGGGAACTATAACCTTTATTTATTTATTTATTTATTAGGCATGCTTACAGCAAAACATAACGTGACATTTTAAACTTAAGGTAGACTAAAACTATTACATAATATGCTCGCCAATTAGTAGCACGCACAACATTTGCGTAAAATTATAAGACAAGTTAATAATAAAAACATATAAAAAATTATAAGAAACTATAAAAAACTTAAAAAAGGACGGTTCAGGGGGACGGTTTTAAATCTTGACATGATTTCAGCAGCTTATGTTTGAATGTAACTTGTGAGTCATGGAAAACATCGATGTCAGGTATTTTTTTAAGTTATTTTTATAAGATGAAACCACCCAACTACGTTGAACTTGGGCTCATTTGATTCGTATCGATGAGAAATTCCGACTTGGAACATAGTGATTTCAAGGGTCTGATGATAAAGCCAGAAGGTGGCCATGGGCACTCTAAGATGGAACCACCCAACTACGTCGAACTTGCTCTCGTACGATTCATCTCGGAGAGAAATTTAGACCTGGGTGATTCCAAAGGTCTGATGATGGAGCCGGAAGGTGGCCACGGGAACTCCAAGATGGAACCACCCAATTACGTTGACTGGTGCTCATTTGATTAGTACCGGTAAGAAATTCCGACCTGAAACTTGGTGATTTAGAGGGTCTGATGATGGAGCCCGAAGGTGGCTATGGGAGTTCCATCTTCGAGTTCCCATGACCACCTTCCGGCTCCATCATCAGACCCTTGAAATCACCCAGGTCGGAATTTCTCACGGAGACCAATCAAATTTCAATTACTTGACTGGTTGTCGGTCAGTTAGGACTTAGGTACGATAGTCAGTTACTACTCAGTTAGGTACGATAACTAGTGAAGCTAAAAAATCATAGCCACAACAAAAAGAAAATAGCGGCCCATACTTCGGCATTTTCGGTCTCGCGTATATCGGACTGCCGTACATTCGGTCAAACGTACGTCGGTCTTTTGACATTCGGTATTTCGTACTTCGGTCAACCTTAGCTGAGTCGATGAGCCCAAATTCGACGTAGTTGGGTGGTTTCATCTTAGGGTTCCCATGGCCAAGTTCCGGCTCCATCATTAGATGACCCTTGGAATCTACCAGGTCAGAATTTCTGATTGAGGCGAATCGAATGGGCCCAAATTCGATGTAGTAGGTTCAATAGTAAACATAGGTAGGTATACTAGGGAAAAGTTAATAGGTGACTTGACAGCTCTGCAAAATACATATCATAGACAAAAAGATGTAAATTGTATGTATTTGACAGAGCTGTCAACTCACCTATTAACTTTTCATTATTTTAATATTATTTGTTATGAAGATGTTTAAGTATCTTAGTGTAGATACTCTATGGTCTTATTATTGTCTATGGTGTTGCTATGATAGATTTTGTCAAAAACAATATATCGATTCTATCCATTTCCTACAAATGTTTATTTTATTTTTCAACACAAATCCTAAACTTAATATTTGTTTATGCGAGTTCATACTTATTATGCGTATTCATGTTTATGCGCATTTATTTAAACGAATTTTAAAAATGGGAAAATGTTAATTAGTTTGGCGGAATCTGAACAATCATATCTGGCCACCCCGATTTGTCACTGGCAAGTTGGCAACTGGCAATTCAAATTTTACGAGTGCACGTCTATTTCTTGTGTCGTAACGGAAAAACCAGCAAACAGCAAATTTTTGTGAAAATTAACTCCTGAAGTCCTGGACATAACTGTTACTGCTTTGAGCCCGAAGTGAAAGCAATGGAATCTGCAGAGGAGGCCACGCTATCCTTACTTTCCTCTTTAGTTTAGGCAATAAAGGTTAATTCCTAACATTAATTCCTCAGTCGATGAAACTTAGTATAGTATGAGATAATACTTGCATAAAAAATTCCAAAAAAGAAACCTAACCGAAGGTGAATTCAGCAGACACTGAAGAAATACAAGGTAAGTTCTCTTCTCCGTGATAGTTAAGCAGTTGAATATGTGTAAAGTAATTAAATTATCATTGCCTATCATCACTACAAAATATAAATTGAAGGCGCATACATACATACATACATATGCTCACGCCTTTTGAAGGCGCATGTCTGTTGTTATCTGTTATCTGCTAACTCCTCCTAAACCACTGAGACTTCAATGTGGATTTCACTGTTAGCTAGGAAATTTTATTAGGACCAGCATAAACCCACCGTGTTTGGGTTCATTTAATTCATCTTGACCAGCACTTTATACTGTGGGTGTCATGATGGAGCTAGGAGTTGCATAAGTAGTTGATAATGTTTTTTTTTAAGTTTTTATGAGTACCTATTAGTCTCTTAGGTTATTATTGAGAAGTAATTAAACGAGCAGCAATTATAAAATTTGGTTAGAATAAGCATTTAAATCATTCGGTCGGCATACAAAGATTTTGTTCTCAAATAAAAAAATCAGGCAGCAATCCTTGTTCGGCAAATAATTTTGATAATGGTCAAAAATTAATTAGGCAGCTTACAATAACATGGGTTTGCATAATAAACATTCAGTCTGCAAAATAGTTACTTGGTCCGCAAAATAACTACTTGGTCAGCAAGATTTCATAATTGAACAGCAGAGAAAACATGTCGTAAAAAATTGTACTATAACTACTACTAATACTACTACATTATTACCATTACCGCTACCACCACCAGTACCACTGCCACCACCACCACCACAACCACCACCGCCACAGCCACTACCACCACCACTACCACCACTACCACTACTACCACCACTACCACCGCTACCACCACCACCACTACTACCACTACCACTACCGCTGCCACTACCACTACTACTTGTAATCGTAATAATAATCATAAATCATAATCATAAATGTTGCATAATCCAAACTCCTTCCTAATCTTTGTAAGGAATGCGCCCATTTTGCGCATGACAAGTTTGCTGAGATAATTTTTGCAACTTTTATATGCAGCTCAAAAAAATTTTTTTGGCTTCCTCTCTGAGTGCTTACCAAAATTTTATTAAACAGTAGCAACTCATTGTAGCTCAAACATAATTACAGCCATCCAGAATGACATAAATTGCTGATTGGTTTTGTAATGTTTGCTGGCCATGAGTAGCTGACCAATTAGCTATTTCTGCTTACAGATTAAATTTTTCTGCTCACAAAAATACGAATACTCTGCTAACCATTTAAATAACACCCGTTATTATTATGGTTAGGTTAGGTTATATTCCATTCTTCAGTTATCATCACCTAGCCTAACACTAGACTATTTGCAGCCATAATATTTTTGTGTGTTTAAATTAATGCAAGTACTCTTTTATTTTAGGAACATCTGATGATGCACTATGGCTTATGCAAAATTATGAGCCGTGGGACGAGCTCTTAAAGAAGTGGGAAAACACATATGTGGAGCGACAGAATTCTAAAACCTTGACGGTGTATGAGTACATAGAAAAGTTTCCAATACTCAAAAGCTCCAAAGCTCAAACGCTGGTAAGTAACCACGATGTAGCATCCTTGAGAAATCTTTGACCAAGTGTCCTGTTTTTTATACTTAGTATTTTTCTGATAAATCATGACAGAGTAACGTAACACATGTTTTGTTATTTCAGATATCCTGGGACTTTGAACAAAAGTACAAGAATGTAGATAGTGACTTATTAATTTAACTTTTGATTATTCCTAACAAAATTCCGAGTCAACTTGGTCCGAGCCTTGCCACGTGTATGCTTGGATGCGGAGATTTTTTTAAATTTTTTAACCCATAAGTACCCTTCGCCTGCATCCGGGCGTCGCATGGGGCAAGTCTCGGACTACGTTAACTCAGAATTTTTACCGAAATATTATATGTAGGTATGTGCAAAAAAATTGAGGTATGTCGCTTTCTCGACGGACTATTAATATTTTCGATATTTTACCGACGATCGAAATACTACATACATCTGTATTTCAGTAGGTGTAATCAGTGAAATCGACAGTAGTTTGTTTACTTTAAATGCACAGTAGTTTGTTTACTTTACAAATGAATAAAATTGAATATAAAATAACTTGCATACAGCTTTTTCAATTAATAATTAAGTACCTTCCTTTAATATAATAGTTTTAGGACTTAATTTATGAAAGATTCTGATTGTATAGATATTGATTATGCTTTGCTTTTCCATATTTTATTGTTACCTATTGGAACGTTTTTTTTTTCTTTCCTATTTCCTATATTCTGTGACGGTTCTTCAGTTTTGTGTTATGACTCAATTCAATACCTATGGTTTTCGTTTGTAATTGTACCCGATGTTGATTTGGTTGTTCTTAGTATATATCCAAGAACGACCAAAACAAAATCGTGTACTTTTTCTCCTAAATTAATAATTGCACTCTTTTAGACCAAACTTTTATAAAGTTTAATATAATTAACAGAATCTTTCATATCAAGTAATAGGCTCTTTTCACCCAAACTAACATAAAGTTTAATTGAAGTATCAGAAACTTTCATATTGAACAATAGGTTCTTTTCGCCCAAATTAATATAATGTTTAATTGAAATATGCGAATCTTTTATAAAAAGCATTCGTCTCTTTCATACTAAAGATTCACAATTTTAGGATAAATATTTATCGTATTTCCTGGAAGCAATGCGCAATCTCACAACAAAGCAGAAATATATTTAATTTAAAAGCGCAGTTGTTAGTGGCAAGCATATTAAATACTTCACGTAAATTTTTTTAAATCTTAAACTAAGCTTTAAACCTTAAGGCAAGACACACCAATTATTAAATAAAGAGTCGATAACTCTTCATTCAAGCATTTCTCGTTCTTGCTTTGTTGTTTGAAATGAAGAACGACACAAATTAAATCTAAAATTTTTATTTATTCGGTCCAAGAGCGTAAAAATTTTAGATAAAAGTTTCATGCGCTTTTGTAGAGAGTATTTAATTGTTTGATTTAAATAATAAACTCTGAAATCTTTTCACTCTTGATCCAAGAGATTTACGACTTTCCTCATATACGAATATGAAAAACTCTTGGATCAAGTAATATTACTTGAATTAAGTAATCTTTTCTATCTGTGTACCCATATTCCTACGGGAACGGGAACTAGGCAGGGGAAACCGCGCAGAACAGCTAGTCCTTTAATAAACAGACCTTAAAGATATTATTCTGGTTATTTTAACTAAGAAAAAATGTCTATGTAGATAGAAAAGTAATAAAAATTTGCCCTTTTTAGAAAACGCAGATTTTTTTACATTCAAAAGTCTTTCAAAACCTTTTCCCAAATAACAAAGCTCCGGGGGTTACTTGAAACAATCGTTTATTCTCGGGAAATTTGATAGAGATTGAATTTTATTAGGCAATTAAAATTCATAAAAAAAATTCGAAGGCTCTTTTTCAATTCGTTAAAAGGGTGGCTGAACGTTTCATTAATTTCTGTGTCTGTCGAATTCTTTTTCGTTCGCTTTTGTGTCGGTGATGAATATTTAAACTTACTTTTTTATTGGAATTGAGACAATAGACACGGGGTTTTGCAAGTTGTCAATTTAATTTTGAGATTTGAATTAATTGGAATATGAAGATGTGTGTGAATTGTGATGATTTTTTTTAAATAGGCAGCGCTGAGGTCTAATACATAATTAGGATAAAAAACGTGTAAAAAAGCATCATGGTAAAAAAATATATGCACAGGAAATTCATTCAAACATCCACTAAAAAAAGAGGTCAGTCAAATACCATCTACGATAACAAAGATAGAATTGAAGCACGTGCTCCTAGGACTGAATACGGAAAGAGAAATCTATTGAAAATATTCGAAACGCCGAATGAGTCACGTTTATACAAAACTGCCAAAAATGCACATTTTAAAACCAGAACGTATATATATATATATATATATATATATGAGGCGCGGGTTAATTCAATCCCTAATGACTGCATGAACCAATAAGGTTTGACCACTAACTTAACAGTGAAAAAACATCGTGAGGAAAACAGCAGGCCCCAGAATTGGTTTTGAGTTTTGTGTTGAGCCCACAGTCTGAAGGGATCATAAGCAATATAGAGGTCTGAAAAAAATCTGGTGAAAATGAGTTATTTCCAAGAATTAATTCCGGCGGTGGGCTCACCACCTTTACGTTTAGAGCTAAAAGAATATCTCATGTAAAGTAAGTACATTCAGAAAGGGAATACCTTTGCCTACCCCCTCAGATATAAAAGGCGTGAGTTTTTTTTTTTCCGGAATGGAATACCTGTGCCTATCCGCTAAGTGATAATGTTATGGCAAGTGCGTTTATATTTTTATTTACTAGTCTGAACTAAAACCTAAAGTAGGTATATGTAAATGTAATTTTTAATTACCTACAGAAATAAAACATTTTTTTTTTCATACTGTAAAATTAATTAATTACTTTCACCAATAACTCATCTAAATGTTGCCAGTCCGAATATTCATCTGATTCAGTTGTAACCGTCGCACAATCCGACGGAGCCAAGATTCGGTGCACAAGTCAGGGGTTGTAAATTGTAATTATATTTAATTCATCCCCGCAGCCTCGGGGTCTGGGTCCTAATGGAATGAGCTATTAAAGTCCCATGGCAGGTTGTTAGCTTTTAATTTATTTTGGCTGACCTTATATATGCGCTTTTATTTTATACGGAATGTCGTCTTGACTTTTTGACGTGACAACGTCTTATAAATTGGTTTGCCGGGAGACACTTCAAGAAACTGCGTTACGCTCCGCTCACGTTATGCGCTCACAATGAGAGCGAGTGAGAGGCACGCGTCCCTTCCACTCGGGCATGGTTAGCCCGCCTAAGAGCGAGAGAGACAGATAGTTGTCACGTAAAACTTTCGCCCGTATACCGACTTTACAGGCAACCAATTTTTATTTTCGTTTTTTATGCATTACTAGCGACCTGCCCCGACTTCGCAAGGGTGCAATGCTAATACTAAAACCTTCCTCTTGAATCACTCTGTCTATTAAAAAACTGCATCAAAATCCGTTGTGTAGTTTTAAAGATTTAAGCATACATAGGGACATAGGGATATAGGGACAGAGAAAGCTACTTTGTTTTATACTATGTAGTGATTATTAGATGGTGATGCCGAAGTTTTAAATATTTCCCCTTTCACGTCACAGAATAAGCTCAATTCGTCATACACCCCAATTAGAATATTAATTTTAAAAATATATGATGCGTTTGTACTATAATTTTAACTACCCAAATTCCTAAACAAAGAGCAAATATAATAATAGTACGGTTCCAAAGGTAGCCTTCAAATCGATTATGCTAATTCATTTTTCGGAAAAATATATCATATATTAAAAATATCTGAAATCGATTAAGTAGTCGATACTGAACAAACTGCTGGAGGAAATCTGTTTCAAACATTATCATTTATATGGTCATCTAGTTTGTAATACCATTTTGTAAAGCTAATTGTTTAACATAAGTTTTGAACAAAAGAATATTATTTGCATTTTTATTATTTCTTTGCAATATTAACGCTACTTATTTGCATATACAAAGGAAAGACGTGTCCAAAAGTCATCATTTGGCCCAAATTTACATAAAGAATTGTGGTGGCTCGAAATTGCAACGTGTGCATATTTGTTGCACATGCACAAGTATAGAAAATTGCACAATGCCGTGATCGGCCCCAATTATCGTCCTCTTCGGTTTAATTTTGAAATTGCGGAAGTTTTTACGGTTTAACTTTTTTGAATGTCTTTTGCTAATTTACTGTAATACCTACGTGAACATTGCTTTATATACAATGCGTAACAGAATAAGCGCAATTCATCATACACCCCAATTAGTATATTAATATAAAAAAATAGCATAAAAAAAGAAAAAAAAACTTTTTATTTCTTTACATGTTAATTCTATTCATCTTACATATTTGTACCTACCTTTAAAATATTTTTACTTGATTTAAAATGACCTTATATAAGTACAGAGAATGTCGAGTATATTTGTATATTACATTCAGACACCTTATAAGTAGACACCTACTCGTAAATAACACTTCCAGTATGGCACATTAGAAGTTAGGAAGTAGAGAGTAGCGCCACTTAAATTGATATGGCAGTTATACAAAAGATCGTAAAACATATGATTACATTCAGCTCCAACTATAATTACGGACGGACGCATTTACTGACTGTTTATTACATATAAATTTTCATTTATTTGCTAATTAAACTTTTAACGTTTTATATTTTTTTATTAGTAAGTAGGTAAATACTTTATCTTTTATATTACCTGTTGGTTAACTGAACTTTGCGAGAACAACAATCCCCGTCACTATTTTATTAAAGGTTACATTAAAACAACAGTTTTTGTCAATAACTTAAAATAGAAGACAAAAAAAGTGGCACAATGCACAATATCGCTTCACAAAAAAAAAACACTGCAGCATTCCAAAATCCCGAAACCGAACACCCCGGATTCGAATTCCGAATAGGACCACGGATTATTTTTTTGGATCGCGAATTGACGGACCGAAAACGAATCGCCACCCAATCAACGCGCGTTCGAAATTCGAAAATCGAACGAGGCGTGGCGTGAGATTGGCGCGTGGCGAGCGCGCGGGCAGTGGGCCAACCGTACTCCAACTGAACGATAACCGCATGATTACAGATCTGTAGTGACGCACCAGTGTTGTAATATTTGATGTCGGTAAAAGGACGTGGTTTAATCGAATTACGATAAATCTAGCTGGTTGCAAACTTGCAGTCGTTTGTAATGTCAAATATCGTACAACATTTGTTAATTTACTTTATGTTAGTACAGATTTTTAAATAATTATTAGTTAATACATTAAGCGATATCTACACTTTAACCTTAAGGATAAGAGTATGAATAATTCAATGAAAATGAAAATGTATTTTATTTCTGTAGACACTTAAAAAAGTCAATAGTCTAATAACAAGGCACTCCGAGCTCGTCCATGAAGATTGGATAAATGTAAACAGCAGCCCATCTCTACCTAAGAGTTGCTGGTTCCAAATGCAGTACCCCGAGAAGAACCAGGAAGAAAGTCAAGGACAGCTCTTTTTAATAATATCATGTCTGTAATTAATCTTAAAATGTCCAGTGGTCAAATAGCCTTGAGCAGTGATAGCCTTACAGTTAAAGAGACTGCTTCACATGATGAAAATCAGTGAGGCTCGGGTTCGAATCCTGGCATGTAGGTACCAATGAGTTTTTCAAAACTTACGTACATATTTACTAGTTTGACGGTGAAGGAAAATATCGTAAAGAAACCCGCAGGTCCCAGAATTAATTCTAAGACAATTATGTAAACAGACCCGGTCCGTTATGGGCTAACCTAACTTAATACGTTTAGGGTACATAGAATATCTCGTAAAAGGTGGGTATATCCAGAAATGGAATACCTCTGCCTACCCCTTCGGGGATAATAGGCGTGAGATTATAATTTTTTGAAGTTATTTATTTAATACATTAGGCGATACACTTTAACCTTAATGATAAGACTGTAAATAATGAATAAATAATTTTAATATTTCTAGTGGTCAAATATACCTAACTATAATTTAAAAGACAACATCACAAACCGAAAAGATAGCGTAGGTCAACGACATAGCAATTTGTTAAATTGAAAACAATATTATCACACTATTTAGTGTTTATGTACGATAGCTTATAATCTTGTTATGAAGGTCAGTGGCATTAAAGATGGCAACAATTTTGTTTGGTAGATAAAATTACTCAAAGCGCTCTCTCTTCTTTAGCATTAATTTATAACAAAATACAATAAAATGTTATCAAATTATTAGAAATTATTTTTGGAATAGGTAGGTACCTACGTTTTACAAAGGTTTCTAGTCGATCTCTAACTCTTGCGTAACTAAAAGGTTTTTTAAATGTTAAAGATTAAAAATGACCGATAATAGATGTTATTCAACCTTTTATTTTTAAATGTCAAGAGATAAAATAAATTTACAAGTTACCTTGTAATGGCTTACGATAACTTCGATAGCGAAATTACCGATATCACGTCACTACTTACGTTATCGATGTTATTGCATATCGTGTAATAACATATTAACGTAATTATTATATCGAATTGCATTTTTCTATCGCATTTTAAACATAAATGTCGTAATGTTGCATACATCACTTGAACACTGAAAGGCTAAAATTTTCTAATAAAAAGATCTGTTTAATGTTTACATCACCATCACAAATTGTAGGTATAGGACGAATAATAGGTCTCGTCCACTGTTTTCAAGAGCGACTGATCGAATGTGGCTTGCATCCAACGGCATCGGGATTTAAACAGATAATGTTACTAATTTTTGATCGAGTACCTAATGTACCGTCAATAAATACCTATTGTTTTAGAGTTATGTCGTAAACTAATACTTACAAGCTTTAATAACCTTTATCTGTTATAGAATCAACTTAGCTAATCAGAGAGGGCGGTCTTCGAGGCACTCTCCCACACGGTTTCTCTTGGGAGGTATTTTTTTAATTTTTCAATATTTTATTTCATTGTGAAGCCAGTTCAATGGATCGTCAGAGAATTATAACAACCCGAATTACTTATAAATAAACTGTGGGACACAATTCACACACGGTTATTCAGTCCCGAACTAAGCAAATCCTGTACTATTGGTACTAAACAACTGATAAACATTTACTTAAATAAATAAGAGACACCCAGACACGAAGTCAACATAGGGGAGAGTTGGCTATATTGTCCCCCCTAAGGAATTTTTCGATTTGTGCAAAAACTATAATGAATATATTCATGGTTGTTTTTTTGTAAGATACTATGGTTAAAAGACTTTACTACATGAAACTGTTTTTGGAGATATTTAGCATGTATATGCTCAAAATATTTATTTTTTAAAAACGTTCCATCGGTACGATTTAGAAAACCGGTATGTTTAATCGTACCATAAGGTTTTTAAATCGTACTTAGAAATTCTCCATACACATTTCAAATAAAATATTACACATTTATTTTCCCCTTATTTTTTGAAATAAAATATATTGATTATTTTTACATCCCTGTTATGTTGATTCAATTGTATATTCAATGTTTTTATAAATAAATAAGCATATTTTGTTAAAAAAAATATTTCGTTAAGTATTAACCATCGGTACGATTAACAGAGCTGCAGCTTGACTGTGGTTTTTAAATCGTACTTACTTTATATTTTCTTATTGATTAACAGGTTTTGTATTAAAACAACATTGATTCTTTTATTTTGACAGTCTTACATGAATTACAGTGGTGATTAAATAACTAAATTTAATTTTTAGGGTTAAAAATATTCAAATATGGTAATTTGTACCGGTACTATTTCGAAACTCTCAAACAGTACGATTTGCAAAACAAACCCCATTTTGGAAAAACGCCATGTCAAATCATAACCTTAAATAACTGCGGCGTGATTGTCTCACATATTAAAAGTCAGATAACTTGTTATCAGCATAACAAAATAGAGATTCACGTATGTTTGTCTGCAGAGGTTTAGAATTTCAAGGTAAAAAAATACATTAACACCACCAAAAACATATTTTTTTCTCGTAAACACAAATGGGTTCTTGCAGCGACGTGACAAACTGTCATGGCTTCCGAATTGTTATCCGCATTAGATTTGTGTTGCCAGATCAAAAAAATATGTGCATTTAGTAGGAAATACCTTGGTGGTACGATTAATCGATCGGTACAATATAGCCAACGTTCCCCTACATGTTCATGCACACAAATGTTGGGTCCGAGCGGGGATTGAACCCGTGACCTCCGAATCAGAAGGCAGATCCACTACCAACTGAGCCAACAGCCCGTCATACCAGGTCTGTAATGTATACAATATGTAACAGAATAAGCGCTATTCCAGAAATTAGTTTGTTCAGTATCGACTTCATAATCGATTTCAGCTATTTTTAATATGTGTTAAATTTTTCCGAAAAATAAATTAGCGGAGCTGAATTTAGTGCTATCTATGGAAATCGTGCTATTATTGATCGATACTTAAGAAAATTGGTTAGACACAACTAAAGTACGATTGCATCATATTTTTTTATATTAATACACTAATTGGGGTGTATGAGGAATTGCGTTTTTTCTGTGACACGTTGTATATAGGTAATTTCTACTACGAGCAAAGCTTGTAATGGAATGAAACTTACATTTACTTTTAAAAGGTATAGGTACTGTAATTTCTCGATGTCAAAAACACTTCAATAGATTGTTTAAATTAAATTGGATACTCGAAACATATTAAATCCAACATCATTATCCATCAAGAGAAATCTAAGAGTAGATATAGAAATAGACATAAAAACTACTACGTACACACATAAGTTACGATTAACACATTACATAAACTTAAGGAATGGTTCACTTCCAACTACAACATCTTAATGCTTATTGTTCATAAAACCATAAGGGCCACCTTACACGTTACGACTTTTATATAGACCTTTAGAGACGATTGTTTGAACTGAAACAGACCTTAGACTGTCCCGTAGTTTTTGAGTTTATTTGTTACAAACATCAAAAAATACAAATCTTTCCTCTTTATAATATTAGTGTCGATGTAAATTGAATAGTCCATACGAAACAAAATTTAATGAATTTGAAAAAATACAGGTTTGAGGAGTTTCTTGTCCCGCTTCTTCTCCTCAACCATACATGCTGAAGCGGTGAAGTTAAAATTAAATTCAATAAATGGACTTGTGACTTCAATAAAATTTTGACTTTGACCAAATATTTGTCAAAATGTTGATGATATAAACATATTACACCTATGTCAAGTCCCCAAAGTTGTTCAAAGAGATACCTAATTTATTGAAGAAGAAGAAGAGAAGCAAAAAGTGATCAAACTCACCGATGACGCGACAAGACATTTGCAACGTTAATTTATATGTATATCAGCTAAATACAAATACTGCCAAATAACAAAACGTCAGTCAGATTGTTTTGAATTACCAACCTAAAATGGGGTGACTGCACAAAAAACGTGGGAGAGCCATGCTTCGGTACGCTTGGGCCGGTTCGACCGGAGTGATACCACGGCCTCACAGAAAACCAGCGTAAAGCAATGCATTGCGTTTCGTTGAGTGATTGAGGTTACCGGAGGCCCCAATCCCCCCTTCCCCTCCCCCCCCCCCCTACTCCCACCTCTAGGGTCGGCAACGCAGTTGTGACTCTTGAGTTGCAGGTGTCCATGGGCGACGGACGTCACTTACAATCAGGTGACCTGTCTGCTCGTTTGCCCCCTTTTATATCATAAAAAAAAAACTGGGTCAGTCAGACTTTTCTGTTTACGACAGTTTATCCGGCCGACAATCGTAGCGTCTATAGCTTAGTATCAACCACAGAGTGAATGTTCTGCATGAATGTCATTAGGAACACATTTCCTCCGAAACGAGTTCTCGTATGTACCTAATGCTAGAACCTTTGCCGTATGCAGTGTGGCAGATATACAGCGTCAGGATAGTTCTCATGCAAATATTGTACTCTTTATTGCATACAGTAAAGAAAATAATAATAAATTGGAATCTCACCCCTGTTATCCCCGAGAGGGTAGGCAGAGGTATTCCATTTTTGGATATACCCACTTTCCACGAGATGTTCTTTGGACCCCTAAACGTGATAGGTGGTGAGCCCATCGCCGGACCGGGTATTTTACACATGTTTCAGAATTAATTCTGGGATCTGTGGGTTTCCTCACGATGTTTTCCTTCACCGTCGAGCTAGTGATAAGTATGTACGTAAGTTTTGAAAAACTCATTGGTACATTCGAACCCGAGCCTCACTGATTATCATTATGTGAAGCAGGCTCTATAACCATAAGGCTATCACTGCTCTAGGAAAGAAGTAACGCTGGACTAAGGCAGTTTTTTGAAGTAGTCTTCCAAATCTTAAAACAAAAAATATACGCGAGTTTTGGTTCATCTATCTGAAAAGTATTCACGTTTGTAAATGTGTTAGAAGATAAAGAAATTTTAAAGGTTTAGTGATATCGCTGTTTGAGCTGCCTACTTACAATTCCTGATCCAATGATTTCTCAAAATCACTATCTTTATAGTGAAAGAAAACATACATACATACATATGCTCACGCCTTTTTCCCGAAGGGGTAGGCAGAGACAACAGCCCGCCACCTGCTACGATCCTGGCATACCGCACGTGCCTCATCCACATTCATCAATCGGTTCATACAAGCTCGTCGGTTTCGGGTACTCTTTATCTGGCTTTTTTTCAATACATCGCCGATCTGATCGATGTAAGTACGTCTAGGTCGCCCTCTGCCGACTCGGCCACTCACAATCCCCTTATATATTTGTCTCGTTAGACGCCTTTCATCCATCCGCTCGACATGTCCAAACCACCTGAGCATTCCTTTCTCAATCTTAGTCACTACATCCTCTTTCAAGCCACAACGCTCTCGGATTACACTATTCCTCATTCTATCAATCAATCGTACTCCACTCAAAGAAAACATCGTGAGGAAATCCGCAGGCCTCAGAATTCGTTCCAAGTTATATGCAACAGAACCCAGTCCGCCGGTGAAAAGTGGGTATATTCAAGAACAGAACTGCCAACTCCCTCAGGGATAAAGCGTGAGCGTATGTGTATAATAAATTTTAGTGATATCTGTTCATAAACAACTTAATTTATATACGAGTGTGTAAAAAATCTACGTTGCAAATGTTATAATACTGAAGGTGACATTCGAGTTTTACGATTGCCATTTTAAATGGGTATCGGTATTCACAGTCATTGGCCTGATGTCGTTTACATACTAGCTACAGCTTTGAGGTAAGTATATATTTATGAGTACGAGCTACAAATAATATATAAGATACTAGTGGTGATAATGAAAAATTTGGATCGTCTATATACAAGTACTAGCGGTTCTGCGCGGTTTTACCTGCGTAGTTCCCGTTCCCGTGGGAATAGGAGAATAAAATATAGGCTACTAGCGGCCCGGTATGTGCTTCGCAACGTATAAATGATTTTATTTAGGATTTTAAGCAAACTTCACATAAACCATCTGCTAAATAGTCCGAATAAAGCCTAAAAATTTGGTTTGGATTCGTTTTCGTTCTTGAGTTATAAAATAACAACGAAAAGTGGCATTGATTTTTATATATATAGATGTTACTCAGGAATTTGTAGTACTAGCTGATGCCCGCGACTTCGTCCGCGTGGAATTTGTTATTCCTTTGCGTTTAGAAAATATGTCAAGAAGGATAATCTACATTATCTATCTATCTACAATAAAAAATATTTGTATTTTTGTATGTTAATAACGAATAAACTTAAAAACTACTGGACCGATTTCAAAAATTCTTTCACCATTAGAATGATACATTATCCCTGAGTAACATATGATTTATTTATGACGAAAAAGAATTAGGGATCCTTATCTGGGGGCACGGTATTGCCCCCGCCAAGTCGAGCAAAAAGCGACATTAAAACTTGACTGTACATGCCGGAATTGGAACCCGAGCTTCAGGAATGAGAAGCGGGCTTATATTTTTGTTATTAAAAACACCCATAGGTATATTACTAAGAGCCAATCTTCCTACACCCCAATTAGTATACTAATAAAAAAGATTGGTAATGCATTCGTACTTAAGTTTTGTCTAACCAATTTTTTCTTAATTAAAGAGAGATAATAGTAAGGTTTCCATAGTTAGCCCTAAATTCAGTTATGCTTATTCATTTTTTGGAAAAACTTTACACATATTAAAATTAGCTGAAATAAATTATGTAGTCGATACTGAACAAACTAATTTCAGGAATTGCGCTTATTCTCTTATGTGTTGTAAAGCCTAGAACACTCTCTGGTTTATAATTTTTGAATTAGTTCTTGATACTAAAGGCTATGCATATGCTCATACTGAGAAACAAATTTCCTCAAGGAACCCATAGTGAATTCTCAAAAAAAAAGTGGACTTTGTATGGACACTTTTGAAGAATATTTGTGCCAAGTTTCAAGTTGATAGATGCAAAAAAAACACACTTCTCCATATTAACGCTTCAACCCCCGCAGTACTTGCAGTCCGTTAGAAGGTGATTCGCGAAAAATCCAAAAACACGTATCTCATCATTTATTTCTAAGAGTATTTGTGTCAAGTTTCAACTTGATAGACGTAAAAAACAACACGTCTCCATACAAACTCTATGCCCCTGTTTCAACCCCTTAGAGGGGGTTGTTTGGAAAATCCAGAAATACGCATATTGTTGTTTGTTATGAGAAGTATTCCTACAAATTTTCGAATTGGTACACCCAAAAATGAAGGTTTTCCAGACATACCAAACTCAACCCCTACTTTCACACCTTTAGGGGCCGATTTTAGAAAAATCCAAAAACACGTATCTCATCATTTATTTCTAAGAGTATTTGTGTCAAGTTTCAACTTGATAGACGTAAAAAACAACACGTCTCCATACAAACTCCACCCCCCTGTTTCAACCCCTTAGGAGAGGTTTTTTGGAAAATATAGGATCACGTGTCTTGTTGTTTGTTTTAAAGAGTATATTCACAAAGTTTCTAATTGATAGACCCAAAAATGAAGGTTTTCCATACAAACGTTCAACCCCTTTTTCACCCCCTTAAGAGTTGAATTTCTAAAAATCCTTTCTTATTCCTACTTTACGTCTTAAAAACAATATCCGTGAAAAAAATCAGCTTTCTAAGTCTAAGGGTTTAGGCTGGGCGTTGATGAGTCAGTGAGTCAGGACTTCTCTCTTTATATATATTATTATATAATTATATATTATATATATAGATTATTTCTAAGAGTATCTGTGTCAAGTTTCAAATTGATAGACGTAAAAAACAACACGTCTCCATACAAACTCCATCCCCCTGTTTCAACCCCTTAGAGGGGGTTGTTTGGAAAATCCAGAAATACGTATATTGTTGTTTGTTATGAGAAGTATTCCTACAAAGTTTCGAATTGATACACCTAAAAATGAAGGTTTTCCATACATACCAAACTCAACCCCTACTTTCACACCTTTAGGGGACGATTTTAGAAAAATCCAAAAACACGTATCTCATCATTTATTTCTAAGAGTATTTGTGTCAAGTTTCAACTTGATAGACGTAAAAAACAACACGTCTCCATACAAACTCCACCCCCCTGTTTCAACCCCTTAGGGGAGGTTTTTTGGAAAATATAGGATCACGTGTCTTGTTGTTTGTTTTAAAGAGTATTTTCACAAAGTTTCTAATTGATAGACCCAAAAATGAAGGTTTTCCATACAAACGTTCAACCCCTTTTTCACCCCCTTAAGGGTTGAATTTCTAAAAATCCTTTCTTATTCCTACTTTACGTCTTAAAAACAATATCCGTGAAAAAAATCAGCTTTCTAAGTCTAAGGGTTTAGGCTGGGCGTTGATGAGTCAGTGAGTCAGGACTTCTCTCTTTATATAGATTGTAATGGTGAAAGAATTTTTAAAATCGGTCTAGTAGTTTTTGAGTTTATTCGTTACAAACATACAAAAATACAAATCTTTGCTCTTTATAATATTAGTGTAGATTAATGAAGATATACACATCCACTGCAAACAATATATGTCTCAAGCCGCTCGCCACAAAAAAATCTATATATTTACATGTACCTATACCAACTAAGTAATAACATAGTAACAATACAGTAACGCACTAGAAACATAGTCTGACACAATATCGCAGTGACACAGCATTGTGCAATGTTGCATAAACCCGTTCCCACGCATACTATTGCATGAAACGCATCGTTACACACCACATTAATCCTGATTGTTTGCGCTTTGATGTACTAACACAGTTTTTATGGTTATTAGTTTTACGATGACTTTATAATAGTGTCGACAAGAATGCAGCGCATCACTAGTTTTGCACTAATTATGTAGAATATGCTTTGATCTATTATTAATCGAAGACGGAGTTCTAAATCTGAATACTTGACATAGCCGTAAAATACTAATTCATTAAATTTATAAAATATAATGCGGGAAAGGTTACCTTACCTTACCCATCCACAAAACTATCAATTAAATTTAGCACAAGTTCTAAACCGCGCTATCAAAGTTTTCACAACAGTTTGTATAAAATTGGATTGCAGCACTACCCTCCTTGTTTGGCTGAATATTTTTCCCTTTCACAATTTATAATGTAATATATAGTGAAACACATCTATCGAAATATTTACACCGTTATTATGGGCAACGGCGCTCACGCTGTTATCAAATCGGCTAACTTAGGTAGTACGTATTGTACATAAAGAGTCAGCAAAAAAAGTACCAAAGATTTCATATAATTTACCTCTTTCTTCCATAAAAAGATACTTTTTTACACAAAACATGAATTCTACGTTCGTTCCAATGAATTTATTCAGTGAACACTTTCTACCTCACCAGGCAAACTGATATCGGGTACCATCTCCCCATATATTTGGGCAGAGTCCATAAAGATTCACAACCGAACCAGTGTTTATAAGAAAGTTAATCCAATACTTGCTCAATACGTCGTCGGACGGACGCGCGTTGCATTATTTATACGGACAAACTTATTGGTAACACTGGACATTGAGTAAATGTTAGATGGGGGAAGTTGGACCGAGTTTTGGGATGTTTGTTTTTGACGTTCCATTTTTAAACCGACTTCAAAGAGGTTTCCCAATTCGAGGGTATATTATATATTTTTTTATATGTTCGCGGATAACTTCGGCGTTTGTGAACCGATTTTGATGATTCTTTTTTTGTTGGAAAGGTGATATCACAGCGGTGGTACTATGATAAGAAAACCATAAGCTGATGGTAGCATTCCTGAGAAATCGAGGGAAACGTTCGAAAATCGTAGTGGCGAGTGGTGGCTTTTTACATTTTTTAGTTTCCTGTTTGAAGACTTTTTTTTTGTTTTAAATTAATATACTCCGAAACTAGGACTGAGTAGTTATTGTTGGACGTAAGCCCCTCTAATACATAATACCCAGGTTCGATTCCGGGCCAAGTTATTTATGATTTTTTGCTAAAAACTTATACGTAGTTACTATATTGATTACTAGCTGAAAAGTGAAACCAGCAGATTAAAAAAACTAAGGCTTGTAGTCTAGGTCTCACCCACCGGTCACATTTACGGGCCTGAAGAATACACTGGTGAAAAATAAGATATAAATAATAATGTAACAAATAAGCATAATTGGTACTACATACATTTAAACATTACATATTTTTTGGCTTTACTATGTGGACCTACAAAAATTTTAGGTTTTTGAACGAGTGTATAACGATAAGTAATTGTTGTTTTGTTTTAAAAAACTTCCATTATGCGAACTCCTGCAAACAGTAGGTACACAGCTCTTTTATTTAGTGATCCTTGGGAGGTTTTGTATCACTAAACTTCGAATTCGGTTCCAAATCACACAGAATTTATTTCAACGTACGAACAGAATAACTAAAAGTGACCGCGGCCTCGTACTTTAGTACTACTATTTGTCGTTTGATATAAAAATATAACTTTACATGTCGCCTTTCAAGAACTTTTAAATCCACTTGGTGTTTCTTTGGGTTTTTACTTTTAGCATTGGAGCAGCACTGAAATGCATTAAATCTAGTGAGAAATCCAATCCACTGGATTGGAATACTGTAACCTTCCATTTCAGAGTCATTCCAGCATGTCATTATTGAGTTTACGGCAGCTTTTCAATAATGTAGACGATATTATCATCTATACTAGTCTCGGACTTATTCTCTGGATATCTGCTTGAATAATGTACATCAGGAATTAACGTAACACATCTCAAGTACTGATCACACCTAAGATTACTTAAGTAAATAGAGACGCCCGCTTGATAGAGAAAACATTTTGAGTATTGCGCATATGTTACGCATCACAAAAAGAAAGCGGACAAAATTAACACCATAATAACCTAAAATGAGGGTATAGCACAAACTAAAATCAAAGTACCGTCGTCAACACGATCATCGGGTACGGTAAACATAACAATGGCCGGCAAAAGCGGCAGTTTTCAACTTAATAAAGCCGTAGCTTAACGTCGCTATTAACAGGAAGGGCAAGTACTCGAAGTTAGGGTCGGGATGTGTTGCTGAGATATAGCGATTCAGTATGACTAAAAATATTTATCACTTACTCGACGGTGAAGGAAAAACATCGTGAGGAAACCCGCAGGTCCCAGAGATGTGGGCTCACCACCTATCACGTTTAGGGGTCCAACGAATATCTCGTGAAAAGGAATACCTCTGCCTACCCCCTCGGGGATAAAAGGCGTGAGATTATTATTATTATTATTTCGGACTAGAAACAGTTTCGTCTTTCCGTATCGGCTACACGGCTACGGCACCATTGTCATTGTCAGTGGCATTTTTACTTGTGTGTTAGGTCGAATCTTGCAACAAAATTTTAGATGGGGGCAACACCGTTGGGTACCTACTAGTTAGTGGATAGAATTCCCGAGTAGGGTGCTTATACTACATAAGCAAATTAATTTCTGAATAATTCTGAGATTCCCAAGTGAGTGAGTCAGTTCTGAATATTTCTGAGATTCCCAAATGAGTTTTGTATCACGTCATAGTGAACTGAATAAATTTAGCAATGCGAGAAAGTCAGTCAAAAGATTTGATTCAATGTAGGGGCTTGTAAGTCCTCTTATAGAAAGTCCACCGCTTCGGTATGTATAACTAGACAACTGAGGAGAAGAAGCGGGGAGAGAAATTCCTCAACACATTATTGAGACTATAGAATCGCTACGGCTTTTTGACCGCCTGTGCACTAAGCTCCAAGCCTTATTCCTCGCTACAATTGCATTTAGAATCCCATTTTGTGTTACACAGCTCTTTGTTGTTAATATTTGCATAGAAATTTCCACGCGAACATCGGATTGCATTAATATTACACTATTATGCTGTCCTTTTTATCGGAGTAGTGTGAGAGAAAGACGGAGAACTTGGTTAATAGACCAAGTTTATCCATTTGTAGAAACGAGCTTTCAAGTTGTACTTAACGTCAGGTTTTTTACCTTTGAAGTGAGAGTTAAATGAATGTAATTTTTAATTAAATGTTGTTTTACCGTTTACCGGCTTAGCTCGTGCTGCATAGATTAATAATTTTATAGGAGAAATACATTATTCTTTAGTATTCAAAAGACATTCTTAACGTTTTAATTAAAAGACAAAACATGGTAGTAATATAAACTCGTTTTATTAAAATTGATTATATGAAAAATGTTTGAAATCTTCAGAAAGAAAAGAGCATACTCGCACCACCCATATCTATATATTGTGCTTTCATCTTGATTGAAACGAAAATGGAAATAGTTTATTTCCTTAAAATATTTATACAACGCGTAACACAATAAGCGCAATTACCCATACACCCCAATTAGTATATTAATATTAAAAAAATATGATTAGTTGTGTGTAACCAATTTTCTTATATCTTTAATAACAGTACAGACATTATCAGACTAAATAATAGTCCAGTTTTGTTGATTTTAACTACCTAATAAACTTCTAGTTAGCCAAGAAGAAAAATTAGAGACACCGATTAATTACTTAAGAAAAATACATAAATACACAAGACTAACATTTAGTCAGATATAAAGGTGTAATAATCATTGCGCCTCCTAAAAAGTATTTTCCTTACACCAAAAATATAATTCAGAACGAAATTGTGCGTGCCCTTTGCCAAATTTTGCTCAAAGTTCTTTTGCCAACACCATAGCCGTGAAAGAAAAAAGGCTCTAATTTCGTTTTTTTTTCCTGCAGCTTTTGTTAGGATTTTGGGGGTTTCCCGATGCGTATTATCTTTTATTACGAGCGTAGTGATGGGAAAAGATAATTGGGTAATTTATTGTAGACAATTTCAGATATCGATAAAACTGATTTTATTTGCTTTCGGAATTTGCTGAGAGATGAAGAATTTTTGATAATACTTCTGTGTATTTTTTTCTCTTGATATTTTAACATTTTACTGCCTTTCAGTTTTGGGTAATTACTTCGTTCACACGACATATTTATGCAGAGTAAATATTGCCTCTCAAATAATATACCTAGTAACTTCAAGAGCAGTGATAGCCCGGACGGTTAAAGAGCCGGCCGAAAATCAGTGAGGCTCGGGTTCGAATCCTGGCATGTACCAATGAGTTTTTCAAAACTTACGTACATATTTATCTCTAGCTCGACGGTAAAGGAAAACATCGTGAGGAAACCCGCAGGTCTCAGAATTAATTCTGAAACATGTGTAAACAGACCCGGTCCGGCGATGGGCTCACCACCTATCACGTTTAGGGGTCCAATGTATCTCGTGAAATGTGGGTATATAAAGTAATGGAATACCTCTGCCTACTCCCTCGGGGATGAAAGGCGTGATGTATTTTTTTTGTTTTTAATTTTAACTTCAAAATGTTTACGAGTTATATACTATGGGGGTCGGCACAGATATTCTATTCCTGAAAAAAACATTTTTCATTAGTATACTTTTGGACCACAAGCGCGAGAGCTAGTGAGCCCGTTACACATGCCTCAGAATAAATTCTGGGACCTATGGGTTTCCTCACTATGTTTTCCTTTACCGTCGGTCGCTAAATAAATAAATGTTTCAACTGTTCTCAATTTTAGTTCTAGTCATTAACAGTTTGTACATAAAACTATTACGTTACGTATTTTACTAACGAAAACTAGATTCCATTAGGAAACCATATCAAATATAACTCAAAACATCGATATCGACACTTCTCCCCATCACTTCCCATCCCATTCCCAGGAATATTAGGGATTATAACCATCTATCTATTTGAGTTTACACCTGTTTGCTCCTTAATAGGACGGAGTTGATTGCAGAGCCTCCCGGTCGAATGTTTTCATTAAACTTTGTTAATTTTCATCCCTCTCCGCCGAAGAGTTTTCCCTTTTGAAAGGATTATATTTTTTCTCTGATGAGGTGTACAAGGCCGTAGAAACTTGTGTTCAAGAGATTGAGGAAGTCATCAAAGGTTGTTGATTTCTTTTATATTTCGGTCGCTAGATTGAATTGCTGGTACTGGGAATTATTGTACACTGTTTGAATCATAATGTCTTTAAGAGCTGATTCTTTTTTTTTTATGATAAAAAGGGGGCAAACGAGCAGACGGGTCACCTGATGGTAAGTGACGTCCGTCGCCCATGGACACCTGCAACTCAAGAGTCACAACTGCGTTGGCGACCTTTGAGGTGGGGGTGGGAGTAGGTTGAGGGGAGGAGAAGGGGGGATTGGGGCCTCCGGTTATCTCACTCACTCAACGAAATGCAATGCATTGCTATACGCTGGTTTTCTGTGAGGCCGTGGTATCACTCCGGTCGAGCCGGCCCAAGATTCTCCTGGACTTTCGCTGCGTTACTATGATAGTTCAGACGAATAAGCCCCAAGACAGTTTACACTTAGACAGCCAAGCGTTAGTATTGAACACACCTGCCTACTCACACATCAGTAGGTAACGCACTAGAACAATGCAGCAATAAATGTAAGATGGTTAGAACAATAATATTACTAGTAAGTACATGGTTGTTAATTTTTTCCTTGATTTTTTACAAATATCATATTATTATGTCTATCTATTATTGCAGGTGAAAAACGCCGAAAGCTATCCTAGATTACGTTTACGGCGCCAAAAACTTTTTGGCAACTTAATACTGACTGTCAGCTGACGTTGAACTTGTCTTGTAGTTAAAAAAACTGTTTCCCTATAGATTTGGTCGTTACAGTTCAAATAAATAAACACGGATCGGCTGTCAATAAAGACACGATTTATTGCCTATTCAAATAGTTTGCCCCCAACTTTTCCGCAGCCGACAGAATTTTCGCTAGTCATTTGTCACGGGTTCGTCGTGCCCAGAAACATTTCATTTTCAACTTTGCGACATGTTTAAAACTGAATTGTGGCGTGTTCGTAACGTGTTAGGCAGCTTCGACGCTAGCGCCTGACAGCAAGGGTCCACGCCAGGGGCGCAAATAACGGGGGTCGAAATCAGGTAAAAAATAGAAAGTAATGAGCGTAAAGATTAGCATTTTTGTATGTTTGTTACATTACAAATAAACTCAAAAACTACTGGACCGATTTTAAAAATTCACCAATTTAAGTCAGAAGATCCTTGAGTAACATAGGCTATATATATTTTATTAATGTATTCCCACAGGAACGGGAACTACTACGCTAGTCATTTATAAAATGGCAAAAACAAAATTTAGGTCTTTGATAAATTCACCATAAGAAGTAGATAAGTACTTAAGAATATATATATATATATATTTTATGAACCTTTAACTTCAAATTTTCGCCCTGGGCGTCAATGGCCGAAGCAACGGCACTGGTGTTAGGGGTATTACCGCGTTTACATAGAATCTATTTTGTTGTGTAACATTTCATTCTTGCATTCTATTTTATGTATGATCGTTGCTATTCGCTGCAGTTTGTTTAATCTTCAATAAATCTGGAAACGATTTATGTTTGCAATCAATTTTTCGATCGTGTTTGATATATTTTATTGCCGCATCAAATGGATTTTTCGTCTTTACTACACTTTACACGTAACCTAGTGTAATCTTTCATAGGACTTCTAAAAGAATACAATGGTTATATGCTTAGCCTAGGACAAATTATAGTATTTTGTCTGCAATATTAAATGATATACAATATGTAATAGAATTTAGAAATTAGTTTGTTCAGAATCGACTACTTAATCAATTTCAGCTATTTTTAAAGTGAGTTAATTTTTTCCGAAAAATTTATTAGCATAAATGCATTTAGGTTATACCTATGGAAACCGTTCCATTATTGCCCCTTTTAAGAAGTTTGGTTAGACAAAACTAAAGTACGAATGCATCATATATAAATTTTTATATTAATATACTAATTGAGTATTAGGAATTGCATGTATTCTGTGACTCATTGTTTATTTGTATTCTGAGTATATTTAGTATATTTTAAAACCTTCAAGTCCTGTAATTTTGAGGCATGTGTAACAGCAACACCGTCAGGGACTGGATCATCATCTAGTAACAGATGATGAGCCCATCAATATACTGGTGAAAATAAGGTACCCATATCCAGTGGTGGAATATCTCTGCCAACACCCTAAAGGAGTGAGCATATTTATTTACTATTATTTTATGTAAGTTATTCCATCTCAAATACCCACTTTTCACGAGTAGGTATATTCGACCCCTAAACGTGATAGGTGGTGAGCCCATCGCCGAACCGGGTCTGTTACAAATGCCCCAGAACTAATTTTGAGACCTGAGTGGTTTCCTCGCGATGTTTCCCTTCATCGTCGAGCTAGTGACGGTATAAGTTCTGTTATAATATGCTTTCTACATGCTGTAAACATCCGGTATAAGTTAAAATATGCTTAGCCGAGATTTAGATTTAACTAACGCCTTCAAGAAGCATGTTCTTCGGTGGTCTTCAATATTGTTATGCTATTAGAGATGTAAAAATAAATTGATTTAAGTTATCGATACACTTTATTGTTTACTTAAAATCAACGTTTGCATATTTTAGGAATATTATGTTATTTAATTTGAAGTCTATTGTGGTATTGTCTAACTGCTTAATTTTATTCAAGTGTCAGGAGCCCACGGGCGGATAAACAGAATAGATAATTGTATTGCATCTGCATCTTGTTAGAGAGAGATATATTAAATGAAATATTGACTAAAAAAATACAATACAATACAATACAATAACTCTTTATTGTACACCAAAAACAACACAATATGGATACCAACATTAACTAAAGTACAATGGGCGGTCTTATCGCTTTTAGCGATCTCTTCCAGACAACCTCAGGATGGATGAAACTGAGAGATTAGAACTAGGGTAGACGGTGCACTATATATTATTGAACATACTCTTACATACTATTACATACATTAATAAATAAATAAATAAATATATAAATAATATATATTAAATAAAATAAACAAGAAGAGAAAATACTTTCACACATACTATACAAAAATTGTCTGTGAAGGCGGTTTAGGGGCGATAATTTTACGTAATACCTAACGTCATAAGAAAACATTGAGGAAGATCGTGGCTCTCTATCGCGCGTGCAGCCGGGTTCATCGATTTATAATACGTTATCCCATCAAAAAAAAGTTTTAGCCTGTTATTGACAATTCTAAACAAAACAGTCGTAATATATATAGTACCAGATAATAAGCGCATACTGGGTAAAACTATAATAAGGTAATAAAATTGTTTATATTATGAACAATGTTAATCGTTAATTTATAAAGCCTTTCCTTTTGCTACTTCATACACCAAAACCTGATGAAAACTGATGTTAAATAAACTAGGAATTTCAGATCTATACCATGTTATACCTAACGGTAGCAAAAACACGTGCATTCTACAATCTTAAGCGTTGTAACGAGCAGAATATTGCATTCTACACCTAACCTCGGAGCAACTTCCTTTATGTCGATATCGTAAATTTCGATTTATCGACACCAGTGCACCACTAAAGACGCTGAGATTGGCTCGAGGGCGTTCTCGACGCTGCACTATATTCACTCGTATCAAGTACCCTAAGCTTCGCGAGTTAGGAACCTGAACAGATTTCCGTATTTACTTAGACATTATGTATAGTGGATTATGTAAACCCTTCAGATTAAGTAGGGAACTCCCTGATTTTAGGTGTTATGTAAGACATAAAATAATCTTACGTTAGTACTTTCATAATAGGTAGGTATAAATTTTATTTACCTATTGAAAAAACGACCGGACGCTTCTGTTTTCGTTCACGGTGGACCTGTATTTTAAATAATATAAATAATATAATAATATAATCTCACGCCTTTCATCCCCGAGGGGGTAGGCAGAGGTATTCCATTACTGGATATACCCACATTTCACGAGATACATTGGACCCCTAAACGTGATAGGTGGTGAGCCTATCGCCGGACCGGGTCTATTTACACATGTCTCAGAATTAATTCTGAGACCTGCGGGTTTCCTCACGATGTTTTCCTTCACCGTCGAGCTAGTGATAAATATGTACGTAAGTTTTTGAAAAACTCATTGGTACATGCCAGGATTCGAACCCGAGCCTCACTGCTTTTCGGCCGGCTCTTTAACCGTCAGGGCTATCACTGCTCTATTTTAAATAACATTGTTATAAATTATAAAAAATATGTTATTCTAGTTTAAAAGCTATATTACTTAAACGTTTCTTCAAGATAATTTAAGTAGTTTTTGCGTATTTCTCAATCGTTCCATTCCCCTTCACAAATTTTCTCATTTTAGTAGCTACATACTTTGTTTATTTTTATAGTGTTATCATATCAGTGATTTACTATATAAGGTAAAGTATTACAGTCTACATAGAACTATAGTTCAATAGTGCGCAATTAAGAATTCATGAAGATAAAGAATAAATTTGGTTTGAAGAGACCCAAATATTTTTTCAATAAAAAAACGAGAATCTTTTGAGAAGGAACCCATCCTCTTGTATACCCCCTGACTTGATATCTCCTTTTATTCTTTTCCACATAACAATAATTATTTCACGTTAATAAATGCCTATTTCACACTCAATAGCGACGGCAGACGCCTACCATTTGTAATTCCAATTCCAAATTTGAAATTTACGGCATTATCCCGTTTCCACCTCCGACACTTCTCTCTAATGGCGGCCATTTTAGCGAAGGAACATCGGGCATTAACGTTTATTTGGATTTCAAATTAAGAACACCTGTTGAGCAGACGTGTCCGCTTGGAGTTTCTCGGACGGACGTTTTGATAATTTGTTTATTTAGTGTAAATTTGCATCTCTTATTTACAGGATAGGATGAGCAGTGATAGCCCGGACGGTTAAAGAGCTGGCCGAAAATCAGTGAGGCTCGGGTTCGAATCCTGGCATGTACCAATGAGTTTTTCAAAAACTTACGTACATATTTATCACTAGCTCGACGGTGAAGGAAAACATCGTGAGGAAACCCGCAGGTCTCAGAATTAATTCTGAGACATGTGTAAACAGACCCGGTCCGGCGATGGGCTCACCACCTATCACGTTTAGGGGTCCAATATATCTCGTGAAATGTGGGTATATCCAGTAATGGAATACCTCTGCCTACCCCCTCGGGGATAAAAGGCGTGAGATTATATTATTATTATTATTATTATTTACAGGTGTTTGTGTACGTAATGAAGTGTTTTGTCTTTATTTAATGCAGTTAGGGAAGCTTTTAAGGTTTTCGCTCGAATAGGCGAAGTTTTCGCTCGGTTAATTGTGTTTTGCGTCGTAAAATACGTAATTTCATGTTAATTTTACTTTGTTATTACACAAAAGTGTTTATTGCTATAAATTTGTAAGGACTCAGTAAATTTTACTGAAAGTAACATTTATATTAACACCTAAAATGTAAGTAGGTACCTACTCGCAGACCACGGACGCAGATCCAGGCGACAGCCAGATGCTTTAATAAAATTGCATGAAAATGTACTACGATCTGTCGTTTTTGATTCAGTCTATGTATTAGCGAAATGCCAAGCGGATCATCAAGTTGAAGAGGTAGTTCGCCAGACTAATAGCTCGATGAACAACAACAGGTTGATAGATCTAAATGATTCTGTAGTGAAGTCCGCGCACTGGCAAGCTTAAGACCTGATAAAAATATCTAGAAGCTGCTGTATGCAGCCTGCTTTCTTAGTGACACAATGGTTTCCTTCGCCATAACCATAGCTATTCATAAAAATTCACAATAAAAACATTCCACTCGAATTCCTGCTACCCTTAGGTGTTTGAATAGAAAGACAAATGAATTCACAAAATATTAAACTGTCTGTGCTGAGAATTGCTTCTTCCGACAAACATTCGTTGTGTCTAAATCTTGAGCTTGCGACGGAAGAAACGGAAATAGGATCCACCCACGGCACGAGCTCCTAAGTGCTCTTTAGTAATTTTGCTACATTCGTGGAAAAATCTGTTTTTGTGTTGACACACATTATGTACTAAAGTACTGATAGATTCTGTACCAAAAGGAGCTATTTTTAGGTACACTTAATGACTCAATCATATTAGGTAGGTAGGTAGGCAATTTATACTGCACTTACTAAATGGCGGAAATACCGTGATTAACGTGTAAATACTTGCACAATATCATTCGCGCTTTACTGAGGTAGTGGGTTCGATTCTGCTTTACAGCGACTAAACTTATTTTAGTATAGTCCTGTCTTTGTCTTACCTCAAAAAAAGGAAAGGGATAGAAGATAACCTACCGAATTTAGTCCTGTTAGAAGAAGAATTTTAGTTGTGATTTCTTTACTTATGCACTAAACACATTATGAAATGCATTAGTTGACAGAACTAATTATATTGACAGGACTAAATATCTCTCGTCTCTTTTTTTTTCTAGGGAAAAGAAAATGACAGGAGTAGACTAAAATAAGTTTAGTCGCTGTAAAGCAGAATCGAATCAATATAGGTATCGAGTATTTTCTGTTGAATCCTAATTATATTTTCTTTAAGTTCAACTTATGGTAAAAATCTTGGACACTCCATAAGTAGGTAAATCTATTAAGTGAATATCTTGGCAACAAGTGACACTTGGTTTTTGGCGGCCTTGCAACAGCTTTTAGCTAATGAGGAAAGTTAGATCTCTTTTTTGTATGCCGTTCCTGCAGTTTATCCTCATTCATATGCCAAATAACATATTAAGTACCTAAGATGTAAATATTATGTTATATACATACATAATCTTATGCCTTTTTACTATTGGGGTAAGCACCCGTATATTGTCTCAGACGGGCACCTTCTACTAGCCTGACAGATCTCTCGTGCTTCATCCACATCCATTAAACGATTCATGTAAGCTCGTCGGTTTCGGGTACCTACTCTTTATCTGACTTTTCTTCAATATATCCCGATCTGATAAATGTAACTATATTTAGGTCATGCTCTACAGACTCGCCCATTCACATCATCTTTGTATCTCTCGTTAAGCGCCATTAATTCGTCATCATCACCATTTCAGCCTATCGGCCACTGCTGGACAAAGGCCTCCCCCAAGGTTCCCCACAACGTCCGGTCCTGCGCCGCCCGCATCGAGCGGCTTCCCGCTACCTTAACCAGATTTCCTAGTCGTGGTCGCCACTCAAGAACTTTTCTGCCCCAACGGCCGTCAGTTCTGCGTGTGCCCTGCCCATTGCCCCGTTAGTTTAGCGATTCTTCGAGCGATTGGTCAGCTCAATATGAGCAAACCACCTCAGCATACCTTTTTCAATCCTAGTCACTTTCACAAATACATGTTCTTGTCTGTAATGTAAATCTGTCACCAGTATTCTCGAATGATCTTAAGAAACATTAGGAAGATGGTGACAAGCCATTTTGCCCGACTCCAATCTCGAAGTGTCAAAGAAAATAGTTGGACCAAATTTCAAAAAGACAAATAGAATTTCTGACCGGTAATTCAACAAAATGCCATTTCGATTCATCGTCCGAATCCCGTGATGTGAACGTGAGTGGGTACGACCCCAGATATAACGGACAACGAATATATGGAGACGCAAAACTAAAAATAGAAGCTGGCATTGACGCCGTAACTCAAACACCACGAACACGAAAATGAACACATTATCCAATACGTTAAAATGTATATAAATGTAACAGAATATTTACATAACATAGTACTTGCATATATTTCTATGAAAATATAATTCAGGAGTTTAAAGATAAGGTAGAAATTAGAATCACCACATTCGTATAATATTCCTGTAAATTGTTAGGATTTTTTGTTGTTGATCTTACATAAAGCAATAGATAAGCCTGTTTATTAATCTTTAAGTAATTATGTATATCTGTCTTTTTAAGGCTTATCGACTGAACCAATCTTGAAAAAATTTCGGTTGAAAATAACTAGCTTCTTGAGGAAGGATAAAGGGGTACTTTTCATTCCAGAACGCGGACGCCCTGACAGAAACGTACTGATAATGCATCAAGTTTCTTTTGTCTACTCAGTCACGTCAGAACGATGATGTAAAATCTCTGATAATCAATAGTCTTGGCAATGCACAAAAAGTTAAAGATAAATTATCACTTTGTTCTTATAGCCACTTAGTACAGTAGCTACAAAAGGTTAGTAGAAAATGAATAAAACTAAATCTCTTCCATTCTAGAATAGTCCCATGGAAGATACGTAGGACAATCCTCTCAAGGTAGCCGCTTGGAAATATTGAGGGTGCGCTGAACATCTAATGGAACCAAAGGAAGGAAATAGGTCAATTGATGTTAAAGATGAAAGGAATCAAATGGCAGTGTAGAATCGTAACTGGATTTTCCTCGAGGTAAGAGATTGGTTCAATATTGCAGATACTGGATTAATTTGGTTCGTTTGAGTGTTATAAAGGTGGAAAAAATAATGCAAAATCAAAATATGACACTTAATATACTAGAATATTACTACTATGATATAGAAGAAACAAAATAGATTACAATATCTTTGTAAAATATCTTTAACGAGGTGTTGTCGAGAAAAACTTCTGTAACTTTATATTTGAATGAAATATGGATGTATGCTAATGCTCGTGGTAGTGTATTGTCTTTGACTACCACAGATAAAGATGTCTGTATTTGTAATGATTCTACAAATATAATTATCACATTTGATAATATTCTTAGTTTCTTTATAAAATACCTACAACTAAAAATCTCAACTCTCTCATGTTTAACGAAAGATCCATTACTCAGAAGTGGGCTGTAACAGGTTTATGAATGAAAAACTCCAGAAAGCAATTTGACGTACCTTATATTTTCCTTCTGCTCAAGTGTCCTTACGATCCTGGAACAAATTGAAAAAGTAATTGAAATAAGGCTCACAAAAATTATGAAGATCAAAGCTAAAGCTACTGGAGATAATACAGAGGCCGTTTACGACAAAAAATAAACTTAATAACATCACTTGGAGGCGACGTTTAATACTTCACTTTGTATTCGTGAGCAAGTTAGTGAAAGAGGTCGCATTAGACGAGGTCATTTATCATGGTGACAGATCATCCCCGGGGCTCTTAGCAAATGCCCGCAATGACAAATGTTGCGGTCAGGTAAAAACCGCCATGTTTCTAAATTTCACTTAACCGTTTCCTGATGGTACGAAAAAGTCGTTAGGGCTATCACTCGCGAATGGGGTTCGTTCGAAATTTGAATTCGAGTGGATGACGCCGATTGGGTGAGTCTTGATCGACGTGTAGAGTGATTTATGAATGGAGTTAGGACCGGATAGGTTATCTGCAGCTCTTTTATCGCGGTCGAAACGTCAATCAAGGCGAAATAGGAAGCAACCGAAATATTGAAGGGTCCTCATTGCTTTTTGACAGCATATTGGATCAGCACAGGCTAGGTGTGGAAATTATTTTTGTGTTTCCTCTAAAATAAATGTACCCAGAGAATTTAATACGATTCGTTAAAGCTTTTTTTAAGCCTAATGAGTTGATTTTATTAAAATAAAATTAAGATCAGTGATATACGTGTCAGAAGTGAGCCCGCTTTTCATAGATGAGTGGTGAGTCTGAATAAAAAAAATGCATACTCATATCTTTGTTTTCAGCGGTTATGGAAAACATGAGGAAACCCGCTGACCTCAAAATTGGTTCATAGGCATGTGTAACAGCACCCTAGTCTGACGGTGGGTGGGTGATTAATACATATCGCACTGTTAACTTGTTAAAAGTCGGCAGTAGATAAATTATGGATAAAATCAAAAGGGAAATTATTTAATTATTATAGTGAGTATTTCTTCAAAACATACGGCGTCGAACTGCCAGCATATAAACCATTTCCTTTACGCAGTAAACCAAATAATTTCCAATTTCGTCAACAAAAGGAATATTATCCAAAGGGCCATTCCTAAAAAAGGAACGCTCGGCCACTAAATTCACTTTTCCTTCTTTCTTATGGGGGAAATGCCGTTTATCTGAACAGTAAAACTTTGTATGTGACATTTCAATGGAGAAGAATGTGCGGATTACTTTTAACAGAAAGTAGATTTTCAAAATTTTATTTGGAATGGATTAGGAAGTTATAATCTGATTGTGTTGTGTCAGAGATAGATCATAATTACACTATTAAATAAACTGGAAAAATATGTTAGTCCAAAATTAGGTCATCGTTATTTAGGGTCACAGTACAAGTTTAGTATCTATTATTTGTTTACACCAATATGTTGTTTTATTCCGTGTGTAAAAGCTTGTATAATTGGTATTCAAGAAAATATTTTACGAGTAAATCTATATTATATAAAATGATAAACTGACTGATTGGTGATTTATCAACGCACAGCCTAAACCAGTGGATCAAGAAACTTGAAATTTTGCACATAGATAGCATATACAGACTAGGCATCCACTAAGAAAGGATTTTGCAAAATTCAACCTTTAAGGGGGTAAGAGCTAGTATTGTATAAGTTTATGTAGTAAATTAGGCTGTTAGCTTCCCAAACGAAATAAAATAGCCATTAGTATCAACAATTCCTGCCACTCCTCTGTCCATTTCCTCTAACTTAAGAGGCAAGTTAAAGTTTATGACAGATATGACAGGCCACTAAAATAATACAACCCATATACACGATTGCCAGTTACGCAGTTTTGTGGATAAGCAGTGTTTCATTCAATTTTTCGACTCCCGCGAAGGCTTTCAATAACATCTCGAAGGCGCGGAAGTTGCGAAAGAAAATGAATTGTACAGTACAGTTGCAGGAGGGTCGAACTTAGTTTGTACTTTTAGATTAAGTACTGTCGTACTGAATAAATGATTTTTTATTATATTACTTAATTAAGAGCAGTGATAGCCTTTACGGTTAAGAGCCGGCCGAAAATTAGTGAGGCTCGGGTTCGAATCCTGGCATGTACCAATGAGTTTTTCAAAAACTTACGTACATATTTATCACTAGCTCGACGGTGAAGGAAAACACGTGAGGAAACCCTCAGGTCTCAGAATTAATTCTGAGATCGAAAAGTCGTGGAGATTTTTTTAATTTTTTTTTTTATGTTGTTTCTTTTACAAATAATACCTAATACAATTTAAAATAACACTCGCCAGACTACAATGCAGTTTTTTATTTTATTATATTACTTAAAGCCTGAATACATGGTACCACGGTAAAGAAGGAGTTCCGACAAAGAAAGGATGTAGTACGGTTAACAAAAAACAATATTTGCCGTGGTACCATGATGTAATGGAACTACGGCAAAAAGAAATTACGAAAGTACCATCAATGGTACAGTCTAACGGTACGACGGCAAATAAAATTGTTACTGATATTTGTTTAATTAGCAATACAGCTTTTTCTGTAACTAAAAAAGTACCAAATAAATATGCTCACGCCTTTTCACCCGAGGGGTTGACAGATGTATTATCTTCCTAGAAATACCCAATTTTCACCTACCAATAAGTGTATTTCTTTGACCCCTAAACGTGACAGGCGGTGAGCCCATCATTGGGATGCTGTTCCATATACCTACTTTAAAATAAATTCTGGGACCGTTTTTTTCTCACGATGATTTATTCACTGTCGAACTAGTACTTAGTAGATATGTACGTAAGTTTTTGAAAGATATATTGATACATGCCCTCACCAGGATTCAAACCCGAGCCTTATGCATGAGAGGTGGGCTCCTTAACCACAGGGTTATTACTGTTTACAAACAAATGTTATTACATTGCCCTTGAGTTTCTTGCTGGCTCTTCTCGGGGTACTGCATTTGGAACCAGCAACTCGTCGGTGGAGATGGGCTGCTCTTTACATCTAGCCAGTCTTCATGGACGAGTTTAGTGTGCCTTGTTATTGACGTTTCAAAGTGTATTTTATATACCTACTGAAATAAATGAGCTTACTTACACGTACATGTTAAAACATGTGATTGTGTGAGTAACAATTTAATTTCATACATTATATCGAGTGTCCGATGTAGGTGTGACTAAAACCAATTAAAAAGTTCTATGAGCCCGCCATTACATTACCTCACACCATACAAACAGCTGTCAAAGTACGTGAAATAATAGCTATGAATATCAGAAACAGTCATTGACTGGCCGTTTCCCTGTACAGTGACCATAATTTATTATACTCTGCCACGTAAGGGTGTGGCCACACGACACGTACAATGTCGCAACGAGTAAAATGTAATTTAAATGCATTTCAATTAATTTAAGAAGTAATCTGTATATATCATCACTACATAGTATAAAACAAAGTCGCTTTATCTGTCCCTATATCCCTATGTCCCTTTGTATGCGTAAATCTTTAAAACTACGTAACGGATTTTGTTGCGGTTTTTTTTAATAGATAGAGTGATTCAAGAGGAAGGTTTTAGTGTTAGCATTGCACCCATGCGAAGCCGGGGCGGGTCGCTAGTAAAATGATAATCTGACTGACTGATTGGTGATGTATCAACGCACAGCTTAAACCGATGGGTCTTACGACTTGAAATTTTGCACGTAGATAGCTTATACAGTGTAGGCATCCACTAAGAAAGGATTTTGCAAAATTAAACCCCTAAGGAGGTGAAATAAACGTGCGCGAACGATACCCCGGGTAAAAGCTAGTGATAAATATGCACGTAACTTTTTTAAAACACTCTCGATTCGAAAGTCAAGCCTCGCGTTTGACAGGCGGGCTCAGACAGAAATATCAAAAGACAGATATCACTGCTCATATTTTTAAGCAACTGCGGGTGTAAGTATGTACCTTAGTACCTACGTCGTAAAAAATGTAGGTATGAGCTTCAATATAACAAGAATTTACTAAATGCCTGTTCCAACTTACCTACTTTCTAATTTACTTTTCATCTTTTCTGGTCGTTTTGGTTAGGGCTAAAAGGTTATTCCTATAATGATATAAATACCTATAAGTATTCGCAGAAAGAGAGGTATTTCCACAACTGATCTACAGCTCCCTGGAGAGGCAAAAAATATTTTTATAAACGAACACTTAATACTCGCAAATAAGCTGTTGTATAAAAACGCTAGAGAAAAGGCTAAGGATGCCAAGTATCAGAGTGTATGGGTACGTAACGGTAAAATATATGTTAGAAAAGACAATAACACTCACGCGATACTAATTAAGGAGGATATAGATCTAAGAAAGATAGTCTGACTATATTTGTACATTGTAATCTTTGCCTTTTTCTACATAACCTTATATACGTGTCTAAAAAAGAATCCCTGTTCTATTCATTGCACATATGTTTATTATTTTTTATTCTACCTACCTTTACGTTCGCAGTCGCACAACATCATAATTCGATTCTTGTATCCTAGATTAAACACACATAAAATTGTCATACGTTTGTTAAACACTGTTTGTTTACTAAATTCTTACTACCTAGTTGCATCGAATGTTTCTGTCAACTATCATGGTACATCTCTGAGTGAAATGAAGAAGAAAGTTTTTTTATTATTTTGATCTGTTTTACTTATATATACTGAAATATATTAATATTATATCAACTGATTTTCCTATTCGTAAAAACATGCAAATATTACACTATATTTCACTTTAAGTATATTTATTTATTTGAACTATAAAATTATATATCACGTTTCCTATGTCCATTACAGCTTATTTGTTCTATATATCTTCAATGGCTAATTTTCACACTAATAATCAGAAGTTTGATATATATTATCAAAACGTTCGTGGGTTGAATACGAAATGTTTGGAGCTACATCAGAACATCCTTCTAAATGAATATGATATACTTTTATACACTGAAACCTGGATTCAGAGCCATATTTTTAACAGTGAATTGTGTGATAATAGGTATGAAGTATTCCGCTGTGACAGGGACTTGCAATCCAGTAACAAAAAAACCGGCGGAGGTGTGATGCTCTGCGCCCGCCACGCTCTTCAATGTACTGTATCTAATGACTGGTCATGCGAGTCTGTGGAGTCGCTATGTGTGCGTGTACCGGCGCATGCGCTTGTATCCACTGTTAACCTATACATCATTTTAATATACATCACTCCTGACAAAACCAACTTAGCTTTACATTTAGATAGGGTGAGAAATAGGTTATTATGTTTTGTTGAGTCACACCCAGACGATAATATTTTATTGATAGGCGATTTTAATTTACCATGTCTTAACTGGAATGAGTATGGTCATTCATTACGTCATATTGATTTAGTAGACATTCAAAATTCTGCTATGACGTTTGCTAACGAAATGACATATTTAGGACTTAAACAATATAATTTTATTAAGAATTCCTGCGACAATATCTTAGATTTATGTTACAGTAATCTACCCTTATGTGTTAATCGGTCATCTAATCCATTAACCAAAGTCGACTTATTCCACCACAATATAAAACACTCCCCAAAATTCTTTTGGACGTACGTTAAAGCTAAAAAGGGTGGTTCCAATTATCCTCGTAACTTTATCTACAATAATGTACAATACACAAATGGGGAAACAATTTGCTCAGCTTTTAATAAGTTTTTTGAAAGTGTGTTTGTCAAACCTTCAACCGCAAATCAAGATGGTGACAATAATCATTATAATTATTCTTGCAATGAGGTTTTGTCCTATGTAGATATAAGTCAAGACTTCGTTTTTAAATTATTATATTCTTTGGATACATCTAAAGGTCCTGGCTGTGACGGTTTGCCACCAGTATTTATATCATCTTGTGCTTCTTCCTTGACGTATCCAGTCACTATTCTTTTCAGACGTTCTTTAAAAGATTGTATTTTTCCCACAATCTGGAAAAGAGCCAACGTTATTCCGATACATAAAAAAGGATCTAGAACAGCTGTCATAAATTATCGCCCTATATCAATCCTTAATACCTTGGGTAAATTATTAGAAAAAATTGTGTACGACAGTATATACCCGCTTATTTCTCGAGGCATATCTAATATGCAGCATGGTTTTCTGAGAGGACGTTCAACCATTTCAAATTTAACATATTTTTCAGATTACGTGTTGAACCAGTGGAGGCTGGGGGTCAGGTTTACGTGGTCTATACTGATTTTGAAAAAGCTTTTGATCGTGTAGACCACGTCATTCTGCTCAGTAAGCTTCATGCTCTGGGTATTCGTGGGGATTTGTTACGTTGGGTTAGCTCTTATCTCTCTAACCGTTCCCAAGCAGTTGTAATGGGTGGATATCGTTCTGATTATATCAGTGTCCCTTCCGGTGTACCTCAGGGCTCGCACCTCGGCCCTCTCTTTTACAATGCTTATATTTTTGATATCTACAGCTCTATTAATAACGCAGAACATTTGTTGTACGCTGATGACAAAAAGATATTTATGTGTGTCCGCAACGTCGCTGACTGTGAAAGGATACAACATGATTTAAATAATTTACACAATTATTATATAAAAAATATGATCACAGTCAGCGTTGGCAAGTGTCAATGTATTAGCTTTACTAGAAAAAATAATCCTATAATGTTTACGTATAACTTCAATGATGTTGTAATTGAGAGGGTTGATGTGGTGCGTGACCTGGGTGTCATGTTCGACTCAAAAATGATTTTATGTAAGCATATAGATATGATCACAGATAGGTCGTTTCGTAATTTAGGCTTCGTTTTGCGAATTACTAAACCATTTAAGAGTCTAATAAGTCTTAAAATTGTTTATTATGCATATGTGCGTAGTTTACTAGAATATGCAAGCTCCATATGGTATCCCAACTACACCAGTTATAAAAACCAAATTGAGGGCATCCAGAAAAGGTTCTTAAAGCATCGAAATTTTAAATTCAAAAACCCCAAAATTTCATACGCAGATAACTGTCGCACTTATGACCTCTTCACGTTAGAAGAGAGACGTGATGTGATTGACATGGGATTGTTGTTTGATATAGTGCGCGGGCGACTCGACTGCCCTGACTTGCTTACAAAAATCGGTCTAAGTGTACCAGCGCGTCGCACCAGGCACACCTCTTTATTTCATGTCCCATTTCACACTACTAATTATGGCAAAAACGCCACCAGGCTAGTGAGGAGCCATAACACTAATTTCAGTGATATTGACTTGTTTATGGGTTCTAAACAAAATTTCAAGCATAAAGTAAAATTAAAACTGGTAAGTTGACCTTGTGTTCGTTTGGTTAACGAAGTTTGTATGAATGTTTGGATGTTAAGAAGATGTATGTTCCTCAGTCACCTAAAATGGCTGAACGGATTTTGATGAAGTTTGGCACACAGATAGTTTAATAATAACCCATAGGATACAATTATTATCGTATATAGTATATATTACTCGTATATAGTATTGCATATATATTATAATATAAATAATATAATAAATAAATAATATAAATAGACATAATAGTATGTATGGGTATATTGCCATTCTCTCTCTTTCTCCCTCAGGGTTGTACCAACAGATTGTTTATATATATTATATAAAAATATAGTACATATATAAAACAAAAATGTTTTTGTTGTTCGATTATGTTTATATAACTTTCCATTTGCCAAAAAGCAACAAAAGTGTGCAAATGTGTATGCTGAATTTTTTAGTTTGTTCTCATATAGGTAGTATGTTAATAGATAATACGTGGATAGCTATAATTGGCCTTTAGAATTGTATTTAGAATTAGTTGTATTTGTAATTGTTTTGGCTGTTGCTATTCCTAATAAAATAAAATAAAAATAAATAAACTACGTCTCTAGCTAGTGGCGCGTATAGCTAATTTATATATTTTTTTGCCAGAGTCTCTGAAAGTCTGTAGCTTAAATAATAAACCATAATATGTAAGGCTATCGCGCTAAAAATAATCCTCTTAATACATATTTATCTCCGAGTGATTTCCAATGTGTTTCGCAGTTACCTCGATATGGTCAATGTAGTTGAACCCTTATATCGAAACTATACACAGAGGAACCGTACTTGGCCTAGATGGATGGTTTCTCAACACTGTGTAGGCAATCTCGAGTCATTAGATATCAGATAGAAGTGAATGGTACTGGATATTCGTCAAGGATGTTAATTCGGACCGTATTGGCAACAATTGGTTGGGTATTATGCTTATTTTATAACTAGCTGTTCCGCGTGTAGTTCCCGTTCCCGTGGGTGTATTGGAATATAATATAGCCTATGTTACTCCCTGATAATGTAGCTTTTCATTGATGAAAGAATTTTTGAAATCGTTCCAGTAGTTTATAATATACCGCTAGTTGAAAATATTAGTGTAGATGTAGATGAAATGACCAGTAGGTAATATCAACCGATTATAGTCTTTTCACATCAACCCGTATAGGCCCACTGCTGATCTAAGGGTATTTCCTCACTCATCAGGAAGTTAGTGGCCACCTGTCAGAGTTTTTTAAGCCACGCAAGGGTGTCTGACGTGGCTTAACTCCTTCCATTGTTTGGAAATACAACAAAAACTGGGCCAACGGCTTAACGTGCCTTCGAACCTTTATGACGTCACTTTGTCCTGTCCGGTTATCTTATTAACTTTTTTAAATTATTTATTTTACAATAATTAATTATCTTACACTGTTTCCAAACACTTTACAATACAATACAACAAGTCTTTATTTTACACAAAAAAAAAACACAACATGGATACCAATATTTAAAAAAGTATCTTATCGTTTTTAGCGATCTCTTTCAGACAACCTTAGGATGGATGAAACTGAGAAATTAGAAAAAAAGTAGACGGTGCACTAAAGTACATACTCCTACATACTATTACATAAATAAATACATAGGTATAAATACATTAGTAACTTTGAAATAAGTTAATAATATTTTTTTGACACGCACACCTCCTAAAACGTACAACTTCATTATATTATACTATTTTCGCAATTATTACGTCACTAATTTAACACTATTAAAATTATCGTCTTGCTTGTGGCATTTTGTTTTCCTCTAGTGAAGTGGCTATCAAAGACAGCAGTAGCTGGATTACATTACTTGAAGGGTCTATAGAAATCTAATAAGTGCCTAAGCGTGTAAGAAATGCGTAATTCCTATTGTGACCTTACCTAAAATGCTTTGACTATGAAATGAGCAACATATAAAATAATCTTGCTTATATTTTCAATTCCATAAAGAAAAATAAATCATAGGAAAAATATAACAGTTGTCATATTTCATGTTGCGTTACAAAAGATCGTTAGCTGAAATGAGGTTTTTCAGTGTGTTCTGATTTATGGTCTGTTGGTATGAGGATGGAGCGGACAAGTTAGAAAACAAATTGTTGTCAGTTTTTTGTGAAATTGAAAACTTTTGAAGTGCTCCGTACTTGGAGGGTGTACAAACTGCATCGGATAGATACTTCCCTTGCCTACTCAAATAATAAAAAGTGAAGCGGCTAAAAAAGCCTAAGCATGCAAATATCCCATTCGGTGTCGAGACCCTTGGTCCGTAGGGTCCTAGTGCTATAAGCCTTTTTATGGAAATAGCAAAAAGGTTAGTCGACACCACAGGAGACCGAAGAACTGGCAGCTACCTCGGACAAAGAATTAGTCTAGCTATTCAAAGGGGGAACGCTGCCAGTATCTTCGGAACCTTGCCTAAAGGGACTCCTTTTAATAATATATTTTAGTTATTATATTATATTTTTAAGGTATTTAGTTTTAGGTTCATTATAATGTTATCAAATTAGATTGCTCATTAAGTAAATAAATAAATATTTTTTATATAAAAAACTATAATAAAGAGATCTAGAACCTGACCAAGAACAAGAATCATGCATGTAAGGTGGGCTCACTTGTTATAACAGAGTCATATAATTTCGATTCGAACGATCGTCGATTTAAATAATGTGTTATTGTTTTTTGCCCTATAATTGAACCTGTACTATTCGTGTAGCGAAAAATTATTTGAAAAGGCCTTAATAAAACAACTAAGTGATACGAAAATTGTAGATGGAATAAAATCTGTGACCTCAAAAATCGAGGCAGCTATACAAAAGATCTTGTTTAGGCAGTCGAGGGTTCATACCGAGGCCTGGCCCGTCGAGATAGCATTCTTATGGATGGCATTCTTCACTCACACAACAACGAGAATACGAGAACAGAATCCTTACTCGCACAATCAAAACGTAAGGCAGGTAGATGCCCAGAGGAATGAAAGGTTAGGTTTTAGAAATGGTAAGTAAGTAAGTAAGTAAGTAAGTAACAACTCTTTATTGTACACCAATAAAAATTTGCAACAAGTGACACAGTGATACAAAAAAGTACAATGGGCGGTCTTATCGCTTTAAGCGATTTCTTCCATTGTGTATTGGCATTCCATGGTGTATTCTGTGACAAAGATTAAAAAGGAGTTTTTTTTTTTTTATAATTGCACGGCCTTAAATTAAACTTGACCAGGTCGAAAATAATTTTGAAACAATACAAAAGAGAACCAAGACTTGAGACTAGCCAAATATTTAACTGTTGATGAAGCTTATTGATGTCCACTTTCACAAAATGCAAGTTGTCTTGCAGTATGATATTGAATTGCTGATAAAGCATGCTTTTCCATGTGAACAGACAGATATTTGTAAAATTAATAAGAATAAAATAAATATTTTTTTTTACTACGGGCTTATTAGTTCACTTATTGAAAGTCACTTCAAATCCACCGCTTCGGCGTGTGTTATTGTTAAGTAGATAATTAGGTATTGGAAGTCATTCTGTTTGTTTGTTATATTTATTTCATACCACATCAAAACCACTGAATTAATATAAGAAGACAGACAACATCTTAAGGCCAGGTATTCCTGCAGCAGTAGGTATTTAGCGCTGTCACGTGTCGCGCGCAAAATAGTTAGATCGGACGCAGCGGCAGTGAACTCGCATGACCCCGCCAGCGACATAGTATAGAAATTAGCAGAAGGATAATTTTATTTGACTTAAGAAATGCATTTTATATATTATCAAACTTTGTTTATAGTATAGTAATAAATTAGAGTTACGTAAATAAATGAAGTAACTTCTCTGTTTTTATTTTGTTTGTTTATGTAATTATTATAACTATTATGTGTATACATCATGGTGACAAAAATCAAAAATCGAAAATTCTGTTTGACTATTAGGTCTTTACCAATGAAATTGCCATTTTGTATGAAAAAATTCAAAGGAATTTTTTTCATGTATTTTTTATTCGTATTAATCGAAGTAATCAATCACCTATGCAATTAATGCATCTTTGCCCACGCAGTGGCAGTTTATTGATGCCCTTCTTAAAGAAATCAGCTGGACGGGAGGCAACAAATTCTTCAAAGGCATTTTGTACCTACTGCCTCTCGGGTATTGAATTTTTTTCGCACGAAGAATTTATCCAAATTCTGGAAAAAGTTGTAGTCTGTAGGCGCAAGGTCTGGTGGGTAGGGCGGATGACGGGGAGCTTCCAACCCCAGTTCTTGCAACTTGGAGACCGTCTGCTGTGCAGTGTGAGGTTCTGCGATAGCGATATCCTTCTCCACTTGAGCTGCTTCTTCCATTCCATAGAAGTATTTGCCGTCTTTTTCCAATTTTCAAATAATTCATCTTCTAATTTGGAATACTATTTTGAGCTGAACACCGGAATATCTATCGCTGAACATAATTCCTCAAATTGACAAAAAGAGAATATCGGAAGCCACAATGCCAGTAGTGGCGGCTGTATTAAGATTAACTTGATCTCTATCGTTTAGGTCTTCAGAGTTAATCCAGCAAAATTTCTTTGCAAATATTGCATTCAAAATGATATACTGATAAAAGTCCTCGTCGTTTTTCACTAATCAAGCGGAATTATCCTTAAGCTGCAGTTAAATAAACCCTTATGACGAGCTTTCTCTTGTAACTCCTGTAAAATGTAATTTATATCAAAAATTCGCCATCCCGAAACAGGTTGAAATTCATTTTTTTTAATGCATACTCTACGATAAGTGAGTCTTCCGGCTCTTCAGTATCTCTGAAACAGTAAACTAATATAGTAAGTATTACATATTTTAGATTAATATTAGTTACCTATATATTTTTTAATATTAGCATAATGAAAAGTTAATAGACTGACAAAAATCACATAAAAATGTTAAGATAAATGTTATCATTTAAAATGTGATCCTTACGTAAGATTTACAGTGTCGACAAGATCGACAGAATTCAATTTACTGACAGAGTTTTCGACGTCAGACAAGTGACTAAAAACAACTTTAAAACATTAATGTTAAAACATTTTGTTTTGAATGCAATCAAGACCAAGTTAATCTTAATACAGCCGCCACTACTGGCATTGTGGCTTCCGGTATAGGCTTTTCTCACTTTGAGGAATTATGTTCAGCGATAGATATTCCGGTATTCAGCTTAAAATAGTATTCCAAATTAGTCATGACGATTCGATAAAGCCCAAACTCGATGAGGTGTGTCGTTTCATTGCGAAGTTCCTATGGCCACCTTCCAGCTCTATCATCAGATCAGCACCATGTCATCATAATATTGCATTTTCACGCGATTTACACATGTATGCAATATTTCAGATTTTAAAAATTGACGGCCTTACCCACCTTCATATTCCGATTTATTTGATTACTTGCCTAATTTCAGTTGAATTATACCTACTGATGTTCTTATACTATGGCATGATCTTTTTATGAATTTATAAATGAGATTGAAGTAAAATGAAATTTAATGTGATTGTGTCAAAGTCGAAAATGACATAACAAATTAAACATTTACTTACTTCTTCACATATATTTTGAGATAATTATTTTTATTTATTAATTTTATAGTGGTAAACGCCTTTTTTCGCTTGCGTTGTTTATTACCCATTATGGATAACTTGCAACAAAAATATCAATTCGTCAAAACTGATTGATTGGTGCAAAAAATTGTCACGGAAAAAATTGACACAGGTCCGTCATCCGTAAGCGCCAGTGCGCTACTGAACACGCTAGCTAAGCCACCGCGCTCGTGCATTTTGTAGTTTTTTCAACATAGTGATTATAAAAATCATTTTATAAAAACAAACTCTGCGAATTTGTCTAGAAATATTTCGTATCTTTAATCTAGTACAAAAAATAAATGTAAAATATCGGTAGTTCAGTCATGACATAGAAAAAACAAAACAAAAAGGGGTAACTTTGAGATTTTTTTCTATCGAGTGAAGTTCATCAAATCGTGTAACCGAATGCGACTTTGACTAGAGTATGTCCTTAAGTTATATATATCTTTTTTTCAGAATTTTAAACACTATTTTCTATGTCGCAGATGATTTTAAAAATCACAAAAATCGGCCTCTGCTGGCCCACCCAGCCTTAAATAAGACTTCAGCAAATGCAGCTACTTCTTAATAATATTTTAAATGCGAAAGTTTGTATGAATGGATCTATATGTATAGATAGATTTTTGTTCCTCTTTAACGCAAAAACTACTGAGCGGATTTTGACGAAAATTTAGAGTTATATATCTTATACATTAGAATAACACATAGGCTATATTTTATCCCCTTATTTCCACGGGAACGGGTGAAACCGCGGGGCGCTGCTAGTTTGAAATAAAGAAACTACTTATCCGAAAAAGGTTTTCCTAGTGCAATAGAAACGATGGTGTTGATTCAGGTTACACAGACTACCTATTTGTACAGGTAAATTTGTAAAGGTACGAAAAGGGATGAGTTTCAGGTCAATGTATTCACAGCACAATGGAATCCGAACTCTTTGTGAGTCTCCCCAAATATACATACTGGTAAAAGCACTGAATGAGGTCAAAAGCCAAAGCAGATATATTTGGTACCTACTAAATTTATCCCCACTTTAAGATTTGTACGTACTACACTGTGCAAATACTTTAAATGAGCAAGTAACAGCAAGAAAGAAAATGTATTTTATTATGTATACATACATACATAATCTCACGCCTTATATCCCCGAGAGGGTAGGCAGAGGTATTCCATTTCGGGATATACCCACTTTTCACCAGATATTCTTTGGACCCCTAAACGTGATAGGTGATGAGCCCATCGCCGGACCGGGTCTTTTACACATGTCTCAGAATTAATTCTGGGACCTGCTAGTTTCCTCACGATGTTTTCCTTCATCGTCGAGCTAGTGATAAATATGTACGTAAGTTTTGAAAAAGGCATTGTTACATGCCAGGATTCGAACCCTAGCCTCACTGATTTTCATCATGTGAAGCAAGCTCTTTAACCGTAAGGCTATCACCGCTCTCTTATTCTGTAGGTAATAAGTATTACACTCTTACACTTAGAATAGTCAACAGTCTAATAACAACTATATTTTGCCTTTTTCCTGCTAATCCAATAAATCGTTACGAAATTTGATATAGAAAGCTTTCATACCGAATAAGGATTGTATAGGCCTTTTTCTACAATGTTTCAAGGATTTAGTTGAAATGACTATGACATTTATGTCCACCAATCGTCTGGATATTTATAGAAATTAAAATACTAATCGTGTCATGGTTAATATGGTTCTTTATTATTAGTAGATAATTTATTATTTTACTGTCCATAAACATGTACAAACAAATATAATCGTAACTAAAAACCACATTGAATCTAGAATGTTATAACAAGAACTAGCAATACTTGACATTACAACATCATTTCATTACATACACAGCGCAAGCGCATGACACGACAGCTTTACAACCAACCAGTCCCAACGAGAGGGAAAGGGCGACAGATTGCATAGAAAACGAAAGGGATGGGACGAGTTAAGCCTGTTCTCTGGCACTTTAATTGTATCCAAGTGTTTTATATGAAGAATGCGCCTTTTGTGAAAACGACGTACTCGTTATTTCTTAACCTTTAGGTTTTTAGATAGAAAACCACAAAAATTTAAAAATAGATTTTCTATACTGCATAAGTAAAGAACTGTGATTGCCAATAAAAAAATATTGACCATCCCCTCTAGCCAAGTGGCATTGTAGGTACAATTTATTGGAATGTTCTTTTAGATTGACATGTATGGGATTGACATAAGCACTTGCCAACGAGCGCTAACGCTAATGTGAATCCCATGCACGTCAATATAAAAGAACATTCGATTAGATTGTGCAATGCCACTTGGCTAGGGTGGCAGGTAACAAATTATTCTAGGACATCATAAACTACGAGTATAATACTTACAAGTTACTAAAGCCTATAAAAACAAAAATAATACTCGGAACCACTCATGACCTTACTGACCTTTCACAGCTTTCTAAAATATATGAACTACACAACAACAATTAAAAATAACGGTAGTACACACCTACCTGTAGATTGTGAGTACAGGATACGTAATACGTACGATAAGTGATACAAATACATGCAAGTTGAAACCTTTTGGGAAGCCAAATTATATCAAAAGTTAAAATTTCAAAATGTAGTCACAAACTAAACAGGAATAAACGAAATGTGAACGATAACACTACTAATAGGAATGGAGACACAAAAGATTAATCAATCATCGATATCTATGAACGAATCCACTGCGAAAGCTCATTACCGGTTTATAGTTTTGATTCCATTTTTGTAATCAATAGTGAAGTTCTCAATTCATTCGTTCAAATCGAACAGACGACTGAAACAGTGATTAATTATATACAAAGTGACTTAATTGGGGAAAGAAAATATACTTACAATAAAAAAATATCCCGAAACTATAATGACACTACTATTTATACTACACATAAAAATATATTTTTTTTTTATAAGGAATTAATGTTCGCTACCAAGGTTGTCTGGAAAACTTAATTTTTTTGTATTCAGGCATAGACTTAGTAATTTTCATTACAATGATCATTAAATTCAACTTCTTATAGTATTTGTAAGATGGTATTAGGTACTTATAAAATCCTTGCAATCTATTCCTTTCCTGATTTAGAACAAACTAACGACAAGTCTTGCGTTTTTTATTTTACGAGTAGCATATGTACGTATATGTATATGTATGTTCCTGTACAGTATATGGATTTTCTTTACAACTTTTTTCTTACTTTAATGTATCGATTTTATTTCTTTCTCAAATGGAGCCAGTTGCAAGATTAATGGTGAGATTTCACGGAGAGTTAACGCTGATAATTCCAAGTGATTTTTTTGCGTGTCCAAGCACTCGAAATATAGAAACTGTTTCAGTTTTTCAGAAAGTTAATGAAGTTGGTTTAGACTACTTCGTTGGTTTAGGTTTTGGACCCGGACCTACTGTTGCATATTTTGGCGCATATATATCCACTGTTGACGATAACTGAGTACTTTTTGAGATCGGCGAGCATTATCCCACATTTTTTTCCACAGTGCATTAGTTTGGATATTTGTCATTGTTATTTTGTGTAAATAAGGATGTAACAAGATAGATAGTCTTTATCTTGGATTAGCAAATATGCAAAATTTTAACCCGAAATCCGAACAAGATCTCAGAAAACTTAGTAAAAAGATGAAAAGACAGACAATTCAAAGAACATTAATCATACTAGTGAGTTGAAGTGAAATCGACCGACAAGAAATCTGAAAAAAAAAGATCAGAAGAAAATTAAATGGGAAGGGTCTATCCAAAGCAATAACCATAAGTATTAAGTGCCCACCTGAAGTTATCTAACTACCCTACTTTTCACTTAAATTTCATATTATTCCATAAGACAACACTAAAGGAAAATCTCCTCTTATTCCCCCTCGTGGCATCGTAATCGCTGTATTATGAACAACGCTTTTTGTTCCAAAGAATTCCAACAAAACACAATATTCTTTTGTGGAACTTTTTTTTTATTACACGGCCTCTTTCTTCGTAAGTACATCGTAATGTATATGCCGCAAATGAGAATGCTGTAATGTATACGTACTTTATTACTCTAAAAGTTGTAATGGCTACAAGAAGATGCGCTCATTCGTGTTGCAATTAGCTAGATTTGTCCTTCTTGGTTTGGCTTAGGAAATATATTAAGCGTAAATTTTGCAGGAACAGACACTTTTCGGTCTATTTAGTATGTACTTAAGCTGGTTAGCATACAGCTTTACTGCTTACTTTATACCGCACCTTAGGTGGCGACAAAGGTGGTGGAATAAGTGTACAGTAGTGCGTATCTGTTCCCTGTCTGTACCTTAATCGCGGTACAGCGCCAGCGCGGCGGTCAGACTAGACGCAAAAGTTTGTGTGACTTTTTCAAAGACGCATGGCTCAGCGATCCGTCTTGTGCCATTTTCATATAATGTCCTGCCTTTTGTGCTCGAATCATCTTACCTTACATACAGTGTTATTATCTCATGCTTGAATAACCGAGTAAACTAAATTCCAAAGACGAATGAACGGTACCAAGAAATAAATAACAACGCAAGCAAATTGAATACTAATAAGCCACTTGATAAAACAGTAATTTTCCGCAAATCGAGTTACTCTTTTCATGTCAATTGTCACGAGTTATTACAGTATGAGGTTCTAACAATACCATTGTCTGCGTTGAAAACCTAAGTTCAACGACATGTCGCTTCTCTTTTATCACCGTAATTACCATTCGCTCACCGTTCAGTTCATCTATTCATTCAGGCATCGAGGAATGGCTTTTATTGCTGAGTCAAGTGATATTAATAAAGTGATTTAATTTATAAAATGATTCAATGGTTTTGGTACGCGCTTGTAAGCATCAGGTTTATTGGGTTTCATTAATTTTAGTTTTAAAGGATGACAGTTACCTTTCAAAATTTATACGAGGCTTTATTGTTAAATTTATGATCATTTGGTGCTATAAAGTTATAACAGATCCATTAAATTTACATTGAACAGTAATTGATTTAGAAATACAAATTAATAAAATATTATCCTGTAAAATATTTTAATCTATTTAATATTTTAATTTATTTTATGAAGTTACAGTCATTACTGATGTAGTTCATCAAAATGATGAAATTTAGAGACTCACATGCCCAGTGATTCTTATTCATTTGATAAAAAATACCAATGAGATTAGAAGACACATTTGTCACCAGAAGTTAGAATTCGCTAATTGAGGCCTGTAATAAGGCCCAAAATCACTACCGCTAGGATACCCCAAGCTCTTCCTCTATCAAAATGTTATTCTTAATCCATTTTTTCTTCGAATGTACTCGTATGTATAAATGTACAAATGATCGGAATTCCGATCTGAGTCTAGGTCACCTTATACTTGATTCTTAACTCCCTAAATGAATGGATGCAGCTTATTCATCCATCCCCTCAGTATATCCAAACCTCTTATCTCAATCCTTGTCATTATATTATCCACTTTTAACTATGTATACCATAATTTAGTCCTTGCATTTCTATCCAGCATCACCTGCAGTGCGTTCGTCAAAATTGGAAAACTGTACAGACTGCACACAAATGGACTGTCTAAATAGTTCATGATAGTCAACCGGCCGTGACCAGCCGAGTGGATGGTCAAAGGCTGATTAATTCCAGCTCGTCTGCCCTCAAAGTCAGCTCGCTAGTGTTTTCACATACGAATCCAGTTTAGTTTCGCTTGCTAAACTAGTTAATTCGTGAAATGCTATCCGCTTTGTTTTGGGATTAATATATGTTGAGCGTGTTATAGGAAGACCAATTGTTAAATCCTTTGAAGGTATCTTTTCTTATTGTATTCCTAATTCATTTTTCAGTATTTGTCGGCAAAATATACCTTTTAGTAACATCGTCCTTCGTTTATGACGAACGAAAGTGTACTATACAAATTTGAAGTGGAAATGTGTACGTGAAAATGTAAATGATAAAGTTTCCTTCAAAGTCATATATTTTAATTCAATTCCACTTTCAATCAACGCATCCGAACACCATTCCGTTGATATACCGTCGCTTTTTGTTCGAACAGCGTTGAAAAGGTAGCCTGAACATTCAATGGTTCGTTCAGGAATCAATAGATGTTTCGCAGTTTTCAATAGACCGCATTCAGGAGGGAATAAAGTAAACCAATTGCGGGAAATAGGAACTCTTATAGGCTCATATTTCCACTTGATTGCAAAAGTTTGAGTGCCGGGGTTTTACAAGTCTAGGTTATTCTGAAACTACTTTTTTTTCAATTAGCTTTTGCTACCGAACACATCTTGTGCTAACCTATGGTATTGACTACATCAAGCCTATTCACCGAATTGCAAATTCGTTCATCAGTCATTGCAATGTTAGATTCCGAATTTTTCGTGATTTCTGAGTTGCTCTTAATGAAACTTGTTCTATATCATTGTCAGATACACCTTTTCAAATAAAATGTACTACTTTAGAAGGATATAAAATATTAGGTAATATATTCGTTACTTAATAATTTTCCTTAGCAACAAAAATTTTTTTACTACAAAACCCATTTAGTAGTAACTAAAGGTCATTCTCCTCAAGATACAAATCGGAGTCACGACAACGTTATGGCTATTGTTTGAACAGACAGCTGCAGGTCATTCAAGTTCAAGGTCGCCGTTTCATGAAGTCGTACCAGTTTTTGTATGTGGTAAGTATTCACATGGCATGCTTAGGTTAGGATACAGATGTTGTCTGGAGTTTTGTTACTTTGTCTTCAATATTTGTTGCAGTGCTAAAAAAATAAGGCTCTGTCTGTCTGTCTGTACGCATCACGCAATAACTACTGGACGGATTTTGATAATATTTGGTGTGCGAAACAGTAACATGGGCTATAATTTTTTTCACGGGAACGGGACTGACACAAGTGAAACCGCGGAGTGCTGCAAGTTTGAAATATAAAGTAAAATATATACTATCAGATTAGAATAAACACACGTTTCAACAATATTGATTTACCATCAAAACCTAGTTAGGGAAAATCAATACTAAGAGATAGTGCACCTACATAGAGCTTATCTCAGGCGATAACAAAGCAATATTTACATTTAAATTCATCATACCCATGCTCCACATTGTTGAAATAAGGGTTTTACTCAGAAAAACGTAGAATTTTAGCTGCAAAGGGTCTAACAGGCATTTTTTTGATTGAAGATCTAATATTGACCATATTGAACTGAATCTAGGCAGGAAATACAGGTTTCCCTTTGGTGAAAACTCATATTCCCTTCTATATTACATGTGGTTCTAACCTTGGGGACTGGAGTTGGGTGATGGCATGTCAGGTCTTATTATGTATGTGGTGATGACATACATTCTAAACATATTCAAGAGGTGATTTGTGCTCATGAAACTAAAGAAGTGAATATGGATGAAAGCTGTTTAAAGAGACAAGTTTATAAGGAGATGTGAGTAGAGAAATTGAAATGTCATCCCTTTCATCTCAAGGAAAATAGTAATCGATGCCAACATTGCCAACTCAATACACCTTAAATAAGCTCCGTTTATTTACATAATACATTATGATGTACAAAAATAGCTTAGAAAGTATTGCAAGTAGTTGAATTACCGCAATGGAGTCGTCGTTCAATTGTAATAGTTTCGCAAAGGTGACGTCTGCGCAGGTTACACAAGCGCGTGGGTGAACAATGAGAGAGGTTATTTTGCGAACGAGACTATGGCTTACATAATGTATGACGTATTTTAAAAAAAAAGGTGTATTCGGTTAGAAGTATAGTGTTATATGGAAGTCGTTAAGCCAGGGTATCCTTGAGTGGCTTGAAAAATTGTGACAATTATGCGACCACTATGCCTTACGCCACCAATCCGTGGTGGGTTCGCATGGGAGATTATGGCCCATACTTTCTCACATGTGGGAAAAGCTCCTAACCTCAGCAGTGGGATGTTACGGTTGAAGAAGATGTAATTTTCTAAGACGATTATCTTGCTAATAGGACCAATACGTGAAAAGGGGTTCTTAAACTATGATCTTATGCTATAGGAACCACATTTTCTTTCTCAACATAAAGCATTAAATTCTTTGGTTGTATGCCATTCAGACTAAATTGTAATGTACCTGGCATAATTTTTAAACTATTATTAATTGTGTATCTATAATAAAAAAATAATCTCACGCCTTTTATCCCCGACGGGGTAGGCAGAGGTATTCCATTTTTGGATATACCCACTATTCACGAGATATTCTTTGGATCCCTAAACGTGATAGCCGGACCGGGTCTGGTACACATAGCTCAGAATTAATTCTGGGACCTGCGAGTTTGCTCATGATGTTTTCCTTCACCGTCGAGCTAGTGATAAAATAATATGTACGTAAGTTTTAAAAACTCGTTGGTATATGCCAGGATTCGAACCCGAGCCTCACTGATTATTATCATGTGAAGCAGGCTTTTTAACCGTAAGGCTATCAATGCTCTATGTGTATCTATGAAGGAATTCATTTCATTAGACAACGTGATTTTGATTTTTATAATTCCGAAATAACGATACAATAACGATATTTCAACGATATCGTTTCATTCTCGTCCATCAGAATAAAAGCCATGATTAATGAAGGCTGTGTTTTCCGAAGTGAGGCTTTCTAAATCTATAATGTTGACTCAAATGCCAAGTCATAATGGCGTACTAATAAAAGTCTTTGGTGTGTCTTTTCGATATGCACTGCGGTTAATGGATTGGGTAATAGCTTTTAAAAGAATTCACGTTTATTCTCAGAAGTGAGAAGAGTGATGGCTGGGTTTTGTATCCAATACCGAAAGTATGGTTGACATGTTATCTTCATGTAATGCCTATACTAGAGTTAGCACTAGGTCCAATTTGAATAAATATTGTCCATATTAGTCGTTGTCTTATTTGTAAGCGTCGTCATAATTCTCATACAGATACTGTTTTGTTTTGTCGAACCATGAATGTAGCGCAGTTTTTGATCAATATATTTGGTCGAACAATAAATATGTCTTTATGTTGAAGTTTCTAAAAGTTAGTTAGTTAAATGCTTCTTACGCATGAGCGCTGGTCCAACTCCTGATGACGTATATTTATCAGTTTTAAAAAACCTGACGTACTAAATATTTATTTACCACTAGGTCGACAAAGAAGGAAAATATCTATTTAAAATTGGTTTTGTGATATGTAACCGCACCGCCGTTTGGCGACAAGCTCACCAGTCAGCTCCTGTCCCGACAAAGAGTCCGAAGAATATAACACTGAAGAAAACTGTGAATACCTCTGCGACGACATGGTATTATGAGTGAACTAATTTAGATACTAGATGACCGTGACTAAGCACCGAGTTCCAACGATTGATGCTAGACAGTTTTATTTATAAAAACTCGTGCGAACACAACGATAGCGCGGTTTAGAACTTCTGACGTCACGGCGCTTTGCTTGCCGTCTAATGACGCTTCAGTTAGTTCTATTTAGAATTGATAGATGTCACTACATTGAACTTCTCCAATTTGTTATTATTCAAGTAAATAAATAGAACCAGAACAGTCTTTCTCAACATAAAAACAAAGCATTAACTAAAACACTTAAACAAACCTATATGAAGATAATATACGACTTGCAAAAAAAGGTACTTAAACATAGCAAAGAAGAAAAAGAGGTACTTAAATATAGAAAAGCTCCTTTATAGTAACGCGTTATTGCCTCGCGTTTCACCACGATTTTATTTTACGTCGTGTCGTAAACGAGAATGGGTATATTTAAGAACCATAGAAAGTATTTCTATGTACATCATTTTGGCGATAAAATAAATATACACTGAAGTGGTACTACTTATGTAGGTACCAATAGGAGTAAATATGAAAATATCTTATTCAGAAACATAATATTAAACAAAGAGATTTGAATATAATAGGGCATAGAGGGGGCATTGGGAATATTTTCATACAAAACTTTGAAGCCTAAGCGTCATGTCCTTGTCATGTCAGTTAGTATGAACGCGAGCTGTCATTCGGTCGAAATTGTACTAGACTTATTCCACTTGGAATAACTGTTGACTTCAAATTTTCCTCGCTTTGTCCCCTCTATGCCCTGTTATATTTTAATCTCTTTGGTATTAAATCACTGCTCAATCCCTTTGGTAGAAAGGTATTTGAGAGAACTTAGGTAAGGTTAGAGCAGTGATATAGCCCGGACGGTTAAAGAGCCGGCTGAAAATCAGTGAGGCTAGGGTTCAAATCCTGGCATGTACCAATGAGTTTTTCAAAAACTTATGTACATATTTATCACTAGCTCGACGGTGAAGGAAAACATCGTGAGGAAACCCGCAGGTCTCAGAATTAATTCTGAGACATGTGTAAACAGACCCGGTCCGGCGATGGGCTCACCACCTATCACGTTTAGGGGTCCAATATATCTCGTGAAATGTGGGTATATCCAGTAATGGAATACCTCTGCCTACCCCCTCGGGGATAAAAAGGCGTGAGATTATATTATTATTATTATTATTATTAGGTAAGGTTTTAAATATGAGAACATTTTTATAAGTACACACAGTATCGACTAGTGCAAACAGTACTTATATGTCAATGACCTGGTTTTTAGCCAATAACTTTGAAGGGTGAATAAACATATTAAATCTTTTATTACGGTATCAAGATTTGCTAGAATAAAATACTCTTGGTTGTGTATGTAATAAATAATTGCGAGTCTCGATTTAATGACAATGATGTTTGGTGTAATTTTTCTCCAGCACAGCACTAAAATAAACCATTTTGGTGCTACCTAAAACGGTGTCAAAAACCGGCCAAGTGCGAGTCGGACTCGCGCACCGAGGGTTCCGTACAACCTTGCAAATTTATGGTTTTCGTAATTTTTCCTTTATCTATGCTATAAGACGTTGCTTCGTACCAAATTTCAAGATTCTGAGTTCACGGGAAGCACCCTGTAGGTTTTGATTCCCTTGCAAGTGTCGAAAATTTGCGGCATAAACGGCTGTATCTTTTGATTGCGTTGGCTTAGAAGTTTGATTTTTTCACAGCTTCAAGGGACAGTAGACCTGAGTAATTGATATAAATTTCAGCTTCATACCTTCACGCGTTCCTGAGAAAAAGGGTCTTGACAGACGGATGGACGGACGGACAGGCGGACAACAAAGTGATCCTATAAGGGTTCAGTTTTTTCCTTTTGAGGTACGGAACCCTAAAAATTAAATATTAATAATAATCTCACGAATTATATCCCCGAGGGGTAGGCAGAAGTATTCCATTTCTGGAGATAACCACATTTCACGAGAATATTCGACCCCTAAGCGTGATAGATGGAGTCTTAATAATAGGGTCCCGTTCTTCCCTTTGGGTACGGAACCCTAAAAATCAGAGGCTTGCAACATTTAGATTAAATAATAAATACTACTTTCGTGATAATTTTTATTTGAGCATAACGCGTCTACTTCAAAATGGCGGACCGCATGTTATACCACAAACCATAGAATGACAGAGCTGTATATCGCAAAAATAGAATCCGGTCCTTACATTAATTTAAGTTGATTAGATTTGGTTAACTCGTAACAGTAGAAGTTAGTTGATGTACTTAATTTATTTATACGTCGTAACGGATAATTTAGTTACTAAAATGTAAGTAGGTTATTACTACCAATTCCTACATTCGCAGAGAAGCCCAACTTTGGCAATTCACTCGCCCTAGGGAAATCTGTCCGTGGTCTAGAAAACTGGATACGTGTCTAAAAGTGTCTTAGTCTAAGTGTTTGTTAGAATAAGATTGCAGCTTAAGCCTGCGACATATAGGGTATATAGGAAACCAACGCTTGGCAGCTTTGAAACTATATTGGAAAACGGTATATAAATAAAATAAATAAATTGTGGGACACAATTCACATAAGGTTATTTAGTCACAAACTAAGCAGAGCCTGTACTATGAGTAGTGAATAACTGATAGACACACATAAATAAATACTTAACAACCAGACACGAAGCCAATAGATAATGTTGTCATGTTGTTTCAGAATAAAGGGCCTTCCGGCTTAGTTTTTGTACAGTAAATACAAAGAGATTGAAATATAATAGGGCATAAAGGGGACAAAACGAAGACAATTTAAAGCCAAAAGTTGTTCCAAGTGGAATAAGTCTAGTACAATTTCGACCGAATGACAGCTTGCGTTCATACTAACTGACTTGACGCTTGAGCTTCAAACTTGCTTCAAAGTTTTGTATGAAAATATTCCCAATGCCCCCTCTATGTCCTATTATATTTTAATCTCTTTGAGTAAATATATTGAAAAGCTTAGGAATAACCATAAAACAATTGCTAATATTTTTAGTACAATGACTTATTTTTAGTACTAGAAACCAGAATTAATTAATTTGGTGCAATAAATGTGATTAGGGTTAAAAATTCTACTTCATGTATTCCGGAATACCGATTTTACTTAATTCTCGAGGCAGTTATGGAAAATGGAACATCCCTTTAAAACAGCCTACGAAAAATTCAAAATGATGTTTGTAATTCCATAAAAAGAAAAAAAAACTATTTCAGATTATTTCTTAAAAAGGTAACAGTAATAGTTAAAAAGCTGGCAACATAATTTAATATAATATGTATTTTAAAAAAACGTGATTGTATGTTCTTTGAGAATCTTATAATAAGCCTCTCTGCCTACTCAACTCGAGTATCCTGTTATTTTTTTTTATAAAGTTTTTCTTTTAATTCTACTCTATAATGTCAATGCAAAACCTTTGTAGTTATTTCTTTTTAGTTTAAACGTAAGAAAGTATTGTTCATCTGCACAAAGGCTCCCACTTATCGGGCCAGAGTAATGATATGCAAACTCCACTGTCGCCGGCGTAGGATTATTCTTGAAACCGTTCGTATTGAGGCGTGGAAAAAGAAATTGTAATTTTCCTTGGGAGCTGAATGTTCCGTGCTTCTGACTGGCTTTCTTTGTTGCTTTGAAAATAGAAATTTGTTATTATCTTGAGTGTAGGTATTTCCTTTGCATATGAGTTTGGAGAGGGAGCTTTTAATATCTTTAGGGTTATCTAAGTAATATACTAGTTTGTTCATTGGACTAGTGATAGCCCAGTGGTGAAAGAGCCCGCTTTTCACTCTTAAAGCGTGTAGTTTTTTTATAATGTATTGTAATCTCCGGAAATAACTATGAAATGTATATAACTTTAATGGTATTACAGGTGGGGGGGGGGGGCACATATAAAAAAAATACAGCAATAAAAATTTAATTTTAATAGTTTTTCAATTAAAAACCACCGTCATCTGCAATACCTTATAGATCTTGTCTTTTCTTTTTAGTACAGTATTTTTAACGCAGTAATTATGTTTCTGTCAACAATACGGGTATAAAGATCAAGGGAAATCGGTCTTTACCAGAAAAAACTTTTTTTTAATTAAATGATGGGCTTACTCTTGACCCCAGACTAGCCCGAAAGCAAAGTTGAACTTTCCATGAAGATGCCTGTGCCTTAAAGGCTGACGGGTTATATGAACTCGGAAATACAGACTGACAATTCTAAAAGATCTTTATTAATAAAACCTTTTAAGTTTTTGAGAAATACATTATTCGTGAGAAATACAAAGGTGTTTACCACCCAAACTACCTCTCAATATTCTAAATACACTTTCATCGAAAAAATCGTTTTTGGAAAAAAAAAATCTGTATCTTAAAAAATTACACTTATCAATTAGTCTAATAACAAGGCAGTCTAAACTCGTCCAAGGAGATTGGCTAAACAAACAGCAGCCAATCTCCACCGACGAGTTACTGGTTCCAAATGCAGTACCCCGAAAAGAACCAGCAAGAAACTCAATAATAATAGGGAAAAACATATTTATAAAGATACAATAATTAGGTCAGCGTCGCAGAATAGTCCCAGTCGCCTATTAGTAGGAGCGGAGCATGGAGTGCGCTTGAGCCACTTCCACATAATGAGGTAGCCAAGAACGCCAAGAACAGACAGTGTCCACTGGAAAACTGCACGCCTACAGATGGGGGCAATTGAATATCAAGATTTTGAGTCCGGACTATACTTGCACAAAGGTACTTTATAGGTAGCTAATATAATATAAATCAATTGATAGGACTAAGATTTTTTAATTAAATTGGGAACGTCTATGTCCCTAATGAAGTTGGAAGAGGTGTTCCATTCATGGAAATACAAAATATTCACCAGCACATTTTTGGACTCCCAAATTGTTTTATTTTGTCAGTGGGTTACTTAATTGAGTTTAGTCCTGTCTTTGTCTTACCTCAAAAAAAGAAAAGGGATAGGGATCTAACGAATTTAGTTATATCATAGGCTGTATTTTAGTCGTGAAACATGTTATGAAATACCTAAGTTGACGGGACTAATTTTAATTTGACAGGAAAAAAAGACAAAAATTTTACAACATATATAGACAAATATACGGATTTATTTTTTATTAACAAAGTTAAAACGCATGTATCCGGAGAATGTTAACGTCCCTTAACGTGGACATCTTGAAAAAATACGTCCTTACTTTCAAAACTAATCATCAACCAAAACCGGAGAAAAAAAACCGTCTATAATAAAAAAAGTGCGTTGCTTTCTGATACTTACTTCTAATGACAGTGCTATAGAGAGAGATGTTAGTGAACTTGGTGGGTAAGTTTGACGTTCAGATGATGCGTTTTTATTGTCTGATTCCTTTCTCTAACATACAGAAATACTGTTTACTACATATTGCCCTTTGTAAAATCACTGTAAGAACAGTGGAGCCATAACCTTAATATTTTTATTGAATTGTGTGCTTACTTGGTAGCGATAATGATATAACAAAAAAAACTGTCTTTAAACAGGAATTATATAATTTTAAACAAAAAAAAGATGTCTAACAAGAAACTAAAAAAGTACTAGTCGCCACTACGACTTTCTGTTCCCCTTGATTTCTCTGGGATGCCATCATCAGACCCTGTTTAGTTTATCATGGTACCACCGTTGGGATTATCACCTTGCCAACAAAAAATAATCATCAAAATCGGTTCATAAACGACGAAATTATCCGTGAAGACACATAAAAAAATACTGTCGAATTGAGAAACCTCCTTGTTTTTTTAAGTCGGTTTAAAATTTAAAGTCTACGTAGATTATATATTATATATCGTCCATGGAAAATTATAAACTATTATAAAATTGCCCCCACAGACGTTTTCTTTGTTGAAAATATTTTTGAAATCGGCTTTATAGTTTTGGAGCCTATTCATTATTAACGAACACATAATAAAAATAAATCTTTCCTCTATAATAAAAAACCTTTGATAAGATTATATTTTAAAAATGCTAAATCGTAAAGTATCTACTTACATTAATAAAACGCATAGGTACATACACACGCATAATTCATAATATTAAACAGGGTATCTAAACTCCCCGACTATCAGAAAATAGATCCAAATTACATACAACCGCTTACTTGGAAGCTTAAAAACAAAACAACAGCCCTACCTCAACACAGCACAGATAGGGCAAGGGCATCGGACTGGCGGGGCGTGAGTGCAATGCGGCCACAGACTAGTTAATATGATAATGTAAACAGAGGTGACAGTGCGTGATTTATTCGTTATTCTACCTACGCTCGCGTGCTAGGGCTAGATTCTAGATTATTTTTTATGGCATTGCTTTTGTCGCATGGTTGAAATAACAAAAGAAAAAACTAGGTTATGTAATGTTGTGGGATGTAAGTGTAGTTCTTATTAGTTGAGTGAGCAATAAATCTGTTCAGTTGAAACCTTATTAGAGTTTTACCGGTCAAACAGCGGAATAACAATACATGAGCTATATATTATTTCGTAGAATTGTTACTAAAACGGATACCAAATATGACATGTCTCTTAAAAAATACATTAATTTTAGTTGAAGGCTAAGCTAGACTAGATAAATAAAACGCTGTAATATTCAGTACCTCAAAAATATGATGAGACATGTTTTAAATATACTTTATGGTACTAGCATATTGTTTATTTCACAGTAATATTACGCAACAAATAAATAAAGCTGCGCAAAAAGACAAAGACACAGTAAAACAAACAGTTTATTTACATTGTTACATATGCATGCATACTCACGGTTGATGGTATTAACATAGCTTATGAATAATTTCTTATGCAAATAGAATTAGTCACTTTCCTCGTCTTCCTCGTTTGCGGAGTCGTGGCGTTGTCCTTACGATTTATGGAGAATAACTTGGCGCCAGCAGTTCATTAGTCATGCCGTGATTAGCAATTTGTTTTATACCTTCGTGTTGTTACTTCAAATGACTTTTTAATTGTGCTCCCATTTGCATGTCAGATAATTTTGTGTTGTAAATTGGAGTAATTTAATTCTGTGCATATAATTATATAATAAATATATTTTAATAAAGTATATGAACAGAATTTAAATGATGTTTAAAAAAAATACCTAAATATGATATCTCAATATCGGTTGACACTCAATTTCAGTAATAGCACTTTATGTAATGTAAAGCTAACTTTATAATCTTCACAAATTAAATGTAACCTTAGTGTTACCATAACTATCAAATTTCACGTAAAAGCGACGAATATTTTTTTTCTATTTATTGAAATACATTACTTTATCAATTATCGGTCACATAAAACCTTTATACCAATACCTACTGTTATATATAAGATAGAATCAATGCTGTCGTTCAGGCAAGGTGGTGGAACTGCTGTAGCTGTTTACTAATTGTTTTAAACGTATTATGTCTAAAAGTCTGTATTTCGTATAACATAGGTATCTGTTTTCTGCAAATTAACGTCCAATAATATACCCAAAACACCTTCAACAAAACCGCTGAGAGACAACGATGGGTACTCTCATCCGTGCCTCAAAAGTTTCACGTCTGTGTTAAATAGTCTGTGTCAGTCTTGACCCCGGAGCGTGACCAGAGCGGGCGATCGTTGCCACTAGACTCAATTGGCCAAGCGCTATCTGTAGGTAGGTTTCTATGTACATGCGTGCATTGCAGTTCCGTGTATAATATACTGCATTGTTGCTACTCTGTGCACCGTGGGAGTTCGATTTGATAGTTTTTCTTGGTATATTGATTTTACGTTGTGATGTTATTGCTCGCGGGTGTACCGATTGATTTAAATCGTTTATTATATTGAATTTCTTATCTATAAATTAATATGATAATGTATTCTTTGAATTGTATATTGTAAGATAATATAACATTTGATTGTTTATTTAAGTGTTGTAAATATTATCTGCTAGAATGAACTGGCTTTAATAAATTACTTAAAAACCTTATCACATCTGATATTCAATATAAATAGTATCGGATGTATAAAAATATGTTTACATCGCGTAAGTGATTCGTATATAATAAGTATATCATTCCGCGTTGCAAAGTTATTGATACAAACAAGTTATTGATAAAAAAATTAGAAAACAAGGTAATATAAATATTGAGCTTGGATAGCGTAAAATAAATAGGTATTACTTAATTGCAATCCACATATATAGTAATATTATAAAGAGGACAGATTTTTATTTTTGTATGTTTGTAACGAATAAATTCAAAAGGGTTCCAGTAGGGACCGATTTTAAAAATTCTTTCCCCAATGGAAAGCTACAGAAACATAGCCTATATTTTGTTTCCGTATTCCCACGGGAACGGAAACTACGCGGGTAAAATCGCGCAAAGCCGCTAGGTATTTAATAAACCGTAATAAAATTTCTACAATTGATCCTTAATTTATTAATATAAATGCTTGACGAAAGTAACTGTTTTTCTGTCTGTCTGTCAGTCTCGAAAACAGTAGTATCTAATACCCAAATGACACTCCAAAACTAAACGCAACGTTTTTAGACAGTAAAATCAACGTTTTACAGACATAGTATCACTATTGTCCTCAGCTAGCGACGACACTTTAAAAAAAAGTTAAATCTGTAAAAAATAAAGTTGAACCAATTGCAAAATTGCAAAATAATTCAGTTATCTATGTTTTAAACTGCACATATTGCGTAATAAACAATTCTGACAGATATTACAGTACAACATTAGCCCACGTCTCTACGAAATTGTACCAATATTGTGCTCGGTCGTAAACCAATGCTCGATCTAGTTTTAGTGCCAATAAACAGTGACAATTTCTAGTTTTCCATCTAGGAGCTTACGTTCCTAAACTTTGTAGGAATTGGAAATTGTACCTAGCTGTTACGTAACGCTAGTCTTAGGTAAAGGTTTTGTGTATTTGTGATTTTTTTTCTGTCAAGTTGAAGTGGAAATGGGCAGGCCACGTTGTCGTATGCAGTCGGACAGATGGGCAAAAATCTGCACCAACTGGGTCCCAATGATCGACGCCGAGGCAGACACCGAAGGAGTTGGCGGGATGAACTGGACGCCTTCTCGAGGACATGACTGGAGGAGGCACAGGATGAATCCACTTATCCCTATCCTGTGCCTCTTCCGGTCATGTCCTCGAGAAGGCGTCCAGTTGGATGGAGAGAGGAGAGGCCTTTGCTCAGCAGTGGGGCAATATTCAGGCTGACAAAAATTGTGTTTGTGCAGTGTTAAAGAGCTCGCTTCTTAGGAGCTCGGGTTCGAATCCTGGCAAGAGTTTGTACCAACGAGTTTTTAAAAATCTTAAGTAAATATTTATTAATAAACATATTAGTAAATTGAAGTGGACAGACAGGACAACGAAAAGACAACATACAGACATTATACTTCAGTAATAGGCGTTGGCACTCATTGGGTACGGAACCCTACAGTAGCACATACAAGTATTATACGAAGTTCTTACAAAATCCGGTTTTATTTACGTAGCTGTCGGATTCTCTTTTGCTTTCCTTTGTGCAAATATTACCATTTATTTCCATGGCACAAGCCTTAACATGTTTTATTGGAAAATAGTTTTTCATTCAAGTGCCAACGGTTGAGATTTATAAAAGCAATTTTTGTAGCTCTTGTATTTGTATTTTGAATTGTTGATGCGACTGAATTCAACATCAGTTACATTATAATATCACTAAGTTAGTAATTAAAACATGAAATAAATAAATAATCTCACGCCTTATTTCACGAGAGATTCTTTGGACCCTAAACGTGATAGGTGGTGAGCCCACCGCTAGACCGGGTCTGTTAACATGCCTCAGAAATAATTCTGAGACCTGCGGGTTTCCTCACGATGTTTTCCTTTGCCGTCGAGGTAAGTTTGAATATGTAGGTAAGTTTTGAAAAACTCATTGGTACACCAATATTTGAACCAGAGCCTCACTGATCATCTTAATGAGAAGCGGGGTCTTTAACCGTAAGGCTATCACTGCTCTCATGAATATGATTGTAAAGTAGTGTCAATACAGGAAATCGTGCCCTTATCTGGTTATGCCATTATTTGTGGCGATAGATAGTCCTACGACGTCAACCCACGTGGTACAATACAGTTTCCTGGCGGACAAGCTTTCGAGATAAGGTTGGGTGCCAATGACAACGGGACGAAAGGCGGAGCGGAAAGCGGAGCAGGACCTTTGCCTTTTTTTTTATAAATTTTGAGACAGTTCACACACGGTTCATCATCAACCCGTAACAGCCCACTGCTGAGCTAAGGGTCTTTCCTCACACACGAGGAAGTATGGGCTATAATCTCCCACGCGAGCCCACCGCGGATTCGGTGTTAAGCTAGTGGCCACTAACAGTCAGAATTTTTCAAGCCACCCAAGGGTATCTGACATGGCTTAACGACTTCCATTGTGCGTAAACACAACGAAAACCGGTTATTAAGTAACACACACGGTCATTTAGTGCCAAACTAGGCAGGGCCTGTACCATCGGTGCAAAACAACTGATAAACATACCTAAATAAATATTAAATGATGAGACAGGAAGCCAACAGAGATGTTCATATTGTTCATGCACGCAAATGTTGGCCCCGAGCGGGGATCGAACCCGCGACCTCCGACTCAGAAGGCAGGGTTTCTATAAGCACTGACCCAACAAGCCCGTTTTTGTTATGTATTTTTCAAGCTTTATTGACTATATTAAATAACCAAGTCGGTAGTATATCAATTAAAAAGATTTTTTTTTTAATTTGCTAAATAAAATTGAAAATTATTTTGTTTGAATACATAACATTTGATAAAGGCGATACGACCGCTCATCGAACTTATTGTGTTACTTTCAGAGTTCCTTAAATGACCTCTAAATTGGTATATTTTATTTTTCATTTATTTACTATATATTGATTATTTGTATAATAGTATACAGGTATATATTGGTATTCAATATATTGGTATATATTTAAAAAACCTTATAAACATTAATATTTCAAATAACTTCTCCCTTGAAATAGAACCACGCCCTTACAGGTATCTTGCATAACTGGCTGTTTGAAACGTGCCTGCAATTATTATGGTTTCCAGCGCATTACGCAACCTTAGTTGCGCTTTACTCTTAAAATAGCTTTGGCTATTTTAATATTACATTCCAGTTCCTGTACCAATTAAATATTAATAGCCTTAGTGATAAAAAGATTTCAAACATTACCTTCTTTTTGGCGCAGTTGGGTAAAAATTTTGTCTATGACACTCAAGAGATATAGATCAATTTTAAAAACATTTCGTACTTCAAAACCTGTCAAACTGTTTAGGCTATAGGCGGCCAGAAGAAATGCATATCACAAGCTTACATACAAACAATTAAACAATACTCTCTTTCTGCTACGGTGGGGAAAAACTAGGTATTGTCCTAGCTTTACTCTATTCCTATCAACTTTTTCGAGTTGACCATAACGAGCAGAAAATGTGACAAATTAGAACAAGCACTAAGTTCCAGTTTTTTTATACAATATGTAACAGAATAAGCGCAATTCCTGAAATCAGTTTGTTCAGTATCGACTACTTAATCGATTTCAGCTATTTTTAATACGTGTAAACTTTTTTCGAGCAATTAATAAGCTTAGCTGAATTTAGTGGTACCTATGGAAATCGTAATATTATTGCTCTTGATTTAAAAAAATGGTTAGACATAACTAAAGTGCGAAGGTATCATATTTTTTTATATAATGTACTAATTGGGGTGTATGAGGGATTGCGCTTATTCTGTTACGCGTTCTTTAAGTACCTGTTAACCTATCGAACCGGAAAATTTAAATAATGCCCTACCTTATCACTTAGTCCAAAGAAAATGTCTGCCATCAATGAGCTTCTAGCTAAAGCATCGATTTAGACAACTTTCACATAATCACCTTATTACTCTATCTTAAGCTACCTTCGGAAGAGACAATGTTACAGGATCTTCAGCCTTCTGTACAATGATTATAAAGTGTATTTCTCACTACACTAGTGAACAAGATGAGGAAAGTATATACGCTAGATTTGGATTATGGACCGCTGGTGCCTTCAATAGGTAAAAAAGTCCTACGTTACAGGTCTGAATAAACTGTTTACAATATAAAAAAGTTTGTATATTTTTTAACAATTCTTTCCTCTCTTTAATATTACTGTAGATAGATACGAGTAGATACCGTATATTATCCTTCTTGATATATTTTCTAAGCGTAAAGGAATAACAAATTCCACGCGGACGAAGTCGCGGGCATCAGCTAGTATAAAATAATTATCAAAGAAAACTTAACATGTTTTTAAAAAAATCAATCAGAAATCACGTAAACCCTTCCTAGAACACTGGCTGCTATTTAATTAGATATTACTAGCGACCCGCCCCGACACGCACGGGTGCAATGCTTATACTAAAACCTTCCTCTTGAATCACTCTATCTATCAAAAAACCGCATCAAAAAATTCGTTGCGTAGTTTTAAAGATTTAAGCATACATACGGATATAGGGACAGAGACGACTTTGTTTTATACTATGTAGTGATATATGAGCTTTGTGAATGTGTGCGTGTGCACTCTGCATATGTTTGAATGTGGGTGTGAGGAAGTGTATAAACATGCAGATTATGTGTTATGGTAGCTAGAAATGTGTGATTGCGAGACTCTAGTCACCTAGCGGACATGTCTATAATTAGCTCACAAAGACATTTGCAGTAAGATAATAAATCTCAGAAAACAAGATTCGAACCGACCAGCTGGTAGCCAGTTCTGAATTGCATTGGGTTAATTTATAGCCTCCAGTATCACAATACGGCTAGGTACTATCGACAAACGCTAAGCCTGATACAATGAAAAAAAAAATACTCACGCCTTTTATCTCCGAGGGGGTAGGCAGAGGTATTCCATTTCTGGATATACCCACTTTTCACCAGATATTGTTTGGACCCCTAAACGTGAGGTGGTGAGCCAATCGCCGGACAGGGTCTTTTACACATGTCTCAGAATTAATTCTGGGACCTGCGGGTTTCCTCACGATGTTTTCCATCACTGTCGAGCTAGTGATAAATATGTACGTAAGTTTTGAAAAACTCATTGGTACATGCCAGGATTCGAACCCGAGCCTCACTGATTATCATCTTGTGAAGCAGGCTCTTTTGCTGTGCGCTGTTTTTTTCTCGATCCATTCATCAACCCGAAATCTTCATAAACGTAAGACAAGCACTTTTTTTGTAATTGTCATTATTACTATAAGAGAGGGCTTTGTGGCCAAAGGTTGGGAAATGGTAGCTGCTCGCAAAAATGACATTTAGCTGTATCAGGCGGAACTTTTACTGATAGTACAAGACTTTGCATAAGCGCCAGTTTGGACCAAGTCTTTCGCAAGATTGGTTTAAGATTAAAGGAATAGGCTGAAGGCGAAAGTCGCTTAACTGGTTTTGGTTTTGTCATTTTCTGGGTTATAAAGTTAAACTAGTTGGCGAATTAATGGGAATGGATATAAATTAAAAGGACCGCCGGATGTGGCGAAAGAAAACGAATAGTTTTATAGACTTATCTAAAATTTTGCATATGTCTTATAGAATTGATGATGAGAAGTTGGTTTTGCTGCTGATTCAATTCCAAGTTAGTGTTCGTCATCAACTTATTTATAGTTTGCTATAGTTCCAAATGTTTTGTAATAAAAATAAATGATCAGGCCTTTTATCCTCGAGGTTTTTAATTCCTGGAAATACACTCTTTTCACCAGTCCTAAACGTGGTGAGCCTCCCTGGACCGGGGTATACATGCCTTAAAATCAATTCTGGAACCTGCGGGTTTCCTGACCATGTTTTCCTTTACCGTCGAGTCTAGTGACCTGGGGGCCAATTCCAGGACATGCCAATGGTCAGTCAATGGTGTTATTTGCTCTGAAAAGTGCCAAATGGTGGACTGACCATTGACATGTCATTGTCATCCAACTATAACCGTTGACATTTAGTGGAATTGGCCCCCCGTATGTACGTACGTATACGTGAGTTTTTTTACAAACTCATGTAAACATGTCATCGCCTGAATTCGAACGAAAACGAAAATTCCAAATCATACGAGCGGGGTCTTTAACCACGCTCGGATGATTTGGAATTGATGAGAAAAATTTTGATACTTGGCGCCATAATTTTCAATATGCGGTGCTTTTATCTGTTGTTAGGCAGCGCCATTTCTAATAATGGAAATAGCACTTTCGTCATGTAAAACCATTAAATTTTGCTATCTAATTTTATTTTAAAACCATAACGTTATCAGTACCGACATAATGTTTACGACACAGACGTATCCGGCGACCGTTTTAGCCGTAATACTACCATAAAACTGTTTTATATATCTCTAGTGATATTGGATTTCGTCACGCTAGTTCATTCGGTGCGAAATATGTTATTTAATGGACAATATTTTTATAACATAACTAGCGACCCGCCCCGGCTTCGCACGGGTGCAATGCTGAATTTTTTTTTGCTATAAACCTTGCGGAGCAGTAGACCTTTCCAACGAATGCAAAACCATGGAAATCGGTTCGTCAGTTCTGGAGTTAAATCGTCAGGAAGGAAAACCCGACTTATTTTTATATAGTAGATTAAATATTAAAAAAAAACTACGAAAAGTTTTATGACACGGGTTGTATTTATTTCAGAAATTGCGCTTATTCTGTTACATTATATTAATAAAACTGTAGCAAGACCGTGTCTGTAAATGAAATATTTTACAAATAAAACTTCAGCGATAGTGTAGATAGAGTTATCGATGTAGATATCAAAACACAAATTTTGAAATGTTTACCTGTCTGTCTATAAATAAATAAATAAATTGTGGGACACAATTTACACACTGTTATTCAGTCCCAAACTAGGCAGAGCCTGTACAATGATTACTAAACAACTGATAAACATACTTAAATAAATATTAAACACCCAAATACGAAGCCAACAGACATGTTCATGCACACAAATGTTGGCCCCGAGCGGGGATCGAACCCGCGACCTTCGACTACCAGCTGAGCCAACAGGCCAAAATATGGTATGTATGTGACTTATATTATGTCGTTAGGCAACCGCTATGAAGGGATTTTTAGAAATTATAAAGGAACGGGAATAAATTGGATAAGGGCTGGCGACGCCGCTGGATACCGGCTAGTTATACATATAATGTAGAATTAACTAAAATGCTCCCTAATTAAACAAGGTTTACAATTTATTTTACCTTAATATTGAGAAGCTTTCTCTAAAAATAACATGATGACAGCTCAGTGTAATTTATTACGTTTGTCCGTCAATGACCGCCATAAGGATACAAAATAAACACGTTTGGATTTACTTTGAAAATTCGTTGTGAAATAAACTATTTCTGCACAAGCACTATTTAAACCAATTTCGCCATAAGTTCTTAAACAAACTGGCCTGTTGACTCAGTTGGTACTGACCGGCATCTGAGATGGAGGTAGCGGGTTCGATTCCTCCTCCTTCCTGGACATTGGTCCAGTGTTTTCTCTTTCGTTTTGCCTATTCCATACAAACAAACAAACGAAAAATCTCTGCATACAAAAATAGATGCATTTGCAAAGTAAAAAAGGTTAACTTTGTGGAAGAAACAGCACTGTAGTGCAAGTGCAAGCTTTACAAGAATGAGTTTTGGGTCCAAATCATCAGTCAGAGCATGGACTTGTACTAATAATTCAAAAACTCACGAACACTTCAGTAGTACTTTTTTATAATCTGGATCGTACCTGAAATAAAAAAAAAATCATTTAGCTCACATATTCAATTATGATATAGGTTGTAATACTGTACTTAATTGCAGGTAAGCAGAGATACAATCATTCGTCTTTTTACTATCAAATGGGTTGTTTTATTTAAATCAAAAATAATCCTAAGGTTGTCTGGAAGAGATCGCTAAAAGCGATAAGACCGCTCATTGTACTTTAGTTTATGTTGGTATCCATGTTGTGTTGTTGTTGGTGTAAAATAAAGAGTTATTGTATGAAGTTGAGAACGTATCATTTAAACCTCTCTAATTATTTACTGGTGCACATGACTCTTTTAGTAAACTTACTTTATAGTTATAATGGAAGTCTATTCCACACCATACAGTGTTCCAAGCACACATATCATCACTGTTTGTATTCGCATCTCGTCTCCGCGGTCATCACTCCCAATCAACGGGCGCTTCGAATTATTCTCGCTACAAGCTGATGTCATTTCCTATTATGTACATTGTGTGATGGTTGCGTAATGTGAGGAAAAGGAAATGGTTATAGATGCCGGGAACAGTTGATTTATCGGTATTGTAAATCGATTTATATAATTGTAATAAAACATCAAACGAAATCGATTTCACCGATTTTCTTTTTGATCGTTTAGACGTTTATAATAATACAAGGTCATCTTTTTTGAGCCGGGCCAATACCATGTTATTTTTATTGATGAAAAATTGAAACCTATGCTGACCGCCTGTCCTATCTCTTTACCCATACAAGCATCTTTTTCTCTATGCTTGGCACCTTCCATGATTTTTTTCATATTTTTTTCTTTTATCTCTATCTTAGAAACGGTAGCACATACAAATGTCAAAGTTGGTGAGACACCTAATTAGACACTGGTGGAAAAAAGTCTTTGTTTTTTATGGTGTGGGCATGAACATGATGATTTCGTATGAGTGCAGGCTCTGTCTAGTTTGGGATCTAAATATCCATGTGTGAAGTTTGTATCTCAATGGGAAACGTACTATAGGAGACCTACAATTGCGTTTGGCTGAAGCTTCATGTGACCAAAGCGCTGGCAGCTATCTCTGACAAAGGGTTAATCTCTATCCGAAGAGAAAATCCAGCCAGCCTTCCGAACATTGCAATAGTTCCCAGTCCATTTAATCCTTTATCCTTCATTGAATCCTTCATATGCAATCCTAATAATACTTACTTAAATACGATTTGTCCTTCTTATGGTGATAGTTAAAGTACCGGGAATTGTCATAGGCATTTTATAAAATCGTTCATAACTAATTAATATAATTTAATAAATCTTTATCATTTTATAAAAGTCTCGGTAAAAAGTATTTTTTTAAACTTTGCCCACGAATTTGTCTTATATCCTCTATGTTATTCTGATGTATAAGCTATATAACGATCCATCCATTCTCATGAACTTTCACGATTATAATAGGTAAGTAATACCTATTATTATTAGGTACTAGCGGACGCCCATGACTTAATTGTTCACAATGAACCCGTATATAATACCTTTATAATTTATAGCATTTATATAGCCTATACAAAATTCTGAGGTATAAGCAAAATTACTTACTTTAAAGTTACGGTAAAATCGGTTCTGTAATGCGTGAAAGAGTAACAAACATCCATAACACCATACAATAACCATCCTCACAAACTTTCGCAATTATGGGATCGTAGGATTTTTCGTCTATCTAGTATTAGCAGGATTCTCAGGTCTACTTCAAAAGTTTTACAACATAAAACCACGATACCATTTGCCACCTCTATCTGGCGGTGTACCTATGTCAGTTTCTATTATAAATCAATTGGTTTTATTTATACGTGAGCTCGAGCCTGACCTTGGCAATCAAAATACGCAACTCGGTCATTCGCACTCATCTGTCAAACAGTTGTAACCATGTTGTAACTCAGAACTTGTTTCTTACATGTTTATTGCTTACTCACGACAATTTTATGAGAAAACTTTATGCCAACGAGGTTTTTATGAGTAACTATTAAGATTTTCTGTTAATATTTTGCATGGAAATAATTGGAGTTTTATTAACGACAAAAGTTTTTGACATCCATTTTTATGTCATCATCATCATAAACCCGTAACAGCCCACTGCTGAGCTAAGGGTCTTTCCTCACACAATGAGGAAGTATATCTCCCACGCGAGCCCACCGCGGATTGGGAGATGGGGTTAAGCTAGTGGCCACTTAACAGTCAGAATTTTTCAAGCCACCCAAGGGTATCTGACATGGCTTAACGACTTCCATTGTGCGTAAACACAACGAAAACTGGGACCAACAAGTTAACGTGCCTTCCGAAATACGGAAGCGCTCGTGATATAAATGCCATTCACTGACTGACCGCACCCAACTTTGCTTAACCAGTGTGATCGTTACAAACACACTGGCACCACAGGGCTACGAGCGCTTTATTTTTTTATATGGGTAAGTTTATTACCAGTGACGAAAAAGAAGAGGTAAAGGTTTGTCGTGGTACTGACTTGTAAAAATGAAGGACGAGGGTCATGTCATGTTTTAAGAAAAGTACTATCAATAAACGGTTATGATAATGATGATGATGATGGTGCTTAATATGAACATGGACGGTTATAGGAAGAAGTAAGATCAAATATAAGAGGTGGATTGTGTAAAGGACAATAAACGAAACAAAGAAGTGAATGAAAATATTACGCCAGATACCTTCTTAGATAATTATGAAAGGGTAGACAATGATGATAATACTTATCATCAAGAAGTTATCTATGTGTATAGTTTTACTTATAAACCAGACTAAAATATGAGAAAAATATATCTACACTAGTACTACAGTTGTATATGAATTTGTAGGTATGTTTGTAAGAGGTAATTGCGCTATTTCTGCTAACCTATAATTTAGTGATGCGGGTGAAACCGTGGAGCTTAACTAGTTATTATACAAAAGACATCTACTGACTGACCTATCAACACAACTCAACCTCTGGTCCTAAGACCTAACCAAATGTAGCTTTACGTAATCATAGAACAGATTTTTAAAATTCCTAACTTGGTGTAGGAATCAAGATATCTAGTTAAAACATACTTCAACATGTACAGCTCAAATACAATAACAATACCACTTTCAATCGTTCAAATCCGTTCAGAATGATCTTGGCAATATGCAAGCAGTGCATCTCAATCTCAACTCTTCGAGTCCACTCAACTGCCGTGCATACGTAAGCTTAACATATCCGGTGCTCTATTAGACCGGTATTCACAATATCCGAGATTCCATCCCGATGCAATACCCAGGAGAGTCACTCAGAACCAGCAGGTACCACCTGAAACCGGATCGCACTGGTTAAGGCTAAAGCAAATCGGATTCTACCGGATTAGATTTAATAGAATCTAATGTCACTAGAGATTCTCAAGCCAGTTCAATTTATAAGGTTATTGAAATTCAATTATACTTTGAAAATAATTATTTAAAATATTGTTTTATTGCACAGAATTATAGATACATATCGCTTCGCTTGAGTTATGTGAGAGGGAAATAGTTCTATTAGGTACTTTTTAAACAAATTTAAATGCAATTTTAAAAATAATGGTTAAACTAAAATCACCCCAGTTATATTTCATATTTTACGATTAAAGATTTCACCCGCGTAAGTCCCGTTCCCTTGAAAAAATTCACAAACAAAAAATCTAATCTTTCCTCTTTGTAATATTAGTGTAGAAGTGTAGATAACTCCTGGGATACAATTTATCTAATACGTTACATATCTACTCATATTGTGTTCTTATTTGAATAGACTACCTTTCAAAACTACATCAAAATAACCATTTCGTATCCAACCAAATGCACTACACATTTCGAAGAAAATACTTTAAATTTTCTTCGTATGATACAAGTTAGAACGTCTTACAATATCCGATATGAGCAATGTCGAATGCTCTTGATATTCATGGAAACGATACTGGTTTTATACGAAAATTATTAGACTTTTCGTCTGTCTCTTCCGAAGATGCTAACAAACCTCATAAATTCAGTTTGAGAGAAGCCGAATTGTAATAGTAACTGTATACCTAACTGACAACTATATGGCATTATGTGACCTTATTTAGCTTATGTCAATTGCATATATAATCTTGATCTTTAGGTCAGTCCCGGACTGTTGAAGTTAATAGCCGCAATAATATTGTTTGCAACAACAACACGACACGATTACAAAAGAACAATAATAGCACCTCCGCCATCGATATCGGACAATGTAAAACCACTTTTAAAGGTATAGAAAGCGTCGTCATTGAGTCGTCCACAGGACCCACTGGATCGCCTGTCTGGTGGAGCCTCTTGAGACCAGAGCTCGAGATGAAATTGGATTGTCAGGTACACGATGGTATATCTATTTATTTTGTTTGTATTGATGGAGTTTTAAAATTGCGTCGTAGAATCTTTGTGCGAAATGTTGGAGGTTATGGATGCTTGAATAAGGGAAGGAATACTTATTGGTGCAATTTTTATGTTTTCTGACGCTTTGCCAAGAAGATTTGTTGAAAGAGGTTTTTTGTATGAAAACAGGAGGAGCGAAATTGGAGATAACAACCCTTATAGCACTCTCTCATCTTTGAAATAAATTTTTTATGGTATATTATGGTCTCGAGACTTGTACTAAAAGTTTTAGAAACACATTCTGAAATCCAAATTATTTTTGTTCAAGTTATTTTATTTTGTTTTCTTCAATTATTTTATTTATAGGTACACATCTAAACAGTTAATTGAAATTGTTATTTTAGCAGAAGATGCTACAAATAAATTTGCCCAAATTAATTATCCGTGGAAATTTAAGATAAAACAAAATTAATCCGGCTCCTTCGGCCATCCGTTCTACGAGAATTGTGTGTTCTTGAAACTGGGCAACTATATTCAAATCCAACATTTGTAAACTACCCGGTAGAAAAAATAATTGCCTGGCTGCTGAACAGTTCAGGTTTGCTCCAAAATTTACATGGCGATAGTTTTGGATTTATATTACGTAACATGACAAATCAACACGACCCATCAGGAAACTACCAAAGTCCATGACCAAAACGTACAAAATACTCGACGAATGAAGACGTAGAAAGTTGGTTTCTAAAATTACATCACTTAGTTGAAAAATTTAGTGCGTTTACAAACGCAAGGTTTGAATCTCTGTTTCTAAGTGCGTTTTTTGTCTGTATTACGCGAATGACAACTGTGGTAGACGTATTACGCGACTACTTTACAACCGTCGTTCGCATTGCGTTTACGCATGTAGCTACACAATTACGAAACCGAATTACAATAGAATTCACAGTCTACGTAGCAAATCGTTGGCGTACCGAATCTTTAATTGTTGAGAACTGCGAGTAGACTTATAAAGCCATTCATTTTTTCATTTGATAAAAAATATTTAAGTAAAATTTGTTACAAAAACTACAAATTGATTCTAAATTTTGATTTGGAACTAATCCAGTGTAATTATACGGTCAAATTACAGTGTATTATGTAAAGTATGTACGTCTTTCGGAATTAGCGATACACAATTGGTCATGGTTTTCATTGCTTTTATGAACAATGAAAATCGTGGAATATGTCAGCTATCACAATTTACAAAACATACGTTTTTACAAAATTTACTGATTAAAAAGTCCTCTAAAGATGAACCATGAGGAACAGTGCCCAGAAGACTGGCTGCATTCCCCTGTGGACAGCAATGTTGATCATTTAACATACATACTCTGGTCCTTACCCTTACCCGGGTGGCTTGTAAAATTCTACTAGCTGAGAATAGCTAACAACATCTTCTAATTTGCCGTAAGCGTGGTATATAATGCCCCCGCTTCTACATGAGGTGCTGTTAGCCCTGCGATACCAGTGTCTCTGTAGCGATCATACTAATTCAACAAAATTAGGCGCTATTAGTGAACCTATGACCATCTAAGTAGTAGCATTATATTACGACTGCCTCATTGTTTCTGAAGGCCCTATAAATCCTCGGTCCCAGTCGTTGTGTTTACGCAGAATGGAAAACGTTTAGCCATTGGTGACTTGAAAAATTGTGGCAGTTACGTGGCCTACTAGCCTAACAGCATTCCCAAATCTGCGGTAGGCTCACGTCTCGGGAGATTATTGCCCATATTTCCTCCTTTAGCTTAGCAGCGGATTTCTCGGGTTGATAATGAATGTGTAATACTAGTAGTGACGTTATATCAGTATCAATACGTACTACAAGCTACCAACTGGCACATGCTCCAGATCGCAACCGGTCTGCGATTTTGCACGACACACGCAACAACTGTTGCGTAACAGACTCGTTTCGCGTATTTTGTTTCTATCGGCATTCTGCTCTGTCCCTAGGATTGTGAGAGGGAGAGTCTGAGTGTCGGGGTAAGGTTTGGATGAATATATATGGGGACGTGATTGGTGGTGTAGCCGTTAAATAGTTGTCAAATTATACACATAGGCGCTACGTCTGGCATACAGGTAAATTAATTAGAACAACCAAAAAACAGTGAACAGTTAGTGATTAGTGAGCCCGATTCTTATTCATGAGGTTGAGGTTCGTTTTGGTGAGTTCATGTACTAATGAGTTTTTCAAAAGCTACGTACATACATCTCGGTCGTAGTTTGCACTTTAAACTTAACAATAACAGTCCAAAAATAAAAAATCTACAAGTAAAAGACGAAGACCTCGTAGGCTGTGTATCGGTGACAAAGACGCTAGCAGTACTGACACGACAGGACGATCACGGGAAGTTGAGAGACGAAGCATTCCATTCTTCGCATTCCAGCAAGGTGTAAGCTTGGCTTTGTTGACAAGTATCTAGTTCGATGATGAAGGAAAACATCATGAGAAAACCTGCAGGTTACAGCAACGCAGTCCGGCGATGGTCTCACCACATTCTACGTTAAGTGTCCGGACATAAACTGGTGAAAAGTATATACATCCAGAAATGGAATGCCTGGAATGCCCAGTGATATAGAATTAAGCAAATTTATTTTATTATTTTACCAAAAATCACCGCTACGTGTAAAACGCACTGAGATTATTTAAGAACATTACTGAATAGTAATGTTCTTAAATAATCTCAGTGCAACAATATGTGTGTGTACCGACTACTTCATAAGAATTTATGAAGTAGTCGGTACACACACATATTGTTCCAAATATATTTACTTCCCGTTTTAAAAAGATTTCACAAAATCCACGGTCCAATTAACCAAGAGGTTTATGCATTATGATCTCGAGGTATTTCAACTTTGTAATCTATAGTGACCGACTGCAATTATCTTTTCATTTAATAACTAGCTACCCGCCCCAACTTCGGTCTAATATAAACGAGGTATTGACTTCTTTGAACAGCGGACTAGTCTATGGAGGAGCGGAGGTGGAATGCTCCTCCATCGTGAAAAGGGAAGATCTTCCGCCAGGTGAGGCGGTCGTGCCTGGGGACCGTGGTCCAACGGTTGATGTTGGGCAGTTGTATTTATACAAACTCATTAGAAAACTTCGCTAGCGCGGCTTAGAACTCGGCCGTCTACAGGCACGATTTATGTACTCCCCCTCCAAGACCGGACTTGGATCTTCGAGGCGTGGAAAAAGACTACTTTTTCTGTGTCACCACAAGTCCGCCAACAAATTCCGCGATCTTGTCGCCCGTGTGTAGCATTGCGTCGCGTGCGCCCCCGCACGTGTAGTGACGCGTCGATAAACTGACGCGAGAACTTTCTTTGTTTTACCGTAAACGCGCCGCGAATTTTGTGGCGATAAGAGTCATGTAATGTTGAATCGTAATGCTGAATCTGTTAACTAATCAATAGTGACTGATCAGTTTGAATAATATTTTGACAATAGTTTGTAAATCGTCTTTGAAGTTGCGGAATGTAATCCATAGAAAAATAATTTAAGTACTTGTAATAGAAATACCTACTCAAAGCCTTATCACCGTGAGGGTGGGCAAATGTATTCCATTCCTGGATATACCCACTTTTAGGCAAATGTATTTTTCAAAGCCTTAACGTGACAGATTGTGACACTACTGGTAGTGAGTACGGGATTCCTCATGTTTTCCATCACCGTTAAGCTAGAAATACATACTTAAGTAGGTACGTTTGAATTTATTAAATGTCCTTACAAACACAACACTTACATTCCAAATTTAATTGACAAGTGCGGTGATGGACAAACCAGTCAATAATCTGTATATGCGTTGGCCTGTTTTTTTACAGATTTTAGGCAAACCCTTTCTTCCTTTACTAAACGGTATTTAAGGGTGTCGTAAAAACTAGCTACATTTCAAAATTCATCGTCCTAAGCACAGCGGTTGAGGCTGTGTGTTGATAAGTAGATCAATCAGTCAGTCAGTTTATTATTTCCAAGCGATTTCACGACGTAAGTCCAGTTTCCGGGGAAAATTATAGCCCATGTTACTTCCAGAAAAGTAAGCTTTCCATACATGAAAGAATTTTTAAAATTGCATTTCCATTTGTTATATCAGAAACCTATCCATGGGCTTCCTCACAAACTCACCAAAGTTTTATCGCCATCAAATTAAAGCAATACGAGAACTAATAAAAACAAACATATTTTTTTTACAGATTCTAATTGAAATGTGACAGTCACAACGCAAGCAAAAACATGCCACAGGTAGCTCCCTACTCAACCGTGGCAGCACCTATAAAGGCGAGTGAAATTACACTCCACGGCGGTTATCGAATATCTAATTACCAGGCAAGTAGACCGTGGTAGTTACGTAAGATTACGCCAAGGTCGAACGCGCCGTTTCGCTCGGTAGGCGAGACCTCCTCGCTTTTATGCGCGCCTGATAGCTTGGGAGTTGGTGGAAATGTAGGGGGGAATGTGAAGTGGTGTTGCTTACACATACGCAAGTATATGTCGCAGGGATATTGTCAAATCAGTGATATTACCTATTGTAAAAAAAACTAACGCCTTCCCACGAGGCCGGGGGAAGGCGTCGGCAGAAGTGTTCCAATCCTGGATATACCCACTTGATTAGGTATAGGTACATACACTAGTGTATTTTTGGAACCTCTAAACGTAACAGATGGTAAACCCATAGGGTGATGTTCTAGAGCGTACCTACGTATTTCTTTACTATATTTTCCTTCGCCGTTCTCCTAATACCCTAGTCCGATGATAGGAGCACCACGTTTAGCAGTGAAAAGTAGGTATTTCCTGGAATGCGATACGTCTACTGACCCCTTTGGAGATAAGGCATAACAAAATTAATTTTTATCCCAGCTCGAGGGTGAAGAAAATCATCGTAGGTAGGTCCCCGATTTCATTCTGAGGTTAACTATACCTAAATGATAAACGAGTACTTCAAGAAATAGAATAACAACATCTGCCAACTACTTTAGGAATAAGGTACCTACTTACCTATTTATTTATTTTTTCTTTTGACAGTAAATTACTGAAGTATTTTACCATACTTTATTAGTTGATTGTATACTTACTTTGAATTTATAACGCTATCATGTGCTTCATAATATGTGACACGTTATCCAGACAAACCGTAAAAACTCTTGTACCAACGTATTTTTGCTTTTTGAATTTCAAATCTCGGAGTAAGCCTTGTTCTCACGAAGTCTAAAACAAAACGAGGTATCATTAAGCGGTAATAGATGGAGTAGCTCGATATAAATTTAAATTACTCAGCTCATCTAACTTTTGGGTCGCCAACAGCATTCAGCCCACGTACACCGAGGGAAGTAGACGCCGAAAATATACCCGTTGTCATCCGTGAATGTATAATGAACTGCAAAAAAACCTTATTCTTCGCTTCAATTGCTCAGAATTGGAGGCTGAGTGGCCGTGTTTCTTTTTAATTTTCCGGGTTGGCGTAAAACTATGAGTCGCAGTCCAAGTACTCAAGTTCGAAAAACGCAGCAATGGAATCCTACTAATATTATAAATGCGAAAGTTTGTATGGATGGATGTATGGATAGATGTTTGTTCCTCTTTCACTCTTACACATCAGAATAACCCATACCCAGGCTATATTTTATCCCCGTATTCCCACGGGAACGGGAACTACGCGGGTGAAACCGCGGGGCGTTGCTAGTATATAATGAAATGAAAAATAAATAAATTCTCACGGTTTTTATTTCATTTCTAGAAGTACCCGTTTTTCAATACTGTATTTCTTGACCCAATTGACAGTGTGCCCATCTGTCTGTCTATGCGTTTTTTGTACGCGCATCACGCAAAAACTACTGCACTAAATTGGATGCGGTTTCTCAGTTGTGTTGATGCTAGTCTAACTTAAAATATGGTATGTTTCATCTTGGTTGGTCGCCTGGAAGACAAAGTGTCTAAATATACAAAGTTTATATATTTTGTTAAGATTAGTATAATGAGACGAAGACACAGACAAAAGCTAGTCAATAATAATAATAATTTCACTACACAATTACAACCTTTCAACCAGTTTAAACAAACATTCATTTTGTTTGACTTTGACTTGTGTGCGTGTATTTGAAAGTGTGAAAAAAACAGTCTATGAATGTTTCACTGTAAGTGCACATAAGATAAACACCGATTTACTCCAAAGCTTTGTAAGTATGACTCTCTTGTAATATTTATACTAGCGACCCTGATCGACGACGACAATTCTAATACTAAAACGGTGCAATGCTAATACTAAAACCTTCCTCTTCAATCACTCTATCTATTAAAAAAACCGCATCAAAATCCGTTCCCTAGTTTTAAAGATTTAAGCATACACAGGGACATAGGGATATAGGGACAGAGAAAGCGACTTTGTTTTATACTATGTAGTGATTACGTCACAATACTTCTATTTCCATGGCATTAATGTCATCCGCAGACAAAACTAGGGTAAAGTACCTGTTGCGACCCCGGGTCGCGTGCTCCGCAATTATTATGGTAATACCGCCATGTTGGATGTAAAGTATGTGTACATAACAGGTTCATATGTCACGAGACTCACGAGATATGTAAGGGTTAGTACGATGATATAAAAAAAATGGTTGTCGTTGCAATTATTCAAGTTCCTGATGTATGTAATGGATAAAGGAAAAACCACAGAAAAAAAAAGTATTTACTAAACGACGAGAGGTATAGCCCAGGATCAGCAAGCTAATCATCACTACATACTTAGTATAAAACAAAGTCGCTTTCTGTCCCTATATCGCTATGTCTCTATGTCGTTATTAATGCTTAAATTTTTAAAACTAAGCAACGGATTTTGATGCGTTTTTTTTAATAGATAGTGATTCAAGAGGAAGGTTTTAGTGTTAGCATTGCACCCGTGCAAAGCCGGGGCGGGTCGCTAGTGTATTTATAATTTAATAGCAATCGGTTTCCTTTTGACATAAATTGGTTGTTGTCAATTGTCAAATTCAGATTAAAAACACACAATTTTACGCATCGAAGTGAATCGAATGCCAAAAACATACTCAGGAAATAATATAGAATCTAATAGATTATCTGTATTTACACAACACATATTGAAAATTATATTTATTTTATTACAAGGAACAATGTGGGACGGAGGGCTTATTAGATCCATTACCATCCTACATAGCAATCAACGACATTTTGATGTACATTGCTTTTTAAGTACCTACATCAGTCAAGATCGTGTTTCCTGTCCATAGTGAATTTACTGGCTACGTAATGAATCTCAAATAAAGATCGAGGAAAGAATAGCTAGACTCTGATAGAAATTCCTGGCAGCCATCTGAAGCCTAGAACAAACGCGCTGACAGCTCTGTAATAAGTTGCCCCACGACAATGGATGGAAACCGGAAAAATCCAGTTCAAACAGTTGACACGTGGCAACCTCAAGTAGCCAATAGTCACGTCATCAGGAACAATGTTGAAAATTGGTCCTTGTTTGGTCTAAATGCGGTTTGCACGCGATAACAGTCGTTCTGCTTTCAGTCATAATTGGATGATTGGCCTGTATTGTTAGATTTTAATGTGCATATACATATGTTTATTTATGGAAGGCGTTTATTTAATTGCAGTGTTTTGTTTACAAATATATAATATATAAAAAGAGGTACATACATATATATCTTTCTAGAGCGCCTAAAATTAGGCCTGAAAGTGTAGATAAGTGGTCACATTATATTTAATCGCATTGTATTTAAAGTCGTATCTCAAGCGCAACTCTTGACAGACAGCTGTCCCTTTCTTTGTCATTCAGTCCGTATCATCTTCCGCCGTCATTTTTGTATCCTTTAAAAACGCTAAGAGGTAAGAATGTACATGTTGTAGCCACTCGTAGCGGAACAATATCCAGACGCGCGCATTATTAATATAAATCATCTATGGTTTAATATCTTTGCTCTACTAGCTGACCCGACAGAAGTTGTCCTGACAGTTATTTCAAACGTCAAAAGGTTACATTAGAAATTTAATAATAATATTGATTTCCTTAAAACCTTTCCTGTTTTTTTTATTTTAAACATACTAGCGACCCGCCCCAGCTTCGCACGGGTGCAATGCTAATACTAAAACCTTCACCTTGAATCACTCTATCTATTTTAAAAAAACTAGTAGTTTAGGGATATAGGGCCAGAGAAAGAGACTTTGTTTTATACTATGTAGTGATTTGAGTATCATGCAAAAAATAAATTTTCATAACAACTCACCTAACTTTAAGAAATTAGATCAGATAAGGAAACTGTAATTTTATCCAGACTTTGATTAATTGGCTTGTCATAAACGAAGCATTATGACCAGCAGTTATTTTATAAAACGCGGTCAATTTCCATCATAAACCTAATACTTAAAACTTTTATCATTAACTACGTAATGGTGTTAGCTTAGCTGTCTAATAATACTTTTTTAGGGTCTCTATTAAACCTTTTTACGAGGTAATTATAACATTTTGAGGTTACCAGCATAACTCAGTCATACTTACCTATGTCAGACATCAAAAATTGTTTGTAGGTAAGTAAGTAAGTAACTAATCTTTAGTGTACACCAATAAAATTTGCAACAAGTGACCCCATAATAAAAAAATTACAATGGGTGGTTTTATCGCTCTAAGCGATTTCTTCGAGACAATCGTAGGATGGATGTAACTGAAATAAACATATGAAGGTGGTGCACTAAAGTTAACAGCAGTTAACAGTAGGTATACAGTCAATATATTATGTTATACTAGCTGTTCCCTGCGATTTTACCCGAGTAATTCCTGTTACCGTGGTAACCTACAGCCAATTTTACTCTCAGAAAAGTAAGCTGTCAATTAGTGATACAATTTTTCAATTATTTCCTTTTTCCTCGTTATGATATTAGTGTGACTACCACATTTATAGCAAATGTTCGATTCTATTCTAACATCATCACTACATAGTATAAAATAAAGTCGCATTCTTTGTCCCTATATCCCTATGTCCCTATGTATGCTTTAATCTTTAAAACGCTTTTTGAAGCGGTTTTTTTTAATAGATATAGTGATTCAAGAGGAAGGTTTTAGTATAAGCATTGCACCCGTGCGAAGTCGGGGCGGGTCGCTAGTAGAACTCTAAAGAGTAAAAAACCGACTTCAACTTTTAGGGTTTTCTCATGGATGCCATTGTCAGAATTGGACCAAATGGAAATAGGACCACAAGCTCCATGTTTCAAATTAAAAAAGAATCATCAAAATCGGTTCACCTAGTCGAAAGTTCTGATTTAACAAAAAAAAAACATACAGTCGAATTGGGAACCTCTGCTTTTTTGAAGTCGGTTGAAAATACAAGTTATGATTACCTCATTTGAAGTCTTAAGTAATAGCTCTGTTATCTGTCGCATATAAAACATTAAATCTAATTTCCTGTTTCCTACTTAGCTAATTGGCGAGACCTTTGGCCCGATTAATTTAGTTCTAGAAACAGTCAGACACTTGTGCAAAAACAGTCATCATGTTTCAGGAATGTCCGAGTTATTATTAGAACCATATAATCACTTATTCCATTAAAGATTACGCGGATCTCACACTGTGTTGTGTGTTACGGCGCCAGACATAATTTTGACGCAAGATTAGAATGATATTGGATCGATTCAGCATTACAGCGACTTTAATTATTTTAGTTTAGTCCTGTCATTTTCTTTCTCCTGGAAAAGAAAAGGGACGAGAGATATTTAGTCCTGTCAAATTAAAATTAGCCCGGTCAGCTAAGGCGTGTCTAGCAATTTTAGCGACGATGTAACAAGGTCATGGATAAAAGAGACAGATAAGCACTTTCATAAGGTTCAAATTAGTTGTTTTTTACAGATTTGAAGGACGCATTCAAATACACGTTTTTAGCAATTTTAGCAACGATGTAAGGAGGTCATGGATAAAAGTGACAGATAAAACATCAAATTAGTCGGTTTTCACATGTTTGAAATACTCTTCAATCTATGGTTTGTTTCTGTCCTTTTTCTTCCGTATTCTATGGAGAAGGATAGGCTAACTTAAAATGAGGAACTTTAGCTGGTCTGCAGAATCGAGTCCATTATGTGGCATAGTGACAGTCATAGCCTGGTTAAAGAGCCTGCTTCACATGATGAAAGTCAGTGAGACTCGGGTTCGAATCATGGCATGTACCAATGAGTTTTTAAAAAACTTACGTGCATATTTTTAATTTGCGTGACAGTGAAGGAAAACATCGTGAGGAAACCCGCAGGTCTCAGAATTAATTATGAGGCATGTATAATAACCCGGTCCGGCGATGGGCTCTCCACCTATCACGTTTAGGGGTCCAAAAATAATATCTCGTGAAAATCCAGAAATGGAATACCTCTGCCTACCTCCTCGGGGATAAAAAGCGTGTGTTTTTTTTTATTAGAATGATAGTAGAATCGTATTTATCCAGCCAAGCAGGATCGCACAGGCAGAATAACCTTCATCAACGTATTAATGGATATTTAAATAACTCTTTTTTTTAACACGGTTTCAGGAACCTTGAAAATTGTAATCGAAAAGGGTCTGATATGGCTGAAATGTCACTTGATTAGTAGTTTGGAAAGCCATGATTTTAATAGGTTTGTATGACTTGGTAAAATAATAAAAATAATTATAAAAATTTCTTTTGATGGAGTCAGTCCACCAAAAGTAATATCACTTTTAAAAATCTGTTAAATAGTTACATTAAATAGGTACCTTTACTAACACTTTTTTTTACTACTCGCTCAACGTGAGCCGGCCAAAAATCAGTGAGGCTCGGGTTCGAATCCTGGCATTTACCAATGAGTTTTTCAAAACTTACGTACATATTTATCACTAGCTCGACGGTGAAGGAAAACATACATACATACATACATACATAATCTCACGCCTATTTCCCATTGGGGTAGGCAGAGACAACAGACCGCCACTTGCTACGAACCTGGCAGATCTCACGCGCTTCCTCCACATCCATCAAACGACTCATGCATGCACGTCGGTTTCGGGTACTCTTTATCTGGCATTTTTTCAACACATCGCCGATCTGGTCGATGTAGGTACGCCTAGGTCGTCCTCTACCGACTCGCCCATTCACAACACCCTTGTATATTTGTCTCGTTAGACGACTTTCATTCATCCGCTCAATGTGACCAAACCACCTGAGCATTCCTCTTTCAATCCTAGTCACTATATCATCTTTCAACTTTCATCTTTAAATGAAGGAAAACATCGTGAGAAAAACCCGCAGGTCTCAGAATTAATTCTGGGACATGTGCAAACAGATCGGTCCGGCGATGGGCTCACCACCTATCACGTTTAGGGGTCCAATATATCTCGTGAAATGTGGGTATATCCAGTAATGGAATACCTCTGCCTACCCCCTCGGGGATAAAAGGCGTGAGATTATATTATTATTATTATTGTTGTCAACGTGAAGGTAAAAGAAAAACACAGAGTTCTAAAGGATATGTAACAGCACCCATAGCTCACCGACTCTCACGTTTAGGTGTAAAAAAACCAAAGGTATTTCCAGAAATTAAAACCCAACCTCATCGGGGATAGAGCTAATAAATCATATTTTTTTTACTAATTAATAGAGAATAATTAAATAAAACGTGACGAACAATACAATCATCAATTATACAAATCTCAAACAAGAAGCAAGAGTTCACAGTAACTGGATTTATCTGAATCATTAATAGGGTAAAGGGACAATAGTGGTTCACCCGATAAGCTGAGTGACGGCCTCGTGTCGACCTCTGCTCCTGATAATGGAAACATGTTGTTTTATGTCGAAAGTTAATAGGTACCTCACAAGCGATAATAATAATAGTAATAATAATAATCAGTGTTATTATAATTGCTCGGATTTTTGACAATCTTCTCAATTTCACATGTTTCTCGTATGGTTTCTTTTAATTTTATTTCGTTTTTACAATTGAAATACACATTCATGTGTAAAGGAGACGTTTCATGAATGTATGGAGACTGGGCCTGCACCATGTACACCAGTTTTTTAGATAAATATAAATAAAATTACTATAGTTTTATTCATGATTTTGCTCATATTTGTCTAGTTTAGTTGTACAATAATCTTTAATTTTACAAATTAATGACCAAAAAAAAAATTGTGACCTGACCGGTAAATGACAATTGACATTATTTTGATGTTTGTCGGACTAATTCACAATAACATGGAAATAGGGCTTAAAAAGTTAGAAATACTATTATTTCAATATGATTTAATGCGGATCCATTGAAGTTTAATTACTTTTGTGCAAGTTAAATAGATGGAAATGATTTTTTTAAATATTTTTCTGATAATCATTTTTCTCTATATTTCAAGTTGGTGTACAATGTGCAGGCCCAAAATGAAACGTCTAATTTCAACTGTCTACTTTTTAAAGTCTATAGGTACTTATAATAAAACTGTTACGAGCCGTGTCTGGACATGAAATATTTTTTGAAAATTTTAGCAGTAGGCACATAGTCTAGTTAGTTATGATATCGATGTAAGTAGCCATATCAAAATTTTTCTCTGTATGTTTGTGCACGCATCACGCAAAAACTATACTGGGTAGATTTTGATGATATTTGGTGTGGTGATATTTGAGTAACTGGGTCAACATCTAAGGTACACTTTACCGCGGGAAATTGTTTTATTTCCAAGGTACTTAAAATAAAAAAAAACTGGTTAAATAGAGAAATACGTACTACTCCAAAACGATAACACCTATAGAAACTTAAAATATATTATGTCGCTATGAAGGTGTTTTTATAAATTCGGGAACGCCGCTAGACACCCGCTAGCTCATACATAATTTTGTTACACTACTCGAAACGGCTATCGATGAGGTTAAAGTTGACATAATTCATTCTAATGCATTTAAATTGAACATTAATGTTTGATAACATCCCGTCAATATTGTTTGTTGCAACAGATGATGCATGCCCATTGTTTTGTGACAATTGTTACCTTTGATCTATAATGTTTTGTTTAGTCTTTTGTTTTAATTTATTATGTTAGCTCTGTCAAATAAACTTCCGAATTTAAACATGTGGGTTTATATACTGCTTTGTAGGTAAACAAGGATTCTGGTATTATCTTATTAGTTCAGTGATAGCCCAGTTTGAAATGAGTTCGCCTTTCGTTCAAAGCCCATGGTTTCGAATCCGGAACGTATACCAATGAATTTTATGGATTTTCAAAATATTACTGTCATTTGAAGGCTCACCACCTATCACGTTTAGGGGTCCAATATATCTCGTGAAAAGTGGCTATATCCAGTAATGGAATACCTCTGCTTACCCCCTCGGGGATAAAAGGCGTGAGATTATTTTTTGTTCTGTCATTTTAAGGAATGAAAATAAAAAGAAACCCCTTTTACTCTCAAAACCAATTCTAGGGCCCGCAGGTATCCTGAAACTGTTTCTTCGCCAAATTTTGCCCTAGATATTGATAAATATTATATTACAGCATAAGAGGCTACTTCCAACTCGTTCCAAAAGGGATAACTAACTCCTTTTTTAGGGTTCCGTACCCAAAGGGTAAAACGGGACCCTACTACTAAGACTCCGCTCACCAGGCTGTACCTCATGAATGAACCGTGTTAGATAGACAGTTGAAACTTACACAGATCATGTATTTCTGTTGCCTCTATAACAACAAATTTAAAAAATCTGAATAAAATAAATATTTATCTCGTACAACAAACGTGATTCTTTGCCTGTTTTATAGATGGGTTTCCCTTCGTGCGCGAGTCTGACTCGCACTTGGCCGGTTTTCCTGATAATATTATGACACATGTAGTATTTCTGTGATCGAGTTCTATTACGTCACATAAATTTTGAGATTTGCTTTTAAATTCTGCGTAATACCAGCAGTGTTGTATCTAATCAAAAGGCAACGGCCCGACCCGAACGACCGGGCATCCGTTTAGCAATATCTGTCGTCCGTAGTTAAAATACTTGTCGGTTTGTATATTATTTTAAAAACAATGCGGCTTGGCGCAGTTCCCTGTACAGAAACGGTATTGTTATTCAGTGTTATTTTAGTTAGATATATCGGCAGCCAAATACTCTAACCTCTATACAAAAAGCCGCTGTTTCTTAAACGGCAAATTAACCGTTTCTCATAAACGCTTTGTCTATTTACAATTTGCCACAGGTAGCAGACTTATTCTACGGCTTCAACAGAAAAAAAAATTTAAACTAGTGTCAACTCTAAGACTTTTAATAGCATAGACATTGTCTCATATCGATTAAGCTAAGTTTATGTTTATTTATTTCCATGCGAATTCACAGACTGAGCAGTGATAGCAGAGCCTGGTCATGATGAAAATCAGTGAGGCTCAGGTTCGAATCCTGGCATGTACCTATGAGTTTTTCAAAACTTACGTACCTACCTACGAGTACATATTTATCGACGATGAAGGAAAATATCGTGAGGAAACCCGCAAGTCGCAGAATTAATTCTAAGGCATGTGTAACAGACCCGGTCCGGCGATGGGCTCACTACCTATCACGTTTAGGGGTCCGAAAAATATCTGGTGAAAAGTGGCTATATCCAGAAATGGAATACCTCTCCCTACCCCCTCGGGGATATAAGGCGTGAGATTGTTCACAGACAAAGCCAGTACGTATTGCTCACCGTTGCCAATTACTGTAGCAATTTCTTGCCACCGGCTGTTTATTATTGTGACGTCATCAATTTGCGAATAGGGCAAAAGTCAGCGGAATAACTGGAATTCGCGGCGTCAACAACTTACTTCTAATAATTGAGACTAATTTTCGCCGGTGACTTCGTTCGCGTTGTTGCCTACAGTTGGTGAACGTCAATCTATATGCTAATATTTTATAGAGGAAAGATTCGTATTTTTGTATGTATGTTACGAATAAACTCAAAAACTACTAAACCGATTTTAAAAATTCTTTCACCAATGGAAAGCTAGAAGATCCCTGAGTAACATAGGCTATATTTTATTCCCGTATTCCTACGGAAACAGGAACTACGTGGGTGAAACAGCTCAGAACCGCTAGTATCTCTATAAAGATAATGGGTCTTTACATCTACAGCCTGAAACACTAGACTCTATTCCACATTACCCACATTCCTGGCGAAGTTTTCGACGTTAAAATATTGTCTGTAAATTAAATATTGTTTGACGGGCCTCTTGGCTCAGTTGGTAGTGACCCTTCCTTCTGAGTCGTCAGGTCGCGGGTTCAATTGCCGCTCGGGGCCAACATTTGTGTGCATGAACATGTCTGTTGGCTTCGTGTCTGGTCGTTTAATATTTATTTAAGCATGTTTATCAGTTGTTTATTACCCATAGTACAGGTCCTGCCTAATTTGGGACTAAATAACCGTGTGTGATTTGTGTCCCACAATTATTATTATTAAATATGTAGGTATACTACAATATTTAGTTCCAAATACTAATAAAACAGTTCAACAGTCTGCGACAAGTTCCCAGTAAACATTCAGTCGGTGGTTCCGAGAACTGTGAGGACGTCCTCCAATTGTTTTATATGCGGTCCGGTTGTCTGCGCGATATACCTAATGTTATACTATATCATACGCATTGAGTAACATATCATATCTATAAACATATAAAAATGAATCTATTCTAAGAGTAATCCCCTTCTAACAGTACTCAAGCCAAGTTTAATGCTTCCTATGCCCTTCGAATATATACCAAACTAGCAGCGACCAGCGGTCACCTGCGTAGTTCCCGTTTTCGATGGAATACGGAGATAAAATATAGCCTATGTGTTATTCTGATGTATAACCTATATAACTGTAAAGTTTCATCAAAATCCGTTTAGTAGTTTTTGCGTGAAAGAGGAACAAACATCCATACATCCATACCTACAAACTTTCGCGTTTAAGGTATTAGTAGGATTTTATCTTCGTTATCAGTCTAGTGATTTGATCCGTAAGTCAGTTACTCAAAATATTTCTGTTTCTACCTAAATGTAGATTTGATTTTTGTGTGATAAATATATATAACTCTTAGGGCAGATTGTTCAATAGTCTCATAAACCTTATCTGTAGAAGATATTCATGCTGTCACTGTCTGACACAATAGAAAGGAAAAGTGACAGGTGATGTTTATTCTTCAGAAAACTTTTAACTGACTATCGAACAATCAACCCTTAATTAAATATTTAAAATATTTGCCGAAGTCGCAAAAGTGCAAAATATTTAGGAAACTGTAATCAAATATTCGCAACGCGATAGCGCCAGAAACAAAGGCCTGACTTGCGTAGGTCATAGAAGGTGACCTCGGCAGCGATACACTTTTAACAGATAGACATACAAACAGACAGACAGGGGAAAATTTTCAACCGACAAGAAAAGGGGAGGATGTTCTCAAGACGACGCGTATTTTTTTTTATGTATGTTCACGCATAACTTTTTACGGAGTAGTCCGTTTTTGAGAATTCTTTTTTATTGGAAAGGGTGTATTCCGAAGTTGGTCACATATTTAAATTTGAATTTTTAAATGAAAAACTTATAAGGGTAGGAAAACAAGATGATTGATTGTTCACTGACATGTAGGTATTAGTTTTTTCGGCGGTTAAATTAAATAGTAATTTGCAGACGGCTGTGAAGCTTGTCAAAGGTAATATGTTTTTACTCATCTTTGAATTTTTAAAACGTAAATATTAGTCGAACGGATTGACAAATGTGATTGATATTAGCGCTCTATTTGTCATGCGCTCGGCTTTATAGCGCAACCAAGTAAAATTGACGCAACACTCTAAAGAAGTATAGCAATTGATACTTATTTCTTAAAGGTTAGTATTACAATTAAGCTAACACCAACTAAGCGAATGAAAACGCTTTAGTACGCTACATGCAGATTAGTGAAGAGTGATCAATCTGGTCTATATTGAAAGATCATATTATTTTCAAATGGCGTTATTCGGAAATTCGTATAATTAAATCTATCTGGTCTACGTCATCAATAAATACCACAATGTTTGGTAAATATCTGCGAACCACAAAAATTATTGAACGTGCAGCGTATGTTAGTTAATTTAAAATGCATAATTTATTAGACGATAATGAGTAAATAATGTTTGTCAATCGCCCAAACGTAGTTATATCCTTATCCTAATAAAAAAAAATATTTTCAAGTATTTTGATTTAAAATCTCTGTGTAAGCATATATAATTTTATTGACCTGTACCTGTTAAGTAGCGCGCCTTGAATAGAGATGGTGCCACAAGTATTTAAAAAAATCACTGGCTTTTTATTATCAAGGTTACGTATCATCAAAAAATCACTCTCATCGTACCCCTAAGGTTGGCAGAGATTTTCCATTTCTAAAATAGGTACCCATTAATCAACAGTGTATATTCGGACACAGACCGGAGTGATTTTAAAACCAGCCTGTGAAGTTCCCTACAATTATTTCCTTCACTGAAAGTGTATAAGTTTTTTAAAATCTTATCGATTCATACGCTGAACCACTATTGATCCCGGACCACATGCATTATTTATCGATTTTATCAAACAGCCTTTGCATAATAAAACATTATTCCATAAAATTAAAAATACGATTTATGGAAACATTTATATTCCCATGATAAAACACCTGATCAACCCAAACCGATACGTTTTGGCAACAGCCAAGGTCGCCAAAGGTGACCCTAAAATACAATAGACTTTTTTGTTTTGCTTTTCTGTGTTTCGCCAGACGGGACGTTTCGAATGTGTATAATGTTCTTCGTTTGATTTAATGGTTGAAGGTATGGTTGGATGGGGATAGCCTAAGGATCACCAGTATCTAATCCGAACATATAAATGATAGTGTATTTTATATAGCTACTGAAATAAATGAATTTTGAATTTAGTTTTTTTTTAATTTTGAATTTTGATAGCTGAAATGCAAATTTTAAAATACGCCTTTTACTCCGAGGGGGGCATTCCCTTCCGAAAAATAACATAGAACTAAAGAATAAAAAACCGACTTCAACTTAGGTATATGGTTTTCTCATGGCTGCCGTTGTCAGAACTGGACCAATTGTAATGGGACCACACGAAAAGCAACAGCGAGAAAAGCAGCTTAAAAAAATTAGTTTACATAAATAAAATATACCTATGCAAAAGGTTTAAGACTTCTATAACATACAAAAATGAGTACAGCGTTTGCTTACCCACATGAATGCAGACTTCATTCATACCACAAATTAATATAATTAGCATACAAAATGAACACAACGTAGCAATTATCTCGGCGGAAGTCCCAATTCGTTATCTCAATCTGTCAGTCCGTCTGTCACTACAAACAGCGCGACGTAATATGGGCACGACTTAATTGTGGGCGAACATTTTGATGATTTATTTAGTCGATTAAGGCGTATCACGCCACTTGTCGCTTGTCGCCGCTACACGCGTGATGTAGGATAATGCGTATTAAGGTGCGGTATGCGGTAACCAGCGAGGCTGCCAGCGCGATCCTGTAAATTCCAAAGGAAATTTTCGTTCATAACGTTCACTGCTCCACATTATGTAAGTTTTTGAAAACTCATTGGTACATGCCAGGATTCGAACCCGAGACCTCACGCATGAGAGGCGGGCTCTTTAACCGCTTGGAAACCGAACTTGCGACCTCTGACTCGGAAGGCTGACGACCAACTGATCCAACAAGCCAGTTACAAGATTCACTAGAAAATCAATGTTCATTTTAATCCGTCCAATTTACTCGACTCTGCAAACCACCTAAACTTCCTAATTTTAAGTTAGCTCTATTCTTTTCCACCGTTTTTGAAAGGAAAGGGACAGAAATAAGCGCCATATTTATGTACAACGTCACAAATGTCAAAATAACAAAATTTAACCTTAAGGACGCATTCAAATACACGTTTTTAGCAATTTTAGCAACGATGTAAGGAGGTCATGGATAAAAGTGACAGATAAAACATCAAATTAGTCGGTTTTCACATGTTTGAAATACTCTATAATCTATGGTTTGGTTCTGTCCTTTTTCTTCCGTATTCTATAAAGAAGGATAGGCTAACTTAAAATTAGGAATTTTAGGTGGTTTGCAGAATCGAGTCCAATATTCGATTACAACGAATTTACACGTCAGCTTAAAAGCTTGGACATTTAAATAGTATTTAATATTCCGTCACAATGGTCCCCGACATAGGGAGATGCAAGTACGGTCAACAAAAGCAGAACAATAGTGGAGATTCGTTAGTGATACGTAAGCGGGAAGCGGTATTAGTGGATCTCGAATTGAAATCGATTTTAATCACGATTTTAACTTCAGACAGTTTGACTTCAGAATATAATACAATAGCTAACTCTATGTACACCAAATAGGTACATACAGTACAAAAGAGATGTGCAATGGACGGTCTGTGCGCTTTTAGCGATCTTTTCCACACAACGGATTGCAGAGCTCTTTAACCTTTCAACACCATGAATCACAGACACAATAGATTTTTAATTGTGTCTCGGTTCCAATTGGAACCGACGCTTCTCAACTAATTCAAATGTAGCGTTTGATAGGTATACTTATAATTTATTTGTCTGAAATAAATGATTTTTATTTTTATTTTATTTTATTTTATAAAATGGTAACCAATACTGAAAATAGTAAATGTTTACCCAATTGTTGAAGATATTTATTATAGAGGTTATGCTATTATGCTGTTCATTGTAAATCACTACATAGAGTAATGGAATACCTCTGCCTAACCCCTTGGGGATGAAAGGCGTGAGATTTTTTTATTTATTCTACAAACAGTTGAGACTAAAAAACTGGTGCGGTACGCTCGTTTCACTCTTCACAAAAACAAAAGTGAGTTTGTTTCGAGAACTCGTAATAAACTAATATACATACCGCAGTGCTGTGTTGAACAATGCGAACGGGGCGCTTTGTTCCCGAGCGGCCCGATCTGACAAGTGCTGAGTATACGGACGACTTATTTAGTGTACAATGACCAACGTTATAGGAATAACGATATTCATTATCATCATCATACATACATACATACTCACGCATAGCTCACGCCTTCTTTTCACACTTTTCTTTTCGCCTTTTTTTACAATTGAGACCGTACTACCACATAAATGAATTCTTTGCAGATATATATTAACAATGAAATGGTATTATATTAATTTTATGAATAACTGAAAATATTTTTAACAGTTTTTTTTTATAGATTTATTTTTACATAAAATAAAATAAATAAATAAAATAATTTATTTTTATTTATAATGATTTGCATGGTTTGTAACCGATTATTTTGCAAATAAATGACTTTGGACTTTTTTTTTTGACTTCCCTCGCTTCCTTCACATCCATAAACCTTTTCTTCCTACTGTGGACCCCAGCTTTTTGACGGACGTATCTAATTTGAACGTTCTTCTGGGGCGCCCTCTTGCCTTGCATCCTTCAACATTCGCACCATAAATATCTTTTGCTACTCTTCTTTCATCCATACGTTCTAAATGACCAAACCAATCATCATGTTAGGTATTTATATTTCAGCACATAGCCTAATTTAACTATTCCTGGATACAGTCAAGAGCACGCTAAGCTTAACACTTGGACTTTGAACCGGCCCTATCTTTCTATGGCGCGCATTATAAATCAGAGCTCAGCTTAAAATGGTAGTTAAAGCTTGACTTGCTCTTGACTGTACTAGGCAAACATTTTAAATTGCAATATGTTGTGTAAAATTAGTCTTTTGTACCTAAGGAAAGAAAGAATTAGACTACAAAATAGTACTAATCAATAATGTTAAGTAATACTGTTTCTGATAATAAAACTTGTATTGAGGGATGATCACAGTGCTGCTCATTTTAAGGATATACGACAATCTTAAGCAGACAGTCCTTATTGACGTGATAACGTCTTATAAATCGATGTGGGCCGGCTGCACGCACGAAAAAGCATGACTCATTGTCACGTATACCGACTATACAGACAAAATTTTTTTTAAATTGCAATTCTTTTCTACCAGAGCAGTGATAGCCCGAACGGTTAAAGAGCCGGCACAAAATCAGTGAGGCTCGGGTTCGAATCCTGGCATGTACCAATGAGTTTTTCAAAAACTTACGTACATATTTATCACTAGCTCGACGGTGAAGGAAAACATCGTGAGGAGACCCGCAGGTCTCAGAATTAATTCTGAGACATGTGTAAACAGACCCGGTCCCGCGATAGGCTCACCACCTAGACCTATCACGTTTAGGGGTCCAATATATCTCGTGAAATGTGGGTATATCCAGTAATGGAATACCTCTGCCTACCCCCTCGGGGATAAAAGGCGTGAGATTATATTTATTTATTATATATTTTCTACCAAAACTTTTTTATTCTCCCCATCCGTAATGAATGATGGGGCATTCTATGAATATCAATTTAAACAGCCCAGTGGGCATCCCCTGATTATCACTTAGGCACTAACCGCTTTAAAAACTCGTAAAATAAAGCTTTCCAAGATCGTCGTTATCTCCGCAACGAGGCGTCATGGAATTCGACCCTTATCTAAATGGTGTTTAAATGTAGTAAGTTATCTAACTTAGGCAGTTAAGATGCTTGGTTGAAGGCTGTTTTGAAAATTGAAACACTAATAGTTAATACAGACATTCCAAAATAGATGCCATCTTACCCTATTCCTGATGGTACCTACCGAATTTTGTTCTATTAATTTGCCAGTGGTCAGTCTGTCCGTCCGCGTCATCATGATAAATATACAATAACGCATTTCGAATAACTCGTTGGTAAGGACACGGAATCGAACCTGGGCCTCATACCTGCTGACAGCCGAGCTCACATTCAACAAAGCTATGACTGCTCAATGTGTAAAATTAAAATAATGTTAGATATTTTTTCCAAAGATATTTTATAAACAAACAGACATAAGTATAACACACATAGTCCACCCGAGTAGTTCCCGTTCCTGTTCCCGTAGGAATATCGGAATATAAAGTACCCTATGTCTGTCTTCTGGTTCTAAGCTACCTCCCCACCAACTTTCATCCAAATCGGTTCAGCCGTTCTTGACTTATAAATAGTGTAACCAACACGACATTCTTTTATATATATAGAAGATTGAGTAAAATGTACCTGTATATGTACCGCGTACTTTTTATTCTTTTCTTTTTTATTTTATAGCTATTAAAAGAACGAAAATAATTTTATTGTGGTCAATATTACCACATAAGTACATAAGAATAATAACAAGTTCATAAGTAACCAATATGTGATGTTTTGAATAGGTATACTTTTTACTCCAACGAGATTTACTATTAAATACTTATTACATATTCTGTGCTACTATAGTTAAGCAAGTACTGTCAGTAGACTTGATTAAAAATAGAAATAAATGAACCTACCTACTCTCTAATCCTGCAAGTCGTTACTTAGTTGTATTTAAAAATATACTGATGAATTACTACTTATTTTTACTCTTCATTCTAAATTATTACACGCTATTGAGACTCGTATTTTAAACGAGAAAGTTTATTAGAATGTACATTTTATGTATTGATGTCTGTTACTCTTTCACCAAAAATAACTGAAAGCATGTTAATGAAAGCTTACTCATCAAAATAACACATGAGTACGTAACCGCTAGTTTGGATCACACAAAAGCTAGTATAATAAAAAATAAGGACAAAAGAGAGTCAATACTTCTACTGCAGTGGGGTTGAGGACAAATTCCTCGCTTCATGGAGCACACAGGCTCTTTTCAACTGTAGGGCACACAGTCCCTCAACGTTAGGTAGCGGACTTTCACCGCTCCTTCACAATTAGGCATTTTTCAGCCAACACCTCGGCATTTGCAGCCAAATACGATGCGCTCACTGGCGCGTACACACGATAGCCCCGGACCATAGCATATCGCGACCGTAAAGGGATAGAATTAAGACAGCTCTTCACCCTCAATCTACTGTTTCACTGAGTAGAAACGGACTCCCCGACTATCGTGCGCTTGGAGTTGTATTTATACAACGAACAGCGAAAATTTCGCTAGTGCGTTTTAGAACTTCGACGTTTTTATCGATAATTACTAAGTAGTTTGAATTGAAAATATTTTTTTATTAATTTCCGATGTTCAAAATACGGAATCACATTTGAAAATGAATAAAAAACTAAGAAAAACTAGCATTTTATTTCAATGTCCGAGACAGAGCGATATGGGATTCGCAAGGAGTGACAAGGATAGCAGTGAAACAGATAACACCGGTCTGTTATTGCGCCATCTTTTGTGAAACATTCGAACTATTTATGATAATAAGGTCAACCTTGGGACAATAATGGGCCCTTGATTTAAGCGAAACCAGTTTTAAAGCATGTTCTCTACACAGTAAAACCAGACATCCGATAAAACACTTATCTTTAGTGATGTAACAAATAACTTTTCGTGCGATAAATTACTCAATAGGCGTTAATAGATTCCAATATAATAGATCTTGCTTAATGTACTATTCTTGCTCTACCTTAAGAGTAAGGTAAGCTCATGTTTTTTTATGTTTACACGTGTTTTTAGCAATGGGGTAGTTCAACATTTCTAAAGCACTCCATTTGAATTATTAGATTAGTTTCATGGACTTAGTGGAATCTTAACAATCACGCTTTTATCCCCGAGGGGGTAAGCAGAGGTGTTCAACTAATGGAAATATCTACGTTTCACCAGTATATATTCTTCGGACTCTTTAACGTGATAAATGGTGAGCTCATTACCGGACCGCGGTGCTGTTACACATCTCTCAGAATTAATTCTGGGACCTGCGGGTTTCCATATGCTCATGCCTTTTTCTCGAAGGGGTAGGCAGAGACAAGACACCGCCACCTGCTACGACCCAGCTACACCTCTCGTGAATCATTGGGTCATACATGCTCGTGGGTAATGGGTACTTTATCTAGCTTTTCTTTAATACATCTCAGATCACATCGACGTAAGTACGCTTATGTCACCTAAATTTAAGTAAAATAAAGTGATAACTAGAAACATAACTTGCCAAATTCAAAGTTAGAAGTTAAATAATTCACAAAAAGTCAAGGCACAATATCAAGACAATACGATTATCTAATAATGTCATTGGGCCACTAATCATGATAATTAAGCACGATAAAGATTGCTACGTAAGTATATTTTCTTTATCATTGCAAAACTGTGCAACACCGTATGAGACACGTGGCTGTTATCGCTTTTGTGAACTACATAATAATACGTATGCATCTTACGTAACTATTTTGAGAACCAGTTATTCAATATTTGTAATAGTTTTCCATGATTTTTTAATGAGTTTATTTTTATTTATTTATTTCTCATATATTCTCATACACATAAATACATGAATAGAATTAAAACCTAAATCACACAAAGACGTAGTGGTTCATTAACTGAATATTATAATTATAAGCATAACGTCGTGGGTAGTACATTTTTGGTTTTAGTTTCGCTGTAGTACCTCTACCTGTAGTTTCTCTTTTTAACCAGTTTTTTATATTTTCCCTTGGGATTAAAATATTTTACCTTATATGACCTTGTTTACCTTATATGAATTCCAATAAAATACATGGTCTTGGAATATAAGCCATTTTTGCTTTTGTAGCGCTAAGAAATATCACAGTTTTTATTTTATTTCCGGCTCTTTTTCGTATGCACATTTATTTCAATCGCCTAGACTTGACCAATCTCTACTATAATACGAGTAAAGCCGAAAGTAAGTAGGCCTGTCTGTTTGCCTGTTACCGTTTCACAGCTAAATCGATCATAATAAAATTAGACACGAAGGTAGCTTGTCTTGAGAAAGGACAAAAGATTTTTTGCCGGATCCGAATAAACTTGGCCCAAGCCCTTTATTTTTTAAAGTATTTTCAAAAGTCCCACTAAATAATAATAGGACTTTAAACAATATTTTTGTAGTCAGCTTGGTTGGTAGTGGTGCCTTCTGAGTCGGAGGTTACCGGTTCGATTCCCGCCCGGCACCAAAATTGGATCGGCGTTAATATTAGACTTGCACGCTCCGATTTATGTGATATAAAAAAACCTTCCCCTTGTATAGCTCTTTCTATTAGTGAAAACCGCATTGTGATGTTTTAAGTAATAAATTTGATAGTAAAAATTATTAAAATCAGTCAGGTTTATTTGGAACCTACAAGTTTTCAAACACAGGCTATCAAAATGCGTTAGATACTGCATCTTTATTTTCTTTTCACCCTATCCTATCGACAGATCTTGGAGCAGACGGAGGCGAGAACAATAAAAGTATTTGGTCGGGAACTACGCCGTTGGCTACGTTCCTCCTATTTCATGCCAAATCTAGCACAGAATTGCTTGATGGGCACTCCTGGTCCGTTTCGAAGTATTTACAATACTATTTGTGTTTTGCGGTGAATTTCTGTGTTGTGTTTTTTCTTGGTGCATGGTCTATGACGGTTAGCAATGCAATTTTATTATACAGTATGTTTTAAAATGCAATGTTTTTACATTTTGTGAACTTAGTTTGGGTGAGTTGTGTATGAAAAATAACTCAATGTGTTCATGTTCTGTGCATGCCAGCTTTAGGTGACCGATCTGTAACAAACAGCCAAAGCGTCATCCCTAATTGTTTGTTTATTCCTGTCTCTGTTTTGCTCACCTAATCATCAGCGTAAAAGAGATGGAATAACCATCTCTTTTACGTTGCCATTCATTAGTACACCTTATTTTGAAGGGTTAACGTTTATTTTTGTAGTTGATGATAAGCATTATAGCTTACATTAAGCCTTATACAGAAAATATTTATTATTTATTTTTATTTTATTTATTTATTTTAAAGGTCTAAATACTAACAGAGTTTTGAAACTTATACTAAGAGCTGTAAAAACCAGCGAAGGCTTGTGAACAGCTAGTAAGTCCGGAATTTTAGTCCGGCACTTATAAAGAAAGTAGGTACATGCACAATATCAATGCTTATTCCAGAATATAATCTAAGTTCTTATCGTTTATGTAATACTTTTTAATTTTTTTTATAACATTTAAGAAAAAAAACCTAATTTTTTCTCGTATTCCGTCAAGCATCCAGTTTGCGGGCGAGGACAATGATAATCGTGGTGATCATTGTGGTTTGATAGGAATGTCTTTGGTGAAGTTTGTTAATTTTGTATTACTTCAAAAGATAGATACTAGCGACCCGCCCTCGCTTTGCTTCGGTATATATGGTATATAAAAACCTTCCTCTTGAATCACTCTATCTATTAAAAAAAACCGCATCAAAATCTGTTGCGTAGTTTTAAAGATTTAAGCATACAAAGGGACATAAGGACATATGGACAGAGAGGGAGAGAAAGGGACTTTGTTTTATACTATGTAGTGATTGATGTATTTTACAATAAATTGTCGCAGCTTATGTATTCTTTTGACGACGCATGCTGTAGATGTTATGCATGTTAGCGGTTTACAATAATTTAACGTACATAACATAGTTATGATTTTTTGTCTAATATGCACATGACTCCACTAGCTTAACATCATCTCCCAATCCGCGGTGGGCGCGCGTGGGAGATAAAAGCCCATACTTCCTCATGTGTGTGAGGAAAGACCCTTAGCTCAGCAGTAGGCTGTTACGGGTTGGTGATGATGATGCACATTACTTGTTTTTATTTTTAAATTGAAACATTTGGTATCGAAGTGTTTGATTTCTATGAATCTTTTTCATTTTTATTATATTTGTCGTATCGTTGGGGTAGGCAGAGGTATTCCATTTCTGACACTACCAACGTTTCACGGGTATATTATTGGGAACTCTACCATGCTAATAGTTAAATGATTTGTATTCTAGAAATGAATGACACATTAAAACACAACTAGCAGTAACGCAAACATTAAATAGAGGCTATTTGTAGCCGTGGTACACTATAACGTACAGTTCACCATATTTCGTAGTTAGAGGGCCCAGTTTATTGGCAATAAATGCGCCAGTCCACTTAAGGAAGAGGTCGAGGCAGGGGTTTGGGCTGTGGCACAAGTTTTAAGAGAATGAGGTTTTTTTTTCGTATGAAAACCAACAGCACATTTACAAATTTTAATATGGGTAGGTACAAATTTTATAACTAAACTTAGAGTGTAAATATAGCCAATTACAGGTTTTCACAAATAGAAGTTGAACAAGACCCTAAATAAAATGCAAGAATAGAACAGTAAATCTTGTTAGAAAGCTGAAGAAAATAATAAATTACCTACTCTTGACTACCTTACCGCCGTATAAATACTATAAATCTCAAAGTGACTTTGTTTGTTCCATGACTTAAGGGATTTAAAAAAAAAAAGTCTTTCACCATTGGAAAGCTACATCATCATAGAGTAACAGAAGCTATATTTTATTACCGTATTCCCACTGGAACGGGAACCAAAACAAGAAACTGATTGACTCACTGGCTGATTGGCTAACTGATCTATCAACACACGGCCAAAACCGCTCAAGAATCATACAATTTTGCACAAAGGTTCCTTCAATGACGTCAGGGAGCACTAGGGGATAATGATAAGAGATATTTTGAAATTCCCACGGGAACGAGAATAAACAGGACCCGCGCGGGCAACGCCGCCGGGCACCTGCAGTAATGTATAAGAAAAACACAAGACACGGAAGATACATGCAGGGTATTATCAGGAATGGATTACTCCTGACTATACCCCGTCAGGATAACAGGCATTATAATGAAACTAGGGACCCGCCCCGGCTTCGCACGGGTGCAATGCTAACACTAAAACCTTCCATTTGAATCACTCTATCTATCGAAAAAAACCGCATCAAAATCCGTTGCGTAGTTTTAAAGATTTATAGCCTGCGCAGACGACGGACTTTGTCCCCTGAGGACAAAGTCCCCCGAATCGTAAAAAAATATGTCCGTGTCTTTTTGTCCTGTACCGCCCCTCGGTGTCCGCGATTATTCGGGGGACTTTTTGTACGCCTTTTAATCCCTCGTGTGCGTTACTCGATACAGTTGTAAGCGTTCTATTTTGGCGGACAAAAAAATACGGGGACAAAAGTGTGTCGTCTGCGCAGGCTATTAAGCATACATAGGGATATAGGGACAGAGAAAACGACTTTGTTTTATACTATGTAGTGAAGTGATGAAATAGTAATATTTACTCGGCTATCACAGCTTTTCATGCTTAGCCACAAATTTCTTAACAAGTTTCTTATTTGTACTTCAGTAGTCCAGCTCTTGTACCTCGGTACACAGGTTGCCAATAAATTAGTGCAACTACCCCTGGTCAGCACTTAGCGGTGGTTCTATTATTGTGCGCTTGAGTTACATTGCTCGAATATTTTAGATTTAATAACAGCATTTCCATTGGAAGCTGCGCAGGGCCGGCCTGAGTCATGCCTTTCAGGTATACTTATTTAATTACAATAATAATAAAAAAAAAAGTGAACTTATGAGCATGTAACAAGCTAAGATGGAAATGTATATAATACAGGAGGCCTAAGGATTTGCAATTTCTCGCTCGTTGACTCCATTTGGAACCATCGCAAAATGTCAGATTCGCAAAATGACGGATTCGCAAAATGTCGGAATTCAGAAAGATACACTACTTATAAATTTGCACTTCAATATAATTTCCGGACTCACTAGATGTTTTATAAGTCTTCGCTGGTTTTTACAGCTCTTAGATTATACTTTATAAAACTCTTCGTTATTATTAAGATCTTTACATAAATAAAAAAAATATATACGACCAGCAAAAAAATTACAATTCGTGTTTGTTAGATATAGAATACACTCAGTCTTTAAAAGTTGTTGTATCTAGTTTTCCTTTATATAGATAAAAATAGGTATTCAAGTTAAATTGTTAAGTTAAACCCCCTAAAACCGCCACTGTACGCCTTTGTACAAATTATCAACTCGTTTGCATTACGTACAAATTTACTATTCGTACAATTTGTGTGGACATTGTTGGGCAGGTAAACTACAAATATATCTAGATTGTGATTTTGATAACAAGATAATATTAGGTATAATATTGAAAGTAACTTACCGGTTTTATTAGTTGCGAAATATGAATCAGTTGAGACATTTATTATACTATTATAAAATTCACAATTATTCGTAATTTAGTATCAGAGTGGACGGAATAGAATAATAATGAAGTTCTAAATGAAATAGAATAGGTACCTATGTTAAAAGACTAGATTATGTGCATGAACTAAGGCATTTTTAAGTTTTGTCGTAGGGTTTAATACATGGACTATATTTTTGTAAATAGACCCGCCATATACTTGTATCAAATATTCTATCTTATGTACTTATCCTTATTTGTTTAGACCAGAATCATACCAGTAACATTACCTAAAATCATTTATGAGCAGTTTACCAGATTTTCAATTCATCAAAATTACAAATATGTGTTCATACATCCATTTGCATCCTAGTATCGTAAATGACGATATTATTATATAAATAAATTTAGAATTTAGCTATTTTTACAACCTATGTTATAAGTTAAAAGTTTAAAAAACTAAAAATGACGTTTGTATTGTATTCATGCGCTCCGTGCCATCCCTCTAAGGCATTTGTTATATCTATATTTCGGTCCATAGACACTGCATCATAAGACGACACATTATACTACAAGTTCCAACATAGGGGTAGTAAAAAAAAGTAAAAAAGGCAACAGACAGAGCATCATACGGCCAACGAGCACGGCAATTGAAAGAAGACAATTGCTCGCAGGAAATGAGCGGATGGCAAGAGGAATGAATAAAAAACGCTGCGAAAAAAGAGCGGGAAAACGGAATGATGCGGAATGGAGGGGGAGGATGAAGCAAAGGTACTCGTTTTTAAAGCCAACCAAGGCAAATGGGTCAAATCATTTAGGAAATAACATATTGGCAGGTGGAAATTAAATTTATAAATTTGTTTTTTTTGCCACTTGATGATTTGAATGGATTTTTTCAGGTGATTTTTATTTGCTATGAAATATCCAAATTCCGAAACTATGACACTTACCAAATTGTGATTCGGTAGGTAGTATTCTTATACGATACATACATACCAACATACATGATCAGCACCGGACCATGAGAACTCTTAACAAATCAAAAGATCCGCATTTAGAGAAAGTGTTTTTCGTACAAATTAAAAAGTCTAATCGATTCATTGTCTATTTGCAAAGAAGGCAAATAAGGAGTTTAATAATCTACTATATACTACTGCTTCAGAAGGTGCTACAGAGTAAGTTAGAGACACAGCTTGACTGGTTTGTTTTTGGGTAACAATTGCACACCTGCAGCTAGACAAAAGAAAATGTTTATAAACAACTAATTCTGAGTCAACGGGTTCTATCAATATTCAATTTTGCAGTTAGCAAATGGTTATTCAATGAAATCAACAAAGGTTCCATATTTATTCAGTGATCTCTAATTGTACTTTACCTTGAAAAATTAATAAATAAATAATGTCAAGCCTTTTATGCCTGTATAAACATGTTTACTCACATACATGTTAGACAAGTGTACTTTATACATGTTTGTTCCTAAGATCATATTATATTGAATAATTTATTCCACACATAGGAAAAAGCTTTCATAGATCCTATATTGAATTTTTGCCAGTATACCTTCATTTCAAAACCTGAAGTATTTTACCTCAATAAAGTATAATCTTTTATAACTTCCAAAGTTTAGGAATAAAAAAGCATCAAAAGAAAGTAATTAATATTTATCTTTCCCTAAAAGTTACTTATTCAAATCAAAAGCTTCCATAGTTAAAAAGCGGAATTTCCAAGTATTTCGTTTATGTAACACCAACCTTGAATTATTAAGCAGAGTAAATGAGAGAAGACTTAGAAGAGACATACCGTACCTGTGGATAAAGTGAAATAAACATTAGTGGAAAGTCTTAAACTTCTCAAAACGAAACTTCGGCGGAGCGGGCGTATCGTAAACTAGAGTTTATAGGAAACATTTGAAAAATAAACAAACTCCGTTTCAAATAGGTACTTACGTGAATTGAAACGCAGCGCAGTTTTGGAACCATATACTTGTTCTTAGAGAAAACTACGGGTAGATCCATACTCACGTAACGTCATGTGTAGTCAAGATAATTATACAAGGGGCTAGTTCTCAAAAAAGTGGCACCCGGGATTAAATTAGCAACCTTTTAAAAATGTACTCCTTTTTGGGATTTTTATTTTACAATCGGATACATATGGTATCCCTTATTGTGAATATATGGAAGGGAACGGATTCTGAATATTAATCTGTGAGTTATAAGCCCATGAAAATTTCAGGTCGACAGGTGAATGATAGTACTAGCAAGTGAATGATAATATCAAGTCAGGTTAATGATAACAGGTGCAGGTTAAAGATAATATAAGATAAACTATATAAGAATCCTGTATCAGGTTAATGAAAATAGTGACAGGTAAATGTTAAAAATAAAATATGGTATTGCACGTACAAATAAAAGATTCAAATTAAAATAACTATTTTCTTAAGTCTCTTTCTTTTTTCATAATTTTCTTTATTTTTTTCCTGGTATTTAGTATATATTTCCTGATTATTCTAAATTTTTTGATACCGTAATCTCTTCTCTCTAATATTATCATCTCTTTTTTTTTCTTACTCTCTTTAAAACTGAAACAAAAAGAAAATAGCCTTTATCGTAAAAGCGTTATAAAATTACTTCACGAACATGACATTTAAATATTTATCAGTATGTCACATAACATATTTACTATCTTTCTGCCTTGCGGTTCCGCCCGCAGGTATTTTGATTTTCCCGTGGGAATGAGATATTTCACAATAGTAAAACATTGCCTTTGTCACTTGCTGATAATGTATCTTTCCATACGTGAAAGAATTTTTAAAATCGGTCTAGTAGTTTCGGAGTCTATTCAATGTAAACAAACAAACCTACAATCAGATCTTTTCTATTTATTTTGTTATTATTATTATTATATTATTACTGTGAATTTATGACCAGTAAAAGTAGCACAGTCCACAATGCAATAAGATACATTTTTACTAGCTGCGCATACAGAAATGCTGTATATTTTTATTCACCTGTATTTAATAGGCAGGTGAAAGATAAACAGGTAATAGAGAAAATGACCGTTATTACGCTCTTGAAGACAACGCGTTCCATGTTTTTATTGTTTATTTACATATGTTAAAGTAAATACTTGTTTACATCACATATTGAAATTTCAAAACCCAATGTTAAATAATCACATATACACAGCGGACAGAAAAACGAGTACTCACACCTATTACAAACGCCGGTTTGAAATATTTGTCGCAAAATTCCTCGAGACACAAAAAAGATAGCATGTCCTGGTCTAACACAATTCTAGGTGGCCGACTGGCTAGTTCGTTACAAGGGGGTTAGGGAGCGGGACCCCTGGTAGTATTCGCTGTGCGCTAGTGTGTTTGTTTGAGAAAAATCCCTATGGACAAATTATTTTCTCCCGTAGCTTGAGTGTTATGCGTGTTATTAGCTATAACTGTTATAATTCCGTATTTTGATTATGTGAGAAGTAGAAATAACTCATACAATATTTTTTTTATTATTAAATAATACGAGCAAATGTCGCTTAAAGTTGACTAAGTCGCGTTTGGACAAGGCAGGTTAGGGAGAAACCATGACTAAAATGGATTGTATAGGACATCATTTAATTCATATTTGATTAAATATACGTGGCCTTTGTGTAAAAAGTATCTCCTCATATATGTACACTCATAAAGTAAAGACAAAATATAAAACAAAAAATTTCGCCGATCCAAAACTGTTTGACAGGTTACGGTGCCACTTTTTTGAGAACTAGCCAAGGGTTTAGTACCTACTAGTGTAGGCCATATCGTGCCCGTTTTGGGTAAAGAAAGTACGCCGACAGTTAGGTGGAGTGATGATATACGTAAATGGGAAACAACTTGATGCGCAGGGGTGGATAATGAGGGAGAGATGAAGATCAGTATGATGAGTGCCGTGAAAGAAGCAGTTAACATTGGACTGATGAGAGCTAATGTTGATGAAATTTCTAAAAATTCATCATCATCAATCCGTAACAGTCCATTGCGGAGCTAAGGGTCTTTCTTCACATAAGAAAGTACGGGCGTAATCTCTCCATGGCCACCGCGGATTAGGAGATGGTGTCAAACTAGTGGCCACTTAACAGTCTCAGAATTTTTCAAGCCACCTGAGGGTATCTGAATGCATAACGACTTCCATTGTGCGTAAACACAACTAAAACCGGGACCAACAATTTAAAGCGCCTTCTGAAAGACGAAAGTGCTCGTGACTAAGACATACACAACTATACTATAGTACATTAAAATCTGTAAACTTCCAAATTAAGCAATAAAACAGACAACGAAAACAAACGTACGATCGGGATAATATAAAAAATAACCTAATTATATAAAACAATAAAATCTACACTATAATATTATAAAGAGGAAATATTTGTATTTATATGTAACGATTAAACTCAAAAACTACTGAACCGACTTAAAAAAATCTTTCACCCATAAAAATTGGAAAGTCTCTGGATACCGGGTGATCCTACGGGAGTAGATACGGAGTAAAACCACGTCCATACATTAACAGCTTTAATGAGAGACTGGCGAACAAGGGAATGTAATTTGACCCTCATATAGAAAATATAAACTAATTAATAACTACCTACATTACACCTCCCTACTTAATCTACTGTTCTTACTGTTACATAACATTCAATAAAGATACCTACTCCAAACAATAAACAATGTACCAGTGAACCTATCTACTCTACTTAACTTATCTAATAGTTAAATAACCAATATATTTAACAACTTATATAACTATATAAATACACTATAAATCACAATAAACATCTTAAAATCTAACTAACACATAACCTAATCAAACTCTAGCCCATATCTAACCGTTTTCTTACGGGTACGCATGGGACGGCTCACAGGACTCGCGGCTGTCGGCGAGTTCTTACTAGCCGATGGTGGATGCGGTGATGGCGGCATGCAAGGGGTTGGCGAACCCATCGTGATCGTCGCTGTTGCTGCGTCACTAGCCAACGGTGGCTCCGGACATCCTACTTCACCTCTACCCGTCCCCTCACTATCCCTCGCCTCTGCCAATATCGGAGACTGCTGCTGCTCAACGACACCCTCACCGTCAACCAACTCAGACATAGGATTTGGATATATCATACTTGAACGACGAATTCTGCTTCTAATCTGATCAGTATGCCTAGTTAGAAGTCGACCGTCCTCACTATTTACTACATACCTACGAGTGCCCTCCTGGTTGACCACGGTACCCTTTAACCATTTATCTTTACTTCCATAATTCCTAGCCCACACTGTATCGCCGGCAGAGTGTTGTTGTGCAGGCTCAGCTCCCGAGCTCGCCATCTGTCGGCGTTACAGCCGCTGCGTTAGTCTTATTCATTTCAAAAATCTCAATCCATTTTGAACTAGCATCGATTATAACAAAGAAAGTTTTTCCTTGATATGGCCCTAAAAAGTCTACATGTAGTCTACTCCACGGCTGAGCTAGATAAGGCCAGCTACAAGGCGCGGCGCGCGGCGGGGCGGTTGCTTCCATCGCGCACGTCTCGCACGCGCGACACGTCGTCTCGATGTCTGTGTCTATATTAGGCCACCATACAAAACTACGAGCCATCGATTTGGTTTTCACTATACCCATATGACTAGCGTGTAGTTCCTTCAAAATCGTTTTCTGTAGAGTGGATGGTATCACAATCCTGTAGCCCCACATAATACAACCCCGTTCTATGTACAACTCATGGCGCCTATCAAAATATGGTTTAATTAAATCATCCGTACAATTTTGCGGCCACCCTGCCTGTATGTAAACCATGGCCCTACTTAGTACCTGGTCGCGGGCCGTTGCTACGCGCACATTCTCGTTTGTAACTGGCAAAAAACTTTCTGCAAAATTTAAATACGTATATTCTTTTTTAATTTTATTCTTGTCTGACGGTTGGGGCAGTCGTGATAGTGCGTCACCGCAGTTTTTAGCAGACGCTACATATTCTATTTCATACGTATAACCGGAAAGGATTATCGCCCACCTTTGCAATCTTGATGCTGCCATAACTAGAATACCTACTTTACTTCCAAAAATGTACGTTAATGGCTTATGATCTGTCCTTAGGATGAATTTCCTACCGTATAAATACTGGTGAAATTTCTTGATACCATATATGATTGCTAACGCCTCCCTATCAATTTGCGCGTATGAGCGCTCCGCGGCGTTGAGCGTCCGCGAGGCGTATGCGACGGGCCGTTCGCCGTCCGGCGTCATGTGCGAGATGACGGCGCCGATCCCCGTGGAGCTGGCGTCCGCCGTCAGCACAAGCGGAAGTTCCAACGAATAGTGCACTAGCACTTCCCTCGTGCTCAGCGCTCGCTTGACGCGCGAAAACGCCGCATCACAAGCGTCACTCCACACGTATTTCACCCCGTTCCGCAATAGACTGTACAGAGGAGTAAGGATCGAACTTACATTTTTAATAAATTTTCCGTAGTACATAACCATCCCAATGAAAGCTCTTAATTCCGATACGTTTCTCGGTGTCGGAGTTCTAACTATTGCTTTAACCTTATTTTTGCATGTGTGTACTCCTTCTTTACTTATAACATGGCCTAAGTAGTCCAGAGATTCGACAAAGAAAGAACATTTTTCTTTTTTTACTTTATGTCCATTTGACTTTAGGCGCTCAAAAACTTTATGAAGGTTATCTAAGTGCTGAGACGTGTCCCTACCCGTAATAATAATGTCATCCAAAAAGACTCCTACATGGGGTAAATCTGCGAATAATTGCTCTAATCGCCGTTGGAATATTCCTGGGCTTGACGATAACCCATAAACTAAGCGTTTGTACATAAATAGCCCCTTGTGCGTATTAATTACCGCGTATTTCCTAGTATCATCCAGCTCAAACTGAGCATACGCTTGAGACAAATCTATCTTGCTAAACCTTTCGCCTCCGTGCAACCGAGCCAGAAGATCCTCTACTTTAGGTAATGGATAACGGTCGACTTCTAATACCTTGTTTAATGTCAACTTAAAATCGGCGCAGATTCTAATTGTGCCATCCTTCTTCACGACCGGCACGATCGGGGTAGCCCAGTCCGAGTGGTTGACGGGTGTGATGATGTCATCGCGCACCAGCTGGTCCAGCGCTCGCTCCACCGGTGCCCGCATCGCGTACGCCAGCGGACGCGCTCGCATGAACACGGGCCGCGCCCCCTCCCGCACGTGGATGCTCACCGTTCCACCCGTGAACCGTCCCAGGCCGTCCGCGAACACCTCACAATATCTGGAATTGAATTCCGTTAAATTAAAGTCGACATCTTCACAATTTTTATTATTATTAAGTGAACTATACTGTAAAGTTGACACCGATATATTTAATTCTGCTATCCATTGTCGACCTAATAATACCGTATTTCCATTTTCGATAATATATAAATCTAGTATCTTTTCTGTATTATTATATTTTACTACTGGTCTAATCACACCTAAAGGGCACACTAATTCACCTGTATAGTATCTTAAAACCAACTTAGTTGGCTTAATTTGCAAACTAGAAAACAGATTTTTATATAACGGGTAATTAATACACGAGATTGCACTTCCCGTGTCACATTCCATTTCGATATCACGTCCTTGCACATTTAAACAAATCATAATTGGCTTGCACTGCCCAATTGATAAGCGATTAATAGATACCATTACCTCGTCACTGTCACCGTCTGACGAGCCAACATCGTCCAACACGTTGCCGTCGCTGCCCTGCCTCTTCTCTTGCATATTATGCACAGAATTATTTTTCGCTACCCTTGGACACATTCTCTTCAAGTGTCCGTCCTGATTGCAAATTCGACACACGTATTGTCTAAATTTACAAGTGTCCGAATTGTGTTTGCCGCCGCAAACTTTGCATGCCTCGCGCAAACCGCCGCCCGCTCCGCTTGTAGTACTTGGACCGCTGCCGCTGGAATGCGCCGTGCCATGCCGCGTGCGCGTGTCGCGCTTAGCCGGCCGGTAGCCGCTGCCGCTCGCTCCCCGCCACCCGCCGCCGCCTTGCCCGACCTTATGCACGGGTACGGTCGCGGTGTCAGGAGTAGCTCCACCGTTCCTGCCTCTCATACCGTCCTCCACCAACGCTGCGTTCGCCTCAGCCGCCTCAAATGATAAGGCCAGCTTATACGCCCTGTCGATGGTAATGCTGTCGTCTTCGGTAAACAATTTCTGCCGAATGTCATCGTTTACCAAGCCGCACACAAACTGGTCTCTCAAATTTTCTTTTAAACTGTCCGCCGTAAAAGAACAATCCTTACTCAGTCTTTTTAGTTCTGATAAATACGTTGCGATACTTTCACCCGATTTTTGTATACGTTGTCTAAATTTAAACCTTTCAGCCAGCATACTAGGCTTGGGGTTCAAATGTCCTTTCATTAATGCTACAAGTTCCGAATAAGTTTTTGTTGACGGTTTTACCGGCGTGCATAGATTGACCATCAACTCATACGCACTATTGCCAATTACTGTTATTAAGATAGCCACTTTCAATTCACTTTTCACATTATTAGCAATAAAATATTGATCTAGACGATCTACGTAGATGTCCCAATTGTCCTTGGTAAGGTCAAACGCGCCGACCTTTCCAACCGCCATTTTAACTTATATGTCCGCCACTGTACGCACCAACACGGCACTAATTTTTCTAACGTTTTATCAATCGTATACAGTCAAAACATAGAAGTTGTATGCACACGCGTGAGTAACGTTCCCAACGTCGCCACTGGAAAGTCTCTGGATACCGGGTGATCCTACGGGAGTAGATACGGAGTAAAACCACGTCCATACATTAACAGCTTTAATGAGAGACTGGCGAACAAGGGAATGTAATTTGACCCTCATATAGAAAATATAAACTAATTAATAACTACCTACATTACAAAAATATACAATATTCATGAGTAAAATAGGCTATATTTTATTCCCGTATTCCTACGGGAACGGGACCACGCAGAACGCTAGTAAAGAATAAACAGCATCACAGTATTTGGCAACAAAAGATAAATATTCTAGGATCACAGCCGCGATGCACGGATCAGATCACGGATGGATGGAACCAAATCCAGCGGCGGACGTGATCGGTGTTTAGAGTTTCAAATACCTCCTATCCAGGGGCTGCACGATCGTGTTCAAATATTGTGAAATTCAACTACAAACCGCAGCATCGGATGATTGTGGGATTGGTAAATGGAATAATAAGCAGATAGAAAGTTTTTTTTTTTTTTTTTTTCAGATTGCAGACAAACTGAACAAAAAATTGAAGAACATACCAAAATAGTAAAAATCTTTAATTAAGCATCTCTTATTTTTGGTAGGATGCATAAGCAGTATTTAGCTTCTTTATCTTCTAACTGCAGTTGCGGTTTTCGATAAAGCGTAGCCTATGTCATTTGGAGGAATAAAATCAACTCAGTTGTTCCAGAAATATTACTCTATAGGTATAAAACAACTGAATTTATTATTTAAAAGAAACTCAAGTGAGCAATAGTTTTTATAACATCCAGTTCTGGTACAATTTTTTCACATTTCACATTAGCCATGGTTTCATCGCTAATAGCTAATGTACCTAATAAAATTGAGAAATATATTAAATCTTGCAGTAAAGATTGGTTATTATTAGTTGTTGTGTCATTACAAAATAAAAACCTTTAAAAACAATATAATTTTCACGAACTGGAAAGCTAAAAGCTTGAGAAAAATTAAACGGCCGAAAGGAACTGAAAAATGTGGAAGCGTGTTACACGTGAGACAAAAGACGGTGTAAATAAAACAAAAACCTGACTTGGGAAAAGAGGAATTGAAACCGAATTTCCCGGAGTCTGAAAAAGGAACAAGCACCGAACTTCTGTCCGAGCATCGACCAACGTCGAAAACAATTGCAAACTACGCAAGAGAAAATAGGTTTTTAAAGAGAACCTAGCGTTGTAGTCAAAAGGAAGTCGAAAACGTTTTAAAAGGCCAACAAAGAATATAGAAAGAAACAAAAACGAATTTGCGACACGTTTTGAAAACAGTTCCGAATTTGCACCGTGTTTCATTATTGTGCAAAAGACTGTGTGTGAAATCTATTATATTTTCAACATTGTTTGGAACGGTTGCAAAATTTCTATTAACGCTGCAAAAACGATTAAAATTTCCAAAGATTTTATGTTATTTTCTTATTCTTAATAGATTGCTAGTATTTGCGTTTTAGTATTTGTACAGTCATTTGTTTCTATCATGGTTTATGTTTCATTTTGAAACAAAAACTGAACTGCAAGAACATTATTATTTGACTAAACATATTAAAGACTCTGCCTAGTTTGGAATTAAAACCGCGTGTAGATTGAACTACAGGCTTAGACGAAAGACTATAAAGTATAATTTTTTAGTAAAATATTATAATTATGTATGTTGTATGTATAATATGTACACAACGAAGTGCCCTTTGTAATTCTAGCAATCACACCCGTTTCCGAAAATCATTCAATGTAGTTTTAAGTTATTCTTAAAGAAGTTATCATCTTCATGGCCTAAAAGCCTCCTGGCCAGTGTGATGTTGTTGAAATAAATAAAACACATTAAACTGTTGGTCCCGTATTAAAACGTCAATGTTTTTGATTGAATTCATGAATTTATTTGCCGGAGAACACGTACGAAAACCTATTCAATTTCGTTTAGGTAAAACTTCTGTAATGGAAAATTTGTCTGCAAGGGCAAAGTTGAACAGTAAAAAAACGTTAAAAACTTGACAACAACTTCACTTGAAGTCAAAACAATTAACAAGGAAAAATTAACTTTGCAAAGCGAATTTGGCGAGAAATAATGGAAGGCGGAGAGGTTTCCCGACCCAACTTAGTAACCAACATATTTTTCTGTCGAACCAAGGTCGTTTAAAATGTTTGAATAAGAAACCTTACCTACAACTTCCAAGTTGTTTTCTTCGTGTTGAGTTTCTACTTGTTTAAACATTTTTAAAAAATGCTTTTGTATGTCTGCTTCCTCTATTAAAACTTTAACGTTGTTGATTTGAATTTCATCATCATCAACCCGTATAACAGCCCACTGCTGAGCCAAGTTCCCGTTGCTAACCAGCCCAGCTCCTGGTTAGCCATATCAACACAATATGCATACCAACATTAACCAAAGTACAATGGGCGGTCATATCTTTTCGCGATCTCTTCCAGACAACCTTAGGATGGAGGAAACTGAGAGATTAGAACTAGGATTAGAACACGTAAGGAGCTTTATAAGTCTTTATCAAAACACCACTCTTTCATTTCCATATGTTTACGACAAAAACTTGAGTAATCTTATCTAGACCTAATTCCAACAAATAAAAACCTGGTAATGCGATTTTAGCCTAGAAACAAGGAACAGCAAAATCACAATTCGTATTACATTTCAGTTTCAAAAGAAACTAGATCTGCAGTTAATATAAACAAATTACGGATCATCTATCAGGCAGGTGACGCAAATTGGCAATCAGTAGGTACGAGTTTTTCTCGGGTGATACTTGCTTCTTACTGTCGATTTTAAAAAAACCATGAAACCTTGCTGGCTAAAATTCCTGACTCAAATAGATTTTGCCCGTAACTCTATTGGAGTGGAATTTAGATTTCTTCGTCCCCTTAATGTATTGTTCCGGAATAAAAAGTAAACTTTTGCCTTCCATAAGATGTAAACTTTCGTTTTGTCTAATTTCATTATGATCGGTCCTATGGGTTGATTATAGACAGATGGGCAGATTTACTTTCGCATTTATATTTTACTAGCTGTTTTAAGTCCCATTCCCGTTAAAAAAATATATCCCACTAGCGACTAGCCCTAGCTTCGCTTCGATTTATATGATACTAGCGGCCCGCCCCGGCTTCGCACGGGTGGACATTTGTTTTTTAAACATTTTGGGATGCACTTAGAGTAAATATATCTTTATGCAGAACATAAGATAGGTTCTTATTATTTTTCAAATAGCCTGTGCCCAGCGGCGTTGCCCGCGCCGAATTCCTGTTCCAGTGGGAATTTCTCAAAATCCCTTCGTAGAGCGTTTGCGAACGACATATTATTATAAGACACTTACATACCATATTTCAAGTTTCTAGGTAGGTATTATCGATTGGGAGTACTACGTATTTCTCTTTTTAACCAGTTTTTAGGGTTCCATACCCAAATGGTAAAACGGGATCCTATTACTAAGTCTCCCCTGTCCGTCCGTCTGTCTGTCCATCTGTCACCAAGCTGTATCTTATGAACCGTGATAGTTAGACAGTTGAAATTTTCACAGATGATGTATTTCTGTTGCCGCTATAACAACAAATACTACAAAACAGAATAAAATAAATATTTAAGGGGCTCCCATACAACAATCGTTATTTTTTTGGCGTTTTTATGTTGAAAGACACAAAAAACCACACTTCTCCATACTAACTTCAAACCCTACTTTCACCCCTTTAGGGGATGATTTTCGTAAAATTCAAAAACACGTGTCTCATAATTTATTTCTAAGAGTATTTGTGTAAAGTTTGGAGTTGATAGACGTAAAAAACAACACATCTCCATACAAACTCCTATCCCCTGTTTCACCCCCTTAGGGGGTGATTTTCGGAAAATCCAGAAATAAGTGTCTTGTTGTTTGTTTTGAGGAGTATTTTTACAAAGTTTCGTATTGATACACCCAAAAATGAGGGTTTTCCATACAAACTTCAACCCCTACTTTCACCCCCTTGGAGGATGATTTTCGAAAAATACTAGAACTAATATCTCATAGTTTGTTTTAAAGAGACACGCAGAAATCACACTATCCCATACAAACTTCAATCCCCTCTTTCATCCCCTTTGGGGTTAAATTTCGTAAAATCCTTTCTTAGCGAGCATCTACACTATAAACGTAACCTACACACAAAATTTCATATTTCTATGTTCAGCGGTTTGGGCTGGGCCTTGATTTTTGGATTTAGCTTCTCCTTTTATATATATAGACTAGCGACCCGCCCCGGCTTCGCACGGGTGCAATGCTGAATTTTCTTTGCTATAAACCATCCCTGGACCCACTCAAACCCACACAAAAAGTTTCATCAAAATCGGTCCGGCCGTTCTCGAGTTAAATCGTCAGGAAGGAAAACCCGACTTATTTTTATATAGTAGATTATCAGTGTTTCTCTACTATATTATGCATGCATTAGGTATATACAATGCGTAACAGAAAAAGCGCAATTCCTCATACACCCCAATTAGTATATTAATATAAAAAAATATATGATGCAATCGAACTTTAGTTATGTCTAATCAATTTTCTTAAATATCGATTAATAATAGCATGATTTCCATAGAAAGCACTAAATTCAGCTACGCTAATTCATTTTTGGGAAAAATTTAACACATATTAAAAATAGCTGAAATCGAATTTCGATTGAGTCGACGTGATGGACAATCGACATGATGGGCTTAGCAACAATGTCGCGTCGACGTCCTGGGAATCGACATACTGAGAACAAATCGAATAAGTAGTCGATACTAAACAAACTAATTTCAGGAATTGCGCTTATTCTATTACATGTTGTATACCTACATAACCACCTTCCTCTTGAATCACTCTATCTATTTAAAAAAACTCATCAAAATTGGTTGCGAAGTTTTAAAGATCTTAGCATACATAGGGACAGACAGACAGCGGAAGCCACTTTGTTTTATACTATTCTACTCCTCGAAAAGAAAGCTTTTCATTAGTAATTTTTTTTAATCGGTGCAATAATTTTTCGTTGTTTTATATTATGCTACTCCTCCAAACTCCATTAGTAAAAGATTTTTTTTAATCGGTGCAATAGTTTTTAATTTAATATTATAGGCACATACGACATAATATCACCTTGAAAGCGATTAATTAAGTCACAAAAACTGGTTGGTTTTGGTAGAACGCCAGAATTCCTAGAACTCGATTTGGAAACTGTATTGTATGCAAAATATTATGATATTGTTTAATTGTACCACTATTGTGACTATTGTCATCTAAACGGAAGCATAAAAGCCACTGTTACTTATAAATGCAGTGAAATAAAACGAAATTATGCTACAAATTTCACAAACTGCAGCTGAATACAAACACTTTTTTCAAATTTTATAGAATAAAAAATTATGAAATGCATTTTGTTTTATCTGTCATAGTACTACGAGTAATTTATGACGAGAAATATTCCGAATACTACAACTGCTTACTAAGATATTGTCACATATAATAATAATATAATATAATCTCACGCCTTTCATCCCCGAGGGGGTAGGCAGAGGTATTCCATTACTGGATATACCCACATTTCACGAGATATATTGGACCCCTAAACGTGATAGGTGGTGAGCCCATCGCCGGACCGGATCTATTAACACATGTCTCAGAATTAATTCTGAGACCTGCGGGTTTCCTCACGTTGTTTTCCTTTACCGTCGAGCTAGTGATAAATATGTACGTAAGTTTTTGAAAAAATCATTGGTACATGCCAGGATTCGAACCCGAGCCTCACTGATTTTCGGCCGGCTCTTTAACCGTCAGGGCTATCACTGCTCTTGTCTTGCTATTGTCACATACTTGCGATTTATTTCCGGACAGTAAACTACCCAATTAGATTCTCCAGAACTATATTACGACACAGAAAAAAGATCGCTGTTCACATAACAATAGACACAGAGTATTTTATTCAGTGAAATAATTTGTTTACTCCATTTCTGTCACAACATTTTTTTTTATAAGAAAAAAGGGGGCAAACGAGCAGACGGGTCCTACCTGCACCTGATGGTAAGTGACTACCGTCACCAATGGACACCTGCGACTCAAGAGTCACAACTGCGTTGCCGGCTTTTGAGTGGGAGTATAGGGGGAGGGGGCAAATAAAAAAATCCCAAAACACTTCAACCATTTCATTACTAGGCCAGACTAAAAACTTTGAAAACCACTTGTGTAATAGAAGCGAAGTCTTCAAAGGCCAATTTCGGTAATAACTACCTAAGTGTAGGCTCAAACTTCGTTCACGCGTTTCATCTTCATTATGAAGTTTGGGGGTCGGAGTTAATGTCACTGAATATTCAACTGAGATAAAGAACTCGGAGATCACTAATGCCTGTGCTTCAAAAGGAGTGTTTTGTTTGTAGACTCACTGGTAGTATTAAGAGCTATTTAGACATGAAATTAAAAAAAGGCTGTCCTTGAGTTTCTTGCTGGTTCTTCTCGTGGTACTGCTGGGAAGCAGCAACTCGGCGGCGGAGATGTGCTGCTATTTACAATAAGCCAATCTTCATGGACGAGTTATTAGACTATTGACTTTTCTAAGTGTAATTCTTATTACCTATTGCCGCAAAGTGCCGCGCGGTAGCAGCACTGCAGCCGCACTAACTGTCGTTAGGTTTGAGAATCGTAGTGTAGTACATAGTTTCACGATAGTTTCACTCTGACGAAGAAACACTGCTCGACTTGTACAAAAAATACGTGCGCGCAGCACTAGTCGATCAAAATACAAAGACCTTTTAATTTTTAAATTTATTTCCTTATTTCGAACTAACCTCTGCAACATGCATAAGACAATACGAGCGCTATTATGCAGTAACAATCAACTCCATTACACTAATCAATGTCAACCAACCAAAACAAGAAGTCGTCCATCCACGTGACGTAGGTAATTAATTACCCGAATCAAGAAGAAGCCCGGTCCGTATACGAGAAATAGCCAAGAAATGATGTCCGTGATTTATTAGTGACATTAGTCTTGGCGTCACAGCCACTTGGAGGATTATGGACGAGGCAAGGAAAAAGTGGCGAAAATGGGGCCAATTCTTTCACACTTTCAATGTTGGCCACAAAAACTGATAAACTGCTCGCCATCTTCTGGCTATTCGCATTTCACTTACCAGAGTTAAGAATATGGACATAATGTATATGTTCAAGCTTTACCCTCGGAAGAGTTTGCAGTAGTGCTAATTTCTAGCCCATCGTAGGGATGCTGTTAGATATTCATCAAAACCAATTCTGAGGCCGGCGGGTTTTCTCAAGATGGTTTACTTCACTCATATCATCAAAAACACATTATCATATATTTTATCACTGCCCTATTAAAAAAACTATTGTAAATAAATATCACAAATCTCATTAATCTTAATAACTAGATTGAGTCGTCTAGGATGGCGCTGTAGTGGTTATTTTAGTGATATACTTTTGTCTGAAAAAAAAAACTCGTTCAAATTAATTAATTTATACAAAGTTGACGTTTTCCTACATCATTGACATAATTCAAAGAAGCGAATAGTTTATGAAAATATACTCAATTTAAATTATTCTTTCGATAGAAACTCTAAACTAGGGTACTTAAAAGTTAATTATGAGACCTTTGCTCAGCTGCCGCTTATGACACGGATTGATGTTAGAAACTTATAAAAGATAGCTTTAATAAGCACTTTTAGAGTTCCGTAGAGAAAGGTTAAAGGCTTGCTAGCCTATTTTCATGTTCATAGATTATTTCGTATTATTTCGTGAGATTATTTCTTATCATTCCCGAGACTCGTGTTCAAATGTTGGCGAGGGCATGCACGAAAAAGTTTTTCAAAAACTTACGTATTTCAAGAGGAGGTGGAGCTTGACACATTGGACTTAGTAAGGTTCTTGTTACAATCGCCTTAGAGGTCAGACTCGCACTATAACCTATTGAAACCGTACTATTATTGATCTTTAATTATGAAATGTGGTTTGACTAAAGTAAAGCACGAATGCATCATATTTTTTATATTTTACTACTTAATTGGGGTGTATAAGGAATTGCGCTTATTCTGTGACGCGTTGTATACAGCTTCGAAACCCTTATTCCACAAATATATTTCATGCTTGACCCCTTTATTAATTACCAGCCAGTAGAGCAGCCCTCATCACAACTGGAAGCCTTTTATTATTCAGGAACTTGGCTACTCCATAGTTTTAATCCGGGAACAAAAGCCATTCTGAACATAAGTTCAGCCAAAGTTATTTAACATGGTCTTGTAGTTCAGTAAGTTCTGGTAATTCTTATGAATGTACCAAGTTTTGTTTTCAACTTGTCGGGGGGTATTAAGTAGGGAAATTGGTCTTTGTACATTGCTTTGTTTTCTATTACCTATTGATAGGTACAAGTACTACCAATTTGTGCTCATAGACACTGACTTATCATACACTCTGGAGCAATGAAAACGGGTCAGTTACAAACTGGTCGCGGGTGCAAAATCTTCTATAGCTTCCAAAATATTTAAGCTAGAATTATGAAATTAGGACTTTATTATCATAGATACTTTTAAAATTATTTAAATAATCATTAGAGTTTAATTTGTGTAATAATTTTTTTTATAAAAGTAAAAGTAAACTTGTCACGTTTTTTTATAAACGACCAGCTTTCATTGCTCCCCAGTGTAGATAATGCGGACTACCTGGCTTACTACCTGTCACATTTAGGCGTCCAAAAAATACTGGTGAGAAGTGGGATTTCTACCCCTGGGGGTTAAAGCGACGAGATTTTTAAGTAATTTTTCACTTGTATCACAGTATAATTAAAACTTGGTATAAGACTTGTAAAAATACTTGCGGCCATATTTCGATAGGGGCACCCTTATAGATATATATTCTCCTGATCATAAATATGCGTAAAAAATTGGTTGGTAGCTTACACTCGGACTCGATCCCTACACTTTTTTGCGGCCGAATCTCGTACTGTTATATTTTTTTACAGTTCAAATCAGATAAAATACTGTCAGTCGATGACGTCACTGTTGAGTTAAATGGCTACTTCTGCCCAGTATCAGACTGTACTTAAGCTAGGTACACACGAGGGGCTAAGTACGGAACTGCGATAAGCCGAAAGCCGACAACAAACGCCGCCCATCTAGCTCAGCCTAAGTTACGAAAGAAGAGCGGTTTTTTTAAAGCTTGAACACAAATATAGTGACGGCTTGAACACTGACACTAGTGCTGCCTGGTTATACAAAATACACAAATCTGTGCTTTACTATCACTACATAGTATAAAACAAAGTCGCTTTCTCTGTCCCTATATCCGTATGTATGCTTAAATCTTTAAAACTACGCAACGGATTTTGATGCGGTTTTTTTATGATATATGATAGAAATTCAAGAGAAAGGTTTTAGTATTAGGATTGCACCCGTGCGAAGCCGGGGCTGGTCGCTAGTAGTTAATAAACGTATGTAATTTCTTCGCCGACTTATGAAAAAGGAGGAAGTTGTCAATTCAGTTGTATTATTTAAATTTATCTTTCAATGTTTCTTACCTTAGAACTCCATCATTGATGAAACGATTTGAAAAATCCTTTTTTTTATTTAATAGGATTTACTTTCGTCCAGTTTTTATAAACAATCAGTTCTGATAATGGGATCCATGAGGAATTATGGGAGAAGTTCTACAATTCAATAAGCATACATATACCTAGTGACTTTGCTTTTTCAACAACATTTCAGGCATTTGCATTCAGGATATATGATTTGGTGAATTGAAACTGATGAAGAAGAGTACAAATTCGGTATCGAATAAACACGCAAAATTTGGAAGGTCTATTTTTATTTAAGAATCTGTAAATATTGTTATAACATGACGGTCTGTTGGCAAAATAAATAAAATTTGTTTTATTTATTTATTGATTTTTGGAAGACTAACAGCTAAATTTTACAATATATTAACATATTAATAAACTAATGCTAATTATAAGTCTCCGCCTTTAAACAACCATTTAGCAAACAGGACTAAGAGAGTATTTAATAAAAGAGAATGAAGTGAGAGAACAAAACACCCACCTAGATAAACATGCATATAAAATAGAAATAATAATGAATAGATGAATTGAGGTTTGTTATTTGTTGTTGCAAAAACTACTCAACTGTATTTCATGAATCTGAACAATAATACAGCTTATACATCAGAGTGGCAAATAGATTACTCCTATCCCGATATGCGGACGAAGTCGCGTTGAAAAGCCAATATATGTGACGGGCCTGTTGGCTCAGTCGGTAGTGACCCTGCCTTCTGAGTCGGAGGTCGCGGGTTCGATCCCCGCTCGGGGCCAACATTTGTGTGCATGAACATGTCTGTTGGCTTCGTGTCTGGTCGTTTAATATTTATTTAAGTATGTTTATCAGTTGTTTAGTACCCATAGCACAGGCTCTACCTAGTTTGGGACTAAATAACCGTGTGTGAATTGTGTCCCACAATTTATTATTATTATTATTATTATGTATAAATACCAAAGTAATACCGCTACTGTTTGTTACTTGCACTTGCAACCTTCCCCCCCCCCCCCCCCAACCATCAGGGCAAACGCGTCACAACCGCGTATTAAGCAATCCTCAGAACTGCCCCCGAGATAGCGCTGGGCTCACGACTCCCGTTGTTTTGAAACTCATGACGTGCCGTGAAATGTATCATAGCCACCGAGCTTAGGTGTACAATAAGATTGCGTCAAGCTACTATTGACGTTAAAGGGAAACATCGTAAGGAAACCCGCAGCTTCCAGAATTGACTCTAAGACATGTGCAATAGGGTATTTGCAAAGAGATTAAAATATAATAGGCATAGAGGAGGTATTGGGAACATTTTCATACAAAACTTTGAAGCATGTTTGAAGCTCAAGCGTCATGTCAGTTAGTATTGAACGTGAGCTGTCATTCGGTCGAAATTGTACTAGACTTTGTACTAGACTTATTCCACTTGGAATAACTTTTGGCTTCAAATTTTCCTCGCTTTGTCCCCTCTATGGCCTATTATATTTTAATCTCTTTGGGTATTTGACTGCCTAGTCAAATGAGTTACCTTTTATGATCTGTCAAAACGAAATTTTACTATGGAAAATGTACTGGGGGGCAATTCTACTAAATGACAGCGGTGATAGTTGTATGACGATTAAATTATTGTGGTAACTCAATGGTGATATTATGTCAAATTTTGACACTTTTCGTATTCTGTTAACTGTCAGTTTTCACAATCATTCAACTATCATTGTTGACCACTTTTGTTATTCTACTATTCCTACCATGGAATGGCGCTGTCGAGTGATTGCTTTTTTTCCCCTTATTTTAAGGCATTGGCAATTTAGCCATCAGCTCTAAACAAGACACGAAATTCAGATTTTAGCTCTGCTTCAGAGTCTATGCACAAAAATACACAAGTTTCTTCAAAACTTATCGAAATGTCACATGTACCATAAATAAAATCAATCATCTAAAGATTTTAGTGCCGAAAACCCGAAATAAAACTAATGACACGCATGGTAGTAATAGTTATATATGGTAGGCAACACCTAACGTAGTCCATAGTCATTCCATTGTAATGCCACTATGATTTTAGTGGAATACAAATTAGATGTCATAGTTGCCAGTTGCAGCATAATGGAATGATAGTTCGATGACAATGGCTGACATTTAGTGGAATTGGCCCCCCGAATACAGAGTTGTGACGTCATCATTTTTGTGCTCATTGCTTCACTTTTTTGATTGTTTTATTATGAGGTTTTTAGGATAATCTTTTTGATGAATGATTACTCGCAATTTAAATTTGATACAGCCAAATAGTGCAACAGCACCATGATCCGGACGGGATGGGTCTAAAAAATATATACTAGTAAAAAGTGGGTACTTATATCGAAGAATGGAATACATCAGCACCCTCAAGGATTAAGGTTGCGTCTAAATGATAAGCTGTGTTATTGTCCCTAATCAAATATGAGATTTCATTTACGCGTTTCATATGAACTAAAATCTTCAGATTCATTAAATATTGTTTAGCGTTGATATACCTAGTCCAGTTGTTTCATCTATTCTATACATAGGCTCTATAGTATTGACGATTTGTCTTAAGACTGAACTCACTTTGTGACTTGTAACTAAATAACATTAGAGAATAAAAAATCGACTTCAAGTTATGTATATGGTTTTCTCATGGATGACATTGTCAGAATTGGATCAAAATGGGACCACTAGTCAACAGTTCTGAGGTAACAAAAAAAACATACAGTCGAATTGAGAACCTCTTCCTTTTTCGGAGTCGGTTTAAAAAGGCGTCATTCTTGATTTTTATCTATTTTTAATTTTGATGTTTATCTATATGTATCTGTATGAGTATGTTTGTTACGATATATAGTATGTATTAGTTTATTTTATCAACATAATATATATGTATTAATATTTACCGTAATGTTATGTTTAATTGATTTTTTACTATTTGCGGCCAATTCCGCCAAAATAATTTCTGCTTAGCCTGATGGTTGACTGGTAGATAATGCCTTTAGGCATTAAGTTCGCCATGTGTACATTTTCTTGGTACATGAAGTTAAATAAATAAATAAATAAATATAATTTTCAGTTGTTAGACACTCAAAACATAGGCTTTCCTTTGTTTGGAACCAATAAAAACCATGTTCGAATTTTGTCCTAGAATTTATTATTATTGTGTAAACAATAAGGAAAACTACTTAAGCTCACGATATTCATGATTAAACAAACAAGAAATGTCTGCCAATCTTCATTTTTTTGCATCTTCAAAATGCAAATGGCCACCCAAAACAATGGCTGATCTCCTTCACCAAATGGCATTTGAATAAGACGAAAATACAACTTCAAATCTTTGCATAGAGCCTTTTTTTATTTCTTTATGTATCTATTATCCCTATTATCCTCTTTTACGAACTCACTGGTCCGATTGGTTACAACATTCTCAATTTGGACGGTCAAGGGCAGAAAGGCTTCCTTTTTGCCCTATTTTATACGTTTTATCTCCCACTCAATCTTTGTAGCAATCAAGTACCTACTTTTTTGTGGGAGCCGCGTGTTTGATAATCTCATTTCTTAGGGTTCCGGGGCCTATCCATCTATTATTACGTCATCTTTTGCCCTTTTCCCAATAATAAATCTAAAGTAAAATTGAATGTTAACCTCTTACATAATAAATAACTTTGTCACCTTTTTTTTATTGACTACTTAGAATAAGAACAGTTTTAAATCCGACTCATTTTACTGGCTTTGGATTCGGAGAAATTGGTTTCGGGCAAAGAGATTAAAATATAATATAACATAGAGGGTGGATTGGGAATATTACCATACAAAACTTTGGATCATGTTTAAAGCTCAAGCGTCATGTCAGTTAGTATTAGTATATGAACGCGAGCTGTCACTCGCTCTAAATTGTACTAGACTTATTCCACTTGGAATAACTTTTGGCTTCGAATTTTCCTCGCTTTGTCCCCTCTATGCCCTATTATATTTTAATCTCTTTGGTTTCGGGTGTTTATAATATAAACATAACAACTGTTAAGCACTAAATACAAATATTATTTGTATTTAGTGCTTAACAGTTGTTTGGTCCAAAACTATGTTATTAGTTCAAACTATTATTTGTAAATTATCGCAAACGGCACCGAATCACGCCGGTACGGTAGTTGTTTTTGACTATTATTATCATCTATTTTATCTCTGTAGTTTTCATTTTCATTCCCATTTATTTTATATGGTACTAGAGATAAGGTCTGTTGTATTATTTATTGGGATAAAAGATGAGTAAATAAATGCCTTTATATTATATTTCAATACGAATAACATAATGGTATACACGCCGCATTCGAATAAGCATTTCTTTCCAGGAAACAAGTGCCGGCTTTAGGGTGGGCGACTGGGGCAGCCTCGGCCGCCAGGGGCGCACGGTACAGTCAAAAGCACGGTGAGCTTGACATATTAGACTTTGTAACTTTCTTATTACAATTGCCTTAGAAGCTTTATGCTGTATGTGCACTTGACTGTACTACAAGGACAGCACTGAACTTAACCTATTAATTCGAATACCTATTTTTATATAATGGAACACTACACACATCGTATTAACTTTTATAGACCTATCTCATAGTGTGAGTATTCTCTAAAAATCATGACCTGCCATTTTGTCGCTTGTCGTATCTCTCACTAAATACTGTAGAAAGTAATAATAAAGGCACCAGGCGAGAAATTGCGATACGAAAAGAAAGGAATGTTCCAAATTCACAATAAGTTTTTAATTGTAAACGAAATAAGGATCCTAAAAGGGCGCCAAAGGATGACTCGCCCGGGCGCCTAGATGGTTAACGCCGGCCCTGTTTCCTCCAAGGGTCAAGGGCATCTTCCCTTTCAGCTTGCAGCCCTACAATCTCGCCCCCCTCTCCCATCTCCTCTCCTATCCCGCTAGGAATGATAACAGCCTCGTTACGTCAAACTGCTAGGAATCCCGCACTAGTATATTTGCCATTCATATTATGCGACCATATTTTCGTTCTCGTGAAATATTTTTTACAAATTCCGGTTTCCTATTGGCGAGGTTTGCGACTTTTGTTTTTCTTTGTAATTGGGGTTTAGGCGTTATCTTCCGTATTTGCAATCCTCAGTTATAAATGCGAAAGTGAGTGTGTCTGTTTGTTTACACGCCTAAAAACACTAAACCGATTTTAAAAAAATTGCCGATGGAAAGCTACAGTATCAACGAGTAACGTAGGGTATATTTTATCCCTGTATTCCCATGGGAACGGAAACTCGAGTAAAACTTATTCTAAAAATAAATAAATCTTTGGATGTCATTTTTTATCTGTAAATATTGTAAATGAGTGTATATTTTCTTTTAAAATAACATGTTTCTTTTCCCTAAAAAATTAAACTTGGATGAATAATCAGACTGTAGGTTCATCATTTCTTACTCATTCACTGACATTTTATCTAGTTCGGGAGGCAGAGTAAAAGTTACTGTAAGTCTGTAATAAATTTGTCATATATACCTATACTTTTTAGACGGATTTTAGTGTATGTTTTATTATTATTTTTAAAATTATTACTGACTTGCCGCGCCCAACACTGCTTAACTTGGATGATCGCTAAAATACACTGTGGCAGGACTACAAGTCTCCAAAACTTACTTTTCTTTTATTGCTCTCCAGCCCTCCCCAAATTGTATTTTATCCTTATCTTATCGGAATATTGGAAGGTTCTGGATTATTGTTTCTGATTAAATTATTATCTCAGCTTTTGATCTGATACGGTTGGTTACAAAGGACTTGATTTCAAGAACAATGTCGTTCAGAAGACAGGCACGGATCCAGGCAGGAGCTTTACTGTAGACATAGAATACCTAATTTTATTTAGGTAGTCAAGCAACAGTTTCCTATAGGGATGAAGGACAATAGATAATCCTATTATTAATAATAATAAATACCGAAATATAATTTATATTTCGAGAAATAGAAACAAAAACAGATAATACTATAAATTGTGGGACACAATTAACACAAAGTTATTTAGTCCCAAATTAGGCACGGCCTGTACTATGGGTACTACACAACTGATAAACATACTTATATAAATATTAAACGACCAGACACGAAGCCAACAGACATGTTCAGGCCCGTCGACTATTTTGACTCTGTCTGTTTGACGGGTTGATACCTACAGTAAAATAACAAAGTGAGAAAAATACATGAGTAACAAGGAGCCAATTACTAGTTTTTGCAAACAAAAATCAATTTAGGGCACAATAGGTTTCGACACTATAGGACTGATTGTCACTAGAAAGGCAATAAGTACAGCAATAGGTACTTATTTATTTGAATTTTATGCCATAAAGTGTTGAGTCCGTAATATCACCCCCAAAAGTTTAATCTAAATCCGTACCTTTAGTTTGGATGTTCGGGGGATTAGGAAGATTGAAGATACGAAATGCGAAACAGACTTCATTAAAACATAATTATGTAGACTTCGAAATTGGATGGTTTTAAGACGCGTCCTACGCCAGCTAAGTCGTGAACTGAAGTTGTTTGTTGTTTTTTGTTATTACAGTGTACATACGTTTTACCATGAGTACTATTTGCCCGAAAAATAATTGGTGTATCCCATCCTAATCACTACATCACTACATAGTATAATATAAAGATATAAAACAAAGTCGCTTTCTCTGTCCCTATATCCCTATGTAATTATGACCCTATGTATGCTTAAATCTTTAAAACTACGCAACGGATTTTGGTGCGTTTTTTTCAATAGATAGAGTGATTCAAGACTAAGTTTTAGTGTTAGCATTGCATACGTGCGAAGCCGGGGCGGGTCGCTAGTAGAAGGTACAAAACAAAGTCGCTTTCTCTGTCCCTATATCTCTGTGTATGCTTAAATCTTTAAAACTACGCAACGGATTTTGATGCGGTTTTTTTTAATAGATAGAGTGATTCAAGAGGAAGGTTTTAGTATTAGCATTGCACCCGTGCGAAGCCGGGGCGGATCGCTTATGAAGTACAAACAAACTGGATTTTGTTGTAACCTCACTCTTCAAATAGTTATTTTAATTATTATATACTGTCCGAATTGGGCTATCCCGTTGACATTACAATGACTGTGAAGCATATTATGTTTATTCATATTAACGACCTTTATACATAAACAATTTGCATTCGCACGGTTGCAATAATATTATAGGTATTAATACATAAACTTTCCGGAAGAAATTCTCTTAATGATTATGAAAACCATATCAAAATCAATTGCGTTCAGAAGAATTAAGCGAACAGACAAAAGCGCATAACGACTTTGTGATAAATTTAGACATTAGAGAAAATGTACATATTCACTCACTTTCAGTATAAGTTCCGTTTTCAAATGGGTTGTGGTTGGCTGAAAAATGGAGGTAGCGGAATTATTTGTTTGTTTTGCTGACATCCTGAACCCTTTGCGTGAAGTTATAACTCACATTTGTAAAAGGACTAGTCAGACAGAACCGAGTAATCCATCGTCAAGGGTGGTTTTCTGCAACTGGTTTTAGTACAATTAGTTAGGTGTAACCTCCCCTATCCCCTACCCAAGTGGCATTGTACAATCTAATAAAAAAAACTGTATATTTCAATTAATAATATCTTAAAAACTAACATTATGGATTAATCTTAAACATTAAAGATTGTATATTTTAAGCCTCAACATAGGTTTACACTATTAGGTATTATAGGTACTAGATTGCATTTAGGGTTTGGGACTGCATCCATCTTCTTCTTTCCTTAAAAAGTGATTTTTAAGTAGGCATTTAATTTGTCGGGAGTTTTTCCCTTCTAGTTTATTGACTAGTGATTTTGATAAATTATTTAGAATTTGTGGTAGGATGCACTCCTCAACCCTGCCACCATACTCGTTATTATAACTAGGTATTTTGAAAGTGGAAGCGTGCGACAATGAACGTAAGTTCTAGTTCTATCTCTCTAGTATCTAGTTTTTTGTTCTAAATTATTAGCTTTATCACAGTAATATTCGGATATGATTGCCAATAATAAATAATAATAATAACAATAATAATCGAATGTCCTTTTAGATTGACATGTATGGGATTGACATTAGCGTTAGATTTTTTATGAAATTTAGACTAGCTTTTACCCGCGGCTTCCCTCCCTCGCACACATTTATTTCACCACCTTAGGGGATGAATTTTTCAAAATCCTTTCTTAGTGGATGCCAAAAGGTGATGTCCAGAAAAGCTATAGAGGGTGGTATAATAATAAATGAAAAATACTATAAAGATCTGAGTTAGTAGAGCGGTAAGAAGATATTATTTTAAACAAATATGTCCTACAAAACACCCCCCAGAATGCCCCCCACGCCCCCTCCTCATTTGTAAAATTCTTCAAAGTACAAAAATATGCTTGCAACATTATCTAAATACTGGTAACCCATCCAACATATATTTTTGTACATGAAATCAAAAAAGCTTGAATCCAGAGTCGTAAAAAGAAATATTTAAAAGAAATAAATATTTTTTTGCACGAAAGTAGCGATTGATGTGCTACGTAAAAGAGATAGCGCTCTACTGTCTTTCTCACTCTTATCTGTCATAGCTTTTATGCGGAAGTGAAATAAAACACAGTTATTTTTATTATGTTGTCGGTCTGCCACTCTGCCAATGTCAATTTGACATTTCATCTGCATGGAGCACAGAACACTATAACTCCTCACAACGAAACGAACATACCACTATATATTCGACTAACAAAAAAATAATTTAATAATTCAGGGAATACTAAATAATCACACGAATTCGGTTAGCCTAATTGAACACGTAACTAAATAATTATTTTAAATCATTTTGGGTCCATAGACCAAAAGGGTGACGTTCGTTTCTCAGTGACCTAAACCCTCATATAATACAAATTTTTTCAAACATAGGGTGGCATTTTAAAATATTTCATTATGTTATCAAATAGCCCAGTAAATTAGCTTTACAATGATATATATATGGTTCTGGTAATAAAATACGAGGAATAAAATACCACTAATATTCTTCTCTTTTCAAGTCTCTAGACCCAGCGGTTTAGGCTGTGCGTTGATATATCACCAATCAGTCAATCAGTTTATCATTTAATATATAATTAATATTCCTAGCAAATTTTCCTAGAAGCATAGGAGGAAACTTTGAGACAACATCCCATGTTTCCGACGTTGCAACGACGACGAGCTTCAATCCCTAGGGATAGCAGAGACAACGAGATGATCTGAAGCGGAATACTTCATTCATTTCCCACAGGATCACGTGAGAGGATATAGAGGGTGACGCACTCATATGTGGAGCGTCAGCAACAAGTGAAAAAAAATCCCCGAAAAAATCTAGCTCAATCTAAAAGATGCTATTTATTTTCATAACTGCTGAAGGGTTATTAAGAATTATCTTTTGTCTTCAAATTCGTCCCTGTACTGACCCAGTATAAAACACTCTCGGTCAAAACCACTTTTAACTGCTTAATAATAATATTGTATCTCCGAGGGGGTAGGTATTCCATTTCTGGATATACCCACTTTTCACGAGAATATTCGACCCCTAAACGTGACAGGTGGTGAGCCCATTGCCGGACCGGGTCTTTTAGACATATCTCAGAATTAATTCGGGGACCTACGGGTTTCTTCACGATGTTTTTCATCGCCGTGTGATAAATTTATATATACATAAGTTTGAAAAACTAATTGGTACATGCCAGGATTGATTTCAACTATTTTTGCAGTCAAAAGTGATTTTGCCAGATTTGAAATTGAGACTATCGGTCAAAATTCATAAAATGTGGTTAAGCTTACAAAACTTGTAACCATATAAGCATGAAACCTCCGCTAGCTTCGCTTGCTCGGTCACAACTCTAACCTTTTTTTTTTAACAGGCTAAAATTGCATACGCACCCGACCCGGGGCCGGGGGTTATGTGGAGCTCTTCAGCCTAGTGCTGCCATACCCACTAAAAACAACCCTGGTGTGTTCCTCCTCGCCGCTTCGGACCCAGCCATGGCACCGCGGTTGTGCATCCGCAGCTGGGTCACGGTCACAACTGTAACCTAACCTAACCGGCTGCCTGATTTTTGTAGATTAAAAGTGATTTATGATAATGCTCTTGGACCACGGGCAAGGCCCGTTAGTCAAAACCACTTTTGCAATCCTATTTGTTATTTTGATGTCAGCTAGACTACTGTATGGTTTAATTCAATTACTTTCGGTAATCAGTGAAAAAGAGGTGAAATAGTAAGTAACATCAATCCAACCTATACTCACAAACTTTCACTTTAACGTATCAAATAACTTAATATATACATGAAATACCAATGTCATGTTTTATTAAAAAATGTGCTTTCTATTCCAGAAAGTTCTCTGCAATTCAATTTCAAGCCAAGCAAAGAAGTAACCTCAAAAGTGTAAATAAAGCTTTCTACCTGAGTCTCGAGCACAATACAACACAATACGAAGAAAGGGATGAATGGAACACCCTATGAAAAATACAGGGGCCTCACGGGTTGTACGTGTGCCTCTAAATTAAGGTGCAGGGGTGAGATACAACTGATACAAGGTAGGGTTGGCACGATCTAGGTAAGAAACGAATAACTGCATACGAAATAAAAAAAATACCTAAAGAAAAACCAGGACTTAGAGAGGCCTATATCCATCAGTGGACTGCTATAGGCTGATGATGATGATGACGTACATATTTGTCACTAGTTCGACGGTGAAGGAAAACATCGTGGAGAAACCCGCAGGTTCCAGAATTAATTCTGACGCGTGTGTAACGGATACGGTCCGGCAATAGGTTCGTTCACCATCTATCACGTTTAGGGGTCCAAAGAATATAATGGTTCAACGGAACGCCTCTACCCTCCCCCTTGGGGATAAAAGTCGTGCCATATTTACTTTTTAGCGAAAGAATAATAAATTCATCCATCTATCCTTACAGACTTTCGGTTTATAATATTAGTATATTGGAGAATAATTTATATTGATCTCAACCTGATATTCAATTTGTGTTTGATGTTAGATGAATAATAAATCACAATGCCTAAGTTACCTAATTAATTTGTAATGGAACACTCGATCGTAACTACACTGGGTGGGTATTGATTTGTATGTACACTAAATTGTTGAAGTTCCTTTGAGATCTCAAAATTAAACAACGCAAACTAAGTAACAAATGAAAGACTATGGTTGGTATTGCTGAATATACCGGATGATTTTTTTTACCGTCTGGAAAAAAATATGACGCTTAAGGTATCTAGACCCGAAGTTATACACGAAATTAATTGTTAAATGTAGTAATGTTTAATGCAATTTAAAAAATCTGGAAAACTACGCACACTACCAGCAGCGGGCGGTTGTAGGTAGATTGGGCATGAATGGAAGCTACGATCCTGTTTCTTTGTAAAATACTATTTTAAATATTTCAGTGTGTAATATTGACTACGATTGAGTAATACATTACTCAATCAAACATTTTTTTATACATGTACAAAAAAAATGTTTTTGAAGTAACAATGCCAAATGAATCTATAACACTCACACCATATTTTTTTCCAGACGGAAAAAAAATCAGGCGGTGTAACCACTAGGGTCGTTAAGGGCAGACGATAGTGGTTTTATGATTACTTTGATAGCTTGTATGTGTGAACGTGATGGTTAGTTTACACCTACCACAATCTTTATAAAATAATATCTGTGCGTTCCGGAACGTTCGGTGTCATTAAACAACTGTGTGTGTTTTCTAGGTAGGTATACTGTCTGATATTTTATGACCTTTGTTTTTGCCTTTTCTACACTACAGTGGAAAGATTTGTATTGTTGTATGTTTGTGACGAATAAACAGAAAAACTACTCGATCAGTTTTCAAATTCCTTTCATCATTAGAACGCTACAATATCCCTGAGTAAAATAGGACACATTTTATTCCCGTATTCCCACGGGAACGGGAAGTACGCTGATAAAACCGCGCTAAACAGCTACCTACCGGTATTTGGCAATCGCACTAAACAATCTCATTGAATATAATATGTATCACTTGTGATATACATTGTGTTTTCATGTGATAGCCAAGTCATTCTGTTTATTTAAACCATAAAGATTTTTAATATTGATATGGTCACCATAAGATGTTGTTAGGTTAGATAATTAGGTACGTAATTACTAAGATAGAAGGTCCCTCAGAGGGCAGTCCTTACGTAGTACCACGGGGATTATTTTTTGCCCGTAGTACTACTATCCTGTCTAGTAGTACCACGGGAGATTTTTCATTACCCCTGGTCCTACTTATTTTTTATCAATTATTGGTCACGGTGAACAAGCTCCACAAGTCCGTGCCCCACATATGGGTCACACTAATAAACAACCAGGTACGCTGTCAGATTTGCTGGATATACCTACGGGAGAATTGACATATTAGTATGGGGACCGTGAATATGTTAACCATATAGTCAATAAATATAACAAACAATACAGCTATAGAAAAACGCTTCCATTCATTTCGCCCTATGATTTCGCCAAAACCTTCGATCAAAGATGGAACTCCTCGAAGAACTATTTGAAAACTTTTTCCGAGCCGTAACATTCAATATGTGACTAAAAAGACCAAAAAACGAATTTAAATATTCCCGAAGGCGCAGCCAAAGTTAATAGTGAGTTTTAAAAGACTTCGCTCCACTTCTTCCCACTCCACTTTATCGGAGGTCACCTTTGGTGCTAAATTCTGTTATCCGTTTGAAAGCTCTAGGTGAGGAGATAAGAAGTGTTACATAAATGAAAGCCTACTGCGCTGAATTAGGAGCCTGAGGCTGAGGAGTTCATTCATAGTGATTTGAAAATTCAAGGTATCGATAAAATATTAAATTCAAAAATAAATATTAACTTAACAATAAACACTCACTTTTCATAAGTGTATAACATTTTTAACCCTTAATTTAAGAGTTTATGGGCCTTAAATTGACTGTCATTTTGTTAGTAAAAGGCCCCAGAACCTATTCCAGGGACTGTAGGTTTCCTACCGTTAATCATATAGTACTCACTACTCATTAATAATTTCCCTGACTTAGAATCGAACCCAAGGTTAATGTAATGATAATAATATTACCTACTTAAAATCTCAGACAAATTCATGTGAATTCATTTATGTGGTCGTGATTACATGGTGTAATTTTTCAGATATTCAAAACCCCCGCTTAAATAGCTCCTAAGCGCTCGTGATATAAATACCACTAGGCGGTCACTCATTCACTGACTGACCGCATCCAACTTTGCTTAACCAGTGTGATCGTTACGAACACACTGGCATCGCAGGGCTACTAGTGCTTCTTTTTATGATCTGTCAAAACGAATTGAAAATGTACTGAAATAACAAGGTATGACGTCATCATTTTTGGTGGGCACTGTCCCACACGGTTCCTCTTTGGAGGACATTTTTTATCTGTAAAAATTGTAAATTAATGTATATTTTCTTTGTAAATAAATGCCTTAACATCGACCATTAATCTACAACTTCCATCCCTAAACTGGTTACGTAACATAGAATGGGCTCCAAGGAACACTATCAATCATATTCCTAAGATATCATTAGGTAATTCGCGAACCCAGTAAGCTAGTAAGCCATTGTTTTGTGTCGTAAGACTTACGAAACGATTTAATTAGGTACTGTCCTATTCTTTAAATTTTTAGTTACATTCTATGTTCTTATTCCTTGATAATGTATCTTTCCATTGATGAAATCATTATCATTATCTATCATTACATAGTATAAAACGCTATGTATGCTTAAATCTTTAAAACTACGCAACGGATTTTAATGCGTTTTTTTTAATAGATAGAGTGATTCAAGAGGAAGGTTTTTAGTATTAGTATTAGCATTGCACGCGTGCGAAGCCGGGGCGGGTCGCTAGTATTATATAAAATTATAAATTGATTGGCTGATTGGTGATGTATCAACGCACAGCCTAATCCGCTAGGTCTAGAGACTTGAAATTTTGCACATAGGTAGCTTATACAGTGCAGGCATCCACTAAGAAAGGATTTTGCAAAATTTAACCCCTGTATGGGGGTGAAATAAATGTGCGCGAGCGAAGCCGCGGGTAAAAGCTAATTTTAAAAATCGTAGAGTAGGTTTTGAGTTTATTAATTACAAACATACAAAAGTCCAAATCTTTCCTCTTCATAGTATTGTGTAAATGTTAACAATAAAGTGCATTTTGCGAAATTCATTCTGTACCAATCAGTTAGTGAAGTGAGAGCATAATGCATAATATTCAATGGAACTCAATTTATTCTCCATTAATTAAAATTATGACGTGTTTACGAGCACTGGCTGCGCAAAGAGCTTCAATGATATTCATATTAAATTTAATTTTAATGAGTAACCTCTTTATTCAATTGTGTTTTTATATCTGTTATACATTTGTGGTAACTACTAACACTCAGTCAGCATGAAACTCTGAATTTGTAATTACTGTCTTGATAGTGTGCAATTACTAATTGCTTAAGTACTTATGTAAAATGGTAGGTACCTAGCATAACAATTTTATAACGTGTGTGTGTGTAGGTATATGCAATTGGCTTTAACTTTTTACCCATATTAAATTAACCTTTTAGACCATGAATCACGCACACAATATATTTTTAATTGTGTCTCGGTTCCAATTGGAACCGTATCGTAACCGTATTTAAATATGTCACTCACAAAATTAAGACGAATCTAACAATACCATATTTTCGAAATCCCGAATGCCACAGAAAAAAAATACGCATACAAACACTGACAAAGACAAAACGTTATATACCCTTCGCTTGAGGCAGTCTGGTAGAAAATATTTTTTTGTTATACAACCGATACCTACCTACAAAATATAGTAAATCCCGTGTCTGTAAAACTAAATAAATTTTTTGTCCATCCATCTGCAAAAAATATACAAATATACTTTTTAAAAATAAATGTTGCTGTATTTGTAGGTACTAATACGAGTATATTTTTTTTTCTAAACTATTTTTCATCATTTACATTAAATCTGACCTCATACGAGTTCAGATGAGCTCTTGTGTATGCAGTGAGCTAATGCCGTTTTTGATTGACAGTCGACGAGATCAGAGACCTCCACTCACACCGTAGTGTACTGTTAAACCGAACCTTACCCTTGGCGACATTTTTTGACAAAAGAAAAAATAACTGAAATCATAGATTCCAGACAAACTAATTGATATAGCAACATTTTTTTGTTGTAATTTTTTTTGTTATTTAAAGTAAGTAACTAAGTGCATTCATTAATATACCTATATTATTATATATATTAGCAGTTAAATTACTACTGTACAACGTAATAGTATGTACGTAAATTTTATACACTAGCAGGAGCGAAGCTGAGGGCAAACGCTAGTCCTAAAAGTAGCTTATAGATTTTGATGAATACGGCACTACGATAGAACATACCGACAGTTGGCGCAGTTGGTAGTAACCCTGTCTTCTGATTCGGAGGTCACAGGTTCGATCCCCGCTCTGGGCCAACATTTGTGTGCATGAACATGTCTGTTGGCTTCATGTCCTTTCGTTTAATATTTATTTAAGTATGTCTATTAGTTGTTTGGTATCCATAATACAGACTCTACCTAGTTTGGGACTAAAATTAAATAAAAATAATTATGTGAATTTTGTCCTACAATTAATTATTATTACAGCCGGCTAAAAACATAAGACTTTCTTTAGGCTTCACAGTAGTTTGTTGAATTGAAACGTTTTGTTACACGTCAGTGTGATAACCTTGGCCACGGCTATCCCGAGTAAGTCTCAGTGTCAGTTTTAAATTGGATTTGACACCCACTCGCCTGCGCAATGAGATATTGTGTGTGCCCACAAAAACGCGTGCGTGAATGAATTTACTTAGAGATCCTTAACAATGGTTATAGTAGCTACATTACATGTTTATATACGACTGTATGAGTTCTAAATAGAAAAAATTAAAATCAAACATTTATTTACAAAGAAAACATTAATTTTTTTAGAATTTCTTTTGCCTTCGTTTCCGTACTGACACAGTAAAACACTGTGTTAATCGGTCCAGTATAGATAAGTCTCTACTGGACCGATTTAAAAAAAAAATTCAACGATAGAAAGCTACATTATCAAGGAGTAACATAGGCTATATTTTATTCCCGTATTCCCATTAGAACGCGAACTACTTGGGTGAAACCGCGAGGAACAGCTAGTATATTGTACGCTCACTATTGATGAACCGATCTTGAAACGTGGACAAAGTCGCAAAAGTTTAAGAGCTAGGCAAATATAAAGAGGGTGGTGTTCTTCAGTGCGTTTTTGACTTTGAGTATTAAACCAACCGGAGACGCCACTGACAGGCGTTCCCCTCTGCCAAAAAAGTTATGAGCAACGGTCATACCTGTTATATACAACTAGTTGTCTTGAGTTCACGGAGTGCGCCGATTGGTTGTTTCTGTGTGTGAATGTATTTGTGTGCATCTAGGTTCAAGCTAGTGTTTAATTGTTTTGTCAAAAGATGCGTTGTTGCTTTGGGTGCGTTTCCTCGTCCCCCGCGCATCCAATCCCCCGGCAGACTATTTTGCAAAGAAACTAGTGTGCGTGACGTCTCCTGTTGGTTTAATACTCAAAGGTTTTTGGGTATTCGGTTTTCTAGCGATGTGTTTCTTCACTGTCAAGCTATTGATAAACCTTATTGGTACTGGTTTGTACTCGAGCTATCAACTATGGAACCCTTTTCGTATTAAAATTTTATGTTACCTCTTTTCAATTCATGTTTTTGTCGTCATCTTTGAACCTATTTAAATAACGGTACGTAAGCTTGCACATTATCTATACAATGTGAAATTAATCTAGATATTGAGACAAAACCAGTAATCTGTCATGATTAGGTTATTAATGTTTAAACTGTCAGCTCATATTCTGTAATTAGGCAGACTTTGTTTCAAATTATTTAGGAGTGTATGCTTACAGAGCTTATTGTCTTGATTCTCGATAGCTAGCAACTTTAACACAATAAGTAACCTAACCTGCTTTTTGGCAAGCTGAACCAATAAGTTCTGGAGTAGAATCCTAAAGTAGAGTGGAGACCTTACACGGAGACGATGGGCGCGATTCTTTTCAGTTAACTTTAGTATAACCACAAAATATACTTATAATAGTTGATATTTATAATTAAACTTTCTTGTATACTAGTCTATACTTCTATACTAATATTATAAAGAGGAAAGATTTGTATTTTTATACGTTTGTAACGATAAACTCAAAAACTACTTTACCGATTTAAAAAAATCTTTCACTACTTTAAAGCTACATTATCACTGAGTAACATAGGCTACATTTTATTCCCGTATTCCCACGGGAACGGGAACTACGCGGGTGAAACAGCTAGTAACTGATGAAATCAAATCATCTAAAACGGAGTGTCCGTAATGGTTCAAATTGAAAGCCTTTAGGCTAGTGGACTGGGACGATTCAAAATAACCAAATTACGCAGTTGTGGAGCAATACCGGCGCAGCAAAGAGGAGGAATTAATAAAATAATTGGCTTTCACTCCGCCATGAGCTTTAACGGCAGCCAGATATGAATGCGTACGATAAAAAATCGATTGTTTTATCTCTTTAGGCCTGGGTTCCAACAAAATAAATGCCTTAGGATTACTGCGAGATCAAATTGAAAATATACTCTAGTTTCTTTTAATTTATTTTCTGGTTAATAAGAATAACGAATGTATTTTTAAATATTCGTTTAAAATATGAATAATTGAGTAATTCCACTTTTAAAAATATTTATAGATTTGAAAAAATATTCATTCCCAGCATTTTTTTTATTAGTGTATTCTCAAAGAAGATATATGCATACAGAAAAGACTAGCAAATAAAGTTATGCATACAGATCTTTTGGCCTTCGATCCCTTTGCTCAGCAGTGAGACAAAGACTAACTCAATAACAATATAAAAGGTCTGATGGGTACAAATATTTTTTTAATATTTCTTCCTGGCTGGAATGGCAAAAAGTTTAAAAGTCTAACATAAATGGATTAACGGTACCCTTCAATCTGCAACTAGCTGTAGAATTAAATTTTCCCCCGGTAAATGCATTTTATCCACTTTTTGACGGCGAGTGGATAAAGTGCATTAGTCTCCGTTTCAATATTACGGTAGACATGGTACGTTTTAGAAATTGATTTAACATCTATCTCCTAGCTGCAATATTGGAAACTCAGAGGCCGAAGAAGAGCAGTAACGGAACTATATTCAACTAGCGGGTGCCCAGCGGCGTTGTTCGCGTGGATTCTCTTTTTCCGATTATATTTTTCTGATAGCCCAGCGGTTAAAGAGCCCGCCTATCATGCGTGAGGCTCGGGTTCGAATCCTTGCATGTACCAATGGGTTTTAAAAAAACTTACGTACACATATATAAACTTACACACACGATTATGCACTATATTCTTGTAACTTATAAAATATACTTACTCGACAGATATTTTATCAAGCAGGCGAAAATGTATGTAACATACCTGAAAAAAAGAAAAAACAATTAGTACCTACTTTCACCAAAAATAATAATATATAAAAAATGCAAATAAATATAACATCATCATTATGCATATAATTTAAATTTAATAATTTACAAATGGAATAAATCCAATATGATTTTCTTCATATGAATTCGTTTGCTCATTAAGTTTCTCTCTTTGAATTATTGTGTGTGAAAAGCTAGATAATGTCGAATCGATTCAAAAATATTTTACTTGTAAACTTAACCTATGATAATACCAAAGTTGTGGGACACAATTCACACACTATTATTCAGTCCCAAACTATTCAGAGCCTGTACTATGGGTACTGAACAACTGATAAACATACTTAAATAAATATTAAACGACCAGACATAAAGCCAACAGACATGTTCATGCACACAAATGTGGCCCCGAGCGGGAATCGATCCCGCGACCTCTGACTCAGAAGGCAGGGTCACTACCAACTGAGCCAACAGGCTCGTCATACTTACAACCATTGAAATCCACTTTTGATTATAACAAACTAATTTCTAGTCTGGCGATTATTAAATTCCGTATTCTAATAAAAAAAAAACTCTCATGTCTTTAAAAAATAAGATATACCTACACATTTTTTCCTTGATTGGCATTTAAGATTACCAGAGCACAACATTATCACACAATCATTGACAATCTTTGTTGCACTATTTTCCCATCACTAATTGTCTAGTACCACGGCAGTTATCTAGTAATTACTTCATTACATCCTTCGGCGGATTCCGTAATACTGATGCGACAACGTAACATAACGCTGACATAATGAATACGTAACAGGATAAATAGATATCTAGATAGAATCACTAGTGTTCATGGAAAAATAAATGTATGACAACTTTATAAACATTTCGTAGGGTTCCGTATTCCATAAGAATCGTAGCCCTTACCTATAGGTTTACTTTGTTATCCGTCATTCGAATAGATTAGTGTTTCGCTTGTAAATGTTCGATATACTAAACATTTTTGTGCCAGTCGCAATAGAAACGATGGGCCCATGGGGCCCTGAAGCAAGGAAATTTTTAAAAAGCCTTTCAGCGCGCCTATATAGGCCACTGGCGACCCAAGGGCTGGTGCAAAGACGTTTAAAGAAAAAGTTTTTCGCTCCTATAGACTTCTAATGTTCTTAAAACACTATGGAAACCACTTCAACCAAAAATCGGGGTGCGGGGGACGAAGTATCAGATGACGTACTAAATGTCAATCAATTTACCAATAGTATTTCAAGAACATTTTGCGCTCGGCCAATCAGATGGTATTGTGTATGGTTCCAATATGGTATTGTGTTGTCAAACCAGCGGCCACGTCAAAATACGGTCTGTCAACCGAATGTTGGCGAGGATTCACTAGGTCGAGCTTTCCTACATTAGCACTCTATATGAAAGAGAATGATTTTCTTCCAACCTCTTTGGGCTGGTGGCCCAAAGGATTAGTTTGGCTGTCTAGAGGGGAAATGCTGACAGCATTTTGGGCGCCTTAGCTCAACATGGTGCGCTGGAGGACATTTTTATCTTTAGTTTAGTTTGTAAATATTATGTGTATTTTATAATTATTATTGTCATATTTAACTAAACATTCATTTTCGTGTTTCGATGAATGAAATGAAATGAATTTTCGACCTATTACACTTTTTTGACCAAATGTACGTGTGTCAGAATCTTTACCCAGAAACGCCTTAAGGACGTATTTACGTTTGACGTAGAAAATGGCTGATTTTAGTGGTTTTTCGGGCGATTTTCTAAACAATCCGCTAAACATTCTTAAATGATAAAGGTACCTATAGAAGCACTGGTCCTTTTTCTTTATTTCATGTTGAGAGTTTTTTTCAATTTCACAGATTTTAATTCATTAAAATCATTTTTCCGTAAGACACTCACGCAAAAACCTCGAAAACTAAGTGACTTTCGGTTTAAAAATCTAGATAACTGGAAGACTACAGTTTATTTAAAAAATACCTAGACCTAGTAAAAACAGTTATCTTTCGATGATGTTGACCAAAAATCTAATAAATACTGCACAATCTTTATAAAAAAATAAATCATTTATTCATAAAAAAAAGTGTCAAAATAAATTTGCTATTCCATCCATAGTTTTAGCTGGTTGTAATAAGGATTACTTTTGCACTATCGTAAACTATATAAACCGTGACATTTTCAAACGGCTCTTCAGATGACGCTGAGCGTCTGTCGAGAGCAGACTCTATGTCGGTTGGACCTAGCTGACAGGAGCGTCGTACGTACACAAATAAATTGCAAATAAATGACATAAACGATATTGAGTAATTTATGTAAAGATTTATTTATAACGTTGTCATGGTTACCGGCATACTGTACTATGCAGCTTAGAAATGTAAATCGTGGACTTTTTTTTAACATTTGATGATATCAATAAAATAAATAACTGATTAAAAGGAGCTGATGATGAACCTGATGATAACCCTTTACGAATGACACTAGGGCTGCAAATCTAATAGAAATCTGACTGATCTCATGCTGGCTGACCCTCTGAGACTGCTACTAAGGAAGTACTGCCAGTACTTCCACTTTGTGTGTGACGTTGGAAGGAACGCATCCACCTTAGAAAAAATGGATGGTTAATCGATCACGTTTCCATGGTTTTCGGGAAATCCGATGTCAAAAACTATGTCAATACCAAATTCCATGATGGTCGTCATGATGATTTTCAGGATTTACGTCATGGGTGTCGTTTTTATGGTTTTCGGGTACGCTGATAGCGAAACTTATGTCAATATCCAATTCCAAGATGGCGGTGATGCTGATTTTCATGTTTTACGTCATGGGTGTCGTTTTTATGGTTTTCGGGTACGCTGATGGCGAATATTAAGTCAATATCCAATTCCAAGATGGCGGTCATGCTGATTTTCATGATTTACGTCATGCATGGGTGTCGTTTTTATGGTTTTCGGGTACGCTGATGGCGAATATTAAGTCAATATCCAATTCCAAGATGGCGGTCATGCTGATTTTCATGATTTACGTCATGGGTGTCGTTTTTATGGTTTTCGGGTACGCTGATGGCGAATATTAAGTCAATATCCAATTCCAAGATGGCGGTGTTTGTACGTATTACACTCCGTAATTAATTTAGTTCCATAACGTATCCATAGGTGGCGTTGTCTCAGAATTAAACACGCTATGGTTTCGTTCCCCGACTTATGATATAGGTCAAAGATGATTTTCTTTCGTTGCATTAAAAGTGTTGTGATAAGTAAGTACAGTGTTTCAGTTATACAGGCGGTCATGCTGATTTTCATGATAATTACGTCATGGGTGTCGTTTTTATGGTTTTCGGGTACGCTGATAGCGAAACTTATGTCAATATCCAATTCCAAGATGGCGGTGGTGCTGATTTTCATGTTTTACGTCATGGGTGTCGTTTTTATGGTTTTCGGGTACGCTGATGGCGAATATTAAGTCAATATCCAATTCCAAGATGGCGGTCATGCTGATTTTCATGATTTACGTCATGGGTGTCGTTTTTATGGTTTTCGGGTACGCTGATGGCGAATATTAAGTCAATATCCAATTCCAAGATGGCGGTCATGCTGATTTTCATGATTAACGTCATGAGTGTCGTTTTTATGGTTTTCGGGTACGCTGATAGCGAAACTTATGTCAATACCCAATTCCAAGATGGCGGTCATGCTGATTTTCATGTTTTACGTCATGGGTGTCGTTTTTATGGTTTTCGGGTACGCTGATAGCAAAACTTATGTCAATATCCAATTCCAAGATGGCGGCCAATATTGTTTTTGAGGATTTTCATCATGTGTGTCGTTTCCATGGTTTTTGGGTACGCTGATAGTGAAAATTAAGTAATTACCAAATTCCAATGGCCATGATTATTTTTAGGATTTCTGTTGTGGTCATGGATGATTTTCCTTTTAATGGGTATTGACAACAGTTTCGATATCAGCATATCCGAAGACTATGCAAACGACACACATGACGGAAATCCCGAAAATGAATGTGGGCGCCATCTTGGAATTGAGTATCAATCAATCGACCCGATTTTCAAAGGTTAGACACACATGAAACTTTCAAAGAATAGAGTTACTCTCTTTACTTACTCAATACTTACTCCCGACGAGATTGGCAGAGTTATTTCCCTCCTGGAAGTACTTTCCACCATTTTATTTTTCGAAACTTAAAACGTGACAGGAAGTACTCCTGTGTGCCTCAGATATTGATCAAAGGCATCATGAATGAGGCATATTATGTGTCTCCACTGTCAAACTAAAAAAATAATATATGGGTGCTATACCCCATATAGGTTAATACCTATATGGGGTAAAGCACCCAATAATTGACAGTACAACGTCCTCAACAGATTTTTTTATAAAGTTTTTATGTACTTCCAAAAATGACATTTTTCTGCTAACTCTCTAGGGGAGAAAGCGTAAACATAAATAAATTTCGAAATATTAAAAAAAAACACATTAGCGCTATGCCACACCAGTACAAATAGTACAATAATGAGGTGACTAGGGTCACGAGGTGTCTTTTGGGGTTGAAAGAAACCATAACTCAATTACGCCATTAAATTGCAAATCATTTTTGTAGGAATGAGGTTGGTTATCAAACCTATATAAAGGCGTCTACGCTTTTTCGTAGAGAAGGGTTATGTGTTGTCTACAAAGGAGAGGCTTTTGGAGACGTGAAAATGTTGCGGAGGAATATTATTTAATTTTTATACATTTAATACACATCATTTCTGCTCGGGATTATTTTTGTTATTTCGATCTCACATTTTTATTCGTAATTAAAGATGCAAAACTTTTTTTTTCATACTATTATATTTAGTTCGTACGTTGATTTGTCCTGAAAGTTATGATAATTAGTAACGAAAGGTGTCGATAATTGGCTATAAAGCATTTTTTGTTAAATTTAAAACATTCAATGATTTAATTATGTTAACACTTTATAAATAATTTTAAAAAATCTACAGTAGCCATACCCAGAGCAAGACCTCTATGGGGTTTCCGCAGAAATGATTGTCCTAATCAATCATTCAAGACATTTCAGCAACGGTTCTGTGTTAAGCTTGACTGATTCTTCAACTTTTCTACTATGCCTGATATCAACCAATTAGGTAGTTGACAGCGTCAATATTAAATTGCGAGTAGTCATTTATTAAAAAGATGATCCCAAAACACCTTTAAACATGTATTTCGGTTTTCACTTTACAATGCAAGGGCACCTTTGCATTGGGAGAGAGTGAGAGTTTTTCGATTTAGGTTTAATTTTAAAGCAACATTAGTTTAGTTTACTTTATAATTATATCGAATTTAAAAATAATCAAACAATTACAAAAAGTTTTGCAATTAAGTACTAGAAACTATGACGTCACACCTTGCTATTTCAGTACATTTTCCATACTAAAATTTCATTTTGACAGATCATAAAAAGTAACTGAGTTGAAGCAGGACACTACTCTATTCCCTCGAGGAGGCCCCGCAAGGTGTTGCGGGCGGCCGTGACCCAGCTGCGTATGCACAACCGCGGTGCCATAGCTGGTTCCGAAGCGCCGAGGAGGAATAAAAAAAAAAAGGACACTACCCCATAGATGAAAACAAAAAATATTTCATAGCTCCCATTAGATGCAAATGCAAGTAATATTATAATTCTTAAACACATAAAACTAGTTTTCATTATTTTAGGGCCCCGTCGAATATTTTGTTTTCCAAAAGGGTTCCGTCGCCCTAAAAGTTTTAGTACCGCTGACCTGTAGTATTTTCCGAAAACATTTCATTGCGTCTTGTCTGAAACACGGTAAAGTGTCGATAATTGGGTGTGTTACCCTAGATCAGTATTTGCGGTCTCAGTTTAGTGATAATTCATACCTATAATGTAACAGAATCAGCCCAATTCCTGAAATTAGTTTGTTCAGTATCGACTACGATTACAGCTATTTTTAGGGTTATGTACCCGAAGGGTACAACGAGACCCTATAACTAAGACTCCACGGTCCGTCTGTCTGTCCATCTGTCACCAGGCTGTATCTCATGAACCGTGATAGTCAGACCATTGAATTTTTCGCAGATGATGTATTTCTGTTGTTGCTATAACAACACATACCTACCTACTAAAAATCAGAACAACATAAATATTTAAGAGGGGCTATAAAATAAAAGTATTTTTCAACACACTTGCTCATAAAGTGGCTCTAATTTCACTGCAATTAGGCACATAATGACACCTATAATCAAACTGAGACTTTTTGTTTGCTATTATTCACTAGTGAGTTATAGATTTTTTTTTTCAATTTTGTTGCTAGAGTTGCTTTGTTCTTAAAAAAGTTTCGATACAAAAAAGATCGTATTCAATCGTACTAATAAATTAATACACAAATATGGCTTGCTCATTTCATGCAACTTCGTATTTAAATAGATCATTTCAACTTGTACGTGTTTAATAAACAAAACTTTCACTCAAATATAACTTTGGTTTTCTCTGTAAAAACTTTAAATACCCCATTTTGTACGTGGCTAAAACGCTATCCACGACAAACCAAAGAAAAAGAAACCTAATTTTTTTAGTCCATGGCCGATCGCCATTGTAAGATGCGAGCGCATAGGAAAACGAGGCTGTATGGGCCTAGATCCTTTTGCCTTTTCCAAATTATATAAATAAAAAATTGGAAAACCAATTAATTTTCCCCGCCATTGCGAATGATTATTTTAAAATGATTTTTTAGTATTATTTATTCACAAGTGTGTTGAAAAACGTCGTATGATACACGTGTGTATTGATGATTACCGTCCTCGGCTCTCTTATGACCCTCGCCTACGGCTCGGGTCTCAATGGCGCCTCAGCGGTAATCACCAACTTTACTCACTTGTACCATAATGTACTATTTTTGTTGTTTTTATAGATAATGGTACAGAACCCTTCGTGCGCAAGCCCGACTCGCACTTAGCCGGTTTTTATTCTATTGTTAGTTTTAAAAAAAAATACATTGCATAACTGAATTTAGGGCTACCTATGGAAACCATACTATTAAATTTAAGAAAACTTATGTACGAATGCATCATTTTTTTATATTAATATACTAATTGGGGTGTATGAAGAATTGCGCAAATTCTTTGAATTATTCTGTTACGCGTTGTATATCTTTTCGTCGATTTATTCATTTTGTATGTTTTTACAATTTTAATAAAACATTAAGTACATACCTACATAAAAAATATGTGAATTAATTTATTCAACAAGAAAGCTTTAAAGAAAAAAATATTTTATATTTAAAAGTATGAAAACTTGTTGGTTGCACTCATTATTTCCCCGCAAATCAGGCGGCGCTGTGTGTGTGGACTGCGCATGTAGTAGTACGTCAAAATGCCTAAAATTGACGCGAGTCAAACGTAAATACGTCCATATGGAACACTGCTGTAAGAAAAACCTAGAATAATGCATTAAAAATAAACAGCCTTTCAAAGAACACGTTAATTTATTTGTTTTTTATTTGGAGTCGCCAAAAATAAACACATTACACACACACATCACATCGGGTAAAAATAAAAGTACTGTTTATTAGAAAGGCCTTCAAATTAAAATAAATATAAGCCTATTTTAAATAACGTAATATTTTTTACATAACTTTCACTAATCCGCAGCATCAGAATTAGCTAGCATTAGAAGAACGCACTTAAATTTTGATCTATAAGATGAAGGCAGTAAGTAACAAAAATATAATGAGAGCTTGAGACGTTCAGTAACTTTCTGCCGATCAATCAAGCGTTGCAGTGTTGTGTTCTAATATTATATTAAGGATTTATTATTGATCTATACAGCGTGTAACAAAAAGAATGTATAAACTAGGTAGGTACACACAGAATGAAATTTTATTCGTTTTACATCTGAATTCATCCTGAACAGTGAATATTAAAGACATAAAAAAAGTTAAATCCACTACCAAAAACCAAAACCTACTGAACCCGTAGTAAAATTGATCAGCTTCTTATTCTACACATACTACACTAATATTATAAAGAGGAATACGAATAAACTCAAAAACTACTAAACAGATTTTAAAAATTCTTTCACCAATGGAAAGCTAAAATGTCCCTGAGTAACAATTATAGTATATTTTATTTCCGTGTTCCCACGGGAACGGGAACTGGTAGTGTTTAATAAGTTTCAAATAAAATTGATAAACGTCAACTTTGTATGGTATACATTGAGTATAGGTACTCGTATTTCATGTAGGTACTTAATAAAATTTTGCCTTCCTATGTATTATACTAAAAAATAAAATAAAAAATACTCACGCCTTTTATCCCTAGATCGCTACATTTGATCTGAAGCAAATACACTTAGTGAAGAAACGGAGAGAATGAAATCGATCCTTGGAATAACATTACTTAGCACATAATGTATAATGAAATGTATTTAATTCTTATTACAATTTTTTTGTTATACGTCTGTATAGGTAAATGGAGAGAAATTGAAAGTCATTCTTTAAAGCTAAAAGCGGTAAGTGTGGTTTTTTGGCACTTAGCAAAGTTTTTTTAACTTCAACACCATCTAATAGAAATAGTATGCACTCATTGATTGTGATAACGCGATCATGCAAGCATAGTCATACTAGCCGTGTGCCTCTTTCCAACTTCCATAGTATTTTTTTGAAATCTCTTCTGTTTGCTCATTTATTTATAATTTAAAAAGAATTATAAAGAGGAAAGATTTGTATGTTTGTTAAGAATAAACTCAAAAACTACTGGACCGATTTTTTTTTTTCACTTATGATCAGCTAGAATATCCCTGAGTAACATAGGCTATATTTTATTCCCGTATTCCCAGGTGAAACAGCGCAGAACCGCTTGTCTATTTATAAAGAACTAGGAGCAGTCAGTCCCGTTCCCGTGGGAAAATTATAACCTATTAAAAAGTAGCCTATGTCCTGTCTCAGGTTTTAGGCTATATATCTGTACCAAATTTCATTTCAATCGGATCAGTAGTTTAGACGTGATTGCGTAACGCACAGAAAGACAGAGTTACTTATGCATTTATAATATTAAATCCTAAGCAAGGATTCCTGTGCAAAAAGTACATTGCAAGTTAAATAAAAGCTTGTAAAAACGTTCTGTATTTAAACAAAATCGAAGCAAAAGCAAAACGTATTTTAATCTTGCAGCCGTCTTCTTTTACTCAATGTTCAAAATTTCAAACTTTGAACTCAAAATGTGTGAGTAAATAAAAGTTTTAAGTTCGATACATGAACCACGATACCTGACTCCGTTTAAGTTTCCCGCAGGGCTTCCGAAGTTCACCGGTGTTATAGAATAAACATCTTCAAAACGAGTTTCCGGAGTTATCTCGTGTAAAATAATTAATTACTAACCGTAGTTATGCTGTTAGTATATTCAAGTAACTTCGCGAATCGATAATAAGAACTTTGCCTTCTACACCAGACATCGAAGAAAAGACAGGGCAATCGTTTGCAGGGTTTTAAAAACAACATTACATAAAAAATATCGATGCATTCAAAATACAAGAGCAGCCTGTACCTTACCTTACGGTTAAGGAGCCTGCTTCACATGATGTTAATCAGTGAGGCTCGGTTTCGAATCCTGGCATGTACATATTCATCAATAGCTCGACGGTGAAGGAAATAAATATTATAATAATAATATAATCTCACGCCTTTTATCCCCGAGGGGGTAGGCAGAGGTATTCCATTACTGGATAATTATACCCACATTTCACGAGATATATTGGACCCCTTAACGTGATAGATGGTGAGCCCATCTCCGGACCGGGGCTGTTTACACATGTCTCAGAATTAATTCTGAGACCAGCGGGTTTCCACACGATGTTTTCCTTCACCGTCGAGCTAGTATAAGTTTTTGAAAAACTCATTGGTACATGCCAGGATTCGAACCCGAGCCTCACTGATTTTCGGCTGACTCTTTAACCGTACGGGCTATCACTGCTAATGAATTACTGGTGAAGGAAAACATCGTGAGGAAACCCGCAGGTCCCAAATTAATTCTGAGGAATGTGTACAGACCCGGTCCGGCGATGGGCTCACCACCTATCACGGGTCCAAAGAATATCTTGTGACCTCATTTTGGGTCATTCGGTTAAAAAAACCTATGAGCAATAAATGAAGAAAATTCCTTTATTTTCTAATAATTTTGAAAGATATATCAGCTGTAAACGAATTTCTCTAAAAGACTAGCCTTAGCCTATATTGATTCAGCTGTTCGAGGCAATTCGAAATTTAAACAACAATGATAGCGGTCACCTTTGATGGTCGACGCAAGCGCAGAATGTGCAAACAGATAGTGGTTTTGTTTATCAACCAATTGTACAACGAAGTTAGCATTCTTTTAGCAAGTGTAGTGCTAATTACAGTAAAGTAGCAGTGATACTGTGATAGCCTGATTTAAGTGAGTCCATCTGTCATGTATGTTGGTTTGACTTCGATTCCTGGATGGATCTGATTTTCTAAAATGCACGCACAGATTTTAAAGTCAAAGTCAAAGTCAAATGCATTTATTTCAGTAGGTATTGAATATACACTTAGAAAAGTCAATACTTCATATATAATAACAAGGCACTCTAAACTCGTCCATGAAGATTGGCTAAGTGGATCTAAACAGCATCCCATCTCCAGCACCGACGAGTTGCTGGTTCCAAATGCAATACCCCGAGAAGAGCCAGCAAGAAACTCAAGGGCAATTATTACTAGTTCGACGGTGAAGGAAATATGAAGCATGTGTAATGTAACACTTCAATTCACTTAAATTCAATTCTTTATTTGCTTAACAAATGGTGACTACATTGATGGTATTTAAGACTACAGCAATGACACGTGATACCCCGTAGGGGCACTTATTATAGTACCACTGTAAGGTGGTGACTGTTCATTTTTCGGGATACGAAAATAAAACATGTGCGAAAATCTTGACATTTTAGAAATGAAATCCTCTACGCTGGAGTCCGCATATTATGTCTTTCCCTTCAATTCATTCTTAATTTCCAAATTCCTTTAAATTTTGCATTTACTTCCTATAAATTTAATACATATTTAAACTTAAATTTTGCAGGATTTTTGGTAATTTATTAACCATAAATTATTAATAAATTACCAAAAATCCTTTGTTAGAGTATGGCATACCTACATAAGTACTCTGTATGCATCGTTAAAGTTGCAAAATTATAGTTTTTCATATGTATTTTGGTAGTGTCTTATTAGTTTCATAGATCTACTAACGAAAGAGTATTTTTCGTTTATGTCTCATTTAACTACCTGGCGTTCAGCGGCAGTGACCACCCAAATCCTCTATTTTCCCGTCCCCGTCGTTTTTTTCTAATAGCACGTTCAGACGTGTTCTCAACAACTCGGCAGGTTATACAACGTAATCGGATATCTATAGAATTCTAATTAGTGGTTTCTAAAAATGTTACTTTCCATAGTACAGTTTGGTCTGTTCATTCGAGTAACCTTATAGCACATCCCATTGATCTCAAAAGGCTCGTTCAACCCAACTAACTTGTAAATTAAAAGTAAAGTTTCCCGATTGGTTTTCGCAGTCGATTGGGCGATCAGGGAACTTGGTACCGGAATAGGCCTGCAATTTTATGGAATGACTCCCTCGGGGATCAAGGACAACTTTCTATTAATTTGTGTTGTATGGTTGGCTGGGCCTTTATGTGTATTTAATGTGCCTACCTAAGGTTTAATAGGGAATAGACAAGGATTTCTGTTGTTTCGGGTAAAGATGTACCTACGTTTTACTAAAAAATATAAATAAATAAAAACTCACGCTTTTTTATCCTCGAGGGGGTAGGCAGAGGTATTCCATTTCTGGATATACCCACTTTTCACGAAATATTCATTGGACCCCTAAACGTGATTGGTGGTGAGCCTATCTCAAAAAAAAATATGTATACGTCCTAAAGTCAAATTCCTATAATTTATTGTCTCTAAACAAAGACAAAATACCTATTATGACATCGTTGTTGAAAAAGGTGAAATCCTAGTGACCGTGTACCAATGACTTTTTCAAGAAACTTAGGCACAAATTTTTCACTAGCTCGACGGTGAAGTAAATATTGTGAGGAAAACCGCAGGTCACAGTAAGAAAATTAATTGTAAGTATCTAAGGTACCTATGTGTAACAGTACCCTAGTCCAGCGGGTATCTATGTTTACCAGTCAGTACCCTAGTACAGTGAGTCCTGACTCCTACCATGTCCTACCTCCCGCGTGAGAATATACATTTGTTACTAGCAGGTGCCCGGCGGCGTTGCTCGAGCAGATTCGAGAATTTAGACTTTTATAAATTTTTACTACTGCGTCCAGTGTAAGTAAGCAACATAAGTATAGTTATCTATTACTTCTTCATATCAATCGTTGAAAGCAATAAAAGAAACTGAAACAGATAAAGCAAATCAATTACCCAGCTTACCCACGTGTACCGTTCTGGAATAACACAATTATATTTACATTAACACACTCAATACATTTCCTGTGAGTTAAAACAATCATTTTCCTGTATCGTTGTGGAAATAACATCCAATGACTCAATGGTTGGTTACCGGTCAGCTGTTAAGCTGCTGACAAAATACTAGTAGTCTATTGAAACAAATTTAGTTCTAGCTAAAAAGCCGCTAGAAATGTTTGACCAAATCTGCGTTAGAATGTTCTAGTTATTTGTAGTAAACATTACAAAGTATTCCAGCAGACGTATCACAGAGACCCGATACCGTTTCCGTTCGATTTGAGTCGAATCTATCGACATCGGACGAATCTATCGACATCGGAAACGAATCTATCGAGATGGGCTGATGTTGGTATCGAAAACTAATGTCACATATGACAGTTGGTTTCACATATGACATTAGTTTTCGATACCAACATCAGCCCATCTCGATAGATTCGTTTGCAATGTCGATAGATTCGACTCGAATCGAACGGAAATGGTATCGAGTCTCTGTGAATACGTCTGCAGGAATGGTTGCTAGTCGTATCACCTAAATCGTTTTTTAGTATTTGTTGTAATAGCGGCAACAGAAATACATTTGTGAAAATTTCAACGGCCTAACTATCACGATTCATGAGATATATACAGCCTGGTGACAGACGGACAGACAGACAGACGGACGGACGGACAGCGGAGTATTAGGAGTAGGGTAAATATTGAGTTATTCGTCCATTTGTCGCGCACTACCTTTTTTATTGTAAATTTAAGACTTGGGTTTTCTCATGGATGCATGAACTGGACGAAATTAAAATGGGACCAATCTGGAAGCACCAGGGGGTCGATTTTTGAATCTCACCAAGTCACTAATTCTCACCGATGTGAGTGATTTCCGAAAGTTCGTATTTTTGAAACTCATCGGTGACTTACATTTGTCATACTTATATCGATTTACGAGTGCCCACCCACTCGTAATTGAAATCACCATGCGATTGTTTTTGACAGTTGACGTATGTGACATCTGCTAAAAGTGCCAAAGTATGTTTTTCGGAAGAATTTGCAGCGGGGCTCGATCGTGATATTTTGTGATTGTGACGATTTATTGGAAACAGCGTGTGACTTTCAAAAATACGGCTTTTGGAAAATGGTGACATAAAAGTCATCGGTGATAATTTTAGTCACCGGTGATTTTGATATCACCAGTGAGATTCAAAAAATCGCACTCCTGCTGTCAAAAAAATATCCAAATCGGTTCACCCAGTCAAAAGTTCTGAGGTAACAAAAAAAAAAACATATATTCGAATTGATAATCTCCTCCTTTTTTTGAAGTCGGCTAAAAACTGGTGTTGCAGGCATGCAATACTACAAGCGCCTGACACATTAAAACACGCAATTGTTGACACCCCAACAGTTTTATTCAAAATTAACGATACACAATTATGTTTAGAATAACGAAATAAACACGGTGGTTTTATCGAAGATATTTTTGTCTAAATAAAACACAAGTTTAGTTTCGTTAATTTTGAATAAATCTTTTGGGGTGTCAATTAATTGGCACAGTGAACTAGGGTGTCAATAATTAGGTGTTTTACTACTTCTTTTGTAAATATTATTTCGCCTGTTCAGCTGATTGCGGACATAGTATATCAAAGACTGCGCAATATATTAGCGTGTTGCAGCTAACAAATTGCTGCGTGAATGGGTGACGTGCCTACATGCTGATATATGGTTATGACAACGCGTTGAACGTCTATTGCCGTGGTCGTTCACCCTTGTTGCTAGTTATTACCAGTTCGCACCGGTTCTCGGTCAGAGAGGACTTGTAATCTTATTTTGATTCTGTTTTGACTTCTGTTGCTCTATACGGATAATAAATAGAATTAATTGACACGCATAAGTTAGTTACACAGGCTATGGGTGCCGGTGGTGTAATATTCAGAAAAAACCGACCAAGTGCGAGTCGTACTCGCGCACGAAGGGTTCCGTACCATAAAAACAGCAAAAAATGCGATAGTTGTATAGGAGCTCCTTTAAATATTTGTTTTATATTGGTTTTAGTATTTCTTGTTATAGCGGCAACAGAAATACATATTTTTTTGAAAATTTCAACTGTCTAGCTATCGTGGTTCTTGAGATACAGCCTGGTGACAGAAAGACGGACGGACGGACAGTCAGCAAAGGCTTAGTAATAGGGTCCCGTTTTAACCATTTGGGTACGGAGCCCTAAAAAGTAAAAAAAACACAAATACAGCCCGAGGGGGTCAATATGTATTCTGTTTCTGGATAGTACCTAAAAACTTTTCACCAGTGCTCTTTGTCGACCCCTAAACGTGACACACAACCCCTCAGATAATAATATATAAGTAGACAAGTACATAAGGTGGTTCATCGTTATGTAAAAGAGAAACATAGGTATTCCCAGAAATGGAATAGCTCTGAAGAATAAATTTAAAGAACCAAAGATAAAATTTAAATAACTCAAAATTGGAATTTAAGTCTTACGACTATTTCATTATCTGTGCATTTTACATTATTGCCTTTTGCACGTGTAAGGCTCTGTCTTATGTCGCAACTAGGGAGGGACTACGATTACCACAGAACCATTTTATAGATACCTAAGTTACTTATACCGGAAAGGTTTAGAAAACCGTTGTTGCGAGGACAACACTATTATGTAATGATGCACCTCGGCTGCTCTCGCGATAACCTATTTCGAGAAGATAATTTAAAAGTTCATAGAAAGCACGATAATAAAAGGTGTAAACAGAGATAGAAAGCTAGATGCATAGTCAGAGATAGTAACACAAAAATTTTGGTGTTCTTGTCCGCGCAGACCCATACTTACCTATTCACATCATAAACCCGGAATAGCCCAGTGCTGAGCGAAAGTCTTTCACACATGAGAAAGTATTGGCCATACCATACCATAGGCCCCAGAATTATTGGCCTTGGCCCGGCGATGGGCTCACCAACCGTCACTTGTAGGGGTTCAAAAAAGGATAAATGTTTATTTTCATAAATTCAATACCTTTTCCCAAATAAGGAAGATGTTCTCAAATCGACGAGTAATGTCCTTTTTTGTATTTTGTTATGAATTTCCTCAAATTAACTCCTGAATTTATCAGATATGTATGTACACATGCAAGTACCAATATATTATGTACCTTATTGTGATGCGATTAAAATATCTGTAATCTGTATCCCACAGCAACACTAAATTTTCTCAGAATGTTATCTGGCCTATATCCGCGGGGCGTACCAAATATATTGCCTAATACTAAATTATACACAATAGCGACTATGTACATTGAAACCTGGCGGAATCCTATTGTTCAAAGTGTTATTTTACGACAAAGAATAATGTCCTCTTCTCAAAATTATCTTTTCTCTTAATGTCTTTTTCTCTAAATGGCCTTTTCTCTCTTGTCTGCGCTATGAGCAGTTTACTTTTAATTATTTTCAAAAAGTATTTTATTTCGTACACGTAAATTTGCGATAACGTCTTTTTCTCGAAATGGTATTTTCTCAAATATCTCGCCTAATATAATCTCATTTTCATCATTGTCTTGACCTTTCCTATAACGAGTATCTAGGTTTCGCAGTTAATCATCTTCTTCCATTTTTCCCAATAAGCCGGCATATATAATTTCACTTTCTTGTTGCACATATTATCTTCTATACATTTTTTCTTTTTGTTTCCCATCTTCATTCCTTAAATAAATAATAATCTCACGCCTTTGATTCCCGCGAGGGTAGGCAGAGGTATTCCATTTCTGGATATACCCTCTTTTCACGAGATATTCGTTGGACCCCTAAACGTGATAACGTAAACGTGGTGGTCTGTTATACGTGTCTCAGAATTAATTCTGGGACCTGCAGGTTTCCTTACCATGTTTTCCTTCACGTCTTCATTAATTCCACATTCATATAAAGGACTGTTCTTTCAACATTACTTACATTCCTTTGTATTACTGCATGTCCGTACTATGACAAACCACCTGGTCTATCAACATCTTTTTCACTGGCGCTACTTTCATACTTCCTGTAATGTATTACTGTTGCTCAGATTTTCTACTTATTACTATTTTTCTTTTACCCAGCTCGTTAGGTACTGTAAGCGTATTACAAAATTTCCGCCTCTAAAACTAACTCAACTCGACAACGGAAAGGAACAGAGTTCGCTAAACAATGCACTTATTTAGGTCAACATCTCAATTCAGGCTACTCGGTACACAATAAGTTGCAACACAGCAAAGGTTATCAAGTGAGAGGTTCCGTACAGCCGAACGGAAGGCTGCAAGGCTGTGGCTAATGTGGTGTTTATGACAGGTTTAGATTGAGGAATAGCCTCAGGAAATGTTATGTTTCTGGCACAAGCCTGATGAAGGAAAACATCTTAAGGAAACCCTGCCACAGAATTGGTTCTGACTAAGGCATGTGCATGTCTTCTCGGGGTACTGCATTTGGAACCAGCAACTCGTCGGTGGAGATGGGCTGCGGTTTTCATTTAGCCAATCTTTATGGACGAGTTTAGACTGCCTTGTTATTAGACTATTGACTTTTCTAAGTGTAGTTTCTATACCTACAGAAAATAAATGATTTTGACTTTGACAACAGCACCCGTATCGGAGATAATAATACATACGGGTGCAAAGTGAGTACTTCCAGGAACGGCATGGAAAACGTCCTCGTATAACTTTATCACAGAAAAACTCAACAATACGAAACAAAATCCAATTTGGTTTCACAATGAAATCGTCATAGCTAGGCAGTGCATTGCTCGTTACGATTGGCTGTACCGATACTAGTTTACGATTGGCTACCTGTGTTTGGTGGAGTTTAGGCTACGACTGTCTTCAGTAGGTATTTGATTGACGGTATGAAAGACAAATGACAACCGAATGAATCGATATTGGGCTGACAATGTGTTATGTAGCTGTAGAGCTTATATTATAAGCTTGGGAGGTACGGTGGCGTCTACGCTGGCCTCTGGTCCTCTAAATTCGGCTCCCAGGACTAGAGGCCTGCCCCTGGCCTGACGGGCTTCCAAATTTAGCGAAAAGTTAAGTTAGGCTAAGAGGCAGTTAGGTGTTGGTTGGAGGCTTCATAGATACAAATACGATTAAAGCTACTCTAAATGCCATGGGCCTCGCCTCAAAATCCAAAAGTTCTAAGACCAGGGGGGCCTCTTTCAGTTTTTTCGCCCCGGGCCTCCGACAGGCTTAGTCCGCCACTGCGTCTACGAACAGTTAATCTTGTCTGTGGCTCATGTAACATAATTATAAGATTCTAGGTAATGAAAAGGTCAAGTATCGAACTGGATGGTGTATATTTCCATGGCTTCAAATGGTAACCAGTTAGGGGTTTTGCAATAAACTGTACTACTACATTGATGTAGTTAGTCAATTTCAACTACATAATTATATTATGTGTATTATGATTTATGATTATAAAATCATATGTCACATGAATTCTAACAATCCAAAATAAACCTAACGCTATGATAATAAAGCGCTTTATTGTTCTGGTAAATGGAATTAATTATTTTAATATTGTAACCTTATCAATTTGATGTTTTATTAAATATTATGTGATTGAGATGTATTTAGAAATCGCGAACGGTTTCGTTCGCTTAGTTGGTCGGTTAATTTTAATGCCATTCTAGCTAAGAACTACGTTTGTTGTTGTTGGTTATACGTAATATATTAGTATGGGTTAATGTAGTTTAATTAGTTTAATTTTTTATAAATATCTACATTTCATTACTATCATTATGTCATATACGAGTATATTTAAGATATTAGAATAGGTTTCTTTGTTTTTCTGTTAATTTTATGTTGTTCTATCTACTTGTACAATATAAGACTTATTAAGTAGAAAATAAACTACGTTCAGTGACTATATGCACTTCTCAATTTCATTTAGGCGCGCTGTCAAGCCGCGCACATCACAACAACAAGTATAACTCTAATTTCAATCTTTTACATTTTTCATTCTATTCGACTTCGACTACGTTTACGTCTTAAGCTGGGGTCCCACGGTCCGCTATTCTACGGATCAGCTACACTCAGCCGACGAGCACGGACGGCGACGCACCACAGGCAGGGCCGGTCCAACGGTGCGTGTCGGTGTGTGTAGATGTTTTTATGTTGTCATAATGCAAAGCGAAAGAAAGAGAGAGAAGAGCGCACCTTTGAAGTTACCGACTCACGATGGATACGGGCGCACCGCCACAGACGTTCTGTGCTATCACGGACGAGGCCGGTCCCACGGTGCGTCGTGCGAGCTGGTCTGCGTGCATCCGCGATTTTACGGACCGTGGGACCCAAGCTTTACGGTTTTAAAAAGCAACTAAATGAACGAACGATAGCTATCCTAATAATATTATAAACGCGAAAGTTTGTATATATGGAATGTTTGTTGCTCTTTCACGAAAAAACTACTGAACGGATTTTTATGAAACTTTACAGCTAAATAACTTATACATCAGAATAACACATCACTACATAGTATAAAACTAAGTCGCTTTTTCTGTCCCTATGTATGCTTAAATCTTTAAAACTACGCAACGGATTTTGATGCGGTTTTTTTTAATAGAGTGATTCAAGAGGAAGGTTTTAGTATAAGAATTGCACCCGTGCGAAGTCGGGGCTTCTATATTTTATTCCCACGGGATCGCGAACTACGCAGGTGAAACCGTGAGGAGTTGCTAGTACCTAATATACCTAGTTATTGTATACGATAAACCCTGTTGTGTCAGGTTTGGCATATCGCGAAGGAAATGTCGTCATGCCTGTTCAATCACCTTGTAACAGAGGACGTGGCGCAACATGTACTAAGATAATAGCTATAGGTTTCTTACTTAAAATTTCTCTGCCTGTTAAGCATCTAGGTCATATGAGAGTCATGGTCAAATTTAATTTAATAAAATTTAGGCTGTTCTGATTCTCTAACTAGGATAAAAGTGTCAAAGTTACATATTTCAGAATTGGGATGTGAGAGCAGTTACAACTAAACTTTAGTTTACTAAAGTTATAATACCAACTAAGTGAAGAAGGACGATTTAAGAAAAGATTAATTGTAAAGATATCATTGAAAAACATAATCCAAGAAAATTTTGCAGGTAAATGTATTTATTTAACATTAAGTTTTACTTGTGACTTCATCCGCGCTCTGAAGTATATAGTGTTTCATATTTTCTGAATGTCTTTAACTTGTTTTTTTTTGTTTTATGGTTTTTTGTTTGAAACCATATCTTTAGATGATATTTTTATTTGTTTTTATTGTAAAGAACTCAAATTATAATATGTGTAAATAGAATTTAAGTAGTATTTAACTTTGAAATAAATCAAACATACATACATACATAATCTCACACCTTTTTCACTAGCGATTCCGAGCGGCTTCACGAGCGTAATTCCCGTTCCCATGGGAATACGGAAATAAAGTATAGCCTTTGTTACTCAGGGATATTGTAGCTTTCCATTAATAAAAGAATCTTTAAAATCGGTCTTGTATATTTTGAGATTATTCGTTACAAAGATACAAATCTTTCACCTTTATAATATTGACGGGCCTGTTGGCTCAGTTGGTAGTGACTCTGCCTTCTGAGTCGAAGGTCGCGGGTTCGATTCCCGTTCGGGGCCAACATTTGTGTGCATGAACATGTCTGTTGGCTTCGTGTCTGGGTGTTTAATATTTAAATAAGTATATCTATCAGTTATTTAGTACCCATAGTACAAGCTCTGCCTAGTATGAAACTAAAAAACCGTGCGTGAATTTTATTGTGTCCCACAATTTATTATTATTATTAGTGTAAACATATTTACGATCCAGTAATCATGGTAGCTGTCACGTATGCTGTAAACCAATCAGTGTTCTTGTGATGTAACGTGAAAGTCAAGTTTACAACCTTGTCCGAGTATTTGCCGTCATTGAAGGTCGCTTAACTGATTTTGCATTTAAATTTCGCAAAATACTCAACATAAGTGTTTAATTAAGTTGTGCGGTCGACGATCGAATCTGAGGTTTGATGCCAATTGGGTAACGGGAAAGTGTGAAATGTTTTATTGTAATCTATATAGGTATACAACGCGTAACAGAAAAAGCGCAATTCCTTATACACCCCAATCAGTATATTAATATAAAAAAAATATGATGCAATCGAACTTTAGTTGTCTAACCAATGTTCTCAAATATCGATTAATAATAGCACGATTTCCATAGGAAGTACTAAATTCAGCTACGCTAATTCATTTTTGGGAAAAATTTTACACATATTAAAAATAGCTGAAATCGATTAAGTAGTCGATACTGAACAAACTAATTTCAGGAATTGCGCTTATTCTGTTACATGTTGTATTTATAAGAAAATACGTCCCTATTTCCCTTGGCCACGAGTATCAAGAGTGAATTGCTGGACCAATTTCACGAAGTCTTTTTTTAGGGTTCTGTACCCAAAGGGTAAAAACGGGACCCTATTACTAAGACTTCGCTGTCTGTCCGCTGTATCTCAAGAACCACGATAGTTAGACAGTTGAAATTTTCACAAATTATGTATTTCTGTTACTTCTTGTCTGGGTGTTTATTTATTTAAGTATGTCTTATCCGTTGTTTAGTACCCATAGTACAAGCTCTGCCTGGTTTGGGACTGAATAACCGTGTGTAAATTGTGTCCCATAATGTATTATAATTCTAAGAATTTGTTACAGCACCAGGAGTGCGATTTTTGAATCTCACTGGTGATATCAAAATCACCGGTGACTAAAATTATCACCGATGACTTTTATGTCACCATTTTCCAAAAGCCGTATTTTTGAAAGTCACACGCTGTTTTCAATAAATCGTCGCCATCACAAAATATCACAATCGAGCCCCGCTGCTAATTCTTCCGAAAAACATTCTTTGGCAGATGGCACTACGTCAACTGTCAAAAACAATCGCATGGTGATTTAAATTACGAGTGGGTAGGGGCACTCGTAAATCGATATCATAGGTATGACAAATGTAAGTCACCGATGAGTTTCAAAAATACGAACTTTCGGAAATCACTGACATCGTGCATCGGTGAGAATTATATAGTCACTTGGTGAGATTCAAAAATCGACCCCCTGGTCCGGCGATGGGCTCACCACCTATCACGTTTAGGGTCCAGAAAATATAGTGGTGAAACGAAAAATAAAACTGGTGAAAAGTAAAACGTGAGCATTATATGGAATACCTCTTCCAAATTTTTTTGGGATAAATGGCGTGAGATTATTTTATTATTATTATTAATAATAATAATAAAATAAAACAGAGGTATTCCGTTACTGGATATACCCACTTTTCACGAGATATATTGGACCCATAAACATTGTGGTGAGCCCATCGCCGGACCGGGTCTTATTTACACATGTCTCAAAATTAATTCTGGGACCTGCGGGTTTCCTCACGATGTTTTCCTTCACCGTCGAGCTAGTGATAAATATGTACGTATGTTTTTGAGAAACATATTGGTAGGTACATGCCAGGATTCCGATCCTCACTGATTTTCATCATGTGAAGCAGGCTCTTTAACCGTAACGTAAGGCTATCACTGCTCTTATTATTATTATCATTCATAATTTACTTTCACTTAGCATAGCGAAACATGGAGTGACAAAAACTCTTAAAAAATATGGTCTCGCTTGCAATAAACATTGAAGACCTCGATTTCACAAAAGTGGTTACCTTAACTTTTATACTTTAAGTCGTATATTCACATTGTTATATAGATACGTAAAGATCGTTACCTTAAAAATAAACTTAAAAACTCAACTTTCTCCTTAATCTTAATTATCTTTACTACTTACTTACGCATATATTTATTTGAAGACTCATAAATAGTTTGCTCCCAATTAAATTAAATTAGTTTAGATTTAAGAATTCTTAAATTATTTATAGGTAAAATTTATGCTCTTTATACGAGTAGTTCCCAGGTGATACGATAAAATACAAGACAAATACACTGACAGAGTTACTTTCGCGTTTAATTATATTATTAGGGACAAACCCCTAAAAGCTAGGAAACAACTAATTGTTTCTTAGCTTTTTCCCTCGACTGCGTTCACGTTCTACAATAATAAGTAGCCTATTTTATTTCTCAAAGATTTTTGAAGATTTAGTCAAGATTTTTTTCTTCCAACCTCTTTATAATAATAATAAATAATAATATAATCTCACGCCTTTAATCCCCGAGGGGGTAGGCAGAGGTATTATTCCATTACTGGATATACCCACATTTTACGAGATACATTGGACCCCTAAACGTGATAAGTGGTGAGCCCATCGCCGGACCGGGTCTACTTACACATATCTCAGGACTAATTCTGAGACCTGCGGGTTTCCCCACGATGTTTTCCTTCACCGTCGAGCTAGTGATAAATATGTAAGTAAGTTTTTGAAAAACTCATTGGTACATGCCAGGATTCGAACCCGAGCCTCACTGATTTTCGGCCGGTTCTTTAACCGTAAGGGCTATCACTGCTCTTTGTTCTTAGGTTTCAAGCTATCTACCAAACTTCATCAAGAAAGGTTTAGTAAATTTCGCATTTATTGAAAACTGTGTAATTTGTAGGTAGACATATATATATATACGTAAGTTAAGTACTTTGTTATATGTGAAGTCATAATGTATTTCCGTTTGCCCCGGTTTAATAGCCTTGTGCCAAATGGGGCCCTTTTGTTCGGTTTTGTTTTAAATTAATTAACTCGTTGTACGGTGCAGCGGTTTTATTATGAGGGGCGGGTGGTATCCGAATTTCCCTTTTCCATATTTCAAATTTTTCGCCGCGATTTTTGACGCTGCGTAATTTTAATTGGTATGGCCTCGTAAACTCACTTGAACGGTTAAGTTGGTAATTAAATTGTTAGAACTTCAGCTTTTTACTTTTGAACATTAATAAAATTCTTTATGTATTAGTAAGTATTTTATTTATTATATAGATAGCAGTGATAGCCCTGACGGTTAAAGAGCCGGCCGAAAATCAGTGAGGCTCGGGTTCGAATCTTGGCATGTACCAATGAGTTTTTCAAAACTTACGTACATATTTATCACTAGCTCGACGGTGAAGGAAAACATCGTGAGGAAACCCGCAGGTCTCAGAATTAATTCTGAGACATGTGTAAATAGACCCGGTCCGGCGATAGGCTCACCACCTATCACGTTTAGGGGTCCAATGTATCTCGTGAAATGTGGGTATATCCAGTAATGGAATACCTCTGCCTACCCCCTCGGGGATGAAAGGCGTGAGATTATACATACATATACATTTATTTATTATTAGCGGGTTCCCAGCGGCGTTGGCAGCGCAGATCCAGTTTATTCCCGTTCCCATGGGAACTTCCAAAAATCCCTTCATTCCCCTACAACATACACTACATACCATCTTTTAAGTTTCTATTCGTTATTGTTTCGGAATAGTACGTATTTTTTATATACGTACCTACGTAGTTTTTAACCAGTTTGTTCCTGTAGGTATGAGATATTTTCCTGGAATAAAAAGTATCCTAGATGTTGACCCGGCTACTCGGTTATCTCCATACCGAATTTCATCAAAGGAATTGTTCTGACTTATACCGGGCGCAGCGTTTTGCAAACGTTCATAGCGACAAAACTATCACCACCGATCTGTGGAACAAACTGTCGGCTGCGGTGTGTCCGGCCGATACGACCTTCAAACCTTCGCTTCAAAAAGAGAGCTCAATTACACCTCAAAGGCCGGCAGCGCACTTGTGACTCTCGAGTTGCAGGTGTCCATGGGCGACGGTAGTCCTTACCAACAGGTGACCCGTCTGCTCGTTTGCCTATACATACTATAAAAAACCTGCCTCCAGAAGCACTCGGGTAAATAACTAATTTATGTAGCTCTAAACTAGGTATCGACTAAATGTAGGTATTGATCGGTTGACCGCTTTCCAGCATAAAAGTAGCATTACACTGTTTATCCAGATAAGAGCCGTGTTATTCCGTTTTATCCGGTTATCGGCGACCGGCGCACTCCGCCACTGTTCTACCTATTATACGCGAGTCGTAATAATAATACGTATAACATTAGGTACAGACCCGATCCGGCGATATGCACCACCTATCACGTTTAGGGGTCGGATATTCTCGTGAAAAGTGGGTATTTCCAGAAATGGAATACGTCTGCCTACCCCCCTTGGGGATAAAAGGCGTGAGATTATTATTATCATTATTATTACTACCCGATTCACAGTATGCTATGATCGCTACTACCGAGCGATAGGCAGAGGTATTCCATTTCACGAAATACCCACTTTTCAGGAGAAATTCTTTGGACCCCTAAACATGATTGGTGGTGAACCCATCGCCGGACCGGGTCTGTTACACATGCCTCAGAATTATTTTTTTTATTATTTTTTAGGTACTAGCGACCCGCCCCGGTTTTCCCGTCCGGTTTTTAAAACTTTCCTCTTCACTCTATCTATTAAAAAAACGCATCAAAATCCGTTTTAAAGATCTACGCATACAGACAGACGGTAAGCGACTTTGTTTTATACTGCTTAGTGATAATGATACGTTGTGTTCAAGAAATGAGTCATTTTAAAACAAAGATTTTTCTATGTAAGTTCAGATAGATGTGGCCGTTTCTTGGTGGTCATACTGGCATGTCATACTAATATGACCAGTGAGAATCGCTTGTATTGGTGGTCATATTATTTTTATAAACATCCTATATACATTTTTGCTACATATGTATTAATAAAGTACAATTCGCTCAAAGTTCAAAACAACGGTTTTATTTATTTTAACGAAGCTTTTCTAAAAAAAAACCGACGCTGATCTCATTATGCTTCTACCAATAATCCCGCTAATAAATATTATTATGTAGTTCCGGTGTGATCTTAAGCTAATATTAAGTCTTTTGGATCACGGAAAAGCCTTTGGAAGGTAGTACAGTCAACAGGAGCCATTTCTTGTTAGTTATTTGAGTGATTAAAAATAAACTGTTATATTAATTTTTACACATAACATATATCACAGTTTATCTTATTTTTGTATATGTTGGTAACATTTTTTATTTAAGTAAAAACACATTATGGTCACGATTTTTAGGCAGAGACATTCAATTCCAGGAAATATTCACTTTAGACCAGTATTTTAGATCCAGCGATAACTGGATCGGGGTGCTACTACATGGGTCTCCTCACGATGTTTGTCCTCGTCCAAAAGACCTCTATAGCAATCCAGGGTGGAAATCCTTTGAACTAGGTACGATTAAGCATGAACTTTTTGACAGATTTTTTTTTTGTTACCTGGACAAAGCATGTTGCGGATTCTAATAAAAAAAATCTCACGCCTTTTATCCCCGAGGGTAGAGAGAGGTATTCCATTTCATGAAATAATCACATTTCACCAGTATAATCATTGGGTCCCTTAACGTGATAGATGGTCAACCTATCGCCGGACCGGGTCTGTTACACATGACTCAAAATTAATTCTATATTCTAAGAATGTAAGTATTTTTTATTTAAAATAACCTGTTGTATATATTTTGCATGTAATTTTAATATTAATATTAGTACAGTGAATAGAGACCAAATAAGGGGGTTACCTTACAAACGGTCCGGTAGTTCTAAATTTTTTACATGTTGTCTAGGATGGTTGTTAAGTGTTTAAAATGCAAAATGCACAATTCCCCCCCCCCTCCGCGCCCGCCGCCATCTTGAAAAAACCGAAAAAAATCGGCACTTTTTTTAGATTTTCACTTATATCTTTGTTTCGGTGCATTTTAGCTACAAAACAGTTCTATTCAATGTTGTAGAGAATAAAATTCCCTATAATATACGTGTTAAATTTTGTTTGTAGGGCAGATAGTTCACGAGATATGATATTTTGAAAAATATAAAAAAAATACGCATTTTCCGGAAATTTTTCAAACTTATCGTATAAACAATATGCCGTTGTTTTCATTTTAATGCTTACTGCCCCCTCCGTAAGGTTGGTTAAAAAAGTATACATCCATTTTGTAGGTAATTAAATTCTCTACAATTTTTATTCTTAATACTTGTTTTTCTCAAATAGGCCAAAATTGAATTACAGCGTTCTAAAGTTAGAAGTTTGAAAAATTTGAAAAAAAGTTTGAAAAAATGCGTAATTTTTTATCTTTTTTAAAATATCATATCTCGTGAACTATCTGCCCTACAAACAAAATTTAACACGTATATTATAGGGAATTTTATTCTCTACAACATTGAATAGAACTGTTTTGTAGCTAAAATGCACCGAAACAAAGATATAAGTGAAAATCTAAAAAAAGTGCCGATTTTTTTTCCGTTTTTTCAACAACAACAACCATCCTAGACAACATGTAAAAAATTTAGAACTACCGGACCGTTTGTAAGGTATAAGCTCTCTATTCACTGGGTTATATTTCAAGATGCATTAATAAATTTTGATAATAACAAATTTTTTTACTCGTCCTTGTAATTAACTCGTATTTTAAGTAAATTTTATAATAGAAGACCTTTTCGTACTAACTTGATATACTTCCATAAATTTAAGCTCTGCTTATGACAACTAAAACGATTTGTAGGCACATTTTAATACTTAAAGACTATTAATATGAAATACGTACTTAATCCTATTTGTTCCGATTCAGTGAAGCCAAAGAGTGAAGCTCTAGCATTTTCCTGTTTAACATACTATTAATAATTATTTTTTGTTTATTTAGTAGATGTACGTCATAAATAAAAATAAAATAATAATCTCACGTCTTTCATCCCCGAGGGGGTAGACAGAGGTATTCCATTACTGGATATACCCACATTTCACGAGATACATTGGACCCCTAAACGTGATAGGTGGTGAGCCCATCGCCGGACCGGGTCTATTTACACATGTCTCAGAATTAATTCTGAGACCTTCGGGTTTCCCCAGATGTTTTCCTTCACCGTCTAGCTAGTGATAAATACGTCATAAATAATTCGACTAATAAGACATTTTTGAGTTGTGTGTCCCTCACACGCGAGTTTTGACCCCCAAATTAGTCAACCAATATTTACGGTTTTCCCGACCCAAAATACTCACTTTTCACTTTTTTCGAACTAGAGCCCAAAGGTGTTGCGCTTTAATTTCTTTAACTTCATTAATAAAAACAAAAAAAAAATTTGGTAGTGTTTCCTTTGTGTTTTTAGGGTTCCGTACCTCAAAAGGAAAAAACGGAACCCTTATAGGATCACTTTGTTGTCCGTCTGTCCGTCCGTCCGTCCGTCTGTCAAGACCCTTTTTCTCAGGAACGCGTGGAGGTATGAAGCTGAAATTTATATCAATTACTCAGGTCTACTGTCCCTTGAAGCTGTGAAAAAATCAAACTTCTAAGCCAACGCAATCAAAAGATACAGCCGTTTATGCCGCAAATTTTCGACACTTGCAAGGGAATCAAAACCTACAGGGTGCTTCCCGTGAACTCAGAATCTTGAAATTTGGTACGAAGCAACGTCTAATAGCATAGATAAAGGAAAAATTACGAAAACCATAAATTTGCAAGGTTGTACGGAACCCTCGGTGCGCGAGTCCGACTCGCACTTGGCCGGTTTTTTTTTAGAGCCAAACTATGAATCTCTGCACTAAGAATAAAGAACATAAACATACTTAAATACCTATAAACACCCAGACACGACACCGACAATTATGGTCATACACAGAATGCTATTTCGGGCGGGAACCGACCCTGTGACCTCTGCCTTAAAAGGTACGGTCTCTACCAACTAAACCAAGAGACTCATAATAGCTACGATACGTTAATTAAGAAACGAGTAAGGATTGAGTGTAAGACTCTGAAAAGGTTTTGAGAATATAGCAATATGCTGAAGCCTTTCTCACGACAGGGTAGGCAGAGACAATAGACTGCCACCAGCTTTGAACCTGGCACACCTTTAGAACTGCATCTACACTTCTACACTAATATAATAAAGAGGAAAGATTTGTATTTTTGTATGTGTACGAAAAAACTTAAAAACTAAGACTGATTTTAAAAATTCATTCTCCATTAGAATGTTATAATATTATCCTTGTGTAACATAGGCTATATTTTATCCTCTTATTCGTGGAACGGGAACTACGTGGGTAAAACCGCGGCGCTATGCTAGTCTACAATAATCTACATCCATCAATCGGTTTATATATATATATATATATATGTAGGTCGGTTTCGTATAATCTTTATCTGTCTTTTCGGAATACATTCCGGAAATATTATACACTAGCGGTTCTGCGTGGTTTCACCCACGTAGTTCCCGTTCCCGTAAGAATAAGGGAATAAAATTTAGACTGTGTTACTCAGGAATGTTCTAGCTTTCCATTGGTGAAAGAATTTTTAAAATCGGTCCAGTAGTTTTTAAATTTATTCGTAACAAAAAATATTTCCTCTTTATAATATTAGTAGAGATAAAATAATACCTTTCTTCTATTCAGTCGGGTAAAGAGACTATTTTAACAAAGTACTGGACAATACCCAAACTTGTTTTCGACTGATTAAATCAAATCAGATTATATTAAAATATTACAGCATTCAAATGATACACAAAAAGCTTATTCGCACGAATTAGAAAGTGAAAGGCGAAATTCGCAAGACATACCTTTTGACCCGACTCTCTTTGTATGTATTATGTAAACGCTACTAATGTATTTTTTGTAATACGAGTGTTATAATTGTAGTTATGGTTCCACCGAATAATATTAAACTGTGGTTATAAACTGCAAGAGACATTTGACACAACAACAAACTGCGTGTTGTAAAGAATGCAATAGTTTTTTTTAAATAAGATAATATTAAAAACATCAATAGTTGATAAGCATAAAATAATTTGAGTCCAATTGTTCAATAGTTCATTTAGAAGAAAACTTCCAACAATTAATAACCTTATCAAAAGAAATCTATTAATCAAAAAAAGTACCGTGTTTAGTTTATATTATGAGTACAGTAAGTTCATCGTTCTTACTAAAATACCTAAAAACACTACTAATATAGTTCCACAAGAACGTAACTAGATAACCAAATAACGATTTTAATTACATCTCTACCAAACATTTCGAGATACAGCGCAAGTTTAATTTAACGTTAAAATACGTTGGGTAGTTACAAACAAACTACATCTAGTTACATATAGTAAACTAAACCATGTAGCTGAGTTATCTAGTTAACTATTCCATTTGCACGCGGCACTGTCAAGGGATTAACCCTTCAGAGTATAAAGCTCCCAGAAATTATATTGTTTTAATTCATGATTACCCTATTAAAGTAACTGAGGGTACACGTATTTTGATGAGTTCCTCCAGTCGCATCAAAGAAGCCATATCGAGCGTCATATGACAAGTAATATCCCACTAGGTAAGCATAACTTGTATGTAGGTGCGAGTAACCAGAGCGCGTGGCAACGTCTATACACTTACGAGAAAACATTACGTCATTCAAGCATTCACCGACCGGATTTAACGACTGCACGAACAACCCACAGCTGTTTATCGATGCACGGAAGTCAAATAGCTGTGTTATCTTCTTTTTTCTGTAAACACGCTCCAAATATCGCAGATGGAATACAAATACTGGCCGGTTAATAGAAAACAAATGCAACGCAGTATTTAAATTCGAATTTTGATTCGACTCACCTCAGAGACGCCGGCAGCGATCGATAATACACGTGACAACCGCACCTCGGTTGTCAGCGGGAAAAATCAACAGAAAATCAAAACCAAACACTGAAAACGGCTACGATCCTCCAGTTCACCAATCGTCACTGAACAAAGGAACACTGAACGTTACTGCGTATCCACACAATTTTTAACAACCACCCGGCGTTTTCCCGGCGAAAATAAAGGAACCAAAACAAAAATAAAAGGAAAACAAAAGGAAATTATGCGCTACAGCTGTTCATGCGCTATCTGTTTGACGGATTATAGTTTTTAAATAAGAAACACAGGCATAAGGATGATATTTCGGTGTATTTGCAGCGTATTTTATCGTTCCACTCTTTGGAAGCGGAACACAAAACGCACTCCTCGATGGCGCGGCCAATACTGAGAGAAGTGAGCGAAAAAAACAAACTAGCCGGCTCAGAAGCGTTGGACGAACAGCTAGCGTTCAACAAGGAAAACGCAACTGGAAAATTACCCTCGTCCCTCTCGCACTCACTGTCCCTGAGGCCCCGTGGATCACTTTTCCTTTTTCCGCTTGGAGGCGGCGTGCGCTGCGGATTTTGTAGAACTACCACTGACTCATCATGGTGTCTACGGACCACAGACTATATCTAGATAAGTGAGTGTTTAATAAGCACAACACTCCTCACCTAGCCCTTATAAATACGCAAAGAGCGAAACGGAATTAATAATATGAAGGTATTTAATTTATGCAGTTATTCGCAGTTTACAGAACCTTTATTACATTCTCATTCATTCTTAAATAATGGGAGATTCGTAAACGATCCCTGAATTGGATTCGATTTTGATACTTGAAGTATCAAAATCCACAACAAAAAATGTTAATCGCTCAACGCAAATACAGATTAAAGATCGATTGATTACAGGTTTGAATGATTGTCTGACAGTTTGACAGATAGCTACCATTAGCTGTCAACGGCGTGCCAAAATCTTTATGGTGTTAGTTTTTTTAATATTATAAAAGTTTTAAACTAATAGCAATTTTGAAAATAAATGCCCGTTGTGGCTCTTTAACCGACTTACAAAAAAAGGAGTGAGCTTGTCATTATTTATTATTAAAAAATAATACTAATAAAAGGATAGCCTTACGGTTAAAGAGCCTGCTTTACATGATGAAAATCAGTGAGGCTCGGGTTCGAATCCTGGCATGTAGGTACCAATGAGTTTTTCAAAACTTACGTACATAATTTATCACTAGTTCGATGGTGAAGGAAAACATCGTGAGAAAACCCGCAGGTCCCAGAATTAATTCTGAGACATGTGTAAACAGACCCGGTCCAGCGATGGGCTCACCACCGTTTAGGGGTCCAAAGAATATGTGGTGAAAAAGTGGGTAGGTATATCCAGAAATGAAATATCTCTGCCTACCCCCTCGGAGATATTTTTTTTTATTTATTAAAGAGAAGAAGGAGGTTCTCAATTCGTTGTAAGTTTTGTGAAAATCTGATGAAGAACTTCAGGATGAGAACGAAACTCAACTTTGTTCTTTTCCCTCGCCAATTTTTTAAAATCTCTTAGTACTCACATCATTTAATTTATGCAAAATTTTAAACTTCTAGATCAACTGGTTTCGCCTGTACTTTGATTCGGCAGTAAGTCAAAAGAAGATAAACTATTTTCTTTTAAAGATATCAATTCCCTACGTATTTTATGTATACAAAAATAATAATAAAATCTAGTTAATTAATAATTAAACAATAATACCCCCTAAAATACACCAGATGTATTGAAGCAAATAAATATATAATCACACTCGTACATTTTATTATTACCACATCATTTGGTAATCGCCTGCGATGCGCAAGACCTTTTTCTTTTGCTTGTATCGTGATGATGCGTTGATGTCTTTTCTTTTCGCCTTACAACATCCAAATGACAAGCCTGACTTGAGTGTATTACTTGAGCTTAATAAAAAATCCTTATAAATATATTAATATTAGATAAAGAAGTACAGTAAAGAGCACATGAAGCTTTACACTTGTAGTACGAGTCTGATCTCTGAGGCGATTGTAATAAGAACGCTACAAAGTCCAATGTGTCAAGCACCACGTGCTCTTGACATAAGTAGTTTTTGAGTAAGTTTAACTAACTATGTAACGAGGTACTCGTTATCGGACCTCCTTTATCCCCCCTTTTACAAACTTTTTGCCCTTTTAAATTCTTTATCTGACCATAGATTCTAATTTCAAAAATCAAAATTTAGAATGTATAGCCATTATCTGCCGGAGGTACTCCCTGGAACAAATGATCCGATTCATTATATTATTTCATAATTAAGCGACTTCGTAATTTATTTGGACGGGCCTGCTGGCTGAATTGGTAGTGACCCTGCCTTCTGAGCCGGAGGCCGAGGGTTCGATCCTCGCTCGCAGCCAACATTTGTGTTCGTGAACATGTCTGTTGGCTTCATGTCTGGTCGTTTCATATTTATTTTAGTATATTTATCAGTTAATGGCGTGTGAATTGTGTCCCACAATTTATTATTATTATTATTATTTCAGAGTAAAATATAGGCTACGTTTTAGTGACACAGTTAAGACAGTAGTGGGACGCTGCTATAAACTTACAATTTACTATGTACTTGTTAAATTAACTTACTTTTAAGCCAATATCTTTGTTATTGACGTGAGTGGAACCTCGAGTTCTTATGAGGTTCTCAATTCGACGAGTACTTACGGTTTTAGGCTAAATACTGCTCTAGGAGTGATCGTATACAAAAATACAAGGCAACATTCAGTCCAGGTATAATAGAAGGCTAGAACTCGTATTAAAATTCGTGTAATTGGAAAATGACCTGTAATTTGCCTGCGGTCTAGTCCTTGGCTCACCGCTCACTGGCCTTAGCTCGCTCACGAGTCTAGAATTCAGGCTAACCTAGGTCTTTGTGAAAAACCTAGCAATTTAGAATGTCTTAAATGGCCTTTGTTGGCAGTTCATTAAAATGTAATGAAGGGTTTGAAGCTAACATTTATTTCTGTCTACTATTTGAAAAGGTAATGTTATCTTTCATTCGTTAAATATTTTAATTAAAGTATTTTGAAATATTATAATTACGAAAATATATTATTTACCTACTCTCATAAATATGTTTATTTAAATGTTGTACAAAGAAATCCTTCAAATAATCAAATAGTAACGTATGTATGTATGTAAAGTATGAGAATCAGATACTGGTTCAAGTTTATTTTGGATAACGCCTGATATTTTGTGAATAGCAATTACTTTTTCTTGCGAATCTATCATATTATCATCATTAGGCTCCAGTGAGGTATACCCTTAGTTTTAGTTAATGGAAGTTTGAGTTATCGATCGTAAGTTGATAGATTAATCATATTAGATTAGGTGGTTAATAAGCCTGAAGTTTTGAAACGTAACCAGGAGTGTATTTAGTATACAATTATAATTAAAAAATACAGATGACATATTTTTTTTTCTACTAATGTTCTGTGGGACTGTTGGCATTTATCACAGATGAAACACATCATAATAATAATAAAAATTATTTCAAAAGCAATTACTCTTTAAACAAAGCATAAATTTATGTTACAAATAAAAAAGATTATTTCTCCGTGAAATTAAATTAGTGCATTTTCATTTTATTACTATTGCTATAAAAGTTCTATTAGGTAGAGTACCTACTCTTCCCAAAGGTGTAGTTTACAATGTATTTCTGTAGCTATAGACATTGTAGAACGACACACAATTTCACCAATCATACCTACCTAAACATATAAGTAAATTTGTTTACGCTTTTATCCCCAAAGGGGTCGGCAGCGAAATTCCATTTTTGGAATCAGCATATTATTTTTTTGACTTCTTTCATAACAGTTAAATACCTACATCAATACTCCTACATCAAAACAGAGACAATTTATTTATAAAAAGATTTGGAAGGTACTTGTATAAAGCACAGATACATAAGAGATTCAAGTCCGTGGTTGGAGATGTGCTGCTGTTTAGGTACATTTAGCCAACCTTCATGGACGAGTTTAGAGTGTGCCTTGACTATTGACATTTCTGTGTACTTTTTATACCAACAGAAATAAATGATTGATTTTGAAAAAAAAAAACTTTGGTTGACTTGAAAGCTTTTTAGAAAGAAATTAGCCCGTGTGCTCTCATCCTAAAATAGCATCTGCCAATACTCAACTAACTAACTGTCCCCACTTAAATACCTCCCTGTAATCCATGCAAGTTCCCGAAAACTAATATCGCTGGGCGGTGATCATAAACAGGGCGAGATCGAAAACTGCGGTCAACTGGCAAATTGTGTCGGGATTAACGCCAAAACTAGCTCTTTGCGACATTTTACAAGCGTCAGGGGTGGATTCAGGGATTTCGGGGTCGTAAATTCCCGGGATCTTAAGACTGTTTTAGTCTCATTGTGTACTTTGCTAGTATAATGTGTAAACCTACAGCTTTATTAAGAACATTGTACTATGTACAGATGTATGTAAAGCAGTGATAGCCCTTACTAAGACCAAGCATCACAGACACAATAGATTTTTAATTGTGTCTCGGTTCCAATTAAAACCTGCGGCTCTTTACAGATTAAAGAGCCGGCCGAAAATCAGTGAGGCTCGGGTTCGAATCCTGGCATGTAACAATGAGTTTTTCAAAAACTTACGTATATATGTTTGTAATGGTGGTCCTTTTAACACTTTACCTGGATCCGGAGCTGTACTCATTTGATGATGATCACATAGCTGGCTTGGCGTTGATGCCACGGGCAGATGTGTGGATAATATCCTGACCGGTTAACGTTACCTGGAACGCTGAAATGGGAGATTACCTTTACAACATGCATATAAGATATGTTTGCATATTGTTATTGTGAACTCAGTTAGGCAGTATTTGAATTACTTGTAATTGAAATACAAATACTTTTTTGTTATTTGTAATTCAATTACTTTTAAAAGTGATCGTATTTCAAATACCTAACGCTGAGGTATGTTGTAGTAATTATTTGAAATATTTATAGCTTCAAAAACATTTGAACATAAAATATACAATAAGCGATTCAGTGTGATGGAATATTTCAAAAAAGAAGAGAAGATATAGATACAGAACAGCTCTCTGGCTACTCCCTCGGGGATAGTGATAATTTTTATTTCAAGAAAAAGTACTTTTGTCATGCTAACTAAAAACAAAACTGTGTTTTTTTTAACTGTTACGAGTAACTAAATATCTTAGAGAAAATCTTAAAGTTTAAATTAGCAACATTAGTTATTACAACTATAATTTAAAAAGTAGCTAATCTGAGCATCGAATCAGGCAGCACATGATACTAACATCTTTTTCACATACACGCTTAGTGAGTGGCATACTTCTTTTTTAGCTTACAAAGTCGGTTGAAACCGTATTAGTCTATGCAAACACTGCAATTTCTGTCTGCAACTACAGTTCGCATTAACAGTTTTATCACGTAAAACAAAAATACCACACATCCAGGGCACGACTGCATAACATGTTAGCTGTCGGTTGCACGACGCACTGTGACGTCACACACCGCAACACGGCTCTGTACAGTCAAGAGCACAGGAAGCTTCACACTGGTTTTGCGAGTCTGACCTCTAAGGCGATTGAAATAAGAACGTTACAAAGTCCAATGTGTCAAGCTCCTCGATGTCTTCACTATACACACTGACGTCAAGGACACTTGATGATGTCATCAGAGGACTCCAATCGTAGTTTTTGTACCCTTCGCAAGGTTATTGTAAAAGCGGTGATACTATGATTATTAATTACCATTGTAAAGAGCAGTGATAGCCTTACGGTTAAAGAGCTTGCTTCACATGATGAAAATCAGTGAGGCTCGTGTTAGAATCCTGGCATGTACCAATGAGTTTTTCAAAAACTTACGTACATGTTTATTAGTAGCTCGACGATGAAGGAAAACATCGCGATCGTCTCAGAATTAAAATATTCTGAGACATGTGTAAATAGACCCGGTCCGGCGATGGGCTCACCACCTATCACGTTTAATGGTCCAAATAATTTCTCGTGAAAAGTAAGTATTTCTAGAAATGGAATACCTCTGCCTATCGCTAGATAGTAGCGATCTTATTGTACTGTGGATAGGGTAGTAATAATAATGATAATAATAATCTCATGCCTTTTATCACCGAGGTATTCCATTACTGGATATACCCACTTTTCACGAGAATATTCGATCCCTGACGTGATAGGTGAATGTCCTATATACCTAGTCAAATGAGGTACTTTTTACGAGCTGTCAAAACATTTGGTTCTGGAGAATATATTGAAATAGAAAGGTGTGACGTCATAGTTTCTAGTACTCAATCGTATGACTTTTATTGATTGTTTTATCATTTCAAAATTTACTTTCATTGTAAAGTTAAAATCGAAATACATGATTAGAGGTGTTTTAGGATAATCTTTTTAATTAATGACTAGTCGCAATTTAATTTCGCTACTGTGTCTACTATTGTGGACAAAAAGACCGCAAATCCCGGCGGTGCATTCGCCAGCTGACCGGGAGTTTGCCGTGACGTCACAGACCGCAGAGCCAGCGATCCCCCACCCCACCCCCTTACCTGACATGCTGATTAAAATCGCAGCTTGATACTACTGAAAAAATTAAATCTCACGCCTTTTTATCCCCGATGGCAGAGGTATTCCATTTCTAAAAAAACACGTTTCACCAGAATGTTCTTCGGACGTCGGTGGTGAGCCCATCGCCGGACCAGGTCTGTAACATATGGCTCAGAATTCATTCTGGGACCTGCTGGTTTCCGTACGATGTTTTCCTTCAACGTCGAGCTAGTGCTAAATATGTAGGTAAGTTTTTGAAAAACTCATATGTCAGTACATGCCAGGATTCAAACCCGAGCCTCACGGATGAGAAGCGGGCTCTTTAACCGCTGAGAAATAGGAGTTATTCCGGACCCCTGCATCATGGGCGATCAGTTTTATTAATATTAGTAATTTTCAATTCCCATGGGATCCCTCGTACAAGACTACAAAAATAAATTTAAATATTTTATTCCGCTCGGATCCCTTCATTACTTATAACTATTCTAGTACAGTCAGCAATAAAAAGCGTAAAAGGTTTTACAGTTCCTACGTTGTTTTACTATACCTACTAAAATTTACATAAAGGTGATTTACTTTATCCACACTTTCTCTGTTGACTGTACAGTCAAGAGCACATAAAGCTTTACACTTGTAGTGCGAGTCGGACCTCTAAGGCGATTGTAATAAGAACGTTACAAAGTCTAATTTGTCAAGCTCCACGTGCTCTTGACTGTACAAGACTCACACCTTCCAAAGAATGTTTAAACAATTCCCGAAATTAGTTGGTTCAGTATCGATCGACTACTGATTCGATTTCAGCTATTTTTAATATGTGTTAAATTTTTCAAAAAAAATAATTATCTTAGCTGAATTTAGTGCTTTCTATGGAATGTGCTATTATTAATCGATATTTAAGAAAATTGGTTAGACACAACTTAAGTTCGATTACATCATTTTTTTATAACTTATTGGGGTGTATGATGAATTGCGCTTTTTCTGTTACGCGTTGTATATCCGATCGGAATATTAAAACAATAGGTACCTACAGAAAAAACGACTGTATGAGAGACACTTGCGTCAGTCAAGATGCTCAAAGGTCAAGACGGCACTGAATCAAATCAAAAAAATCAAAATGTGTGAGAATGAATGAATAAATAAATGAATTATTCTATCCTTTTGTTTTTAATCCCTATATTATTAGATGTTTTAAATCCTATTAAAGTTATAAAGTAATAAAGGAGACGTTTCATGAATGTATGCAGAATGGGCCTGCACCATGTACATCATTTTTTTAGATAAATGTAAATAAAATAACTGTCTACTTTCGTTGTATGTACAATAAACTTTAATTTTCATTAAACTATAGCATCGCGGCGACCGAAAAATAAATTGCGACCTGACCGATAAAATGATAATTGACATTATTTTGATGTTTGTCGGACTAATTCACAATATCATGGAAATTGGGCTTAAGAAGTTAGAAATAGTATTATTTCAATATGATTCCATGCGGATCCATTGAAGTTTAAATTACTTTTGTGCAAGTGAAATAGATGGAAATGATTTTTTAAAATATTTTTGTGATAATCACTAGATTTTAATCTATCTTTCACACTGGTGTACAATGTGCAGGCCCAAGATGGAACGTCTCCTTTATGATAATTAATGGGTTCGATTCTGCTTTACAGCGACTTAACTTAATTTAGTTTACACCTGTCATTTTCTTTCTCCTAGGAAAGAAAAGAGACGAGAGATATTTAGTCCTGTCAATATAATTAGTTCTGTCAACTAACGCATTTCATAACGTGTTTAGTGCTTATGTAATGAAGTCACGACTAAAATACAGCCACTGACAGGAGAAAATTCGGTAGGTTATTTTATATCCCTTTTCTTTTTTTGAGGTGAGACAAAGACAGGACTAAACTAAAATAAGTTTAGTCGCTGTAATACAGAATCGGCCCCAATATCAATCCAAATCTGAAAAGCAGAAGTGGAAAGAGGCAGGCCACATCTGTCGAATAGAATCGGACTGATGTGCAAAAGTTTGCTCCAACTGGGTCCAAAGCTCGGCTGTCAAAGTCGAGGCAGACCTCAGAGGATATGGCCCAAGGAACAGAACGACGAGAGAGAGGTCAAGCATAAGTGGAAAGGCCTTCGCTTAACATAGCGACAAGATATAGGTGAAAGTAACAAAAAAACAAATGCCAATGTTTTTAAACTTGTCGTCGTTCTGCGATCTTTGAGTATTATGCCAACAGGAGACGGCACGCGCACTAGTTTCTTTGCAAAAAAGTCTGTTAATTTCGTTCGCGGGGAGAGGAAATAAACACAAATAATGTTAAAACTAACGCATTTTTTGACAAAACAATTAAACACTAGCTTAAACTAGATGTACACAAATACATTCACCAATCCAAGCAATCCGTGAACTCAAAAAAACTAGTTGTATATAACAGGTACGCGTGTTGACCGACATTTTTTTCTGCTGCCATAAAACGGTGTAAACTGTACACGCTCCATTAATCATCATCCCCGCGGTCGGAGCATGTTAGTGCCAAAACGCCTTAGCATTATTAATACAATGCTGTTTTTTCCGCCATAAATATATTTTATGCGCATTTGGCATGCAACTTCGGCTTTTGGGAAAATGGCCATAATACGACAATCATAGCTAATCTAGTGTTTCAATGCAGTTGGAAATGTCGCACCGTTTGCGTTAGCCCAATAACGACCTATTACTGAATTGAAATACTAGATATATGTAATACAGCTATTATTATGTCTGTGCGTCTAGGAATGTGTTAATTCGCCTTTACACCTGTGTTTGATCTAAGGAGGTTTGTTGTAAGAACAAAATAAATAAAAAATGAATTATCTCACGCATTTTATCCCCGAGGGGGTAGGTATTCTATAGATGTCTTAGAAAAAAACTTTCTTCTGAAAGTAACTTTTTCTTCGAACTGAAATAATGTCAATAAAACTTAAGATCTATAACAGAAAAAGGAAATGAACATGTTACAATTGGTTGTTGGACTTTGAAAGGTACAGATGATATAATAATGTATTTTTTCGACCCCTAAACAACAGATGATGAATCCTTCTAAAACTTACAATTACCAAGAAATATTTTGTTCGGTATTAACTCTCCAAAGCATATTCTAACAAATAAAATGTAAACTATTTCAACTAGTTTATCTTGTTTACGTTAAAGCAAACCACTTTTACCAGACCAAAGTATCTATATGTATATATCCCAGTGGGTTTATATTGCATACAATTCAGAGTGCGCTGGGAATCGGTTTCCTCTGTTTCAACTTTAGACAACATAGTTGACTAAACTTCGTCTTTGCCTCCTAACATCACATCCAAGTGATTGATGATTAGAATTCCCTGGTGGCTGTTCTCTAAGCACTGTTACTTATGGTTTCCAATGTTATAAATGCAAACTTAACTTTAAAATAAAATATAAATAACATAGAACTATCAAGAGTAAAAAATCTACTTCAACTGGACCAAATTGACCCACACGGGAAACACCAGCTTTAAAAAAAAAGAATCGGTTCAGTCAGTCGAAAGTTCTGAGGTAACAAACATAAAAATAGTTAATTTAAAAAAATCAAAAACTCGACTGCCTAAAAAGCTGGAAAGTAGACCTATTAGTGACGTAGGAAGTAAAGACCATGTGCTGCACAATCTTACAACTATCTCATGCAGTCAGCGGCTACGTGTCTTTATTGTTGAATTGAGAAGATACACTCACTCACTGTAAATACGAATCTAACGACACCTCTCCAGCTAAAATCCATCGAGCCGTTCAGGCCGTAGAGCGTGCGAAACAATTATACATAGGTACTTACATACATACTGTCGAAAAACATAACCCTCCTCTTGGCGCAGTCAGGTAAAAGCATACAGTCGAATTTATAAACTCCTAATTTTTTGAAGTCGGTTGGAAATATGCTCTCGCCTTTTATTCCTGGAGAGCCCTTTAGGAATAAAAGGGCATAGGTATATCCATTTTCGGGATATTTTAATACCCCTAGGTGGTGAGCTATTGGACTCGATTCTGCAAACCACCTAAAATTTCTAATTTTAAGTTAGCCTATCCTTCTTTATAGAATACGGAAGAAAAAGGACAGAACCAAACCATAGATTACTTATAGAGTATTTCAAACATGTGAAAACCGACTAATTTGATGTTTTATCTGTCACTTTTATCCATGACCTCCTTACATCGTTGCTAAAATTGCTAAAAACGTGTATTTGAATGCGTCCATAAGGTTCAATTTTGTTATTTTGACATTTGTGACGTTGTAAATAAATATGGCGCTTATTTCTGTCCCTTTCCTTTCAAAAGCGGTGGAAAAGAATAGAGCTAACTTAAAATTAGGAATTTTAGGTGGTTTGCAGAATCGAGTCCATTGCTGGATCGAAGTGCATTTACACATGCCTCAGAATTAAATTTGGAACTTGCCGGTTTCCTCAAGATGATTTCCATTACCGTCATAATAATAACGTTTCTGATAAACTAATTGGTATAGATGCCTTTGCCAGGATTCGACTAGAGCCTCACCGAGGAGAAGCGGGCTCTTTAACCACTGCTGCCTATCCCTAGGATAGGTACATTATAGAAATACATCTATGACAGTCCCCGGCTATTATTATTTGATGGGCCTGTTCGGGCTGTTCAAATTATCTTTTTGTTAAAATTAGCCATTTGCTCATAATTCTATACAACGCGTAACAGAAAAAGCGCAATTCCTCATACACCCCAATTAGTATAATATTAATATAAAAATATGATGCAATCGAACTTTAGTTATGTCTAATCAATTTTCTTAAATATCGATCAATAAAAGCACGATTTCCATAGATAGCACTAAATTCAGCTACGCTAATTCATTTTTGGGAAAAATTCAACACATATTCAAAATAGCTGAAATCGAATAAGTAGTCGATACAGAATAAACTAATTTTAGGAATTGCGCTCATTCTGTTACATATTGTATAGGTAGGCACTAGTGAGTTTTAACGGAATTAAAACACCTAAAAGAACACAAGTTGCTAGTGACACGAACGGTGCGCGACCGCAGCGGTTGTGAGCGACAAATTGGTCAGCGCGGCCGCCACCGCACCCGACATGCCAGCGATGTGGGTGGATACCAGATACATAACTATTATAGTGTGGCCTGTTTATGCTTCCCTAGTTGTTTAAAATTTTGGCCAGCAACTCAACTTCAAATGATTTAACCTCTTAAGCCAAGAAAATGAGACACAATTGATGTTTAATTGTTCTGTCGCGCTTTATGGAACCGCACGGTGCTTAACTGATTAAGAACAATATTTATAATACATACATTTGTTAACAAATAAAACAACACAATTCAGTCAAACAATACAAAAGAGATGCAAAAATTCCATTATATAAAATAGGTACCGTTTTAGCGATCTCTTTCCGACAACCTATTCCTAAAATATATGAAAAAGACCAAAAATATTTCCTAAATACCGAACCGACCACAACAGTGACCAGAAGACCGACTGACCATGGGTAATAAAGAACTAATCAACATACTTAAATAAATATTAAACACCCAGACACGAAGCCAACAGACATGTTCGTGCACACAAATGTTGGCCCCGTGCGGGATTGAACCGGCGACCTCCGACTCAGAAGGCAGAGTCACTACAAACTGGGCCAACAGGCCCTTCGAACTTATCACTTAGGTTTAGATTACTGGGCTAAAGATGAGACGACGAACTTCCGTATTAATATTCTTATATACTAGCAGCGCCGCGGTTTCCCCCGCGTAGTTCCGGTTCCTGTGGGAATACGGGGATAAAATATAGCCTATGTGTTATTCTGATGTATAAGTTATATAACTGCAAATTTTTATAAAAATGCCTTCAGTAGTTTTTGCGTGAAAGAGGAACAAACATCGAAACATCCATGCATATAAACTTTCGCGTTTATAATATTAGTAGGAAGTAGTATTTTTAAAATGGGGTCGCGGTCCCTGGTCGTAACATGTCCTATCTTATTTACTACGGTTTATGGAAGACCCACTTACCAAAAAACTCGTTTTAGCATCTAATTTTCCCATCCAATTTACGTCAGTTGCCACTTACATAGTTTTAGGGTTCGACATTGAAAGGGGTTACTCAAATACTTTGAAATATTAAGTGCTTAATAACGAAACTTTTTTTTCAATTTCAGTACATTTACTCTTATTGTATGGAGTGACGTCGTACACTAAAAACATTTTTTTCTATCTAAGCAAAACAAGCAAAATTACAATTCAGAAATCCAAGATTTCGTGACACTAGAGTTTTTTTTAATATATAAATAAACACAACTTTAGCAGATTTATTGCTATGATATTTATTAATAAATCTATTAATTAACAATAGCTGGTATTTATTAAAACAATAATTATATAAAAAAGCTTCTATAGCTTCTTATCAAGGAGATAGAGTAACAAAAGCAGGTTTATTGCTATGATATTTATTAATAAATTTATTAAATAACAATATATGGTATTTATTAAAACAATAATAATATAAAAAAGCTTCTTTAGCTTCTTTTCAAGAAGATAGAGCAACATAACCACATATTAAATTCAGCGCTTCCCGCTTGGCCACTTTTCCAGTGACACGCGATTCATCTGGGCTCTTCCACGATGAGTCAGCGGTTTTGCCCTTTTTTCCTGAGCTCATTAAAGGAGGGAAAACCGCTTGATACTAGGTTATATTAGTTACGATAACTATAAACAAGTAATATCAGCTGTCAGACGTTTGGTCGAGGCTTCAGAAGTCCAAAAAAATTATCTCACGCCTTATATCCCCAAGGGGGTAGGCAGAGGCATTCCATTTCTGGATATACCCACTTTTCACGAGATATTCTTTGGACAGTGATGGGTGGTGAGCCCAACTTCGGACCCGCAGGCGTATTCACGGAGGCTCACTGCTTTTCCGTTCGATTCAGATCCAGTAAAAAATTTTCCAATTCGATAGATTCGACTTCGGAAACTATATTCTAGGCGTTTCCGACAGCCAGGGAAAATTTTCCGAATCCTTATGTCAAATATGACATTCGTTTTCGATACCGACATCTCTGAATAGATCATCTCCGATTTTCCGATTCGAAGCTCCGTGAATACGCCTGCGGGTCTGTTACACACGTCTCAGAATTAATTCTTTGACTTGCTGGTTTAATCACGATGTTTTCCTTTACCATCGAGCTAGTGATGAATATGTACGTAAGAAGACCAATGATCTGCAATGAGCTAACAGTTATCTCTGTTTCGATCAGCCTTCCTATTCAGAGGTAATGCAGCCAGTTATTTGAACACTAACCTACACGGTTCGCTTTGGAGGTCATTTTTTGTCTGAAAAATGGTTAAAAATTTCTTTCTTTTTCTAAACATATGTCCTAACAAACCATTAGATGTGCTATAAGTAGATTTTATTTTTAGTATTTTACGTTTATTAATGCAATGAATGTCACAATCTTAGTAAAGGGGCTTCAGCATTTTCAAAACAGCACTTTTAATATTTTGCAAAAAATGCTACGTAGATTAATAAATGTATAGGTACTTATTATTATAAAAAGCTTGTTTTAAAGTATGTCTGTGATGTAATTAGTTTAATACTAAACCGATTCCAAAAAATATAGAAAATTCTAAATATTCTAGAGCGACATAGGCTATGTTTTAATACGCATGTGATACCGGATGGCGCAGCTACTCATTGATAAAATAATAATAATAATAATATAATCTCACGCCTTTTATCCCCGAAGGGGGTAGGCAGAGGTATTCCATTACTGGATATACCCATATTTCACGAGATATATTGGACCCCTAAACGTGACAGGTGGTGAGCCCATCGCCGGACCGGGTCTGTTTACACATGTCTCAAAATTAATTCTGAGACCTGCGGGTTTCCTCACGATGTTTTCCTTCACCGTCGAGCTAGTGATAAATATGTACGTAAGTTTTGAAAAACTCATTGGTACATGCCAGGATTCGAACCCGAGATTGATTGATAAAATCAGAGACGATTACGAGAAAACATTACAATGATTCATAGCGAGGTCCCCGAGCAACCCTCGCATCAACCCCTTTAATTACAAGACTTGATATTAACTTTGACAAGTCGTGACTCATAACATCAATTTGCTACGAAAATAGACTTGAATCAAGTTTCCCAAGTGAATAATCAACAGTTTCGTGAAGCCTCCATGAGTCACTGGGATTCCCGGGAATTTTGTAACGTCACATCGTATCAAATAGAGGTCCTGCCTCTACTTTGGGCTTGCTCTTGACCCCTCTACTTGTGTTAATGAGTAATTATATTTATAACTAGCGGTTCAGCGCGGTTAAACCTGCCTAGTTTCCGTTCTTGTGGGAATACGGGAATAAAATATATCCTATGTTACTCAAGGATCTTCTAGCTATCTATTGGTGAAAGAATTTTTAAAATCTGTTCTTCTCAAATCTTTCCTCTTTATATTATTATCTTCTACACTAGCTGATGCCCGCGACTTCGTCCGCGTGGAATTTGTTATTCCTTTGAGTTTAGAAAATATATCAAGAAGGATAATATACACTATCTATCTACAATAATACATATTATAAAGAGGAATTAAGGATTTGTATTTTTGTATGTTAATAACGAATAAACTCTAAAATTACTGGACCGATTTTAAAAATTCTTTCACAATTAGAATGTTACATTATGCCTGAGTAATATAGGATATATCTATGACGAAAAAAAATTAGGGATCCTTACTAAAACTTGTCTGTACATGCCAGGATTCGAACCCGAGCCTCGCGAATGAGAAGCGGGCTCTTTAGCGACTGGGCTATCATTGCTATTTATATTTTTTGTTATTAAAAACACCCTATATACAACGCGTCACAGAATAAGCACAATTCCTGATACGTACCCCGATTAGTATACTAACATAAAAAGATGGTGATGCATTCGTACTTTAGTTTTATCTAACCAAATTGCTTAAATAAAGAGCGATAACAGTACGGTGTCAATAGGCAGTCTTAAATTTAGTTATGCTAATTAATTTTTCGGAAAAACTTTACACATATTGAAAATAGTTGAAATCAATTAAGTAGTCGATAGGTACTAATTTCAGGAATTGCGCTTATTCTCTTACGTGTTGTAAAGAATAGGACACTCTCTGGATTATGATTATTGAATTAGTTCTTGATGTCAATGGCTACGCATGTGGTCATAATAACAAATAAATTTCCTTAAGGAGCCCATAGTGAATTCTCAAAAAAAAATAAGTGGACTTTGTATGGAGACTATTGAAAAATATTTATGCCAAGTTTCAAGTTGAAGATAAGGAAATCTTGTTGTTTGTTTTGAGGAGTATTTTTACAATATTTTGAATTGATACACCCAAAAATGAAGGTTTTCCGTACATACCAAACTCAACTCCTACTTTCACCCTTTTGGGGGAGGACTTTCGAAAAATCCAAAAATACGTATCTCATCATTTATTTCTAAGAGTAGTTATTTTTTTGGAAAAACCAGAAATACGTATCTTGTTGTTTGTTTTGAGGAGTATTTCTACAAAGTTTTGAATTGATACACCCAAAAATGAAGGTTTTCCATACATACCAAACTCAACCCCTACTTTCACCCTTTCAGGGGACGATTTTCGAAAAATTCAAAAACACGTATCTCATCATTTATTTCTAAGAGTATTTGTGAGAAGTTTCACGTTGATAGAATAAAAAAAACAACACGTCTCCATACAAACTCCATCCCCTGTTTCACCCCCTTCGGGGGGGTTTTTTAGAAAATCCGGAAATAATCTTGTTGTTTGTTTTGAGGAGTATTTTTACAAAGTTTGGAATTGATACACCCAAAAATGAAGGTTTTCCATACATACCAAACTGAACCCCTACTTTCACCCTTTTAGGGGACGATTTTCGAAAAGTTCAAAAACACGTATCTCATAATTTATTTTTAAAAGTATTTGTTCCAAGTTTCAACCTGATAGACGTAAAAAACAACAAGTCCCCATACAAACTCCAATCCCCTGTTTCAACCATTTAGGGTTTTTTTTGTTAAAAATCCAGAAATACGTATCTTGTTGTTTGTTTTGAGGAGTATTTTTACAAAGTTTTGAATTGATACACCCAAAATTAAGGGTTTCCATACATATCAAACTCAACCCCTACTTTTACTCCTTTAGGGGACGATTTTAGAATAATCCAAAAATAAGTATTTCATCATTTATTTCTAAGAGTATATGTGTCAAGTTTCAACTTGATAGACGTAAAAAACAACACGTCTCCATACAAACTCCATCCCCCTGTTTCAACCCCTTAGGGGTTTTTTTTTGGAAAATACAGAATCACGTGTCTTGTTATTTGTTTTGAGGAGTATTTTAACAATGTTTCGAATTGATACACTTAAAAATGAAGGTTTTGCATACAAACTCTCAACCCCTTTTTCACCCCCTTAAAGGTTGAATTTGGAAAATTCCTTTCTTATTCCTAGTCTACGTCTTCAAAATAATATATTTGAAAAAAATCTGCTTTCTAGGTGTAAGGGGTTAGGCTGGGCGTTGATGAGTCAGTGAGTCAGGACTTCTCTCTTTATATATATAAATAAAAACGAACTAGCTAAGGTGTACACTGCTATGAAGGAGAATAAGATAGAAAAGAAATCTTCTATTTATATATATATATATATATAGAAGATTTCTTTTCTATCTTATTCTCCTTCATAGCAGTGTACACCTTAGCTAGTTCGTTTTGTCGTGTGTTTCATAAGTGGCTTATTGTCGAGATTACTTTTTCGTTATACCGTACAGACATTAGTAAACGCGATCAGGAAGACTGCAAGAATATGACTTACCGCTATGTTCAGCTTTGCCCAAGCTTAAGAACGTTGCATAACGAGAATCGAGATTCGATTATCAGTTTCCCATCTGAAATTCATAAATATTTATAAATACAATCCAATTATACGTCCTACTAGGCCCGAGTTAATCAAACCGAGTACATTTTGATTCGCATTTCACCAAAAAGCTCTATATCGTAGGCGAATAAAGGAACTCATAAAATAATGTTGCTGTCTGAAAAGTGTTAGGAGTAAGAAAAACAATGCGTAATTTTTAACAGAATTAAAAAAAAAGGAGTTTCGGAATTTTAAACTTTTTTATGTTTTTATGCTCTTTGTGTTTACTTTTTGATCGGAATAGTACCTACTGCATAGCACTGATGGAACTAAAATATTACTCGATCCTTGTTGGAGTTTTAATACATATATATTATAGGTTTTTTTTCTTAAATCAAAAATCAGTATTGGATGTATTTAAAAAAATATATGTCAACTAGCGACCCGCCCCGGCTTTGCACGGGTGCAATGCTAAAACTAAACTAAAACCTTCCTCTTGAATCATTCTATCTATTAAAACAAACCGCATCAAAATCCGTTGCGTAGTTTTAAAGATTTAAGCATACAAAGGGGCATAGGGATATAGGGACAGAGAAAGCGACTTTGTTTTATACTATGTAGTGATAGTGATCGTGAAGAATTTTACTTCCAATACATACCTACAGCTTTTTAATGTATGTACCACAATTATTCATTTATTTTAACTGTCATCATAAGTAGACCGGCCGTACTAAAAGGCAAAATAAATGATTAATAATAATAAGTATTAACACACAGCAGCAGCAGCTCACGTACGTCTCAACCAATCAGAGCCCAGCAGCGTCCACTGTGTAATTGACAGAAGCATGTTACAGCAATACTCTTAGGTACCTATTTCCTCTATCGCTAAGCAACAATGCTAAGTCCCATAAAACAACCGCCATTCTTACCTTATATTAATTAAACATGGACGTAGGACGCAACAAAAGCCGTCTTAGCCAAAGTTTCAGAATTAATATAAATTAGGGGAAACGAATTATTATTTGAAACAAGAAAACAATTTTAACGGTGAATTATATTTCCCGGCGAGGGTACCAGTATTTTCGGTTCGGTGTCATGGAATGTAATGAAATTTAAACGAGCTGCCTCTCTAACTTTGCAACTTGTCTTAGTACTCCTGTAAAATGGATTTGGTAACGATATTTTACATCTACAATAAATATACACGCCTTATCTCCAAGGGGTTTGACAGAGATATTCGATTCCTGGAAGTAAAAATATAATAATAAATAATTTCACGCCTTTTATCCCCGAAGGGGTGGTCAGAGGTATTGCATTACTGGATATACCCACTTCTCACGAGATATTGGACGGACCGGGTCTATTTACACATGTCTCAGAATTAATTCTGTTACCTGTGGGTTTCCTCACGGCGTTTTCCTTCACCGTCGAGCTAGTGATTGTACGTAAGTTTTGAAAAACTCATTGGCACATGCCAGGATTCAAACCCGAGCCTTACCGATTTTTCCTGGACTATTGTATTTTTCACCTAGAAGTGACAGTTGGTGAACAAATTACCGGGCCGGGGTGCTGTTGCACAGGCCTTAGAAGCATTTCAAGGGCCTGCTGGTTTCCTTACCTTTTGTTTTTGTCTTTCACCATTGAGTTGTAAGATAAAAGTGTAAGTATTCTTTGAAAATCCTTCGTATGCATGAGAAGTAGGCTCAATTCCAGTTGGCTGTTCTATATTTATCTAATATCTATTTATATAAAATGATAAACTGAATGACTGATTGGTGATATATCAACGCACAGCCTAAACCGCTGGGTCTAGAGACTTGAAATTTTGCACATAGATAGCTTACACAATTTAGGCAGCCACTAAGAAAGGATTTTGCAAAATTCAACCCCTAAGGGAGTGAAATAAGCGTGCGCGACCGAAGCCGCTTGTAAAAGCTAGTATTACATATTTGTAATTCATTTCTTATCCCAAATCTGAAAATCGATACCGAATTTTAGTGCATCAGCACTCGGTACCAAATTTCATTATACCGATCAATCTCAAAAGAGTTTTGCGGTCGCTTCCCGACCGTCGGATAAACAGTATTATAATGGCGTTACAGGATTTACATTTTGATTGAGTGCAAATTTATTTTCAAATAATATTGTTGTTGGAGGGAAAACAATTTAGCCGTAAAACAGAATTGTTACATTGTTTTATCTAGATGGTTAGCTGTTATAACTTTATTGACACTTTCCACTCGGTTCTCAGGTTTATAAGGATAACCTCACCACCTCAATGAGTCAGTTTGCAAATTGGACTATCTGCCAATGGGACCACCTTCGATTAAGACATTATTTGAAAGCAACCATCATTTAGGCTGTCTTTAAATAGGACTAATAGTCCTATTTAAAGACAGGAAAAAACATCGTATAAGGAAACGACCTACTACTGACTTTCTAGTCACTATTATTATTATGTATTAGGTAATAGGGGATTTCCGGGTAATAAGGGATTTCCGGAAAAGTAAGTCACTCAGCAGTAATTTTCTATAGGATACAGATGAATGTAACATTTATTAAAAGTAAAGTAAAGGCGTTGCCGTGCCGCGGATCACATTTTATCCTGTTCCCGTGGGAATTCTCAAAATTACTTTCATACAAACCTTGTCAAACACAAAAATCTTCCAAATCGCTTAAACCGTCTTCTAGTGATGATCTTTCATACATGCTGCAATTGATTTTTATTTGTACATATATCTCTAATAAGTCTAATAACTCTAAATCATCATAAATAAAGTTGACCCGGAAGTGGATATGGCAACAATGCCTGTGTACCGGAAAAAGCGGTCGGGGATCAGTTTCAGCCGGAAACGGACGGTCTCACGCAAATCCATTTCCGGTAGTTCCAATACCAAATAGAGAATTGAATTGGAATGTTATGTTACTGCCTTATTGATGAGTATACGGAAGGAAGGATTGGTTAACTAAAGCTAGCACGTATAGGGCATGCACGCATTGCGCTTGTGGAACTGTGAAATATACATACATACATACATACATACAGCTCACGCCCTCTTCCCACAGGGGTAGGCAGAGACGATGGATCGCCACTTTGCCCGATCTTCGCACACTTCCCTCGCTTCCTTCACATTCATATGCCTTTTCATACACGCTCTTTTATTCTTCGCACTCTTGACCCCAGCTTTTTGAAGGACGTCACTAATTTGATCCGTGAACGTCCTTCTGGGGCGTTCTCTTGCCTTGTATCCTTCAACATTCGCACCATAAATCTCTTTCGTTACTCTTCTTTCATCCATTCGTTCTAAATGACCAAACCAGCTTAACATACCCTTTTCTATCCTTGTCACTACATCTTCTTTCAAACCACACTTCTCTCGTATATCCGCATTCCTCACTCTATCACACAATTTTACTCCACACATTTTCCTCAAAGACCTCATTTCCACTGCGTTCACCTTGCTTTCATGCTTCTTCTGCCACACCCAACACTCACTCGCATACATCAGCGTCGGGACCAGAACAGCGTTATGCACAGCCATCCTTGCCTTGTTGGACATGACCTGGCTACTCACAAGGCTATTCAGGGCCCCATTTACTGCATTTCCTTTCAATACTCTTCTTTCAATATCTTTCTCAAACTTGCCATCCCTTGTAAACACGCTACCCAAATACACGAACTCTTTCACTTGCTCAACTTTGTCACCATCAATCTTTATATCACACTCTGTCATACACTCTTCTCTTTCAAAAATCATCACTTTCGTTTTTGCAACATTCACTTTCATGCCCTTCTTTTCAAATGCTGCATTCATTATATCCACCATCTTTTGCAACTCGGACGCCGACGATGCAAGGATGATTTGGTCGTCGGCGTACAAGAGGCATTTGATGGTGGTCTCAATCATTTTCAATCCACAATCACTCTCACGTCAATCATCCAAACAGCTGTCCATGAATAGGTTGAAGAGCCACGGCGATGCTACACAGCCCTGTCTAACACCCCTTGAGATGTGAAACCAGTAGTTGTAGGCGCCATTTAGTCTGACACATGCACTGGAATCCTCATAGAGTGATTTCAGTGCATCTATCAACCGGCTCCCCAACCCAAACTTGGACAGTACATCCCACATTTCATTCCTCCTCACTTTGTCATAAGCCTTCTCCAGGTCTATAAAGGCGCAAAACACCTTCTGATGTTTGGCGAGGTGTTTTTCTGTTAGGCACCTTAGGGAGAAGACTTGATCCATACACCCCATTCCCTTTCTGAATCCCGCTTGTACATCCCATATTTTCTCATCCGTCTCTCTCATCACTCTTTCGATCAATACCTTTGCATACAATTTGCCGACAATGCTGAGAAGACTGATTCCGCGGTAATTTTTGGCATCCTGTTGTGACCCCTTTCCCTTGAAAAGAGGCACTATTACGGCTTTTCGCCAATCTTGCGGCACTTTACCGCTGACCCAACATTTCTTGAAAATGGAGTGCAACCAAGAAGCTACCAGCCCTTTCGCAGCTCTCAGCATTTCGACACATATTCTGTCATACCCTGCAGCCTTACCTTTCTTCATATTTTTCATCGCTCTTTCAATATCATGCATACTAATCTCGCTTTCATCTCTCTCCTCCTCAAGCACATCTACAGTAGGTGCAAGATCTGCTTGAGGTAGGGAGTCATCACATTCAAATAATCCCTCGAAATATTGCTTCCATCGCCTTAGCACTCTATCATCTTCCGTTATCAGCTCTCCATTCTCATCTCTAATCACTTTCATCCTTGTATTCTGCGACACTCCCTGGGACACCCGAACTTGCTTCCAGAACAATTTCTGGTTTTCCCGGAAGTTGTCGGATATCTTTCTTTTATTCTTTTCATCCATGTTCTTCTTCATTCGCTCAATCTTGTCTTTCACTTCACATTTTATCCTTCTGTATTCATTCTCTACCATTTTCACTTCTTCTTCAGTCACTCTAGCATCTACTGGTTTTCTGGTCCTCATAGCCAATACATCCAACCATGCTTTCTTCTTTCGTTCAACAATCTCTCTAGCTTCTTTGTTCCACCAGTGGTTTGGGGAACCATTCTTCCTCTTACTTTCTCCGCATACATCTATCGCTGTTTCTACTACAGCATTTTTAAATATTCCCCATACATTCTCTATTTCTCTTTCTTTCAGGCTATCACAATCGCCCAATCTTTCACTCAATCTCTTCACATACTCTTTACCTGTTTCCTCATCATCCAGTCTTTCCACTCTTATTCTTTTCAATTCTGTTGTCTCCACTTTAGGTCGGTTACGCCAACCCTGGAACAGACCACTCACCCTTGAGATCACAAGAAAGTGGTTCGTTCCTACGTTCGTTCCCCGGTTATACCCTTGTGTCGACAACCAACTTTCTCATTCTTTCATCCACAATCACAAAATCTATCACACTCCTATCTTTTTGTCTTTCCCATGTGTACATATGAATCTTCTTGTGATCAAACAAGGTGTTGGTCACAACAAGATTCCTCTCCAAACATACTTCAATCAGACTCTCACAATTTTCATTCACTCTAGCATCTCCAAAAGTCCCTAACACTTTCTCGCATTCGCTTCTTTGCACACCGACCCATGCGTTGAAATCTCCCAACAGCAGAGGCCTCTCATTCTGATCACACTCACTCAAGCAGTCATCCAACATTTTCCAGAACTCCTCTCTTTCGGTTTGAGGCTTGGATGTATCCGGGGCATACACGCCAATGACGCGTACCCGTATCAGACCGATTTTGAGCTTCACCCAGAGGAGTCTGGGACTCACACACTTATATTCGATCATACTTTCAGCCATTCTTTCTGACAGCAGGAGTCCCACACCCTGGCACGCTCTGTCGTTTTCGGCAACGCCCGACCATATTGCTGTGAGCGGCCCGTGGTGTGAGACTTCCGTACCCTTTCTTTTCGTTTCATTCACACACAGAAAATCCAACCTCTTTTCATCCATCAGCATCCAAACTTCATCTAACTTACTTTCCATCCCTCCACATACATTCAGCGTCGCAAAGCGGCTCTCCTTCGCCCGCTTTTCGCCCCGTGGTACCATCTGGCGTGATGTGTGGCGAGCAACATCGCCACCTCCCTGTTTCTTTTTAATTTTAGAATTCAATTGTGGTCCCACGATTAGCTAGGGAAATAATACTGTCCACCCGTCAGAGCCCCGCATGACGGGTAAGGCTAAATAGTGCCTGGAGTTAGCCAAGTTCCAGGACGTCGGCACGCTCAAGACCAGGCTCGCCCCTGGCCACGCATCCCTAGGCACGGCAGACCTTGGATTGGCGGAGAGGGAAAAGGACTGGTTGGGGGATAGGAGGTAGGTGCATGAAGAAGTGGAAGGGAAGGGACATCGCTATGACGGAAGGGCAGTGGGTTGTCCTAGCGATGGCTCGGGAGGCCGGGCGCGCGTACCCGTGACTCATCTGAATAGCACCGGAAAAGTGACTAGCAGACAAGACCCCTGAAATATATAAATATAGCGAGATGTTTACATACATATATACATACATATGCTTACGCCTTTTTCCCGAAGGGGTAGGCAGAGACAACAGCCCGCCACCTGCTACGATCCTAGCATACATCTCGCGCCTCGTCCACATCCATCAATCGGTTCATACAAGTTCGTCGGTTTCGGGTACTCTTTATCTGGCTTTTCTTTAATACATCGCCGATCTGATCGATGTAAGTACGCCTAGGTATCCCTCTGCAGAATCGGCCACTCACAATCCCCTTATATGTTTTTTTTGTTATAATAATAATAATAATAAATTGTGGGACACAATTTACACACGGTTATTCAGTCCCAAAGTAGGCAGTGCTGTATTATGTTAACTAAACAAATGCAGACATTCTTAAATCAATATTAAAAACCTAGACACGAAGCCAATAGATATGTTCATGCACAAAAAAGTTGCCCTTGAGCGGGGATCGAACTCGCGACCTCCGACTCAGAAGGCAGGGCCACTAGCCACTGACCCAACAGGCCCGTCAAATAATATTGTATAAACAAGCCACCCAACTCACGCTAATATTTTAATTTTCGTGTAGGTAGGGGATCTATTAAGGCGTAACAATTTGTAGCAATATGTCGTAAGAGATGGCGCTAGTTGTATTTTTGTCGCCGCCTACTCGTACAGTGACGCACGTTCAATATTTCAAATACAGTTCAGGAAATTCCAAATCTATCTGCGTGTTTGATAAGGGTAGATGGTGAGGTCACCAGCTGTCGATAATACCATTTTTCTTCAAATATTACGTATTAGATGGAATGGATTAAAAGGATGGAATACTAACCACTACATTCGCTTCATTGCACAGAAAATTATGGATATGCAGGAATATTGAGTACTAGGTTTTCCGCACGGTTTCACCCGTGTAGTTCCCGTTACCTTGAAGATGTTTGATATTGAAATCGATAGGTAACTATTTACACTACCAGTATTTTTTTTAAATCATGTACAGACACGGTCTCGTTACAGTTTTATTATATGTATATACAACGCGTAAAAGAAAAAGCGCAATTCCTTATACACCCCAATTAGTATATTAATATAAAAAAAATATGATGTAATCGAACTTTAGTTGTCTAACCAATTTTCTTAAATATCGAATAATAATAAGCACGATTTCCATAGAAAGCACTAAATTCAGCTACAATATTAATTTTTTTTTGAAAAATTTAACACATGAAAAATTGCTGAAATCGAATAAGTAGTCGATACTAAACAAACTAATTTCAGGAATTGCGCTTATTCTGTTACGTGTTATTAGTTCTTGTATAGTACATACAAGTCCTCATAAAAATTTTTTATACCAAAACAGTAACAGTATAATTCTACGAGTGACATTGTCAACAATTTTTAGAAACAATTTAAGTAATATGATACGTTACAACATCCAGAAACTGACGAACAATGCAATTTCATTCGCGTCCTCGGAAAAGTGCTATCTGAAAACTAGACTTGTTTACTTGAATTTCAACCTTATGTGCTACTCACTTTAAGAAAATTGTTTTGTGATGCGACTACAAGTGTATTTTAAACGTAACGGCAGGTCACTTTAGAATTGCAGTCACAATGTTCTTTACATCGAGTTTTCTTATTTGCTTTGCTTTTATTAAAGTGTAGAAACAGAATTTGTAATTTCTACAATTTTGAGAAAGTTGGATTTAAAATAATAAAATAGAAAACACTGTGAATTTCTTTTTTCATAAAATAATAATAATATAATCTCACGCCTTTTTTATTCCCGAGGGGGTAGGCAGAGGTATTCCATTACTGGATATACCCACATTTCACGAGATATATTGGACCCCTAAACGTGATAGGTGGTGAGCCCATCGCCGGACCGGGTCTGTTTACACGTGTCTCAGAATTAATTCTGAGACCTGCGGGTTTCCTCACGATGTTTTCCTTCACCGTCGAGCTAGTCATAAATATGTACGTAAGTTTTTGAAAAACTCATTGGTACATGCCAGGATTCAAACCCGAGCCTCACTGATTTTCGGCCGGCTCTTTAACCGTCCGGGCTATCACTGCTCATTTTGAATATTTAATATTTTGAATATTTTTCTTTTTTCATATTGAATATAAAACACCACAGAACCTACGAGTAAGAGGCACTGATAACATTACTGTCTTTTCGATGCATTCTAGTATAGCCACGAATCTAAAAAAAAAACTAATTTATTAAAATCTATCAAACTGTTTAGGCTACAGGTGACGCCAAAGAAATCGACTTAGACACACTCGAAAAACATTATCCTCCTTCTGTCCCAGTCTTCTGACATGACTTTTATTATTCACTGACAAAGTAAAGTCTCCAGCACCACGTCATAAGAAGGTTCATACAATGTTAGTAGGTACACGCATGTATTACACTCGTTGAGTACAGGTCCGTTAACAAAAGCTGGCACGTTTACAGTACTCACACCAATGCAATTTATTATTGACTAGCGGGTGCCCAGCGGCGTTGCCCGCGTGGATCCAGTTTATTCCCGTTCCCGTGGAAATTTCTGTAAATCAGCTCAGCAGCATTTCTTCATACCGGTTTCCTACGACATATAATACACCTAAATACCATATTTAAAGTTTCTAGGTGTCATCAGCGATGAGCACACACTTATCACGTTTAGGGGTCCAAATAATATCTCGTGAAAAGTGGGTATATCGAGAAATAGAATACGCTCTGCCTTCCCCCTCGGGGACATAAAGCGTGAGTTTTTATTTTTAGGTGTAATCGATTCGGAATAGTACGTATTTCTCGGTACTAATAGGACGTCAAACGGGGTTTTTCCTTCTAGAAAACTTTCATCCAAACGAATAAAATTTAACATTGGAGGGACTAACAAAATGTGTGAAGGATGGCTGACCTTTGTAGGTGGATTCCTTCTGTTTTCATGACATTAGTATTTTTCTGTATTAGGTATGTATTATTCAAGTTATGTAATTTCAGTTTCAACTTGGTCTTCTGAAAATATTTTTTCTCAACTATTTCATTTTGTAACTGATAATTCTTTTATCCTTTTGTATTTGTGTCAAATAAATATCAAAAATGTCACCAAGACATTATCAATGAAAAAGAAAATAGCATTAAAGCAGAAAAGAGCATGGATATGACAATTAGCACAACCAATTTAATTATTTCTAAATGATCCCGTTATTCCCTTTCCCGTAGGAATTACCAAAAAATCCCTTCACAGTGGTTGCCTACGACATATAAGACACCTACATACCATATTTCAAGTTTCTATGTGTTATCGTTTCGGAGTAGTACGTTTTTCTCTTTTTAAACAGTTTTTATATTTTCCCGTGGGAATTAGATATTTTCATGGAATAAAAAGTACCCTAGATGTTGACCCGGGTACTCAGTTATCTCCATACCAAATTTCATCACAATCCGTTCAGTAGTTTTTCAGTGATGCGTGCACAACCAGACAGACAGACAGACAGACAGACAAAAATTCCAAAAATTGGTGTTTCGGTATCTATATCGATAACTATATACACTACCGTTAAAATTTTCAAAAAATATTTAGTGTACAGACACGGCCCCGTTAGAGTTTTATTATAATAATAATAATAATAATAAACTTTATTCATAAGCCAAAATTACATGGGTGAGGTATAGTTTACATGATTGTGGTAGTACAATAAGGGCTTGTTATTTAGTTATACATTAAAATTTCCCCTGGCTTTCGAGCTAGGAATCCCTGTGTTTCGAAAGCCAGTGGTACCATGTTGCGGCGATTATTCAAGCACAAATGCTCAAAATAATGAACTATTAATTATTAGGTATACAGAAATCAAGGGCTTATATAAAGCACAGTGTAGCAAGAGTGTGTGTTAGATTTTGGGTTCATGTAGAGAGGGTGGGTTTGGTGTGAGCGTGCGTGTGATGTTAGGGTGTGTGAGTGTATGTGAGTGAGTGTGGGATTTGCTGTTATTATATAATTTAGTTTAAAGGTATAATTTATAATTTAAGATAAATGTAAACGGAATTCTGGAATTTATTATAGAGATAAGTATTAGGATATTAGATTTTCTGTTGCATGAAAGTCTAATTCTTGAAGCCAATTTTTTAATATTTTTTTTAATTCAACTTTATTGAGTTTTTGAATATGTAGACTTGCATTAATCCTGTTATAGACTCTAGCGCTAAGAGACTCAAACTGTTTCCTTGCGAAGGCTGTCCTAGAAGTTTCCACGGGACAGACTGGTTTAGGTCTTCTTCCAGGGATAATGGTACTTTGCGGTGGGATACTACTGTGACGACGCAATATAGACCGTAGTATAAATAGCTGTCTCACTGTCAAAACTTTGGCATTATATGTAATATATAGATTTACTAACTGCAAAGTAATTTGAACCCTAATGATTTGCTCGTAAATATTTTCTGTCAGCACATAGGCCTCCCATAAATATATGATGGTCAATTTATCTACTTTGGAATTCTATGCATTATTTCTTTACACTAAACACAAAATTCCTACCCCACAGCTACGCGAAGCATAAATATTTGTGACGTCATCTCCGTCGATCTTTTGAGCGTGCCCACTCGCGTGGAAACTAGCTACGCTGCATTTTACACACGTATCGGGCTGGACGTGGGTTCTACTATAGAAACTTCTAGAAAATTCGAGTTTAGTCCAGATATTTCTTAAGAATTTTCGATTATATTGATGTTTGAATCTTAGATTATATAGCGGATGCCCAGCGGTGGTGGGAATTTCCGAAAATCCCATCATAGTGGTTGCCTACGACATATTTAAGACACCATACTTCAAACAGCGGGTGCCTCAGTTTATTCCCGTTCCCGTGGGAATTTCCAAAAATCCCTATATACCAATTTCCTACGACATATAAGACACCTTCATACCATTTTTCAAGTTTCTAGGTGTTATCGTTTCGGAGTAGTACGTATTTCTCTTTTTAACCAGTTTTTATAATTTCCCGTGGAAATGAGATATTTTCCTGAAATAAAAAGTACCCTAGATGTTGACCCGGGTACTCAGTTATCTCCATACCAAATTTCATCAAAATCCGTCCAGTAGTTTTTGAGTGATGCGTGCACAACCAGACAGACAGACAGACAGACAGACAAAAATTCCAAAAATTGGTGTTTCGGTATCTGTATCGATAACTATATACACTACCGCTAAAATTTTCAAAAAATATTTTATGTACAGACACGGTCCCGTTAGAGTTTTATTATATGTATAGACTAGCGGGTGCCCAGCGGCGTTGCCCACGCGGATTCCGTTTATTCCCGTTCCCGTGTTAATTTCCGAAAATCCCTTCATAGTGGTTGCCTACGACATACTTAAGACACCTAGATACCATATTTCAAATAGTGGGTGCCCAGCGGCGTTTTCCCGCTTGGATTCAGTTTATTCCCGTTCCCGTGGGAATTTCCGAAAATCCCTTCATACCAATTTCCTATGACATATCAGACACCTTCATACCATTTTTCAAGTTTCTAGGTGTTATCGTTTCGGAGTAGTACGTATTTCTCTTTTTAACCAGTTTTTATATGTTCCCGTGGGAATAAGATATTTTCCTGGAATAAAAAGTACCCTAGATGTTGACCCGAGTACTCAGCTATCTCCATACCAAATTTCATCAAACTCCGTCCAGTAGTTTTTGAGTGATGCGTGCACAACCAGACAGACAGACAGACAGACAGACAGACAGACAAAAATTCCAAAAATTGGTGTTTCGGTATCTATATCGATAACTATATACACTACCGTTAAAATTTTCAAAAAATATTTAATGTACAGACACGGCCCCGTTAGAGTTTTATTATATGTATAGATAGATATAGAATAGATGACTTGCCCCCCTATTCTCGTTCATTCGATTTGATGTCGTTGACAACTACTGCTATTGAGTAGATTATATAATACTAGCGGATGCCCAGCGGCGTTGCCCGCGCGGATTCCGTTTATGCCCGTTCCCGTGGGAATTTCCGAAAATCCCTTCATATTGGTTGCCTACGACATATTTAAAACCTACATACCATATTTCAAATATCGGGTGCCCACCGGCGTTTTCCCGCTTGGATTTAGTTTATTCCCGTTCCCGTGGGAATTTCCAAAAATCCATTCATACCAATTTTCTATGACATATCAGACACCTTCATACCATTTTTCAAGTTTCTAGGTGTTATCGTTTCGGAGTAGTACGTATTTCTCTTTTTAACCAGTTTTTATATTTTCCCGTGGGAATGAGATATTTTCCTGGAATAAAAAGTACCTTAGATGTTGACCCGGGTACTCAGTTATCTCCATACCAAATTTCATCAAAATCCGTCCAGTAGTTTTTGAGTGATGCGTGCACAACCAGACAGACAGACAGACAGACAGACAGACAGACAGACAGACAGACAGACAAAAATTCCAAAAATTGGTGTTTCGGTATCTATATCGATAACTATATACACTACCGTTAAATTTTTCAAAAAATATTTCATGTACAGACACGGCCCCGTTAGAGTTTTATTATATGTATAGATAACAAAAGGGTATTGACTCTATGTATATCCTATGGAATAGGGATGTTTCCTAGGTAAAAAGAAATCGATTATATTGTGTCCTTCAGTCAAATTATCAAAAAATATTGAACTCGTATTTTTGCTTTATCAAATTAATTAAAATTCAGGAGTTTTGACGTCATTCCTTGAGAAAATTTCAAGCGCGGCACATGTCATGCAAAATTTCAACCGCTGTATCGCCTTCATTTTTTGTTTGCCGGACAAAAGAAAAATTTTTAGTAATCGTTAGATTCGAATCGGAGGAAGACAAAATAGATTTTTTTAGTCAACTAATTTTTTTTATTGTAAACGTGAGTAACTAAATCGTCCTGGTTCTTTTTTTGGAAAAATTTGAATGTCATTTCAAAATTTATTCAATTTTGAAATGACATTCAAATTTTTCGAATTGACCAATACGCAAAATGACAACTTCATTTCTAGCTTTGAATACGCAGAATGACCATACGCAAAATGACTACATGAGTACGCGTAATGACCAATACGCATAATGACCAACACCTGTATTGCAACTAATTATATAGGTATCTTAGAGTTGAAAATAGAATTGCTCCTTTATTAATCTTTAAAACAACTCTCTAATATCAACGGTTGAATAACGGTCCCCAACACTACGCCAGGCGGAAGATCTCTTTTCACGATGGATAAGCATTTCCCCTCCGCTTTACCAAATAATTTCAATTCGGATGAATTCAAATCCATCAATATATTCCATCACTAGCTCGACGGTGAAGGAAAACATCGTAATTAAACCCGCAGGACCCAGAATTTATTCTGAGGCATGTGTAACAGACCCGGTCCGGCGATGGGCCCACCATTGCACCTATCACGTTTAGGGGTCCAAAAAAATATCTCATGAAAAGTGGGTACCTATATCCAGAAATGGAATACAGATGTATTTATCCCCATATGCCTGTTTATGCCTTTTATTTTATTAGGCTTTTATTTTATTATAAAAGGCGTGATTTTTTGTTTTATTATTTAAATAAATTCTGAGTTGGTACTCACGTAATCCATGAAAATTTTCTCCCGACACAAGAATAGCGACTCACCGTTATCTTTTTTACTACCTTTATGCGGAGGCGCTGAGTCGATCAAATCTTTGAAGAATGTAGGTGTCGAGTTTTTATAAGAATAGGATTCTTGTGGAATAATGTTGAGATGGAATGACCTACATTTTAAGAATATCGGCTCGGGTCCTGGAAAAGACTTATACATTTTTATCAAAAACTTACGACGTAGGTACAGTCAAGAGCACGTGGAGCTTGACACAATAGACTTTGCATTGTAACGTTCTTTTTAAATCGCCAAGCTGTCAGTAAGTTTACTTACGAATCGTTTTTTATGGGAACACTTTTGAGTTACGCCTCGTAGATAATTCTACCGTCCGTAAGCAAAACGGTTCGTTTCTCGAATATAGGAACCGGGCATTAGAGGTCACAGTCGCACTACAAGTGTAAAGCCTCATGTACCTGTACACCCATGTGTGTAGCCTCTCTAGACTGTACTAAATTACTTGCTCGACGGTGAAAATTAATATATTACACATCTAGGGACGTAAAATAAGAAATGTCTCATATCACATGTAATGTCTCATATTATGACATGTGATCTGAGGCTTCCTATTTACTTCCCGAGGTGTGTATATACTTGAGGTGAGATGAGCTCACCATCAAACGGGCTCTCGTCACCTAAAAATGCATTTTTTTTAAAGAAAATTAACGGAATAATAAACTATGATGGCATCATCTTTAGTATCTAATTGCTTCCCTTGTAAAATAAAAATCTATTATATTTATAGAGATGACTAGCGGATGCCCAGCGGCGTTGCCTGCGCGGATTCCGTTTATGCCCGTTCCCGTGAGAATTTCCGAAAATCCCTTCATATTGGTTGCCTACGACATATTTAAAACACCTACATACCATATTTCAAATATCGGGTGCCCACCGGCGTTTTCCCGCTTGGATTTAGTTTATTCCCGTTCCCGTAGGAATTTCCAAAAATCAATTCATACCAATTTTCTATGACATATCAGACACCTTCATACCATTTTTCAAGTTTCTAGGTGTTATCGTTTCGGAGTAGTACGTATTTCTCTTTTTAATCAGTTTTTATATTTTCCCGTGGGAATGAGATATTTTCCTGGAATAAAAAGTACCCTAAATGTTGACCCGGGTACTCAGTTATCTCCATACCAAATTTCATCAAAATCCGTCCAGTAGTTTTTGAGTGATGCGTGCACAACCAGACAGACAGACAGACCGACAGACAGACAAAAATTCCAAAAATTGGTGTTTCGGTATCTATATCGATAACTATATACACTACCGTTAAAATTTTCAAAAAATATTTAATGTACAGACACGGCCCCGTTAGAGTTTTATTATATGTATATAGAATATAGATTTGAGATAATGCAATGGGTAATGTTATTCGGTTAGCATCTTATCTAAGCTTTTGTATGTGAAATATGTATACAAAATACGTATGTAGGGATATAATCCTAACTAATATTATAAATGCTAAGCAAACTATCAGTTTGTTCGTTACGTTTTCACGCGTAAACTGGTAAAAGGGTCTTGATAGAGACATATTGGATTTTTCATCCCAGAAAAAAAAAACATAATTCGTAGTATAATATCTAATCTATTTCGTATTTTCGATCCTTTCGTCAATGTGTACAGCCCCTTATAACTATAGACCCAACAATCTGTAACAGCCTTTACAAATGTGGCCAGTGAAGCCAAAAGGAAATATGGGGTGGTCCAGTGAACAATAGCCGTCTATGTTCTCGTTGATACTATATTCAGCAGCTAACGAGTTTCATAAGCATGTTTGTCGCCGTGAATTCGTTTACCGCAGCGCACTGTACCGGGCATTCCTGCAACATTTAACTGTCGACGCACTGTACTAGAGAAACGCCGCGGACGACTACAGTAGATACCCAAAGACAAATATTATTACCGTGACAAAGCGAACGTCATTGTAATCCATTTGTCAATCTTTTATAGAACACAACGCACTTCGAGATTTTTAAAATGGAGTGTTTTTTATCTTACCTCTAATTGTACTTACCTATCACGTTTAGGGGTCGAATATACTCGTAAAAAGTGGGTATTTCCAGAAATGTGATTTAGTAACGCCGATTTTAAGATATAAATTACTGGATACAATCTATCTGTGCTTATGCTGTCAATTCGATTTAAGCTTCAATTTATAATTGTGTAAATAACAAATCCGTAACGTTTTTCTTACTGAGATAATCCATTATAAGATACCTTTTTTTAGCCTATATGTTGTGCCACTGCTGAGCAAAGGCCTCTCCTCCCTCCCTCCACTTATCCCTGTCATGTGCCTCCTCCGGCCATGTCCTCGAGAATGTTTCAAGTTCATCACGCCTAGGGAATCCAATCCCGCAAACGGGATCAAAAGTGCGGGATTACTCATGCGGGATCCTACACGTTTGCGGGATTGAAAATAACTTATATGAGCTCAGACGACGTTCTGATTAGTTTTAAGACCCAGAACAGTATCATTAACCTCTCAGACCTGCGGGATCGCGGTTTTGATGCGGGTTTGGATTCCCTAATCCCGCCATCTCCTTCGGGGTCTGCCTGGACGTCGATGGCCAGTAGTTGGGACCCAGTTGGTGCAGATTTTTGCCCATCTGTCCGACTGCATATGATAAAAATGGTCTGCCCATTCCCACTTCAGCATGGCAGATTTTTCGCCAACATCAATGACTTGGGTTTTGGAGCGCGGCGTTGTTTATTTGTAGATACTTATAAAAAATTTAAAAAAATCCGACATGCCTAGAATGTAAAATTTAGATAATGCTTATCATTTCAAGGTAACAGGTCGTTACTGTAGCACAACATCAAATTTCAACTTCATCAGAGCTGTGAAAGATGCTCAAATATATTTATCAAGTAAAAATGTCCTGATAATAGTTTTTAAACATCTGAACAGATTTTCTTGAATCATAGATAAGGACACTCTCGATAAACTAATTCAAAATAGGATCTTCCGTTTAGCGATGCCACAGACACACACAGATACAGGCCTTAAACTTAAAACACACCTGTCCGGTGCTAAAAATCAATTGTAGAAGGAATCGCGTTTGTTTGGCCCCGTGCGTTAACCGCTCGTCGCCGCTCAGTTCTTGTTTATAATTTAACCTACAAGTACATGCCCTCGATGTGACTTCAATGGAACAAATGCTGAAATTTATCGGCGCGATTTCAAAATTATATTGACAAAATAATTAATTCATGCTTATGTTAAAAAAAATTTTTTTATTTTTATTTTCAATGCATGGTTTGTGCAATTTAGTATCAAAATTCATTAATTAAATTAACATTTTTGGAAGTTGCCTTTGTGTGAATTGTATGGGATGTCTCAATATCATACATAAGTAGCGTTGCCTACGACTTTGTCTGCGTGATCTTTATGCTTTTCAGGGATGAAAATTAACGTCCTTCTCCAAGGTCAAATCTATATCTATGAATATAGGTATGAAAACTTAACAAACACATATAGAAACAAATAAACTTTCTCATCATATAGGATAGATTTAGGATTAGCGCTACCGTCCAGTAAAGTCATGTCATATCCAGATTTTCTAGTTTACAAACCTTTGAAGTAAACAGCGGTTGCTGTTTCAACAAAATGGAGTTGGCTGCAGTTTCAATGGAATTACTAATTCAATTGAAACACAAGAATATTCTCTTACCAAATTAATTGAATGAAATTAAATTTCCAGATAAAGTAACGATTTTGTAGCCTGTTAAAAGAACTAGGTACCTGTTTTGTTCAATTACTTTTTTTCATCTGATATTTCGTTTAGTTTTAGCTTTTCACCGCGGTTTTTAATAGCAAACTTATAAAAAAAAATGTTACTCCCATAAAAGTAAGTTTTTCAATTGGTAAAGAATTTGGCTCGGGTTCGAATCCTGGCATGTACCAATGGGTTTTTCAAAAACTTACGTACATATTTATCACTAGCTCGACGGTGAAGGAAAACATCGTGAGGAAACCCGCAGGTCTCAGAATTAATTCTGAGACATGTGTAAACAGACCCGGTCCGGCGATGGGCTCACCACCTATCACGTTTAGGGGTCCAATGTATCTCGTGAAATGTGGGTATATCCAGTAATGGAATACCTCTGCCTACCCCCTCGGGGATTAAAGGCGTGAGATTATATTTATTTATTTATTATATATTTTCTACCAAAACTTTTTTATTCTCCCCATCCGTAATGAATGATGGGGCATTCTATGAATATCAATTTAAACAGCCCAGTGGGCATCCCCTGATTATCACTTAGGCACTAACCGCTTTATAAACTCGTAAAATAAAGCTTTCCAAGATCGTCGTTATTATTATTATATATTAAAGAATTTCTAAAATCGGTCCTGTAGTTACGAAACCTATTCATTACAAACAAAGAAAAAAGTTTTTATCTTACCTCTTTAACACCCAGCGAAAAACAGAGGGTTATAAGTTTGACGTGTGTTATAGGAAAGAGAAATAAACATAGGAAAGACTAGAACTAGCTTTTTTCTACTTTGTGCCTGATTCACTGTGAACGACAACCAGAGGGCTGGCAGCTATCTCTGTCAAAGGATCAGCCTAGCTATCCAGAAAGGGAATGCGGCCAGTCTTCTGGGCACGGTCCCACATGGTTCCTATTTGAAGGTCATTTTTTATCTGTAAATATTGTAAGTTACTATCACTACATAATATAAAACAAAGTCGCTTCCCGCTGTCTGTCCCTATGTATGCTTAGTTCTTTAGAAGTACGCAACGGATTTTGATGCGGTTTTTTTTAAAAGATAGTGATTCAAGAGGAAGCTTTTAGTATCAGCATTGCACAAATTGAATGTATATTTTCTTTACATAATTGTAAAGAAAATTTAGGTAATACCAATTTTATTGATTCAAATCATAAACTCAATCCTAAATGCATATGGGACCCAATGTTAAATACTTGTCCCTCTTCAAAACCATGTTAGTGGAACTCGTTGTGTAGAATTTTCTACCTGTAACATAAGAATAATGTCAACATCTGACGCGGCAAACAATACATTTTTCTATTAAAAGAATCTCTGAGTAAAATAAAATTTCCTCAACATACATTTTTCCTATTATGGTGCAGATTTTCTTATTAAATTGAAAACAGTCTTCAGATAAAGTCGTTGTTATCATTGTTGTGAAAAAGTTTGAAATAGCCATTTAAAGTTATAATTCATTTCCGGAATGGCTTCTGAAGATTTCAGTTTCTTAAACAATGAAGCTACGAGTGTATTGATCAAGTGTTTTCCTGGTCAGGGTCGGCAGAGGTATTCATTTCTTTGAAGTATAGGTGCCCATGTTTCAGCAGTGAAAATTTCGGAGGATTAAACGTGACAGGTGGACCCATTGTCCTACCACGGTGTTGTTCCAAACGCCTCAGAACCAATTATGGAACTTGAGGTTTTACAAAAAAGGAAGATACGGTACATTCATAGAAAGCATCGTTGACATTTTGGACTACATACAACTAACGCCCGTGGGTTTTATTTTTTGTTTTTGTGCTATTCGTACACTTCATAAAAGCACATGAATGTATTGTATAGAGGTTTAACCATTCAATGTGTTTCCTTCTCGTCGACTATCACGTACCTACGGGTCGCGCCACACCTGCGGAACTTTCGGTGAACAACATACATTACGGTTGACGCGGGAGGCAGATCCATTTATCTTTAAAGTGAAACGTCAATGTATGTTGTTCGCCGAACCTTCGGCGCTGTACGTTCCGCAGATGTGGCGCGTCCCTAAGACTGCAGCGAATTACGTTCCTAGAATCTCGGTATATGAGCGAGAAGCTAGTACCGTATCTTTCTTTTTTGGTTTTATCTAAAGGTTGTACTTACGATGTTTTTCTTCACCATTGGATAAAATGTGATAAATACCTACATACTCCTTCACTTGTTTCATGCATCCAGTAATAGAACCTAGGTTTCGGGAGAAGTGGGCTCATCAAACAAGGATATCAGTTCACTACATGAGTACAGTGAATAAAAGCATGTTTTTCAGTCATCTTCCATCACCATTCTCATCCATCCATCACCATTTTTCTTCCGTTTTACCATTACCTAGGCGTTGGCAACACTTCCCGGTGATTATCTTCTTGTTGTATAACCCTCTACTATTGGAATATTGGTAAGAACATGTACAGTCAAGAGCACGCTAAGCTTGACACTTTGGACTTTGACCCGGCCCTGTATTCTATGGCGCGCAGTATAAATCAGAGCTCAGCTTAAACTGGTAGTGTAAAGCTTGACTTGCTCTTGACTGTACTAATGAGATTTTCAAAAACTTAAGTTGGTAAATGGACTCGATTCTGGCTGACTGCTAAAATTCCTCTAGCTCTATTCTTTTCCACCGCTTTGGAAATGAAAGGGACAGAAATAAGTGCAGTATTTGTTTAAAATGTCTCAAATACCTATCACTGGCTGGACGGTGAAGAAAAATATCATGAGGAAACGCGCGAGCCCTAGAATTGATTCTGACACTTGTTTATTAGCACACTGCTGGTCTAAAGATGGGCTCACCGCTTAAAAGGTTGGTGTTGCCAGGAATGGAATACCTATCTGCCTTCCTCTAGAGGATCAAATATAGAGCATTTTTCGCTTTGGCATAGTCAATTTCGAAATGTTTTAAAAAGTGACTATCTCTTCTTGACTATATATCTAAACTCCATATCCCAGAGGCGTAACTTCTTTCAAACAGCAAAATAGAAAAGTAGCACACTTTAAAAACACGCTGCAAATTCCAGCTAGTTTTAAAACAAGAAATACACCTTTGTGTTATGCTCTCGACTTCAGTATATTTAAAGAAGTCACCGGTAGACAACACAAAACGGGATCCCGTTTGTCCTCACGTTTTCCATCCGACTGGATAAAGCTCCGAGCTGGAATAAAAGGTCTGGTGAATAAAAAATAAGAATTGGAGCGAGCATTGGAAAATTGCCGTTATTTTTCTCGGCTAAAAGAATACTAAGAACCGAGCAGTGATAGCCCGGACGGTTAAAGAGCCGGCCGAAAATCAGTGAGGCTCGGGTTCGAATCCTGGCATGTACCAATGAGTTTTTCAAAAACTTACGTACATATTTATCACTAGCTCGACGGTGAAGGAAAACATCGTGAGGAAACCCGCACACACATGTCTCAGAATTCACATGTCTCAGAATTAATTCTGAGACATGTGTAAACAGACAGACCCGGTCTGTCGATGGGCTCACAACCTATCACGTTTAGGGGTCCAATATATCTCGTGAAATGTGGGTATATCCAGTAATGGAATACCTCTGCCTACCCCCTCGGGGATAAAAAAGGCGTGAGGTGGTGAGGGGAAGTACAAACTAGAGAGAAATCAACAGTAAGTTTTATTTACAGTTATAAATGGATTTTTGACTTTATTTCCATTTAATGAAGGTATTTAATCATCAGGATTCAAATAAATTTATATAAACTATGTTTTTCCAAGTTAAATAAAACATACACAGACCTACTGCATTACCGCCTTCTTTCTTTAGAAATATGTCTGCTCAACTTCAATACCGAAATAAAAATTTTACGGCTACATCAAATTGTCGTAAAAAATTTACAGTAAAGTTACTTAATAATAAGCGCATCGGCCAAATATGTCTTATGTATTGCTGGTTATGCAGTATTAGATACCGAGTCTGTTTCTGTATATAAAGTTTTAGAAATCTTTTAGCGGACTATCTTTACAAACAATCTAAAACCTACGAAGGGTTAGAACATGAACACACTGTGACAAAGGTTTTATATCGCTTATCTCGTGCTTAGCCTTATTCGTACGAGAAAGAGCGAGACAAAACAGTATTTTTTTTGTCACGCATTTGTCATGATAATCTGGACCTAGCAAAATGGTTTATTAAATTAAAATTTATCTATGATATTTCTATACATCCGACAGAGAACCAAAGTTATCGACATAGCTCAAAGAATTAGCAAGCTGAAGTGGCAGTAGGCCGGCCATATCTCGCAAGGAACCGACCGTTGGGGTAAATGTGTGGAGTGGAGACCGCGACTCGGCAAAGGTAGTGTAGGACGCCCTCCGGCCAGATGGGATGACGATCTGCGAAAGGCTGCAGGCAGATACTGGATGCGTCGAGCTGAATACGGGGCGCTATGGCGCTCAATAGGGGAGGCCTATGTCCAACAGTGGACAAATGTAGGCTGATGATGATGATGACATTTCTGCATTGATTTTTTGTATTGTATAACAACATCGTCCTAAACTATATGACTATTATAAAGTTCTTTATTGCTTAGGTACTCCTGTAAGAGTGTCGCTTTAGCCAATGTAGATTTTCTTTCAGGGCTACCTGCGTGAACAGAATAATCATTATTTGTCTCCTTCAAGGACGCGTATTGTTGGCTCCTATCTCCTCGTTGGCGTGTATTACTGCGGGAAAGGGATAGAAAATATATCGAAATGAAAAGGTATACTGGCGCAAAGAAGAAAAACTAAACTATTCCGATTTTATTGTGCGACGACTGGACTGTATCAATGTAATAAAGTTAAAGCTATGTCCTTTTTCGAAGTGTAAACTATCGACCTGAAAAATTTCATTACAACCGGTCCGCCAGTCGTGTAAAGGTAATAGACAGACAGACATCGTTATTCGTTACTTTGGCATTTATGATATTACTAGCAGCGCCCCGCGGTTTCACACGCGTATTTCCGTTCCCGTGGGAATACGTTAATAAAATATGAGCCTACATGTTACTTCTTGATAAAATCGCTTTCTATTGGTAAAATTAAAAAAAAAACAAACAAACAAACTCACTTAGCATTTATAATATTTAGGATAACTAATAGGAAATATGAGTTACAAGCAAAGGCAAAGATGGATATATATACAATGCGTCACGGAATAAAAGATGTGTTTAAAAGATGCCGAAACGGTGGGGTCGCAATGACTTTCAATAAGTAGACTTTGAAGCCTACGTTGAATAAAAACATTACATTTCTCAATTTACAGGTACCAAACGTACCAAGGCAACGAAACACATATAACATCCACATCACATCCGCGCATTCTCCGGATCTCCGGATGTGCACAAATCCGGATGTTTCCGGGTCAGTGGGCGGCCAAGAATTACTTCCAGAGTGCATCGTGCATCCCCTCTGGGACGTGCATACTGTTTCCGATACTTTTGAATATATGAGTGGTCGTAGTTCATCGAGTTTTAGGAAAAATACTGATTTGTTTGTATAATATTATACAAACAAATCTAATCACTACATAGTATAAAACAAAGTCGCTTTCTCTGTCCCTATATCCCTATGTCCCTATATCCCTATGTCCTTTTGTATGCTTCATCTTTAAAACTGCAACGGATTTTGATGCGGTTTTTTTAATGGATAGAGTGATTCAAGAGGAAGGTTTTAGTGTTCGCATTGCACCTGTGCGAAGCCGGGGCAGGTCGCTAGTATACTAATATTATATAGAGAAAATAAAGAAATATATAGAAATATATAAATATATATAGAGAATATAAAGAAGAAAGATTTGGATTTTTGTATGTTTGTTACGAATAAACTCAAAAACTACTTAACCGATTTTAAAAATTATTTTACCAAAGGAAAGCTAGAAGATCCCTGAGTAACATAGATTATATTTTACTCGCATACTCGAACGGGAACGGGAACTACGCGGGTTTTGCGCAGAACCGCTAGTATACATTATATGTGGCAGTGTTATTTTAAAAGCCGTGCGATACTATAATTTGACTAGTCACATTACAATTGCAAAGATTTTTGTCTATAGTCTCCATTTCAAATTTCACGCTACAATCTCTGTTACTTAATTTCCCTGGTTGAATTCAGTGGCAAAGTAATTTAATGAAAATTTAATATTTTCACTAAATGATAATCACCGTTATATTGTGAAACGGACACTAATTGGTCAGCAGAGGTGTAAGTTATCATCGAGATTTAGGAAAAAATAATGATTTGTTTTTATAATTACTGAAGTACATATTTCACAGGCCTATTTAGTCTCCTACCTACAGGCTATACTAAACAAAACTAGTAGACATACATGACTTACATAATATCAAAACACCAAACGGTATAAATAATATGTTGCCGGAATGTCCCTTATAAGACTATATACATCTCGCGTAAAGGGAAATAGGTACTGTTCACGCCGATCCGACAAACCTGGCTATGAGTGCTATGACGGCGAGGGCAAGAGGCGAAGGCGCAGGGAAGCGGGGAGAGGAGCAGGGACGACGAGAGGACAGTAGCAATTATGAGCTGCGACCGATGAAGCGATAATCCGCAATTACATTTTTTTTGTATATTTTCACCAAATAAGTACAGAAGAATTATTATCAGTTGTCTTATTTCAAATCTCACCAAGTAAACAAACAAATCGAAGCATAATAACATACAGGTACCTATTCAATTCCTGGAAATAGCCACTTTTAAATCTACAACCACTTTATAAACGTGGTGGTGAGCTCATCTTCGGACCGGGGGTGCTATTACACAAATTCAGATTGTTTTCTTTCACTGTTCAGCAAGTAACGAATACGTACGTACTGGTGAGCGTGAAATATGTAAGTAAGTACAAGTATACACCAATAAAAATATGCAACAAGTGACACAATGTTATAAACAAGTACAATGTACGGTCTTATCGCTTTAAACGATTTCTTCTAGACAACCTTAAGATAACTGAGATAAACGGATGAAGGTAGGTGGTACACTAAAGTTGTAGGTAGGAACATAAGTTTTTAAAAACTAATTTGTGTATGCCCTCACAAGGAATCGAACCGAGACACACATTTCTATATCAGTGCAGACTGTATATTTCTTAGAAAAAATCATATGTAACGTTTTATTTAAAGTCCAAAAACTCAAACCAAGTAGGGTAGTGAAATGTTTAGAGCTGAACTTAGCGCCTTTGGTTACCGTTATTACTTTCTGAAAGTTAAAACGGGGTTCACTACTGAAGTAGATTTTTAAGTGACTCTCTTCAAGTTACTTCTACGAAAAAGTTCCACTTTAAACCGGCTACAGTAACAGTTTTCTATTCTGCTTTTATGCACTTCCAATTCTGAGAAAAGCATTTTTACTGCAATCTGCTAGGCAAGATCGAAATGATATTCTTTATTATCTAATAAGTAATTATTGTGAGGAAACCCGCAGGTCCCAGTATTAATTCTGAGGCGTTGGTGTCAGAACTAATTCTGAGACATGTGTAAATAGACCCGGTCCGGCGATGGGCTCACCACCTATCACGTTTAGGGGTCCAATGTATCTCGTGAAATGTGGGTATATCCAGTAATGGAATACCTCTGCCTATCCCCTCGGGGATAAAAAGGCGTGAAATTATTTATTTTTATTTTTAATTATCTACTATATAAAAATAAGTCGGGTTTTCCTTCCTGACGATTTAACTCCAGAACTGACGAACCGATTTCCACGGTTATGCATGCTTTGGAAAGGTCTCGGGCTCCGCAAGGTTTATAGCAAAGAAAATTCAGCATTGCACCCGTGCGAAGCCGGGGCGGGTCGCTAGTAGTTCATAAAACCAAAAAAAAACAAGCTTTTTATGGAACGCGGCATAAAAGATCAAATGAGCCCTAACTCGAGAGGGATTTCAAGTAGCCATTGAGGAGTTGAGATATCATCCTCCTGGCTCCATCATCAGATCAGCTCTTACCTAATATATACAACGCGTAACAGAAAAAGCGCAATTCCTCATACACCCCAATTAGTATATTAATTATAAAAAAATATGATTCAATCGAAGTTTAGTTGTGTCTAACCAGTTTTCTTAAATATCGATCAATAATAGCAAAAAATTGGAAAAATTTAACGCATATTAAAAATAGCTGAAATCGATTAAGTAGTAGACACTGAACAAACTAATTTCAGGTTATTCTGTTACATATTGTATTTCTATACCATTATTCGCCCCATATCCAATAAGTAAAGCTTTTGACGACTACCAAGTGATTTAGTGTAACATGGTTCACATACAGTCTATACTGTAATATAGACTACGCAAGGGACACGACATTATTTGATTTGGCATTTACTATTTCGCCAGAATTTTCTCGAACATTCTCAATGCCGCCCGAAGCAAAGACTTAATACTCGGTGCAAATAGAATTTCTGGAGTATTCCCAAAGACACTGTCGCCTGAGGCATACACTGGATCCTCTGAGATTTGCTCTCTGCATACATGAATATAACTCGGCCATATGCTTATGCTTTCTAAAAGCGCGAGGGACCCATGTCAAAGCTATACTCCTTAATTTTATTACGTTTTATTGCTGAGTTTCGCAATGTTGTACAACTTGTAACTGAATGTTTGGGACTGTGGGACCAATTTGTTACTATGTTATGAACATTATGGGACAAATAATAAGACAGAGGAAGCTTTATTAGAATTATTACACTTGAAAGTCTGTGTGTGGGTGAGTCCCTGAAATCTTACGACTATAATAACTAACACCATAGATAAATATTCTGTTAAGCGACTGGAATCAAGACATAATAAAAATACATATTTTCCTTTAGTATCCATGGGTCATTAATGCATTTTTTTTATGAATTATGGGCTTACTCTTGACCACAGACTAGTCTGAAGGCAAAGATGGACCCTTCGATTTCGAGCTTGCCCAGAAGATGCCTGTTCACTCGAAGCTGACGGGATATGAACTCAGAAATTCGTCATCAACCCGTAACAGCCCACTGCTGAGCTAAGGTTCTTTCCTCACACATGAGAAAGGACTCACAGGAGAAGGAACTCAGAAATTACAGACGCTATTTTCAGAAAGGTTTTTATATAAACCCTCCTACTATAATTCAAAGGCGATAGCAGCGATAATAGGTATAGAGTAAATAACATTGCAATCCTGTATAGATAGCTCATCTAATTGGGGACTATTGAAGTAAAAGTGGACTATTCATAGTCAGTAGACGCGGACTAAGCTAAGTTTAGCGTTGAATGGAGACTATAAATAGTCGTTGAATCCGTAATCAGTCTAGCTATTTCCAGTGAGTTGAAAAATCGATCTGTTGTGTAAGTCATGTTTAGTTTCGTAAACCCAGGGGGCCAATTCCACTAAATGTCAGCCATTGTCATCGAACTATCATTCCATTATGCTGCAACTGGCAACTATGACATCTAATTTGTATTCCACTCAAATCATAGTGGCATTACAATGGAATGACTATGGACTACGTTAGGTGTTGCCTACCATATATAACTATTACTACCATGCGTGTCATTAGTTTTATTTCGGGTTTTCGGCTCTAAAATCTTTAGATGATTGATTTTATTTATGGTACATGTGACATTTCGATAAGTTTTGAAGAAACTTGTGTATTCTTGTGCATAGACTCTGAAGCAGAGCTAAAATCTGAATTTCGTGTCGTGTTTAGGGCCTATGGCTAAATTGCCAATGCCTTAAAATAAGGGAAAAAAAGCAATCACTGGACAGCGCCATTCCATGGTAGGAATAGTAGAATACCAAAAGTGGTCAACAATGATAGTTGAATGATTGTGAAAACTGACAGTTAACAGAATACAAAAAGTGTCAAAATTTGACATAATATCACCACTGAGTGACCACAATCATGTAATTGTCATACAACTATCACCGCTGTCATTTAGTTAGAATTGGCCCCCAGGTTAAGGCAAATTAAATTAAAATTTGCTGACAGACTGTTGAAACTCATGTTAGTTGTTTTGATTGGTTCAATCTGTATATATAAAATGATAAACTGACTGACTGATTGGTGATGTATCAACGCACAGCCTAAACCGCGGGGTCTAGAGACTTGAAATTTTGCACATAGATAGCTTATACAGTGTAGGCGTCCACTAAGAAAGGATTTTGCAAAATTCAACCCCCAAGCCACCGAAGCCGCGGGTAAAAGCTATACAAAATAAAGCTTTTCAACAACCAATCAGAACGGTTAACATGAGATTTAAGTAGCTCAGATAATTTTAGTTTGAATTGGGGGTCAGTTCTAATTTTTGTATATTTTTATCGCTAGATGGAGTGAGGTGTACAAAAACGCGATTGCATGTAAAAGGCTCTGCAAATAATTCAGAAATATCACTCTCTTTCTGGTACAGTTTATACCAATAAACACACTATAATAGACACAAATATTATAAGACACTAGCTTTTACCGGCGGCTTCGCTCGCGCACGTTTCTTTCAGCCCCTTAGGGGTTGAATTTTGCAATATCCTTTCTTAGTGGATGCCTACACGGTGTAAGCTATCTATGTGCAAAATTTCAAGTCTCTAGACCCAGCGGTTTAGGCTGTGCGTTGATACATCACCAATCAGTCAGTCAGTTATCATTTTATAGGTGTATATAAATATATAAGATTCACTTGGAAAATGTAGGCCTAATAAGCAAGTTGGTTTGAAAAAATAATTTTCCATATCATTAAAGTAACTGTCAGCCGGGAAGGTTAGCCCTTACCTCTTTATCCCAACTCATTTTATATGGTAAAAACGCGTAACACGCCTTTATTGCACTGTGCGATTTATACATACGCCACTTCAGTTTGTGCGGCCCTTAAAGGTAGAAGAACTATCTATCCTATGTGGCTTGTTTGATTGAACATTACCGTCGCGAAAGATTTTGACAGGTTACCAAATCTCACTCTGAAATCGGCCGAAACTATACCACTGCCACCTTCGCCGCGGAATATATTCCTTTTGGTAGAATCCGGGACTTTTGCGATCACACTTATCTCCTTATACACGAGACTTAGGTATAACTTGAAGAAGCATCAGACTACAAGTTGATGATAATGATTATTTGAATATAGAAAAGCCACCTTGAAAAACATTGTGACCTTGGTGCAAAGTTACTTATCTATAGATGGCAAGAAATTCGAGGCTAAAGGTCACAACCACAAATCACAAAACCTGAAATCATTAAACCTACCATATACTTTTATTCCCCATTTCACACATTGTGAGCGTTGTTCTCTGCCCACATGAAAGTATCAAAACCGAATATTCCTTTGATACTGCCATCTGTATTATCGTGAGCATAAAATTTTTTATTCATCGTAAAATGTTAGTGGTGGTTCGCTGCCATATTGGAAGATGGTTAGGCCGTTTGAGATATGTTTGTTTATTTGAAATTCCAGCCAGAAACGTATTTGTTACGTTTCGGAGATCAAAACGATGGAACGTGAGGCGCACAGGGCGGTTAGAACCAGTATTTATCGGTTGTTAAAGGAATAACAAGATTTGATCATTAATATTTTATGTGATATATAAATACTCCGTAGCATGCTGGTAAAATTAAGTAGGTACACAGTCAAATCTATCGAATTTTGAGTTATTTAATTTAAATTTCCCTAGAATATTTATGTGTAGAGACATTGGGCTCGATTATGCATTACAGCGACTAAACTTATTTTAGTTCAGTCCTGTCATTTTCTTTCTTAAGCCCCCACCGGTTGTGAGGAAAAACCAGTGTGATGAGGAGGGCTTCCAAAGAGTAAAGAGGAAGAAGAAGAAGCCCTCTAGCCGTAGCACCCGTGGCACTGCTCCGTCGGGACCGAACCATCTGCTGCGTCCTGCTGTACCGTCGACGCAGCTGTATGTGTCCCGTTTGCACTGGTCTACGAAGGTCCAAGACGTCGTAGACTACATAGTGAAGAAGTCCACTTTCTCATTGAGGGTTGAACGGTTGGAGTCTCGCCGCAAAACGAATTTTAATTCTTTTGTGGTGAGAGTACCAACCCATCATCTGGAAACTTTCATGAAGGAGGACTTCTGGCCACAGGGAGTTGTATTTCGGAAATTCCGGGGTCAACTACCTGCCGACAGCGCTCGCACATTGCCGACATTACGTGTAAAATAGTTTAGTTAGTTATTTTATATGTATGTTAGTTGTAAGGTATATATAATATGGGCCTCTGTTTACGTTATTTAAGATCTATTAATGTAAATATTGCCTGAAATAAAGATTTACTATTATTATTATTAAGCAGTAAGCACGTTCATAAGGTGCAAATTAGTTGGTTTTTACATGTTTGATATTACTCTTCAATGTATGGTTTGTTTCTGTCCTATTTCTTCCGTATCCTATGGAGAAGGATAGGTCATAGAATACCTTAAAATTAGGAATTTTAGCTGGCTAGCTCTTCAGAATCGAGTCCAATATTCCTACAACTCATGGCTAGAATACACACTGTTTAGTTAAGTTGGTCAGTAATATTGCTTCTATAAACGGGTATATGTATACCAAATTTCATAGTGGGCAAGCAATGTTCATGTGTGTGTAAACCAGCCTTCACCAATTTTCCATAATATTAGACAGATGATAAAAAAGTAACTCATTTAGCTAGGCAGTCAATTAATGACATACTAATTTATTCTATGAGTGACGAGTGGTGACCTATACTACAGGTGCTCTGTACCTATCTTAGGCACCAGTCTCTCAGGTTTAAGCATATTTTAATCTCAATTCTGTACTTCCATATCTAAAGTTACTTGATTGTTGAGAGATAAAATAATTTTTATTATTAATAATTATTGTTAATGATGCTAGTTTTTACTGTCAACGCTTAGAAAAAGATTCTTGTATACTTAAGTATTCTGACTACTAGATGGCCATCCGCACTGGCTCATCTTTATATAAAATTATAACCTGAATGACTGACTAGTGATATATTAACGCACAGCCTAAGCCGCTGGGTCTATAGAGACTTGAAATTTTGCACATACTTAGCTCATACAGTGTAGGCATCCAATAAAAAAGAATTTAGCAAAATTCAACCCCTAAGGGGGTGAAATAAACGTGCGCGAGCGAAGCCGCGGGTAAAAGCTAGTGTGTAATAATAATGCATGCTTCTGTCGCGTACAGCGTCGCGCCACGATTCACGCCGGACGCAGCTGACGGCCTTACGGATTGAAAATTATCAAAAGCCCATTCGAACTTGCCATGTTGTTCTTATTGCAGATCATTTAGCTTCCTGCTTCGGAATGTACATACGACTACGGGTAGAACTAACCACTATCTCGTATATCAAACAAACTAGAGGCGAGTAGAGTCAGCAACGCCTTAAAGCCAATTACAACACAGGAGCTTCAGAGAACTCCGATAATGGGACTCGCTAATTGGGATCTTTGAGGAGCTGATAAAACACCGTCGAGACTTTTAAATTTCGCTATTACACCGTCATTTCCACGACATAAGACCTTATTTTATTGAAGTATACTTACAAGTTAGTTTTTAAGACGAAGACGTACGTATTTTGCCAGAAAATATTTTTAAATATTACGAAATTATTTCGTAGTGTTTTAAAATAATTGGTTGTCCGTAAATTCGGTTTACAGACGGTAATTTTATGTGATAACGACATAAGAAAACATTGATGAAAAATTGTATGTGGAAGAGATATAGTTGCGTCACAAGCGGAACGCTTAGGCCGATCGTGCTTCTCTATCGTTTATTCCTCGCTCTCGCTTGCACGCTCGGTTGAGGCGGAACGTGAAACTTTTTCGTGTCTCATCGATTTATAAGACGTTATCACGTCAATAATTGTTTTGACTTCTATTGATATCACAGATAGATTATAAAATACAAAATATATGCTTACGCCTAATCCCTGAGGCGGTCGGTATGGGTAGCCGTTCTATATAGTTAGGTACTTAGTACCTATTCTAAGTATAGTAGCTTCTAATGAACCTAATATAAAGTGTGTATAATTGACTTCTGAAAGGTATGAGACCAAAAATATATATTTTTTTATCATTTTATAAAACGAGGGGTACTTAGCAGCTCCGCAGTACTTCTCCAGCTGCAACGTCCGCGGCCAAGCGCCTCGGTGTACTGAAGTTGTGTATAATTTTTCAAGAATTCCGAACTAATTAGAACTGCGCTGTCCGTGCCCTCCAGCTATTAGTCTTAGTAAACCAGGTTTAAACTACGATGGGGTGGTGGGATGAGTTGCTTTTGACTTTTATAAGTTACCTCAGGTTCAGAGATGCGACTTAATTGAAATACAAAATGCAAAATACCTACTTTGCATTTATACCTTTTCAAAAAAAGCATTTTGTATTTAATTAGAAATGATATCGAGACATATTTTCCATTTTAAAAATGTAAAATATTTTGTAATCAACCTTAGTCATTCATTATTTTGACGTGACAACGTCTTATAAATTGGTTTGCCGGGTGACACTTCAAGAAACTGCGTTACGCTCCGCTCACGTTATGCGCTCACAATGAGAGCGAGTGAGAGGCACGCGTCCCTTCCACTCGGGCATGGTTAGCCCGCCTAAGAGCGAGAGAGACAGACATAAAATCGTTGTCACGTAAAACTTTCGCCCGTATACCGACTTTACAGGCAACCAATTTTTTTTTTTTTAGTTTTGACTGGTTATCATCATAACCAGTATCTAATATCGATCTCTCAGAAGTAAAATGAGCGATAATGTGTTAGAAAAATTCATATTATGTATTAAAAAGTGTAATTAATAAAAAGAATTGAATTGAACAAAAACTATTTGTAAATATTTAATATTTTGCATTTGAAATATAAGTATAGAAAATCAAAAATTATTTGCTATTTGTATTTAAATACATTACTTAAACTATTTTGTAGCTTCATCTCTGCTTAGGTTGTAGGTACTTTACAAACTTATCTTATGTCGCTCACTAAAATCCGTGATATTATAATTTTACTAGTGGTATTATAAATGTACGGACTTTTGTCAATCGTCTTCATTTCAGACAATATCACGGAACAATTTTATTTCTTTTTAGTTACCTACATCATAACTTCACTAAGCAGATTCAGAATGCAGAAGAAAAATTAAAATATCGACGTCCGTATTCTGTGACTTATTCGTTTTAATAATATTCACGTGTAGTAAACTTTTAATGGGTTTTCGAGAAACTGAGTAACGGTTTGTTAATTCGATTTGAAATTGGTTAGTTTTGGCGATAAGCTCCATACACGCAGATGCAAAATTATTTATTATTTTTCAACTAAATAGATTCACTTATTATTATTATAATAATTATTATAAATATAAAACTGGGTATTTCCAGAAATGGAATACCTTTGCCTAACCCCTCGGGAATAATAATAATAAATTGTGGGACACAATTCACACTATGGGTACTAAATAATAAATAAACATACTTAAATAAATATTAAACGAACAAACAAGAAGTCAAAATACATTTTCATGTACACAAATGTTGGCCCCGAGCGGGGATCGAACCCGCGACCTCCGACTTAGAAGGCACCAACTGAGCCAACAGGCCCGTCTACAAAGGTGCGATTATTTAGTTAAAATAAATAAATAATCTGACGCCTTATATCCCCGAGGGGGTAGGCAGACAGTATTCTATTCCTGGATGTACCCACTTTTCACCAGATATTCTTTGGACCCCTAAAAGTGATAGGTGGTGAGCCCATCGCCGGACCGGGTCTGTTTACACATGTCTCAGAATTAATTCTGGGACCTGAGGGTTTCCTCACGATGTTTTCCTTCACCGTCAAGCTAGTGATAAATGTGTAAGTACGTAAGTTTTGAAAAACTCATTGGTACATGCCAGAATTCGAACCCAAGCCTCACTGATTTGCATCATGTAAAACAGGCTCGTTAACCGTAAGGCTATCACTGGACTCGATTCTACAAACCACCTAAAATTCCTAATTTAAAGTTAGCCTATCCTTCTTTAAGAATACGGAAGAAAAGGACAGAAACAAACCATAGATTATAGAGTAATGTCAAACATGGAAAAACCGACAAATTTGATGTTTTATCTGTCACTTTTATCCATGACCTCCTTACATCGTTCCTAAAATTGCTAAAAACGTGTATTTGAATGCGTCCGTTCAATTTTGTTATTTTGACATTTGTGACGTTGTAAATAAATATGGCGCTTATTTCTGTCCCTTTCCTTTCTAAAGCGGTGGAAAAGAATAGAGCTAACTTAAAATTAGGAATTTTAGGTGGTTTGCAGAATCGAGTCCACTGCTTACTTTATTTATTTTATTTTTATTCAGATTCACTTATATCACTCCGTATTCTCGCCGTCTTACGCTAACAATGCACATTGAAAATAAATCCGGGATCGCTCCTGTAATCGTCGCATAATCCCGAGGGAATGTTTGCACAACTGAAAGGCTCACAAACACTCGACTACATGAAACTTTCATGCGGTTCTCTTTAGAACAATGGTTAGGTATCTTCGTCGGTTAAGTGTAGTGGGAGAATTGGTGAAATATTCTTATTGTTTGGTACAATCAACAAAGTGGTTAGGGTTACATGGCCAGAAACTAAGATTCCGTTTTTTCTTAAAGCCTTAAATTTATTTATAGTTATTTTTTTGTAAATTATAGGGTTCAAAGATACCTTTTGAAATAAACGTTAATCAATAAGATTTATTTATGACTACCCCAGAAAAATTTGTTCTTAGTTACTGGCCATGTAACCCTAACAACTTTGTTGACTGTACCATAGCCTAGGTATGTTCTTTATTAAATTGCAAGCTGTGACCCTGTAAAATTTTATCGAGATCGGTCAAGCGGCCGTGAAAGGTAAAGAAACAGACAAAAAACTAGTTTCTCATTTATTGATTTCTATTTTGTGACTGCTGACATGATTACTTATTTTGAGGCACAAAACTAAGACACATTGTGTTCTACTACGTTACTAGTTAAGTATTACCTTAGCATTAGCAACTTAGCAAAAAGGAATATAGAATAGGTACATTAATAGAAAGCATCGTTGACATTTGGACTACATACAACTACACGCCTCCGTGGGTTTTATTTTTTAGCGCTATTTGTACACTTTCTAAAAGTACATGAAGGCACTTCATTGTATATAACCATTCAATGTGTTTCCTTCTCGTCGACTACCGCGTACTGTCGATACGCCGCCGCGCCCCGCCCGGCCTGATTAAGACTGTTATCAATTACGTTCCTTGGACCTAATTTAAGCGATCCACGCGCGAGAAGGTAGTACTGTACCTTTAGATTAGCAACTAGGTTTTCACGTAGGTGTGTAGTTGAAGAACTGTCTTCTGTAGCCTCACTAAACAGTTTCATCCAGTGAAACATAAAACTCCCGTCAGTGCAAGAAAGTATTGCTATCATTATTATAAATGAGCACAAAAGTAAAAATAAAAATCGTGTGTGGATTGTACTAAGCAGATGACGTCAAGCAAACAAAGAATTCAGAATTCATCTGAAATGGGTTGGTTTCGCCTTAATAAATCAATTAAAAATGTGAACTTGTAGGCAAGCTGAACGAATAGAGAACTGGCCAAACTGATTTCACCTCTCAGTAGCTAATCCACCGGCAGTGATGTATTCAAGAGAGATCGTCATTTTGTTTTCTGTAAGTAATAAGTTGTAGTAAAATAAAAATAAATGTGACTCAATCCACATATCTATAAATATAGATAATTAAAACTGTAACAATACCGTGTCTGTAGATAAGTATATTTTTTTTAAGTTTTGCGGTGTACTAGATAGTTGTCGATTTAGATATCAAAACAATAACTTTTAAAATTGTTGTCTGTCGTCTGTGCAAGCATCATGCAAAAACTGGTGGACGGATTTTGATAAAATTTTGTGCGGAGATAACTGAGTAACTGGGTCAACATTCAAGTTACTTTTTACCACAGGAAAATGTCTCATTGCCACGGGAAAATATAAAAACTGGTTAAAAAGTCAAATTAAGTACTACTTACTTACTACTGCGAAACGATAACACATAGGTGTCTTATATTATATCGTAGGCAACCGCCATGAAGGGATTTTCGGAAATTCCCATGGGAACGGAAATAAACTGGATCCGTGAGGGCCACAGGCGGCGAGTCTTCAAAATTATTTCAGCAATGCAAATCTTACTATTCTATAATTTTCCTCCGGGAACGGGACTGACGCGAGTAAAACTAATTAATTCCTCATGACATGAGATTAAAAAGAGCTGCCCTTGAGTTTCTTGCTGGTTCTTCTCGGGGTACGGCATTTGGAACCAGCAACTCGTCGATGGAGATGGGCTGCTGTTTACATTTAGCCGAGTTTATAGTGCCTTGTTATTAGACTATTGACTTTTCTAAGTGTAATTTTTAATTACCTACAGAAATAAACAAATTTTCATTAAAATTTTCTCACGAAATAAGTAGGTACGTAAGAGTTTCTTAAAACTCGTGGCACTAGGTAGGTACATTCCCCAGGATTCGAAACCGATCACGCATAAGTAGCGGGCTCTATAACCTTTAGCTAACACTGATCTAATTTTTAAAAATAATATCAACACATGTCAACCTTCTTCTGAACCACTCATCTCTGCCACGTCTAAAGGTAGACTGCCTACTTTGAGTATTAAACCAACCGGAGACGCCACTGACAGGCGTTCCCCTCTGCCAAAAAAACGTGTCGGTCTTTGAGCACACCGGTTAAAAAAATACAACTAGTTTGTTTGAGTTCACGGAGTGCTTGTATTGGTGAATGTATTTGTGTGTGTGCATCTAGTTCAAGCTAGCGTTTAATTGTTTTGTCAAAAAATGCGTTTGTTTTATCATTATTTGTGTTTGTTTCCTCGTCCCCCCCGCAGAAATTGACAGACTTTTTTGCAAAGGAACTAGTGCGCGTGACGTCTCCTGTTGGTTTAATACTCAAAGACTGCCTACGATAGACTTCGGCCGCACGCGTCTGTCGGAGACTTCGGGAATGGGGCCATACATTTTCATACATTGATTATAGCCGCGACCAGCGTTGCCAGACGTCCCGATTTCGGCGGGACGTCCCGATTTTTATATCAAAATTTAATGTTCCGCGCGGGACAGCCTCAGTCCTGCTTTTCGGGTCCTATTTTTTTATAACTCGACCGTGCGTTAATCTATAGCTACCTATCCCGTGAATAGTTCTTCATTTTTATTAAAGAGAAAAAGGAAGCCTTAAAATAAGTTAAGTCTTCACGAAAATATCATAAATAAGTAATTATATTTTTCTAATGAAAAAAACTTTATGATTTTGATTTCTGCTATTTTTTTTTAATTATTTTATTCAGAAAAGGAATAAGACTCAACTAGGTATTTAACGATTGGTTAAATCTGATTTACAATATCATATTTTTATTAAAATACATTTTCTACTGCTATTTTTGCTATCTATTATCACGTAAATGTAATTTGAACTCCAATAAAAACAAATATTTAAAAACTTCTGATTTTTTTATATATGTCCCGCTTTCGACGAAAGATTCCCGCTTTTTTCACTCAAAAAGTTCCAAAATCCCGACACAGCAAAAAAAAAATCTGGCATGCAGCTGGCCGCGACCCACGGAAATCTACCTTTAGGGTCCAAAACGTGTTTGCAAGTAGATATTTCCAGGAATGTAATTCTGCCCACCACCTCTTCGATAAAAAGCGTGAGCAAATTGTATGCATACTTCCAAAATGTATTACCGACTTAGGAATGTGATTATTATTATTCTATTTTGACCGTGACTTGACTGTGATTAACTGGAGTTGATTATACCTATGGCAGTAATTATTATCGAATCGCATTTAAATTTTCACTATAGTAATATAATGAAATTGAAATAATTGAATCGGAACTAAATAGATAAATAGGAAATTGTTATGTATTACTGAAATCCATATAGAATTATATTCTTAAAATTTAAGAAAGGTGAATAACTTGACATTCAAATATTTACTTACGTGTCTAGTACATCGTGAAATTAGTAAGTAAGTAACAACTGTGAGAGAAATGATATCCTTACCGTTAAAGAGCCTACTTCACATGATGAAAATCAATGAGGCTCAGGTTCAAATCCTTGCATGAGTTTTTCAAAACTTACGTATATGTTTTATCACTACTACGAAAACATCGAGAGGAAAACCGCTGGTCCCAGAATTAATTCTGAGACATGTGTAAAATACCCGGTCCGGCGATGGGCTCACCACCTATAACGTTTAGAGGTCCAAAGAAGATCTCGTGAAAAGTGGGGATATCCAGAAATGGAATACCTCTGCCTGAGGGGTCATCGTGGATAAAAGGCTCGAGATGTGTTTTTATTAACTTTTTTTAAACTTAATTTTTATGGTATTTTTTTTCTGTTGCAGTTAATTGCATTAGCACATTTAAGGGTAATTGACGAAGATATGCTGCTATACTGGAGGCGATGTAAGTTTTTAGTTTTAACCCCCGACGAGAAACAGAGATGTGTTATAATAACTTATAAATTTGACGTGTGTTTCTGTATATCTGTATGTCTGTCTGTTCGCTCGTAGCTCCCAAACGGTTTTTTTGTTTGAAAGATGACTTGATCGAGATTTTACGAAAATCTTTATAGCCGTTTTTCTTTATTATGTTCTTTTGGGTCAAAGGTATTTTAAATTTAAAATTTAATTTCTATTATGCAAAGTTACAGTAATATATGTAATACATAGTTGGAAATGTGTCTCCCATATAAGTAGTAGATTATAGTCATTGTATCACTACTCCTGACAGGGAAGTTGTCGCAGTATACACTGTAGTTGCACACATTTCGAATCAAAATAATTGCATTTTCCATGTTAAAGAAATATATTTTTTTTAACTTCACACGTACATATTTATCACTAGCTCGACGGTGAAGGAAAACATCGTGAGGAAACCCGCAGGTCTCAGAATTGATTTTGAGACATGTGTAAATAGACCCGGTCCGGCGATGGGCTCACCACCTATCACGTTTAGGGGTCCAATGTATCTCGTGAAATGTGGGTATATCCAGTACTCTGCCTACCTCTTGGGGGATGAAAGGCGTGACATTATTTATTTATTTTTATTTTAACTTCACACATTATCCCAAACTAGGCAGAGCCTGTACAGTCAAGAGCAAGTCAAGCTTACACTACCAGTTTAAGCTGAGTTCTGATTTATACTGCGCGCCATAGAATACAGGGCCGGGTCAAAGTCCAAAGTGTCAAGCTTAGCGTGCTCTTGACTGTACCATGAGCACTTACTGAACAACTGATAGATACTTAGAAATAGATATAAACACCCAAATACGAAACCAATATACATGTTCTTTCATGCACAAAAATGTTGGCCCTAGGTAGGAATCGAACCTGACACCATTTAGAAGACAGGGTCTCTTCTAACTGAGGCAGTATATTAATAAATAAATAAAATAACCTCAAAAACTATATCCCTGAGGAGGTAGGCAGAATTATTTCTTTCTTGAAAATAATAAATGTTCACCAAAGTATTTTTTAACACTTTAACGTCACAAATGAATCAGGCATATTAATTGGGACGAATGAGGAATAAAATAATAATAAATACAAACTGGAACGAATGAGGAAAAAAACCTGGGACGAAACCAGAATTCTAACTTTGGGACGAAGAAGGAACAAATCTTCCAGACTTCCTGAAGCTATCTTCAGAATCAACTATGGGGCTTGCAGGTTTGCTCACGATGTTTTCCTTGACCGTCAAACTTGTTATAAATAGTTTCTTTATTTGTAATATTATTTTAGCAGCCAGTTCGACCACATGCGAGCCATTCACAACTTACAAATTATCTTGCAACAAATGTGTCTGTTCTGCTGATGGTACGGAGTACTGCACGAGGATGCATTGTGGAAAAGGTATTTCCTTTGATCAGCTTTTAAAAAAAAATAGAACATTAAGACGGGCGTGTTGGCTCAGTCGATAGTGACCCTGCCTTCTGAGCCGGAGGTCGTGGGTTCGATCCCCGCCCGCCAACATTTGTGAGAAAGAACATGTCTGTTGGCTTCGTGCCCCGACACGAAGTGTTTAATATTTATTTAAGTATATACTTAGTACCCATAGTGCAGGCTCTGCCTAGTTTGGGACTAAATAACCGTGTGTGAATTGGTGAAATGGGGGTATTTCTAGAAGTAGTATACTTTTGCCTACCCCTTCGGGGATAAAAGGCGTGACATTGTTTATTTTTATTTATTTTACATCATGATGCATCGTTACCGGAGAAATGCAATACACTGACGGTAGAATAATTATAATTATGTATTGTTTTGTTGTTTCAGAAAGAATTGATATACAGTCGAGTTCTCGAGAGCATTCTACAATGTTTAGTAGTTAAAAATGTGTACCATCTAGACAATTGTAATTGTCAAATATCTTACTTATTTATAATTTCAAAATTTTTTTTGCTTTTATGCCATTCTTTGGTGTTGGTGCAGTCTCCTTCCATTTATCTCTAAGTATCAACCGCCATATTTCACCCGCGTAGTTCCCGTTCCCGTGGGAATACGGGAATAAAATATAGCCTTTGTTACTCAGGAATAATCTAGCTTGCCATTGGTGAAAGATTTTTTTTAAATCGGCCCAGTAGTTTTTAGTTAATTCGTAACAAAGATACAAACATACAAATCTTTCATCTTTATAATGGTAGTAAAGATGAATAAAACAAACTATTAGATTTGACACAAAACAAAATTAAAACAAGCTTACTTTATAAGACCAGCTGTAGTCTAGGCAATAAAGGTAGTGGACCCCAACATTAATTCCTCAGTCGATGAAACTTTGCAGGATTGTAGTATAGTATGAGACAATACTTGCATAAAAAAATCCAAAAAAAAATTTTCTTTGGTTGATAATTTGATAATTTCTGAAAATAATGTAGCGAGACGGTTTTTATTTTGGATTTTCCTATTGTAAGTCCACGGCGACTATTAAATGACATTCCAGTTAAAAAAATAGACTGAGCAATTTTCCCGTGCAAGGTACATATACGTCTGAGTTTTGTTGTTCCTACCAGGAGATTTTTTTGGATATTTCGCATATAGCTTTCTTAACACACATAAATATTGCTGGCGAAGTAAATTTTGACTGAGCATTTTTACCAACAGAGATATTAAATAAATAAGTATTTCAGTAAAAATACCTAACTTCGGATACTTTTTTTTTTGGATATTTTTATGCAAGTATTGTCTCATACTATACTACAATCCTGCAAAGTTTCATCGACTGAGGAATTAATGTTCGGGTCTTCATACAAAAATCCGCTTCATTGCCTGGACGTGGGTGTAGTTGTGCGAACTTATAACCATCTTTTAAAACCATATTGTTTTAGCCTTGCTTCTTCGTATCATGTACCTCCAAAGCGCAATTCCTCATACACCCCAATTAGTAGGTATATTAATATAAAAAAAATATGATGCAATCAAACTTTAGTTGTATCTAACCAATGTTCTTAAATATCGATAAATAAATAGCATGATTTCCATAGAAAACACTAAATTTAGTTACGTTAATTAATTTTCGGTAAAAAATTAACACATAATAAAAATAGCTGAAATCGAATAAGTAGTCGATACTGAACAAACTAATTTCAGGAATTGCGCTTATTCTGTTACATGTTGTATATCATACTAGCGGCCCGGCACGTGCTTTGCAACGATGAAGAACAACTCGACAGATTTTAAGCAAACTTCACATAAACCATCTGCTAAATAGTCCAAATAAAGCCTAAAAATTTGGTTTGGATAGGTGAGCCCGTTCTTGAGTTATAAAATAACAACGAAAAGTGGCATTGATTTTTATATATATAGATAAATAAGACAATCGTCCATAGTCAAACAATAAAACCACATACCTGAATCTCTATTTGTGAATAAAACATTATTGTTTTAAGAAGTAAGAACCAAAAATGTCATGCTGATTGTAACAAAATAAAAATGTCAGTCATTAGACCATTCAAAATTCGCAAGAAATTTTAAAAATAGTTGTAGAGTAGATGTGTAAGCATAGTATCTAAATACGTATATTTTCTATACTTATACATACATACATACATGAAAAATTCTTAAAATAGCTCTGAACTACTAACATTGAAGCTTTGGTATTAAGACGATGATATAATTATACAGAAAATAACCACTCTAAAGCGTAAAAAAAACGACTTCAATCTTCAACTTATATCATCCATCCTAAGATTATCTGGAATAGATCGCTAAAAGCGATAGGACCGCCCATTGTACTATAGTTAATGTTCGTATCCATATTGTGTTGTTTTTGGTGTACAATAAAGAGTTATTTTATTGTATTGTATGAGTAAATAATTTTACTTAAATGCATTTTGATACTAACTGTCCGAAAAATTACGTTACAGAAAAAAGTAGACTGTTTGCAAAGTATTTAGTTCGACAATAAGACAGACTGCGAAATAGACTGTTTGCTAAGTAGGCCGATAGCGAAGTAGTCACATAGAGAAGTAGTCAAAATGCGAAATGGGCTATTTGAGAAGTAGACCTCTGGCGCCTGAGCGTTAATTGTTTTTTCATGGATGCCGTTGTCGGAACTGGACGAAAGTAAAATGGGACTAATTTGGAAGCACCAGCTTTGAAATAAAAAAAGGATCATCCAAATCAGTTCACCCAGTTGAAAGTTCTGAGGTAACAAACATAAAAAAACAGACGAATTGATAACCTCCTCCTTTTTGAAATTGGTTAAAAAAAACTGAAGTTTCCACAAGAACGGCAAACAATGGTTTCCGTGTAAGAAACGCAGCCACACTTGTAAGATATCAAACACAGCTGTTTAATAACCAAATGTAAATTAAAACTATTTGTAAAAATAAAAGTGTATTCATTTCATCCCATCCCATCTTACAAGTATCCAAACTCAATGAAACTTTTAATCAGTCCTTCTATTCTCGTCTTCACTCTGTCTGAGCTGCCAGTCGCTAAACTTGCTACATTAATCATATCAGCTGCTTCATCGACGTTTTCAGATTTCCAAGACTCTTTCAGTTTAGCTGCATCAGATGATTCTCTGAGAAGTACGCTGTTTACCATAACTGCAAGAGCCAGACCAAACTTCCCATATCTCCTCAAATCTGCGTCTAATTGGTCTCTTGGGTAGACGAAGCTGGCTTTAAGATCGAAGTAGGCTAAAGCCTTGTCCAGTTCTGAATGGTAGTAATCAAACCAGTTGTGCATATGCTTGGATCTGGACTCGTAGTCAGTGCAGAGGAAGAAGAAGTAGTGAAGGTCTAAGACTGGATTAGCTTCTTTAGACAGCTGGTAGTCGATCATGCAGCATTTCTTCGGGACTTCGTCCTGTAATAAATTATAAGTTGTTGATGTTAATGTTATTAATTGATAATGTGACGACTTTTGAATTAATAATAATAAAACACGGGTTGCACTCCGGGAGTGCCGGCAGAAGTGAAAACTTGATTATCGATTTCGGTGTTACAACACTACTCTCCAACCGTCTTACGGTTTTTCGATCAGCACACGTGACCTGACGCGAGTTTCACAGTTTTTCTCATCCCACAAAAGTGCTCAACGCCGGCTAAATAAGTTTTCACTTCATTAAATTTGCACACAATGCACTCTTATATCAAAACATAAGTTTATGTTACAATGATGATCAATTAATCTAGTTGCCTGGCTCCCAAACTAGGATTCCCTGTGTTATGGGTAGCCAGTCCTTTACGCATGAGTCTTGACAGGTTTACATAAGGTAATTTAAGTACGGAGCTGCACTTGTGCACAGTTGCTAGGAGACATGTTTGTTCGAGTCATAATATAGCGATGTCGGTAGTGATCCTACCTCTAATTCTCGGGTACAAAACCTGGTGCGGGTTTCAATGATTTTTTCAAGAAAACATATTTATATCAGTAGCTCTATACGGTAAAGGAAAACATCGGGCCTCAGAATTATTTCTGAGGCATGTGTAAAAGCACTCTGGTCTAAGTCTAATGAGCTAACTTGTTGGGTTGAGGTTTAAGAAGACTTAGAAACGATATCAACGTTCCAATAAAAATACTAATAACTACCCCAGTATAACATAAGTCTTTGGCAAATCACACACATCCGCAACCATAGGTTTAATATACTAGCGTTAGATTTACAATAGAGGCAATACGGCGAGACCAAGAATAATTTACACTATGTTCTGTGGATTTTATTTCCTAGATGAATGACAACCCGGTACTGCACGCGTAATCATATCTGTTAACGAAAAATGAATTTGCATAGCTGAAATTAGTGCTACCTATGGAATCTACTATTATTGCTCTTTATTTAAGAAGTAATCTAGGACGACCTCAGGCCAGATGGGATGATGATCTGCGAAGGGCTGCAGGCAAATGTTGGATGCGTCAAGCCGAAGACAGGGTGCTATGGCGCTCATTAGAGGAGGCCTATGTCCAGCAGTGTAGGCTGATGATGATGATGATTAATTAAGAAAAATGGTGAGACACAACTAAAGTTCTAAGGTAGCATATTTTTTTATATTAAAATACTAATTGGGGTGTATGCGGAATTGCGCTCATTGTATAATATGACGAAATATAATCTCCCGAAACCACTACAAAAAATATCTAAATTAACATTTTATTTCACAAAATCGCCAGGCTTACCTCTAATACAAACATCAAATTGTTTGTCCAAGAATCTCCTTGTTGTATAACCGAATACTTTGATACACTATCGATCGCGAAATGCTTTACTGCAATACCCGTGAGGTTGCCAATTGTCCCTCGAAGCGCATTTTTCAGTTTCTCATCGTCTAATAACCCCATGATATCCGATTCGATCTTTTCGAAGTGACCTTTCGACTCAGGCACTTGGTCGAAAACGACCCAACTGTTAAGAAGTTTGCTTTTAAAGGTTGCGTAAGTCTCTGGTTCTTGATTCCTTAAAGCGTATGATGTAGCGTGGTAAATTGCAAAGTTCTTAAGTATCAGTCTAACAGTATCATTGGTTAGAGGTGTAAATTTGTCCAAAATCGTGTGGTTCGATGCTTTGAGGTCTTCTAGGAGGATAATTTCGTACGGTGGCTCGAGTAAAGTGCCGTAACAGGCGGCGTATTTAAATTTTTCGTTTTCTGGCACCTCGGCTGCTTTTTGCAGTTCATCAAATTTCGGCAATACTTCAGTATACATCACGTGTTCGTTGAAGAACATTATTTGCGCTGCTACCATGTTGCGCGTCATTTCATTTGTTGGAGCTACTTTAGCTATCATCTTGAAAGGCACCCCGTCCTTCTCAACAGTAAATCTCTTCAGGTTTGCCACAAAGTTATCACCCACGGCACCCACAGGTTCCACTAGAACTTTCTCATTTTTATAACCGCGTTCTTCTAGCACGCCACTGATATACTCAATTTGCTTTTCTACTAAATCACTAATGTCCCCTTCGAACTTTAACTCCGTCATTATGAGATAAATCAGAAACTGGTCTGCTATAAAGATTAATTGCTCTTTGGTTTTATACCTCACTGATAACTGTCACGGTGTTGATAACTCTACACCGGCTATAGATAATAATTGTAATTGACGATTATGATACCGTTTAAATTGAAAGGCTCGCAGAGTTTATTTATACATTGAAATATAAATACTATTTTAAAAACACTTGGTTTAAGTACGACAATTAATTTATTATAATATGAATTTTTTTTGCTTCATTCAGATGCCTACATTAATATAACTACCAAAGACATTTGCTGAAAATTTTGCTTTTCTTTTATTATAGGCGCTATGCTGCATAAAAAAATGTAATTTTTTATGTGTTTTAAGAAAAACAATTATTCAATGTTGCAATAGGTAAATATGTTCTTTGTACTTAATAAACAGCCTAGTTATGTTCCTATTTATAAGTTTAATTAAGAAATGTGTCATGAAACAAAAATTAGTGTCCTATTGGTAATAGATACTAGCTATGTATTAATATTTTATAACATAGCCAGTGAGTGAGTATAATATTACAACACTCTTATTTTGTATTTCATATCAGTTGATAATAAATGAAATATGCTAGGGACGGTATCTACATAATTATTATCGTGATAATAATTTAATCTTGTGTAGGTAGGACAAATCCGTCGATAATACGTTTCCTTACGTAACTAAATAGTGCTAAGCAATTTAGAAATGAGAGCAATAATTAACTTGCAACATGCTTGTATAATCCCTACCTAAAGATAAAAATTAAAAATTACATGTAGTATGTAAGTATGTAGGTATATTGTATTTGACACTGGCGGTTCTGCGCGGTTTCATTGGGTATATGGGCATAAAATATAGCCTATGTTACTCAGGGATCTTCTAGCTTTCCATTGGTGAAATCTATACATATATATAAAATGATAAACTGACTAATTGGTGATGTATCCACGCACAGCCTAAACGGCTGGGTCTAGAGATTTGAAATTTTGAACATAGATAGCTTATACAGTGTAGGCATCCACTTAGAAAGGATTTTGCAAAATTCAACCCCTAAGGGGGTGAAATAAACGTGCGCGAGCGAAGCCGCGGGTAAAAGCTAGTATTTTTTTAAAATCGGTTCAGCAGTTTTTGAATTTATTCGTAACTAACATACAAAAATACAAATCTTTAAAAAAAAATTTTTTTTTCCTCTTTACAATATTAGTATAGATATAGATGAACTTAGATTAGGGTTGCCAGCCGTCCTGGTTTAACAGGACATGTCCTAGTTTTTGTGGCGTACTGGAATGTCCTGGATAGTTTTTATACCGCGTTCTTGGTATTTAAATCGCCCTCATAAGGTAGGTATTTTTAAATTTGAGTGCCACTTTTACAATTCGAGGCGACCTCACCACGCGCAAGTGTTCAACGTGCCTAAATACCTATTAAATAAAAATAAAATAAATAATCTCAAGCCTTATATCCCCGAGGGGGTAGGCAAAGGTATTCCATTTCTAGATTTACCTACCCACTTTTCACCAAATATTCTTTGGACCCCAAATCTAACAAATATGATTGGGTTCTTACCTACCTGTGAAATTGGCGAAAAATTCTGACTAATATTTTTTATTTCAATTTCGCGTCCTGAAGGTTGAAATTTAGAAAAAATAATTTCATTGATTTACTATTATCAAAGACGTTTAAAGAAAAAGTTTCTCTAAAGAGAATGATTTTCTTCCAACCTCTGACTATTTTATTAATAAAATATATTTTAATAAAATAAATTTTTGTATAGGTATGTTTAATGTTTGGTAAAATAAAAAAGAGTTCGTGCCCTGCTAGATTGGTTGCTTACATTTGTTTTATTGTTTACAGCTCTTCTTCAATTTTAAAAACAAATAAACTTAAGAATTTGTCCAACAGACTCAAAAGATTTTGTTGGATTTGAATGTTTAGATCCAGAAATAAATAATAAATGTTAGTATAAAAAATAATTACTTCTTTAAAAACTCCATACTATCGTCAATTTCATAGTAAGCACCTAATAGTTTAGAGAGCCTTTGATGTGACGTCACAACTGTGAATTTCTTCATTCTACTTACTGTGTGTGTGTAAAGTCCATTTTTAGGCTTCATCGCTACTGGAGAAGACGTGAGGCAAGAGGGAAGACGTATTGTTGTATTGCTACAACTTCGGAATGTAAGCGTCTATGGTGGGGTGTATAGCTCTGTGGTCAGGACAGCAGCAGATATTATCATTGACGTAGGTGTTATTGATAATTAAAGAAATAACAAATAACTCTAAAGAGTAAAAAACCATCTTCAAAGAATAGCACTAAAAATATCATCGATGGAAAAGTTTTAAGACTATTGTTGATTTCTTAAAAAACGCTTATTGATTTTGAAAAGAATAATCAAAATCGGTTCATAATTGGCGAAATAATCGCGTAATATATATTCAAAAAAATACAGTCGCATTGAGTAGTTTTTTGAAATCGGTTGAGAATGAAAAAAAATAAAAAGTTCGCCACTTTTTTATGAATTCACCAGCATAATAACCACTTGTCTTTTATTTCAGAAGCGTTTCTCTTACACCCTAGATTATAAGTCGTAAAAAGGCACTGTAGTAATGATAGTAAAATAATCACACATAAAATTTCAAAATCATGTATTAATCCAATGTCAGTAGTAAGTAACATCATTTAAAATTCTTATGAAACAAAGGCGCAATCAGCAATTAGTGTAGTCACTTAAAACTATTAACTTTAAAGTACTTAGATATGATTGCATTTTTCATCATTTAGAACATTTTAAACTTAGGTCTAAATAACTCATCATTTTCTAAGTATAATCATAAATAAGTAAAAAAAACATAACCCTCCACCTGGTGCAGTCGGGTAAATACAGTAAAAATCTAACCCTTACAAAGCCGGGGAGGGTCGCTAGTATTGTTTAGATATAGAACTGATTAATCTGTGATATTATAAATAGATTTGTCTGAACTCACATAGCATTATCATTCGCTCAGGTAAATGAAGAATCTATGTCTACTAAATAATATACATTCATTATATAATTCAAGGTTTATAATTATATTTCATTATAATTCTATATTGCTTTTTAAAATGTATTTACTTTTAATTTATTATTAATATTATATAAACGCAAACGAAATTATAATTGCCTTATCGTTATAATATTGTTTAGAATTTTAATCGTTTACTGATTAATAATTTAGAATTATATTACATTAAATTTAATTTGTTTATTAAATTAATTTAATTCAATAAATTAAAATAAACAGTTAGGATATTATCCTTGAATTGATTGAATAATTTAATTTGAAATAATATAAGTTCATTTGAATAATTAATTAATTTTCTAAGTCTATCGTCAATTAAATATATCATGCACATAATATAAAGTCAAACCTTAAAATTATTATTATTTGTATTGACTAAAACTTTTTAACATACTGTCTTGTTCATTTACAAATACCCGAATTCAACAAAACTGTCTAACAAACCTTCAATCCTAGTCTTAAACCTCAAAATGGACGCCGGATCCAGAATACCAATTCTGGTTACATTCACCGCCTCATTTAAATCTTCTCCATTTTCTTCTAAAGCATTCATCAGCTTGGCAGCATCAGCTGATTTCCTGATAACCATACTGGAGAAGAGCACTCCAAATATAAAACAAGTTGGCGCATTGATTCTCAGGTCTTTGTCCATCTGGTCCCTTGGATAAACATCTTTGGCCTGAAGGCCGTACTTGGTCAATTCCTTATCCAGTTCAGCGTGATAATAGTCCAACCAAATATAGTACTTGCTCAATCTAGTTTCGTGATCTGTGCAGTTGAAGATCATGTTCTGGACATCAGCCACGGGACTGCCTTCTTTAGACACCTGGTAGTCGATCATACAGCAGCGTACTGCCTTTTCGTCCTGAAAAAAAACAATATTGAAAAATAGTTTTAGTACAGGTGTTACATAATTATTATTAAGTATTTATTTATTTAATTTCGTGTACCAAAAAAATGTACCCATGGTGAACTTAATAGTCAACCATCAGGCAATAAAATGGTGGAATTGAACTAAAATAATAAAAACAATGAGTGAAACATAAAGGTGAGTATAGACTACAACATTTCCTCGAGCGTTTTGGTGTAATGTAACGTTCTTACGAATGGTACAATACAGGCAAAAGCTCAGTTAGCCTAAGCATTTCCATGTAATGTAACGTTCCCACGAACGTTAGGCGTACTATACGGCTATAAGGCTCGACGAAATGTTACACCAATATGCTCGTTGGTTTTTAAAAGGCTGTAACAAAACATCGAGCGTCGTGTTCGAGGAGTGGTTCGAGTAAATTTAAAAATGGCGAATGCTCGATGTTCTGATACAAGTAAATGTTGTAGTCTATACTCACCTTTATACTCTTCTTAGAGTACCTAAATTCTAATACTTATATATGTAAATATAATAAACTAATACATACTATATCCCAATAAACATAAATACAAAAAATATTTACATTAAGTAATTATGTGTGGGTGTTAAATATTTATTTAAAAAACAAAATAAGCTCGAAAGTCTAATTCAAGTGACGCAATTTTTGTTTAACTGATTAGAAGTCGGTAACTCCTGTCAAGCTACAGATACAGACACAATTTACTCCTTCCTTGCCTTAGAAGTGATACATAATGAATTAGTATCATCCAAAATTTGGACGAAAAAATAAATTTATAAAATACTTCCCGTTCCCGTAGGAATACAGGAATAAAATATAGCCTATGTTACTCAATGATAATGTAAGTAGCTTTCCATTGACGAAATAATTTATACAACCGGTCGAGTAATTTTTGAGTCTATTCTTTACAAACATACAAGAATTAAAAAAATACAAATCTTTCATTTTTAATATTAGTATCTAGATGTAGTTAAATAACTAACTTACCTCCAGTTTAAACATTATATTATTGGTCCAAGGATCTCCGTGCAATATTACGGAATACTGCGATTTACTATTTATTTCGTGCAACTCCTTAATCTTAGTTGAAATTTGATCTAATTTTTGTGCAGCAGCACTTTTATAATTCTCATCTAATACCATTAGCGTGTCTTTCCTAAGCTGTTCGAAGTATGTACGAAATTGGTTCGTTTTCTCAATTATCAGCCATGAATTAACAACATTTGCCTTGAGCGCTGCATATTTCTCAGATTCTATATGTTTCAATGCGTACGATAAAGAATGGAGTCGTGCAAAGCCGTTTAGAATAAGTCGCACAGTTTCATCTGTTAGTGTTTTAAATCTGTCAAGCATTTCAAAATTGGACAGTTGCAAGTCCTCAAGCAGAATCACTTCATGTGGAGCTTCGGTAAAGCAGCCGTAGCATTTAGCGTATCGGAGTCTTTCCGAATCTGGTATCCCATATGCTGTCTGGAGTTCTTCAAACTTTGGCAATACTTCTGTATACATAAACTGTTCGTTTCTAAACATCAGTTCAGTGTTCATCGATTTGCGAATTGGTTCAATGGCCGACGCTAGCTTAACAATTATCTGAAGTGACTCACCGCCATCTTTCTCCGCGATAAGCCGTTTAATATTCGCCAAATAGTTATCTCCTGGCTTACCAACTGCTTGTATTTCAACCTTTTTATCTTTAAAACCTCTTTTCTCCATTTCACTCAGAATAAATTCAAGTTGGCGTTCACTCAAGTCCTTTATATCACCTTCAACATTGCATTTCGCCATATTGCAGTTATAACTCACACAACGTAATAAAATTATATGCGCTTGATTCTACCGTATTATATTTCGTTCTGATAATTATCTGTGTCATTAAGTCTAATCTAATATTATTAACTTCAGCATTGATAAGGGAAATAAGACCAACTGGATTATACGTGCGGTGATATTTAAATGCGAGTGTTGGATGTAAAATTAACAGTGTATATTCAACTACCCTATGTTTTATATCTGCAGTAAACTCTCGTCGAAACATCGAGAAACTTAGTTGCTATCCTTAGTCGTTTTGTGTCGAAAGACAGGGATGGCGATTGGAGTAATTATGCTAGCTGTACACTTTCCGCGAGATAATTCGATTGTGGTTAAAATCAATGATTGTGCTACAATATCGTAAATCCGTGTTCGTTTTACTGTGTATTACAAACCAGTGTAGTTTGTAACTTTTGTAAAATGCATGGAGATTTAATACGGCAAATTTTGGAAACTCTAATATAAAAAAAGCAAGTTTTTTTTTATGCTCTCAAACTACATGATCGATTTTAGAAATTTCCCACGGGAACGGGACCCACGGGGGTGAAATCGGTCGTTTAGTGTTGGTGGGACTCGGACCTTAATACAGCAATAAGGTAACATTATTAGTTTCTCATCCCTGCAGCCCAGATGTAATCGCCAGTGAGATAAAACAGGCGCGTGTGCGGCCACGAAGAATGCGGGGACTACAGTCTGTTATTAGTATCCCTACTTTATGAGTAGCTGGTTCAATTCTCGTTGGAATTCTTCTTATGGAATACCTCTGCTGCCCATCCCGTAGGGCATATAAGGCCTGAGATTATTTATTTGATTTATCTTATTTCTGCTTAACCTGACGGTTGACTGGTAGATAATGCCTTTAGGCATTAAATTCGACATGTTTACATTTTCTATGTCACATGAAGTTAAATAAATAAAAATAAATAAATAAAAAATCTTGTAAATGTATTTCGTGTATCTCGGAAACCGCTTTCACAATTTGGATAAAATAAAATGTATTAAGATAAGGTGTATTTCCTGGAAAACGCTATTCTAGTATGCCATGGATTTACACACTAGCAGCGCCCCGTTATTCTAATATATGAGCAATATCACTGTAAAGTTTTATCGAAATCCGTTCAGTAATTTTTGCGTGAAAGAGCAACAAACACACTTACAAAATTTCTTGTTTATAATACTAGCAGAGCCCCGCTGTTTCTCTCGCGTAATTCCACTTCCCGGGGGAATACGAGTTTAAGATATAGCCTATGTGTTATTTTGATATACATATATCCTACTTCCTACTAATAATATAAACGCGAAAGTTTGATGGATGTTTGTTCCTCTTTCACGCAAAAACTACTGAAAGGATTTTGAAAAAACTTTACAGTTATATAGCTTATACATCAGAATAACACATAGGCTATATGCTATCCGTATTCCCACGGGAACGGGAACTACGGGTGAAACCGCGGGGCGCTGCTAGTAAGCTATATAACTGTAGAGTTTCATCAAAATCAGTTCAGTAGTTTTTGCGTGAAAGAGGAACAAACATCCATACATCCATCCATACAAACTTTTCACGTTTATAATATTAGTAGGATAGTAGGAATTTGAATATACACGCACCCGCTTTCTGCTTGCTTTGTGGCCGCACCGTCCACTCTCAAATCAGTGGCGGCCGCCTGAGATGCACAAATCACATCACCGAGATTACTCGAGAGACCATCTTCGCCGAATTGAAGTGAAGTTCAAAATTTCGGTTAGCTTTCAATACAGCAAAACAGACACATATACAAACTCACATGGATTGCATTATAATATTATTTCCGTATTCGTACAATGACAGTAATTAACATCGAGTCAATTTGGTAAAAGTGTACCTACCTACATTTATGGTTAGTAGATACCCACTCTAATAATTAGAATAAAATATACAGTATCAGAGGTACACCATAATTTTTATTTATTTATTTAGGTTTATCAACGATTGTTTACAACCTTAGATTAAACCTAGACATTATATAAAGTTAAAAAAACACATTAATAGCTAGATATAACAATCACTTAAATATAAACACTACTTACACCAAAGAGATTATACTTAACTCGATTAAGCCGAAAACAAACTATCGGACGCGGCTGACGGACGCGACTGAGAGCCGCGACTTAATAGGGATCCAGATAATGTATGTACACTTAGCTGTGCTATTGGAGGTAAGTCGTGGACGTAACCTTAGCGTTCGGACGTACGACAGAAATCTGGCGTGCTGGATCCAAAAGACTGTGTAAACTTATCAGTCGCGGCTGTCTGCCGCGTCCGACAATGTGTTTCCAGCTTTATACTTATCGTGGAAGGATCTTGGAAAAGTATACCATTTATAGGAATGGTATACTTTTCCAAGATACCTGAAACCATTGATCTAGTGATAAAAATGCCCTCGCCAAGATTCATCATTTCTCCTACATGCGACTAGTGTTTATTTTTTTTAACTATATACTCGTACTAGCGACCCGCCCTGGCTTCGCACGGGTGCAATGCTAATACTAAAACCTTCCTCTTGAATCACTCTATCTCTCTCTCTCTCTATCTATTAAAAAAACCGCATCAAAATCCGTTGCGTAGTTTTTAAGTTTTAGGCATACATAGGGACAGAGAAAGCGACTTTTTTTATACTATGTAGTGATAAACGCGCTTAATATTTTATCGAAGAAAAATGTGTAAGTAATTAAGTATACACATTAAGGTAGTTCTACATAAAAGCAAACTACAAAACCGATATTCTCTATAGCCTAGTACACCCTTGAGTCCAATGCGTTGTCCATCGAACCAATACGTTACCGCCCGCAAATTCCTTCACCATATTAGTTACTCCTTATTTCTTAGGTCATAAGGTCTTTTATTGAAATGTTTACAGTAAAGTAAGAAGGACTGACGGTAAGGAATGTGTAATAAGGTGTAATAGAAGTCCGATAAAGCCTTTGTAAGTCTGAGTTATAGGTTTATTGTTGCCTCAGGCTATTCTACTTGCAACTTAATAACACTCATGGAACCTAATGAATTAACTATGGTTATATTGTAGTCAGCAGGTCTACTATATCTTAGACCACATTTGGATATCCGACAGTAGTTACCGTTGAACGCATGCGTAGCGATAAAATACAAAATCTATGTATTTACATAAAATAATAGATTTACTCGTATCTTAAACTAAAAACCCTTGGGATCAATATCACTCAAAAACCAGACCAATTTTTGGTATTGTTTATTATGTTACAAGTTGTATAATACAAGATACGAGTATATTCATTATTATGATTATTTTTAAAGATCAAGTTTCCTTTCATCACGTAGTGTATTGCAGATTACAGAACCCCAATTTATCCTTGCCACAGTTAACAGACACGCGATTTTAATTCCTAAAACAAACATCTTTAATTCTCAAGAGATGGGTGTTATACAAAACAATTTTATGAATACAAAAGAAGAAAACACTCGCTGATAAATCAACGGGCTGTCTTCTGGGAACAAGAAGAGGAAATCGCAAAATCGTCTCAAATGAAATTTCTCTCACTCGCAAATATAACGTACTTGAAAATTTCGCGTCGACCATTACAGGAAAACTAACCCTAGCACCTAGAAAATAGGGTATTCTATCCTGTTGGACGAATCCGAGAAGATTTTCGGTAGAAAGTTCCATGCGTGAAATGTATTCGTGAGAGCAAATTGTGCTCCAAATATAGATACGGAGTTACAAAGACAATAGGTATTGTTAATGGCCGAGATCCTGTGTCGATATCGTGAATAATACATTTCGTAACAAGTTCTCGTAACAATAGACGTCATACAGGCAGGGCCGGATCTATGATATGGCTTTTTGGGCTTCAGCCCAGAGCCCCGTGGATTACAAGGCCCCCAGCTAAGTCAAGTCAAAGTCAAAAATAGACGATAATGCGAAAAAATCTATAATGTTAAATTAAACTGATCATAATGCAGCCCGAAATGTTGCTTTATAATTTGTTAATTTATTTTCGATTGTACTTAACAAACACTAAGGCATAATATATCCTATTAATATTAGAAACGCGAAAGTTTTAATATTAATAGGATATAATGTGAGAGTATTGATGTATGGATGTTTGTTCTCTTTAACGCGAAAAGTAATGAACGGATTTTGATTAAACTTTACAGTTATATAGCTTATACCTAAGGGCTTATACCTACTTATTATCAGAATAACACATAGGCTATATTTTATCCCCGTATTCAAACGGAATATATTCCCAAAAATATGATTCAAATATTTTTTTGTATTATTTTTTTCCTATACATTGAGTAATTAGGGATGCATAGCAGAGGTGGGCCCCTAAGTAGTATTAGCCCAGGTCCACAGGCTAGGCATACAGGGTTTCTGTAGTAAATACTAGCTTAGGGTTGCTTCCTACCCTTCTTGGTCCCTTAAACCAAAATAAAAATACGGTTGTATTTTTCGTAGAGAGCGTTGCCTGAAAGATGATATATTGTGAATATTGAAAAAGGAATCTGAGGTGGTTTTGTCATATTGAGCGTTTGAATGAAAGGAGACCCTAAACAAGGGTGTTGTTTTCTTCCTTTATCATATTAACATAGACAAAACAATAGCATTTATAAACCACAGGTTTGCAGAGATTTGAATAGGCGAGCTGGTAGAGGACGAGGACTGTCGAGGACGTAGACGCAATGACATCAACCAAATCGGCAATGTATTGAAGAAATGATTACCAGATAAAGAGATAAGAATATAATTGATCTCCCCGCGCATGTTTCTTTATTGCCACTTAAGGCGCTTAAACACTAGTGGTGAAAATATTTTACAAAATGGCTCTTAGCCAATTAATTTATTGAAATTTTTCAAGAAAATGATCGACAATACACGATCCCTTATAATAAGGGTGTGGTTGAGGCCACACGTCTCCACTTAACAGTTAACACCCTAATGATGAATGATCTTAAATGTGGGGGCTAGAAAATTAGAGGAAGCCGATAGAAAAGCGAATTGCGAATTGATGACAGCTATTTTTGTTATTAATAGCCATAGTTATTAAAGTTTTCTTTTTTTATGTTTAAATATAACAAGTTTATTTAATTAATCGCTATTCCATAATCTTCATTTTAGTTTTCACAAACAACGGAAGTTGCAGCCATGTCAGAGATTCTTTAGTGGCTTGAAAAATCATTATTTACTCGTATAATGTCCACTTGGCTAACACTATAATATCCCAATTCACGGTGGGCATGATTGTGGCCATTATGTAAAAAAACGGGCTAAATGCGAGTCGGACTCGCACACGAAGGGTTCCGTACCATTATCTATAAAAACTGTAAAATAACACATTTGTTGTATGGGAGCCCCCCTTAAATATTTATTTTATTTTGTTTTTAGTATTTGTTGTTATAGCAGCAACAGAAATACATAATTTGTGAAAATTTCAACTGTCTAGCTATAAACGTTCTTGTTGGTCGCGGTTCTTGAGATACAGTCTGGTGACAGACAGACGGACGGACAGACAGCGAAGGGTCCCATTTTTACCCTTTGGGTACGGAACCCTAAAAAATATAAATTGATTAGCAGTGGGCTGTTACGTCGATAATGATGATGACATAGTCATTCATCACGCTTGGCAGGCGGATTGATGATGAGAGATAATAATTTCAATTCTCAAGTAAATTGTGCTCTGCTTGCACTTACTACTAAATTATCTTATCACTAGGTATTGCCCACAATTTCAAGTTTTCTTTCGAGTTTGTTTTCCGTAATAAACAATTAAGCAACCTATTTATTTATTTAGTTTATTTAAAACAGTGATAGCCTTACGGTTAAAGAGCCTGCTTCACATGATGAAAATCAATGAGGCTCGGGTTCGAATCCTGGCATGTACCAATGAGTTTTTCAAAACTTATGATAAATGGCTAAAGTGCTGCCAACACGCGATCTTTGTGGCCAGTCACCTATCACTTCCGCGTTCTCATAGAACTTACATCCCAAAATGGTTCACTGGGGCCAAACTGTGTACACACATTGGAAGTTTCGGCTAAACGGGTGCGCATGGCGCAAATTGTTAATAGGGTCAATGGATACAATGTTCGAAGTCGCCCAGGCCGTCTGGTGACGACATTTTCTCACAATGGGATGGGTACTTAAAACATTTGGCCTATGAAAGGATTGTTGACAAAAGTATTACGATGGTAAAATTGTAACGGAATTGTATAATGAACATCGTTTCGATTGTAGTTTCAATGACAATTGTGGAGGAGCGGAGGTAGAATTCTGCTCCATCGTGAAAAGAGAAGATCTTCCGCCAGGCGACGAGGTTATCGTGCCTGGCGACCGCGGTCCAAGGCGGTTGGCTGTTGATGTTAGACAGTTGTAGGTATTTATACAAACTCATTCGAAAACTTCGATAGCGCGGTTTAGAACTTGCCGTCTATGGCGCATAAGTTAGTTTTTTTTTATTTATTTATTTATTCCATATAACTTATTAAATTGTACAAATAATATTTTACTCAAACTGCATGACAGTTTGTTGCCGAAATCTGCGTAATAAATTGTTGCATGTATTGAGATACCTACATGCAACAATTTATTACAGAAACGGTAGTTATAGTTATACAATGTTAGTTAAAGATGATTACATAAGTCTTCAAGTACTTATCTATTGTTAGATGAACACGCCGAGACCCACCTTCTTCGTCGTATTCAGTTCTATCTAGCTCCGCTAGGTGTCGCTACAAAATACAGTTTGTTTGTAGTTCCGCGCTATTCGACATACCTACTGCGAAAATCGTAAATGTATATTATGCTACAAGTTTTTAAATAATAATCTCACACCTTTTATCCAAGAGAGGGTAGGCAGAGGTATTCCATTACTGGAAACACCCACTTTTCACGAGAATATTCGACCCCTAAACGTGGTGGTGAGCCCGTCGCCGGACCGGGTCTGTTTACATATGTCTCAGAATGAATTAAAATAGTTTTAAAATTATCCTACTAATAATATGTAAGTTTGTGTTTTTTAGATACTCAATTACGCAAAAAACTAAAGAAGTTATTTTTTTATTTTGCTTTTTTATCCCGGAACTCCAACGAAGTCGCAGGAAGAAGCTATAGAGGACCCACTCTGCGCCTTTCGGTACGAACGTCGCCACTCCAGAACTTTTCAATTCCATCCTAACCACCGAATTACGTAGTACCAACGTAGTACCCTATTTGTTTTTTTAATTTTCATTATCAAATACTCACCCCATTAAGGGTCTAATACTTCGAAGCGGCACGTGCGGCGTTCGCACCCTACCTGCCTTTTCACATGGGACCCAAACCGAGGGACCGTGTGAAACCGAAACGGTTCCACAAAAAATATTTCTTGTTCATTGGGATAATTCCGTTAATTTTTTCCGTGAGAATTTGAATTTGGAAGAGCAACCGTTTTGAGATTGTTTCCTGTGGAATATATTCCCATGGGTTCATAATTTTAAGTGTTTTTAATAAAGGATACAGGCTCGTTGAGTATTGTAGCGACACTGTCTTGTACGGCAGAAGTTGCGAATTTGATTCCCACCCGGACCCAAAATTATATTTGAGTATGTTTTTAGTGTTTTGGGACTACATAACCGCGTGTGACTTGTACCCGCAAATGAAAATGTCATATAACTTACATAATTTCACGCCTTGTTTTCATAACTTACTTACCTATGTAATTTCTAAATCTTAGTAAATAATACTTTAATGAAGTCTATTTTGAATAACTATTCAGTTTACCGATTTAACATTTGTTTAACATATTGTGTTATGTATCAGTGCTAGATATTTACGTGTTGTAATATACTTTGATATTTTGGGTCTTAAATGTGCATTCCGAGTAAATATTTTGTAATATAGACGTTATTTGTACGCCACTTCATGGGTACCTACTTCAACCTTTTTTTTAACTAGGTAAAATGCATTACTGCATTCGCACCCGACCCGGGGGAGGGATGTTGTGTGGGGCTCTGCAGCTTAGTGCTGCCATACCCACTAAAAACCCTGGTGTGTTCCTTCTTGCCGATTCGGACCCAGCCATACCTTTTTTTTTTTTGGTTACCCAGGGGAAATGCATTGCTGCATACCGCACGGCCCGGGGGGCCGAGGGTTATGTGGGGCTCGGCAGCCTAGCGCTGCCATACCCACTAAAACCCCTGGGATATTCCTCCTCGCCGCTTCGGACCTGACCGCGGCACAGCGGGTGCGCGTATCCGCAGCCAGGTGTGGCCAGGTCACAGCCGCCCGCAACACCGGGGCCTCCTAGGGGGGACCCAGCCATACCTATTTCAACCTACATTATCCTACTGACAATACGATGAACTGGTTTTGACATTATAGGACAAGTTCTGATTCTACATACATAATAATGAAACCCACTTATACATATAAGAAAAAAAACGCCATTCGAAGGTACTTTGCAATTTCAAAGTTGTCTATTCCGCTTAATAAATGAGGCATGCTCCAAAATCTTATCAATATATTAATGGTATATTGTAACATTGTATATCGCTTTTACGACATTTTTAGAGTACAAATAGTGTAAGGGGAGTTTTGGTGAATAAACATTCTCACACGACAAACATTTGGTTCCCACCGTGACCTGCGCTGTGTCAAATTGCGCAAACAAACCGACGGCACGCGAGTTCCGTCACTATTGGGCCACAAAAAATGTTTTGAGCGGAGCTTGCTTTTACATAATTTTAATAATACCTAATAATTGCGGGACACAAGTCACACACGGCTATTTAGTCCCAAACTAGGCAGGGCCTGTACTATGGGTACTAAACAACTGATAGAAACACTGAAATAAATATTAAACAACCAGACATAAAGCAAACCATAACACTTTATCGCATTATAATATAGTAGGATTTTCTTTATAGGCCGATCCGTGTGCATGTTAGTAGGTACTTATTTTTTCATGTAGGGTTAATCGTTTGTGAAAGCAAAGTTTTGCAGATTTATCCATCGATATGTTTGCGGGAATATTCTGCCATTAATAAGAGTAGTACAAGCGTATGAATCGTATGCGGTATGATACTTACTCTTATGACAAACTCTGGTGACTTTAAGAGATATAACAGCAAATAATTCGTAGAAAAACCTTTCCCAAGGTTTTTCCACGTACGTCTTCAAAACGGTAAAAAAAATGATTCTGTTGCTTTTCGAAAAAAAAAATTGAGCACATCTGTATTAACTACTCGTCACAGAAAAAAGCATGTCTAAACTCGCTATATGTTTATTTTGTGTCTGTACACCGTTTTGTATATTAAAGTCGATTTTATTATATTTTGACAATTCAAGCTTACATTTAGTGCCGAGTTCATCAACACTAACCGATCGTTACAACAAGCAGGTACCCAAAACCGCGTCGCTGAGTCAGGAAACGCAAAAAAAGTTTTACATACATTTAGTAAGGAATAAAACTTCAATTCAACCGGAAAAAAAGTTCAATGAAATGCTAAAATCTCTTTGTTGGTGATTCAACTTATAAATCTGAGCAGCGTTCTCCTTGGAAAACATCGCGCCAAGTTGCCAAGTGGCCAGTAACGTATTCTAAAAAAAAGAGATCTTAACTGACATTTAAAATTGGGTAGTTGACAGCATCGAAATTAAATTGCGAGTAGTCATACATTAAAAATATTATCCCAAAACACCTCAAAATATGTATTTTGATTTTCAATTTACAATTAAGTATAGCAAATTTAAAATAATAAAACAATCAAAAAAAGTGCTGCAATTGAGTACTACAAACTATGACGTCACGGTTTGCTATTTCAGTACATTTTCCATAGTAAAATTTCGTTTTGACAGATCGTAAAAAGTAACTGATTTGACTAGGTAGGACACAACCCTATTGTGGCAAAAAAGAAAAGATAGTATACCATGTTTTCCAAGGAGAACGCTGCTCAGATTTATAAGTTGAGTCACCACTAAAGAGATTTTAGCATTTCATTGAACTTTTTTTCCGGTTGAAGTATTTTTCCTTACTAAATGTATGTAAAACGTTTTTTGCGTTTCCTGACTTTTCTACCCCCTTGACCTCAGTTAGTCTCTTAGAGACTTTTGATCCTTATCTGAAACTGGATCGAATGGCATCAAAATTTTTTTTTGTGGGAATCGACGATTTTCTCACTGACTGTACCATTTTAAAAAAAAAATTAAATGCAGTTCTAAATATTTTCAAAAATGGTGGATAGTCTCTTCAGACCATTTTCGTTTAGCTACAACGGTTAAGGTAGCTGCCCTGGCCGACCCATCTCAAATATCCACCCTGTATAATATGCTAATTATGTATTTGGAAAAATATCGATATTTTAACATAGGTATCGATATTTTTTGCCCAAGCCATCATTAACTGCCACTATGTGGCATAGAGTAACTTATATGGCATGTGGTAGGCAGTGCTATTTTCTAACAAAGAGGTTGGAAGAAAATCATTTTCTTTCCTAGAGAAACTTTTTCTTTACACGTCTTTGGTACCTAAAATCTCATAATAACCTACAAAATACACTAGGTAACGAATAACTTTTAAACCTCAACTTATAAAAATGTGGTATGATTACATATTATCTTAGTCTGTCCAAGAACTATCGATTTTACACGGTTTCGTCTTCCGTGGGCAGGTGTAAGTGGGGTACCCAAAACACATGGACTTTTGCCATTGTTCTTTATGTATGGTTTTCCAAAATTTATAATTAAGTAGTATGTAGTTAGGTACTAGTAATGGGTTGGAAGATGAGTATCAAATCAATTAAATTAAATTATACTTAGTGCAAATAATTATAAATTAATAAAATAAAATTTTAGATAATACTTTAGAAAGAAAAAAATACTATCAGTACCTACATACATAATACACGAACAATATATTTTTTTAATTATTCAAAATAACTAAACGTAAACTCGGATAGAATTAAATTTAGTATACTACCTTAATGCCAATACCAACAATCAGAAACAATATCTACAAATATTTTATTAAGAAACATACTAAAATACTAACATGTATATTATAAAGGTTACAAACACAACTATACTTATAAAAGTACTACGAATTAATTAATACATAAAAAGTACTAACGAATATCACATATCTTTGTACACAATACAAAAGATCAAATTAACCCTAAGTCATCGCACGCGACACGCAGCCCCTTTTTAATCCCACGGACCAATTCAAGTTAATTCCACGGGAGTTCCTGTGAAAATACGTTATAGCCTCGTCAATTTCACACGGGATTCGGCGCATGGCATGGGGACATGGAATTTCGTGAGAATTCCTTGGTTTTTTGGTGGCTAGTAAATAATCATTTCAAATTCATTAATAGATTTGAAGATAAATTCTCGAGGATGTTTTTGGGACTAATATAACAATTTGTGACGATGTTAGGCAGATGAATATTTTAAGTACCTAACAATCTATTTCCTTGCTAAATTATTTTGTTTGAAAAGTTATAAAACTTTTTTGTATAACATTGTTAGGAACATTAGAATGGAACTGAAATGACATAAAAATTGTTCAACAAAGAATTTCAAATGTGCATTTGTGCAAATCCTCTTCCTTATTTCTATTGTCACCTCGACAAAGAGAGCACGGGTCAACTCCCTAGTGCTGCCGAATCCCACGTACCTGACTTCACCGGTGAACTGAATCGATCCCACGAGAAACTTAAACGGTTAAAAATTATCGTTAATTCTTCGGCATTCAAATACGAAAAAGTTTATTGTTTCGTTGCTTTTGTTGTCTAACAAAGTAAAATATTGACTAGAAAACATATCAATTGGTTACTATACTGGTAAACTAGTTATATCTTGATGATCTATAAACTCATATTATATTACACAACGGGTCTCCTCACCCCAATTAGTATACTAATATAAAAAATATGATGCATTCGTACTTTAACCCATCCAGTAACAAAAAACAAACATTTGACCTTGACATTCGACTTTTTGACCACAGGCGCACTGCCAGACGCCGCGAGGCCGCCGGCGTCGTCGTTGACACTTGACTGAAAATCACATTTTTGTATCGGGCCGCCGGTGTCCTCGTTGTGACTATTGTCAATTAAGAGCAATAATGGTACGGTTTACATAGGCAGCCCTAAATTCACATAGGCAGCCCTAAATTCAGTTATGCAAATTTTTTTTTTCGGAAAAATTTTACACATTAAAAATAGCTGAAATCGATTAAGTAGTCTATACTGAATTAACTAATTTCAGTAATTGCGCTTATTCTGTTACATAATTATTGTATATAAATATTTACACACACCTTATCCCCGGGTTTTCTGTAATTATACCCTCTTTCCATTTATAATTATAGGGACTCTTAAGCGTTAAAATTGTATACTTACACATCTGAATATTATTGCCAATGCTAATTGTATTCATTGCGAACACACCCTTTTTACAACTCAACCCGTCGGCAGTCGCGTGCCGCGTCGTTCCACATTTTTACCCGCTTGTAACACTCGCGTGCCAGTGCCCGCGGCGCGATTCGCGATAACGCGATAATGCTGCAACAGTAAATGATTGGACGATAAAAAGATCATAATTTATTATAATATTTCTGTGTTGTATTTCAATTAGCATAGTCTATCTAATCGTCGTAATCTATACCTTTAAAATGCGAGTAAATAGCTGAAAATTATGTGAGTACTTACATCAAGTACCTATTTTCATCATGGTTCAAAAGATACATGTAGCAAAATAGCCCGGCCCAGTGAATATAGTACCTGAAAAACACATAGTATATTACTCACAAAAATATTTTGTTGAATGAACAGTCTTTATCATTGAAGAAAGTAACTCTTATTAAGGCTGGAAGCAAATCTGTCTGTTATCTAAATCTGAATAAATCCATTTGAAATTTAGCAATAAGCTTGTGGAAAACTACAACATACTATTCAACTCGAAACGCGGGCAATAGCAAGTACCTTTTCTGTATTTTCCGCTTGCAGTCACGCCCAATCCTAACGGATGTGGGATTCACTTGGGAATCTCCGCGAGCACGTGGGAATTTTTATTAACGGCTTCTTTCACCTTCCCCGTACTGGCAGAGGGTTAAGGTCTTTATTAACATTAATGAAGTCCGACTCCTAATCCCAACTAACTTTAAACTGCGAATGTGTGTATGTTTGTTTGAATAATGATCTTAATATTGCAACTAGCGGTTTACTTATTTAAAAGCTGGCGCTTCCCGTGTCGTCCCAATTTGGTCCAGTTCTGACAATGGTATCTATGAGAAAACCAAATAACTTGAAGTTGATTATTTACTTTTAGAGTTCTATGTTATCTTTGTAACTGTCAAGAAGATTCATATTAATGAATAATATTAAAAATATGATGAATCGTAACTATATTAAATTAATATCGTAGGTAATTATATATATCATATCATATAATATACATTGTAAGATTAAGGAAATAGGAGAGTTGGGTGCTAAGTAGATCCCTTGGAGCATTTCGTCACCACACTCCATCAGCCCAAGCTGCACTGTATCTATATTATTATTATCATAATTCCTATTTAGGTAACACTGAACAAATGAAAATTCAACACCATTATCACCCTAAAACATACACGAAAAATGTGGCTCTATTATTATTATCATAAACTAAATGTGGTTATATTATTATTATCATAATTACAACTTAACACTAAACAAATGAAAATTCAACACCATTAACATCTTAAAATATACACGACAAATAAATGTGGCTATATTATTATTATCATAAAATAAATGTGGTTATAGTATTATTATCATAATTACTACTTAACATTAAACAAATGAAAATTCAACACCATTAACATCCTAAAATATACACGACAAATAAATGTGGCTATATTATTATTATCATAAAATAATTATATTATTATTATCATAATTACTACTTAACACTAAACAAATGAAAATTCATAACACCCTAAATTATACACGAAAAATAAATGGACCTCAAATCTAATTATCCCAAACATTTCCAAACATCGAAGGAATTTCTCACACTCAAATTATATTCCCACAGTCCAACGGTTCACATAGGAAACTGTTCCATTCCATGGGAAGCGAACGTCCTTGTCATTTGACCTCACATGATAATTCTAGGGGGCAAAAAATCAGTAGGGTCGCCCACTTAGTTCAACGGAATTTCACATGATCCAAGTTTTTATGGCAAATGATAAGTTTATGGCAAAGAAAAATAATAAGTTTGGGGAGAGTTGACAAAAAATATTATTAGTTTATTTCTGATTTCTTGATATTAAGAGAAATATTTTTTGGAATATCTTGAAAAAAATTATATGGGTTTATGCCTTATTTTTACTACACTTGTGACGTCATTAATGTAGTATATCATAAATAATAGCACGGTACCTAGCAAAATATAAAAAAACCTTTATAGCTAATAAATTTAGAAAAATAAAAAAAATACTTTCACTGGTAAATAAAACATAATATTTACCTACTTGTTTATATTTAGGTTTAGTCCTAATAATAATTAATAATTATGAAATATTTATTATTTAGATGTAGATTAATAATTATTATATACGAGTATATTTACCTACTTGTTTTTAATATTTTTATAATTTGTATAAGAATTTTAAAATTTACAAAAAAATTGACTAGCATTTTAACAATACCTATCGCAATGACGTAATGATTAAGTTTGACTTCATCTTTTTTTTTTAATTGTTTGTATTAAATATTTTTGTCTGATGCGCGGTTGTAGATAATTACAATCAACTAAGATTTACACATCCAAAGTGGCGCACTTATCAAATCACCAGACAACAATCAATCCTTTATATTGCCGTCGCCTTGCATTTGACAAAAAATACCGCAAATATTCACATTTCGTACCTATTTTACGTTACCATTTCATTCCACCGAGGAAATATCAATCATATTCCTCATACATAAAGTAGATATCCGTACTTCGAGGACTTTGCATAATTGACGATACATTTCAGTTCCTGTGGGAACTGGGAAATGTAAAATATTTCTTGTGGGAATGAAATTTTGTGGGAATATTTGAGATAGCGAGGGGAGCCGCGCGTGCCATCGGCGTTCGAAGGGTTATGGCTTAATAGGGTATTTAATATTTAGTTAGCTTTGAACTGCGTTAAGGTTTGAACGTGTGAATTTGTAAGTAGACCAGGATATTTATAGATGAGGGTAAAAAATGCATAAAGAAATTAATACTTACTATCCCCGAATGTAGGCAAGTGTTATTTTTTTGGATCCGTAAAAGTGACTGAAAAATTTATTTAGGTTTTTAGAATTTCACATTTGAATTATTTGTTTTGTATAACGACGGCATTTTTCTTACAAATTATCTCAAAATAATAGTGATTGTGCAACAATGTATAAAACAAAGTCGCTTTCTCTGTCGTTATATCCCTATGTATGCTTAAATCTTTAAAACTACGCAACGGATTTTGATGTGGATTTTTTTAATAGATAGAGTGATTCAAGAGGATGGTTTTATTAGCATTGCACCCGTGCGAAGTCGGGGCGGGTCGCTAGTTTAAAATAATATATAAAAATAGATAAATAAATTATAGTAAATTTATATTTATATATATTTTTTAATTTATAAAAGTATCAAATAAAAAACAAAAACTCTACTCGGTCCTAAAATTGGGGGATTAACTGTCAAATAAAAATATGAAAGTGGTACATTTATACCTTTGATACAAATCTAATTATTTAAATTTCAAGTCGCCCGCCCATTCCGCGCCACGGACCTAACTTAATTAAAAATAAAATTTTGTACATTTTTGGTGGCAGGTCACAACGGTTGGTTCTCACGACTCTGCGGCGGATTCCCACGCGGCCGCAGCTCGCCGTGGGACCGACCTTGACCTTAGATATGCCAGCAAACTTATACAGGGTGTGTATTCTATAATTAAAAAAAAAAACAATTTTTTTTTTGAAGAGTTTTTGGAAAAACTCCGAAGAAATGAGACATTTCAGTGCTGGCTTTTATTTGTAACTTTTAATTTATTTCTTTAGAGCTCATTCAGTCGTACATGAACATTATTACTTTGAAATATTAAATTTACAATGTCTTGAACTGAATAAAAAAAAAACCTTTATATATTTTAGCACATAGTCAGAATTGACTCTTACATATTAATTTGTCTATGACATTTTTATTTTTATTTATTTATATAAGTACCAATAAATAATCGGAGTTATATTTTTTTAATTTTGGTAATTCAATTTTGAAAACGTCTTTGTGTGTTCTTACTTGACCCGACAAGTGTATTTTCATTCTTATTTTCTTTTGCACCTCGGCTTACTTAGAAAGATCATAATTTTTGGTATGTAATTGTTATAAAATCTATTCAGAATAAGTAAAGCTAATTAAAGTTTTTTTATTGTCCAATTACTGTCTTAATACCATCCCTACTATTCAGTACTGAATACTCTACAGAATACTACTACAACTATAGATAATATAAAGTCAAAGGTACAACAAAATAACATCCTGTAACTTTATTTTTCCCACAATTCGTATCCCACGGTCAGAGAGCGTGAAAGTGATGCCCTCATCTACCTGCTTAATGACGACCAACATGAAAAACACTACTATACCATTTCCAACCTTACCGCTATCCTAATAAAGAACTTTACAAACGAAGAAATAGTTTGGTACTCTCATAACAGAAATTCTCACGGAATTTTTCATGGGACCACAATTGGGTCGGTCGCCCTACTCGTATTTATTCGTAGCGTGGAATTTACATCACTCATTTGAACTCTGGAAGTCTTATAGTGTGGACGTGTATGTGTTATTATTATTAATATTTAATCATAATACTTGGAAATAGATATTTGTAGACATTAAAATTAAACACAACAGGAGTCTTCATAAATAAACAACTAAACATAGAGCCCACCTAGGATCGCGCCCTGTGTGCAAGATACTAACCGGCGTTGCCGCGCTGGATGGATGAGGATATTCTTTGGACGAGGTACATACGTACTACGAGTGGGGATCAAAACCTTTCTCTTGAAGGCGCTTTCCAATAATAATTATTTATTTATTTATCATACTTCTTAGGTCCAGGTTAGTAACAAAGTATATTATAGACTATGTTATACAAAACAGACAAAACATTACAAATAAAAAAATGTATCCAATAGATTTCTTAGCCTCCACACCCTACTTACCGACTGTCTCAACTCTTCACTGCCCTAGTCTTGGGTCCAAAAATACACTGGTTAAAAGTGGGTATTTCCAGGAATTTATTGCCTATGCCTCTGCCTTGGGGATAGGCGAGAGTATATTTTTTAACCGACTTCAAAAAGGAGGAGGTTCTCAATTTGACTGTACGTTTTTTTTTTTTGTTACCTCAGAAATTTCGACTGGATGATCCGATTTTGATTATTCCTTTTTTTATTTGAATGCTGGTGCTTTCCGTGTGGTCCCATTTCAATTTGGTTTAGTTCTAACAATGGCACCCATGAGAAAACAATATAAGTTGAAGTCTTTTTTTTACTCTTGTCTGTGTCATTCATATTTTACTATAGTTTACATGTTGAGATAGGACATAGAGTAGGCGTGACCCAGCTGCGGATGCACAACCGCGGTGCCATGGCTGGGTCCGAAGCGGCAAGGAGGAACACACCAGGGTTTTTAGTGGGTATGGCAGCACTAGGCTGCAGAGCCTCACATAACCCCCGGCCCCCCGGGTCGGGTGCGTATCAAAATTCAAAAAATTCAAAAATCGTTTATTTTCTTTTTTTCTCTCTTTTATAATAACTCTTTTATAATAACAAGGCACTCTAAACTCGCCCATGAAGATTGGCTAAATGCAAACAGCAGCCCATCTCCACCGACGAGTTGCTGGTTCCGAATGCAGTACCCCGAGAAGAGCCAGCAAGAAACTCAAGGGCAGCTCTTTTTAATGTATGCAATAATGCATTTTCCCTGGTAAAAAAAAGGACATATAGTAGGTACTTTTCATCCATGAAGAGCACATAGTTTCCAGGGAAAGCGATATGAAACTGCGACGCTTAGCTCATTTGTTATGTCCTGTAGTTATATGCATAGTTGGTGAAGCAATCAGTAACATTGCAGAGGTCATTTCACAAATTAGCCAATTAAAGCGCGCGGTTTTAGCAAATGGCGTTGTGCACTCAATTCCTAAACGCATCCTAGCTCGCATAGCCTCATTACGAATTTGCTTAATTTTATGTTCATACTGGAATTGGTCCGTGAATCGAACTTTATTGGTAACTAGCTGTTTCGATTTCAGCGGGTGAAGTCCCGTTATCATGGAAAAAAATTCTCATCCCATTTTACTATCCAAAAAGTAGGCTTTCGATTGGTGAAAGAATTTTTAAAATCGGTCAAGTACTTTCGGAGCTTATTTAATACAAACAAACAAAACTCTAATATTTCCTCTTTTTAATATCGGTGTAGACTAACTGTGCTCCGCCCGCGGCATCACTAGTGTCAATAAGATATAGCCTATGTTACTAAGGAATACTGCAGCGTAAGTAACTCTTTAAGTTATCACGTCCCCTATTTTTTTCCGGGACCAAAAGTAGTATGTGCTCTTCCTCAAGACGCAAATTTCATCACAATCGGTTCACTGTTTTAGCCGTGAACAGGTAACTGGAGTGGAGACCGCGACTCAGCAAACGTAGTGTTGGACGCCCTCCGGCCAGATGGGATGATGATCTGCGAAAGGCTGCAGGCAGATGCTGGATGCGTTGAGCTGAGGACAGGGCGCTATAGCGCTCATTAGGGGAGGCCTATGTCCAGCAGTGGACAAATTTAGGCTGATGATGATGATGAGGTAACAGAAAAGGGTAACTTTCATGTTTATAATATTAGTGTAGGCATTTGCAGACGTTTTCCAGCCTCATACTCCAGCGCCCACCTATCGGTCTGAAACTACCTTATCTTTCAAGCAGGAACCAACCGTACACATTTACAAAATTTAATTGCAATCAGTTGACAGGTTTCAGAGGTTAGCATGTACGAATACATGATACGTGATTTTTAAACATAATCTCACGCCTTATATCCCCGAGGGGGTAGCCAGAGGTATTCCATTTCTGGATACCCCAACTTTTTACGAGATATTCTTTGGACCCCTAAACGTGATAGGTGGTGAGCCCATCGCCAGACCGGGTCTGTTTACACGTGTCTCAGAATTAATTCTGGGACCTGCGGGTTTCCTCACGATGTTTTCCTTCACCGTCGAGCTAGTGGTAAGTATGTACGTAAGTTTTGAAAAACTCATTGGTACGTGCCAGGATTTGAACTGGAGCCTTACTAAATTTCATCATGTGAAGCAGGCTTTTTAACCGTAAGACTACCACTGCGCTTTGAGAAGATAAATAAAGGTTAATATTATTAATCATGATAATAATGAAATTTGGCAATGAAGTAGCTTGATTTTCAAATAAACAGGGTGTTGCCCCGAAATACATGCAAAGTAGCGGAAAAAAGTAGCTAATAAATAAACAAGATATAACGAATATAACATAAGCTGTACTCAACTTAGCTAGATCAGACAGTGGTTTTAAGTAAACAGAAAAGTCCCGTTGTAAATGTTGACAAAGAACTCGGTAAGCCCACTTTGTAAATCATGAGTCTAGATAAAATATTGTCAGGCAAAAGATCCAGCTCTGCTAACATCAAAGCTAACATCATAGATTCTACCTTTAAGCTTTATACCTACCTTACTAAGAAAATATCTGATTTTGCAACAATATAGCATTAGAGAACGGAACACTACTATTAAGCGGATAAATTCATGAAATACTGAGCTCAGAACTTTAGACCAGGGATGTTACGGAGCTTCGACTCCGATTCCGATATGTCGTCTACGGTTCCGATACTTTTAAATCGGCGGTCGAAGCACTTGCGCGGGCGTGCGGCATCTCCAGTCAACGTGTACGAACAGGTTTACGCATCTCGCCCGGGGAACACGCCTTCTGACATCGATTAATATTTCACTTGTTGTTACGCCATACGTATGGTTTGTTTTGTGCGGCGGCATGTCAATTAATAGATTTCGACAAAGAAGCCAAAATAAAGTGTTATTTGGACACATCTTTCTTATGCCACCATCTCCGACTCAGCCTCCGACTCCGATTTCGACTCCGAAAAACCAAATTGAAAAAATTCCGACTCCGACTTCAGTTCCGATAAAACCACCTCCGTAACATCCCTACTTTAGACCCATGTACGTAGAAAACCATATATGCAGTGATTCTTGAAGTTTTTGAATAAATGGTTCCATATAAGTATTGGCAAATAACTGTGGTGTATGCACCATCCTGCAATCAAGACGGTAGGTACGTCCAGTTTTTTTCTTAAATAACTTATTCTATTTATTTTATTTATTTATAAAACACACAAAACAGATTACAGTTAAAGAAGCATTGTAATTTAACAGTTCTGGTATGAATTCTAACCCCTGAAGTATGTGTGTATAAAGAAATAACGAAATATAAAATGATAAACTGACTGACTGATTGGTGATGTATCAACGCACAGCCTAAACGGCTGCGTCTAGAGACTTGAAATTTTGCACATAGATAGCTTACACAGTGTAGGCATCCACTAAGAAAGGATTTTGCAAAATTCAACACCTAAGGGGGTGAAATAAATGTACGCGAGCGAAGCCACGGGTAAAAGCTAGTAACGAAATAAACTCTGTCAAAGTTACACAGTAATTGAAATAGCTGAACAAATTTAAAGTATTTTCCCTATCAATTTGCGGACCTACAAATAAAAATAATGATTCAGATAAAAGATAATAAAGTACCTAATAATTATTAAATTCGGCTTGTATTTGGGGATTTAGTTATCATCCATGGAATGCATTCAATCTACTCATACGTCAGAAATTGCATGCGCTACACAATAATCAATAAATATCTATGTGTGTGTGCGTTTGTGTATATGGAGGAGCGGAGGTGGAATGCTCCTCCATCGTGAAAAGGGAAGATCTTCCGCCAGGCGAGGTGATCGTGCCTGGGGACCGCGTACCAACGGTTGATGTTGGAAAGTTGTATTTATACAAACTCATTAGAAAACTTCGATAGCGCGGTTTAGAACTCATACATGTATGAATATAATTCTCTCCTTTGCTAATCAAATTATACATAACCTTCGTGGAAGTAAATAACTCAAGACAACGAACAATTGATATTCGATTACATTTTTGTTATCAACAACTATATTATGTAAGTACCTAATTGGTAATCAATTACCTAAGTACTGCAATAAAAAGAAATTTAGATTTACAGGATATAGAGCGGCCACTGGTAATATTTACATACATAAACTTTAATTATGTTGATTAGAGCCTGCTTCACTTGATGAAAATCAGTGAGGCTCGGGTTCGAATCCTGGCATGTACCAATGAGTATTTGAAAACTTACGTACATATTTATCACCAGCTCGACGGTGAAGGAAAACATCGTGAGGAAACCCGCAGGTGTAAATAGACCCGGTCCGGCGATGGGCTCACCACCTATCACGCTTAGGGGTCCAAAGAATATCTGGTGAAAAGTGGGTGGGAAAGAAATGGAATACCTCTGCCTACCCCTCGAGGATATAAGGCGTGAGATTATTGTTTATCTATACCTACATAATAATAAAACTCTAACGGAACCTTGTCTGTACATGGATTTTTTTTTTAAATTTCAGCGGTAATGTAAATAGTTATCGATTTAGATAATAATAGAAAATATTTTATTTTTTATTTTTGTTTGTCTCTCTTTCGGTCTGTCTGTCTGTCGGATTGTGCACGCATCACGCAAAAACCACTGGACGGATTTTGATGCAATTTGGTGTAAATAGCTGAGTAGCCGCGTGAACATCTAGGGTACTTTTTGCCGCGGGAAAATGTCTAATTCCCCCTATAAAGGGCATGGCATATTTTGGGAGAGAGGATAGTTTAATTTAATATTTTAGTATTAATATTCTTTATAGGTCTCTATTCTCTCTGTAAATACAATTTCTTCACCACTATATTTTAAGGAAACACGTGGTGAGCCAGGACCAGGGTGCTGTTACACAGCAAGTTTTCTTCCATCGAGCCGTTATTATATGAAGTCCTATAAACTCTTATATCGCTAAAAAGGGACTTGATTAACAACGCAATAACATCTCCAATCAGTTTCTTTCAATTTCATTTTCTTTATAGCCTTGGAGAATGGCAAATTGTTAAATTGTCATCGCCCAGTCTACACCAGTCCGCTTATAACATAAAAAACCTAATAAACTGGAATGTCTTCATGCAATTGTTTCTAGTGTCTCTCAGCTGTGGCAGAACTCAGGCGTTAATTAGGCCCTCATCGGTGAATCATTCTGGGACCTTTTTGTAGGGTCGGAACCCTACTGATACGGATATCAGAAAGTCAGTGTGATGTATCTCATGAACTGTAATAGGTAGACTATTTAATTTTTCACAGAATGTGTACTTATTTCTAATTGTTATGGCGGAAAAGCTGTTACTAAAAATTATATTTGTGTCCGCATTTAAAATGTTTTGCGTTACCTATAACAGTCAGCATAGGTGTAGCTAGAGGGAGGGGGGGGCGGGCAGTGTGGGTCAAGTGGACCTAGCACTTCAAAATCCATAAAACCGTTAAACTACAACATAAATAAATATAAAATAAATAAAATAAACATACAACACACTAAAAAAATTCCCTCCCACTATTGAAGTCAGGTAAAAATGCCCCCCCGGGCGTATGTATTGGGCCTATACTTGGACCTCGCCTTGATTCGCTCCGGGTCCCAGCTAAGCGACTGTCCATTGCAATAATTCCGCATTTTTATTGGCTCCGTAAAATTAGCGTCGATTTTATTTCTGTAGAGCTCTTCAGCTTTTTTCCCGGCGTTTTATATTAGAATAAATTGGCTGTGATTGGTATTTTTCTTAACCAATGTAATCGTTACACATACACTGGTATCGCAGGGCTACGAGCGCCTTATCTAATAGTACAACGTCTACCTATAAAAAGTCATTGGGAAAGTATAACTCCCAATCACAAGCCAATATCAAACTAGCTTAAATCAAAAATTCCCCAGTAAACATTTACCGCTGTAATTGAACTCTTTTCACTTCACAAGAGACTGTCTTGAGTGCTAAAAGCTTTTTCAATATCGCTCTGAGGGTCCATAAATTAAGGTTTCCAAGGCCTCTCAAAAAGTCAATTTTGTCCGACTCTCAGGCGAGATTAAAGTCGAAACTGATTTTTACTGTTGATTTTATGTGACAACTTAAATGGGATTCATCTGAGGTTTGTTTTGCTCCCACCGCTGGGCGTGGGGTATTCAAAGTAACCAATACATCAGATGTTCACATAAAATGGTTATTGTTTTTTTTTGTTGTAAATCTTTATCACTACATAGTATAAAACAAAGTCGCTTTTTCTGTCCCTATATCTCTATGTCCTTATGTCCCTATGTCCCTGTGTATGCTTAAATCTTTAAAACTACGCAACGGATTTTGATGCGTTTTTTTTTAATAAATGGAGTGATTCAAGAGGAAGGTGTTAGCATTGCACCCGTGCGAAGCCGGGGCGGGTCGCTAATAATATATAAAACAATAAACTGACTGACATGTATCAACGCACAGTCTAAACCGCTGGGTCTAGAGACTCGAAATTTTGCAGATAGATAGCTTATACAGTGTAAGCATCCACTAAGAAAGGATTTTGCAAAATTCAATCCCTAAGGGGGTGAAATAAACGTGCGCGAGCAAAGCCGCGGGTAAAAGCTAGTCGATCATAAAAACATCATTTGTTAGTCAATGCTCTCACCTAGATTTTAACCCAGACGTTATGTATGCAAAGCGCCCCCACTTCCAACAATACTAACAGTGGAGTTTTGAAAATTATTAGGTACCTATAGATATGTTACTTAGGACACATGAAGCTTTACAGTTGTAGTGCGAGTCTGACCTCTAACGCGATTGTAATAAGAACGTTAAAGTCGTCGAATGTGTCGAGCTCCACGTGCTCTTGACTGTATCACTTTACAATAAAAAAATTGGTTTCTTTAATTTGAAAAGGGGGTGTATCCAGTAATGGAATACCTCTACCTACGCCTACCCCTTCGGGGATAAAAGGCGAAAGATTTTTTTTCTTTAATTTTAAACTTTTTATTTTTTAAGTGTCTACCCGTTCAAAAAATACATCCCTGTGAAAGATAGACGGACATATCGTTGGCACCCTTTGGGTAATATAATAATAATAATATAATCTCACGCCTTTTATCCCCGAGGGGGTAGGCAGAGGTATTCCATTACTGGATATACCCACATTTCACGATTTATATTGGACCCCGAAATCTTACTTTTCTAGGAGTAATGTAGGCTATATTTTATTCCCGTATTCCCAGTAGCAGCTACTCCTCTAATACAACAGACAAACACAACCTCTGTACAAAATAATCAACAAATTCACTAACACGCGACTTTCAAATGGAACTGGTAAAACCAATCACCTGAATTTATCTTAACAAGAGTAAAAGCCTTTGTCCGGAATACAAATGAATGTAAAAATTAAGCATTATGCAATGCTGAATCCAGAAGTTCTCTGGAAAGTATTATTCAAATCGGCGTCTTCAAAGGAGGAAAATGTCCAATAAAAATGCAAAGAACCGTACCTCTTCTTTCTTCGTAGCTAACTAAATCGTTATGTTACGGGCGGGGCGACTGTATGAATTAATTTCTAAATTATTCTATACTAGCGACCCGCCCGGCTTTGCACGGGTGCAATGCTAATACTAAAACCTTCCTCTTGAATCACTCTATCTATTAAAAAAAAACCGCATCAAAATCCGTTGAGTACTTTTAAAGATTTAGGCATACAAAGGGACATAAGGACATAGGGATATAGGGACAGAGAAAGCGACTTTGTTTTATACTATGTAGTGATTAGCTTCGGTTTTAACAGCGTCAATAAAACAATCTATATCACAGACTAATGTAGCTTTCTATCAGTGAAAAAAAATTCAGAATCGGAGCAGTAGTTCTATAGACGTACAAAAAACTTTACCTTTAACAATTTTGTATCTGTGTGGCAAAGTCCGGTGTCAAAATTTGATTCAATTTACGTCAGTAATTGAATCGCCGTATCATTCATAAATTAATCCAAATATTGCAGATATTTTAATTATAGAAAAGCATAATTATATAGGTGAATTTATCAAACGATAAGCAATATAATGTAAGATTGTTACGCAGGTGCATTGATTAATATTTACTTGCCCCTAAGTTGAAAAAGCCACACAATTATTATTAAATTCAAGTAATTATTGTATTCTAAACGATGGCGTGAGGAAATTACGGCCATCTCAACTACAGGTAGTTACAGTAAGACCGTTGTCTTCTCAGAACATAGTATTCGCCTGCGCAAAACCCCCTCGTACCGCCAAATGGTCGCTAAAAAATGTTATTGCGCAGCCATTTGCGCAACTTTAGAGCTGCCAAGTTAAAATAGCCGTACTGTACATGTTTGAGCGATTTGCGGTAAAGACCATGGAATCATAGAGTTTTAGACCAACTTTATTGTAGAGCTGTCAGTGCGTTTAGTCGAGACTTCAAGTGGTCAGAGGGCTGACAGCTATCTCTGTCAAAGCCTAGCTATCCAGAGAGGGAATCATTCAGTCTTCTGGGAACCACATGGTTCCTCTTCGGAGGGCATATATTACATGTAAGTACAGTTTTAATACTGATATCTTTATGCTATGGCAGCATGTTGATAATTTTGTTATTTTTATTACAGGCCTTTTTATGTATGTATTTTTCTTGTTGTACATGCATTTTAGATAAAACAATATTTCCTACATCATATTATTGATAACTGTACTTATTGAAAATATAACACCCAATTTATTATTATTATCATCATGGGAGTTAATTACACGCTGCTACTGGGACCGCACCTCATCGCACCGTAACGACAGACTATTCGTAACTCGATCTTCAATTTGAAGCTTTTGTCGAAGGGTTACATAATAGTCGTAATATCTGTCACATTGTAGTTCAGCGACTTTGCAGTTTTGCGGAAAAGTCTTAAAGCCTCGATTCTGAAAACACATGAACTTTTTTTATGTCTTTTTAAACATGTCTGTCATAAAAATAACAACAACATTGGGATCGAACGTGTTAAACACACTGGTCTGTGTTTTTATATTATAATTGAAGGAGTACGTGTACTCTAAAATTCAGAAATTAGAAACAAAAAAATAAATCAGATATATCCGTCAACGTCGTAGTACCTAATATAATCACCAAAGTACGCGTATTACAAGAAAAAGAGCCAAGGTCCCACCGAGATTTGAACTCGGATCGTTGGATTCAGAGTCCAAAGTGCTAACCATTACACCATGGGACCGCTGTGGAGTGCGGCGAAACAACCAATCATTAGCAAGGAGTCGCACAGTACGCATGAGCTTAATGCTATTTCTGTCACACGTAGCGCACCGTTTCGTTCCCTCCTGACCTTTATGAGCTCGTATGTAGCTTTGAGGTTATTTTTTCCCCTCTTGAAAAGTTATCAAATGTAAACAGAAATCATAGGACTTTATGAATTGACTTTATGCTTTACGAATGATGATGAATTTAAATATTTAATTAAATAAATAACTACAACAGTTTTATTTTTTGAAAATAATGTGAAAAGTCATATAAAAGTTAAAGAAAAAGAAACAGTTTTTTTAAGAGTTTAGTAATATTAAATAGGTACTTACCTAAGTAAGTAGCTATTTAATATTTTTCAAATTTATTAAAACATGATTACATCACTACATATTACTACATAGTAGCTTTCTCTGTCCCTATGTCGCTTTGTATGCTTAAATCTTTAAAGCTACGCAACGGATTTTGATGTGGTTTACGCAACGGATTTTGATGTGGTTTACGCAACGGATTTTGATGTGTTGTTTTTTTAATTTAAAACACATGGCGCCACCTTCTTTCTGTGCGGAAACACCATGGAACAAAAACTCTCAACATTTTCGCAATGAAGATGGTCATCACTCCACAGACATTTACTGGCTATTTGAGTTTGTCTACATCTCATTAAGGAAATTTAAAAAACTAATTACTTTGACTCCCTAGGGACTAAAGTGGTCACTCCCGCTTCGTAGGGCTATATAGGCGTACTTTTAGAGCATGAGAAGTGAAAAATTAATTTAACCCCTCGCAGAGTAGAATCAATTTGTTAGGGAAAATGCATCGATTCGCATAATGTAGGGCGATTATCCCGAGAGAAGCCGAGAACAGCAGGCGTATTCAGGGAGCTTCGACATTCGATATCGGAAAATCTGTCGAACACTTTCGAGATTGGCAGATGTTGGTATCGAAAACTTTCAAGATGGGCTGATGTTGGTATCGAAAACTAATATCATATGTGACATAAGGATTCGAAAAAATTTCCATGGCTGTCAGAAACGCCTAGAATAAAGTTTCCAAGTCGATAGATTCGACATCGGAAAATTTTTCACTCGATCTGAATCGAACGGAAACGGTATCGAGTCCCCGTGAAAACGCCTCCAGGTCTTATTAAATAATGGGGGTTTTAATCAATGCTCCGTACTCACTAAGTCTCTACCTTTGCAGTCTGTGAAATTATACTATTATGGAGAAGCTAGAACCGAATAGAATTAAAGGATTACCAACCTTATAGCTTAACTATAGTGATAGTGGTAGTTTTTATTGCTGTCTCATTCAAAAGTTTTTTTACTACATACTTTCACTCTTTACTCATTATTCTAAAGAGGTTTTTTTAAATATTGTAAAACTAAAAGTCAATAAATATTTTTTTTGGTAATAACTTCGGTCTTCGTTTAGAACTTGTTTGTTTATTTGTAAATAATACATATGGACAATAATGTAATATTTAATTTTAAAGACTTAGAGTATCCAATCGAACTCTGAAAAATCAAATCCAAAATACATTTATCGTTTATACAACGCGTCACAGAATAAGAGCAATTCCTCATACACCCCAATTAGTATATTAATATAGTAGTACATTATGATACAAGTGTGCTAAGTTGACCATTATATACGGCGATATTGTGAGCGCACGAGCGAAAGCGAGTGCGCCATAAGAAAGCCGCGTATATTATGGTCACAGGCACACGTGTTTCATACGACGTTTTTCAACACACTTGCAAGAAAAAAACAAGACTCTTTATTTAGTAAATTTTTCATAGGCCGCTAAATACATTTCACTCGATTTTGATGGCAAAAGACTATCGCACGCGCTTTTCTCCTCGTTACGTATGTCCGGCGGAGTTAATAATAGGTTTTCTTCATTTTCACTTGAAGTAGACATTTTCTTTAATATTAAACTTCACAATTAATCCAAACTTTGTCACATGGCGGGTTGTTTTTTTTTTCTGGCCGCGATACCGATGCGCGCGCAATGCTAAGGGTGCGAACTAGATCGGCCAACAGCCAAGATTAAAAATGAAATTAAATTTAAATGTAATGTTTAAAACAGAAATTACAGAAAATTTAAAATGAATTTAAGTTATTTTTTAATAATAAAGCTGGATTTACCATTTACTGTTATTTTTCGCATAAATACTGTTTGTTGCTAAAATAAAAAGTTATAACCCGACTAAATTATATCTCTTCTTCTTCTTCTTCTTACTTACGACTTGATACTAGGGTACAAATGTAAATTGGTCGGGTTAATAAACTAAAGGCACTCGTTCAATAATATACTGAAAAAGCACGCGTGTTTAATATCTAGGATTATGAGCCAAAAATCGGTGGAATAAAAACGTCCTTTTGAGCAAGTATGTGTTTAAAAAATATGATGCATTCGTATTTTAGTTTTTCTAACCAAATTTCTTAAATAAAAAGCAATAATGGTATAATTTCCAGTAGTCGATATTGAACAAACTAATTTCAGGAATTGCGCTTATTCTAATACATATTGTATAACATTTATAAAGTAAGTCCTGGCTAGTTCATTCAAAACAAAAGTAAAAAAATGCTTCCTATTTATATTACAATTGGAGATTGATATTAAAATTATTTTCCAAAAAAAACTTTATATTCTACAATACCCAGTCAGCCTGTCACGGCTGTAGCCGTAATAATAACACCTAAAGCACATATTGACTGCTCCAATAATTGTATGTTTGTAGAACCAATAGTCGGAATAATGTAGTGTTAATTTGTTTGTTTAGCCGTTGGAACAATAGAGGCTCACAAAGGCGTTGCCACTGTCAACAAAATAACGTGGCACTATGTGATCTTGTCATTGCCAAGTAAATATATGTAAATAATAGAAATTACGACCACAATAAAAATCATTAAAATTTCTGTTTTTTTAATGATAGTAGTGACTGTCCTTCCCACAGATAGGTATATATTAAAAAAGAGATCCAGCTCTATGATCCTTCCTCATATTGAAAGTCATTCCAACCACACATACAAGACTTACTTATACCTACCTACTTACTTCTTTAGACTGTTAGTTTTCTGTTTCTATAGACTGCGACTTGCATCAATTTTACTAGGTCGCTATATCGCCGCGCGCTCATATATTTGTAATTATAGGAATTAGGCTAGACTCTGATAGTAGGTATTTGCTAATTGCTTAAAACAGCATAGCCAGTCTCCAAACTCTAATAATTAGTTAATACAAAACTCTGGAACAAGTCCCTCTTGCTCGATCGCTGAATTCGACCGCAAATTGATTGCCACTGCCATTTATTGCTATTAATTTCCTATAGCCGAAGACTGACTCTCACACCGAACAGAACACAACCAAATATTTTTATTCAAGTCCTCAACCTAACAGCCCGCTGCTTTCCACACTCATGAGTAAGTATATGGGCCTCTCACGAGAGTCCACCACGTGTTTAAATATGGTATTTGTACATCTACATCTAGGTACACTAATATTATAAAGAGGAAAGATTTGTATGTTTGTAACGAATAAACTTAAAAACTACTAGATAATAATATAATAATAATATAATCTCACGCCTTTTATCCCCGAGGGGGTAGGCAGAGGTATTCCATTACTGGATATACCCACATTTCACGAGATTTATTGGACCCCTAAACGTGATAGGTGGTGAGCCCATCGCCGGACCGGGTCTGTTTACACATGTCTCAGAATTAATTCTGAGACCTGCGGGTTTCCTCACGATGTTTTCCTTCACCGTCGAGCTAGTGATAAATATGTACGTAAGTTTTGAAAAACTCATTGGTACATGCCAGGATTCGAACCCGAGCCTCACTGATTTTCGGCCGGCTCTTTAACCGTCCGGGCTATCACTGCTCAACTACTAGATCCATTTTAAAAATTCGTCTACAAATGGAAAGGTACAATATCCTTGACTAAGATAGGCTATATTTTATCCCGTTATTCCCACGGAAACGGGAACTACGCGGGTCAAACGCTAGTATATTAAAAAAAAACTATATTCGTGAGAGAAACTGCCCTGTATTTCATGAATCGTAATGGATAGACGGTTGAAGTTTTCATAGAATAGAATAACCAAACACCACAAAACTTATAAAGTACTAGCTGTTCCCTGCGGCTTAGCCCGGGTTGTTCCCGTTCCCGTGAGTACGGGGATAAAATATAGCCTATGTTACTCAGGGATATTTAAGTATACTAATGGTGAAAGAATGTTTGAAATAGGTCAAGTAGTTTTTGAGTTTATCGCTTACAAATCTATATATTATATAAAGAGAGAAGTCCTGACTCTCTGACTCATCAACGCCCAGCCTAAACTCTTAGACCTAGAAAGCTGTTTTTTTTTTACAGCTATTGTCTCTTTATAATATTAGTGTAGAAAAATGGTACGGAACCCTTTGTGTGCAAGTAAGACTTACACTTGCCAGTTTTTTTTAGCTTTAACTACAAGAAACTATCCAAATCGACCTCTAGTCCGGTGTTATAGAAGACATTAGCATTTATCAAGGTACGAGAGCAGTTCTATTGGAACTTCGATAGTTTTGGGATGCGGTCCCAATTCGAGATAACTCGTCACAAGTTTTGTAAGATCAATCAATTACTTCCAGGGACGCCCTTAGCTCTGCCATGATGGTGTGTTTATTTAACGACTAACGGGAGCCCATTTATTCCCGTTCCCGTGGTAATTTCCAAAAAGCCTCTTACGTCTCCTAAGAAACCTTTGTGGAAAATTGCATGCTTCTAGATCCAGCGGTTTCGGCTGTGCGTTTCATCGAACAGTCAGTCAACCAGTCAGTTTCTTGTTTTATAGAAATTGTTGAAAAGTGGGTATCTTCAGAAATGGAATACCCCTGCCGTCCCCCTCGGGGATAAGTATAATAATTAAAATTTGTTATTTATGGTAATAAGAGCAGTGGTATGTTTAGGTAATGACCGTTCGAAAAACAAAGGAATTAAATTCCCTGAGGCTTTAAAAAATGCCTCAGGGAATTTGAAAACCTATTTTGTCAAAATATAACGGTTTAAAGATACTTACAGATCAGACAAATAAAACAAAAAATATTTAAAAATTTGTTCAATTTAAAAATGTGTCTTTTAAGACAGCATTTCTCCGTTAAACACGCTAGTTCAAAACTATGAATGTTTCTCACCTAGTCATAACAAGAACTCTGTGCGGCACTAAACCAACGGTGTCTAGCTACGAGGAATTTATTTACGAGAACTCGGCAACCTAAACTCCTGCTCGAAGATATCGGAAGATATGGAAAGACAAGTAAAACAGTCCCCAGCGATAATCAATTCCCGTAGAAGTTTTAATAGTGTCATCGGCAGCGTTAATGCCTTCCATTCCAGTTTTCAACTAGTCTACGAACATGTAGATGACGTAATTAATAAGAATAAATCGAACATTCTAGAAAAAATGGAAAATAAACAAATATCACAATTGAAAAAAAATCTTATTATTGAAGGTTTAAAATACTCTGGGGAGGGTATCTGTTTCAAGAAACTCTACCAAAACAGAAGATGCAGACATAGTAGGTTTATTATTTTAATTATCCGCCCATGGGCAGCCGATGCTTGACTTAATGAAATTCAAAGTGTACGTTTTTCGGCAGTTTTTCTCCTGTAAAAAATGTTACACCAAACATCACTGGCATTCAAATACGCATCCAGGGGAAGCAATACAATTGCAAAATGTTGCTACGTATTGTTCCCCTCGTCATAAGCGGCGAAAAGTAACACAAAAACCGGCCAAGTGCAAGTTGGACTCGCGCTCTATATCTATAAAAACGGCAAAAAAACACGTTTGTTGTATGGGAACCCCCCCCCCCCACATAAATATTCATTGTTGATATAGCGAGAACAGAAATAAATAATTTGTGAAAATTTCAACTGACTAGCTATTGCGGTTCTTGCCATACAGCTTGGTGACAGACAGACGGACGGACACACAGCGAGGTCTTTAATAGGGTCCCGTTTTTCCCCTTTAGGTACGGAACCCTAAAAACGTTGCACCAAAGCATCAGAATGAAAACGTAATCCCCAAAAGCAAACCTTTACCGTTTGCAACTTTTAATCTCCTCAAACGCGGGCACTCGTTTCGAATTAAAACAAAACGAAAATTACTTACAGACATTAATCTGTATTCAGCTGTAAGCTCCCCGATTAGTCTTTTCACCGCAGCGTAAAAAAATCGCAGTAAGTGCTCTTACTTTAAGTGGATTTGGCAACGTCGGGACTATCTTCCATCCGTACTGAATCATTTGGTTGGCTCAGAGCGGTTCGAACTCGCTATATCGGGATATTAAGCAGCCAAATTAAGGAGCGTGAATTATGTTATGTTTACTTCATACTTATGTTTGCTTCATGACTTAGTTGGTTACCGCGAACGTTAATGAAAGCGATGTACGTTACATGTACAGAAAGTATGCGATTGCGACTCATGTCTATATCTATGTATAAGAGAGTATAATGACCCTGAAACTCACAAATCGCAAATATTGTAATGTAAAACCCATAAGAAATACATAAAAAAACACTTTATACCTACCCCAGTACTTTTGGGGATATACCCAATTTTCAGCAACATATTCTGCCTTGAGTGCTGTTATACATGCCTGGGCCCTACAGATTTCGTGTAATATTTTCTTTAGCCGTCAAACTAAAGGAAAATATGTAGGTACATAAGTTTTTGAAAAACTCAATAGTCTCGTAAATGCCAGCAACTCGAGCTCTATGCTAGAAACTCACTCTTATCTTTATGATGAGTCATCAAAATCCTACTAATATTATAAACGTGAATGTTTGTATATATGGATGTCTGTTTCTCTTGCACGCAAAAACTACTGAACAGATTTTGATGAAACTTTACAGCTATATAGATTATACATCAGAATAACAAATAAGCTATATTTTATCCCCGTATTCCCACGGGAACGGGATCAACGCTGGTGAAACCGCGGAGCACTACTAGTGTACATGAAACTAAGCAACTTGGCCTACCCATCTACAGCGTGTTCGTAGGAAAAATAATAGTTACAAAACGGTCCATAATCTGCTCAATATCATTGACAGTCTTAGCCAAGACCGCCAGCCAAAGCACTCCGAGGAGCTTTCAATGCGGCAGCACTAGTTGCAGTAATCCTTCCCTCGAGCTTCCAAGGAGGGAATATTAATACTATAATTAATGCTGTGGCCGACTGTACTGGATCTTGAGCCCCGACAGTGGTTTTAGCTCGGTTCAACGGAATACAGGTAAATGCTAACAGTGCAGTGAACAGAGCGTTCTTGGTTTTGAAGGGTTCTAATTGAAATCAGTTACAGTTTCATGTCTTGTTTTTCTACTGGAATAACAGGAACAGATCGATCTCACGTTTGCGTCCGATAAATATGGACGTTCGAATATGTTTACTTTCTTATTTTTACAGAATTTCAAAAATAATAACATGCCAACGGGACCAACCTTAAGGCTTTGTTTACAAAAAAAATAAGGGTAAGTACGAGAGGAGTGGAGAGGACAGCGAAGACAAAAATACATTATTACAGCAATAAAAAAAAACATTATTTATAATAATAATAATATATTTATTTGCTTAAAAACACGGTATATAATATATAGTGCACCGTCTACCCTAGTGCTAATCTCTCAGTTTCATCCATCCTAAGGTTGTCTGGAAGAGATCGCTAAAAGCGATAAGACCGCCCATTGTACTTTAGTTAATGTTGGTATCCATATTGTGTTCTTTTTGGTGTACATACAATAAAGAGTTATTGTATTGTATATAAGATAACAAAGTAACTTGGACTTCATACATGTTTTCGCCATTACAATAAGGCATGCAAAAATTAAATAATAGGTAAAAATTAAAATTTATGTTAGTCATATTAATTAGTAGATAATTATAATGCTATTTTAATTCCAGAAATTCCTTAATACTATAAAATTCATGTTCAATTAACCATACATATATGACTAAAGAGATTGTCTAAGTTTACTAAACAACCATCATGTTTTACCGGCATAACAGAACAGAAGGAGCGTTACTAACACGAGTATTAGATTTTCTAGCATCTTGTGTGTGTGTGTTGGTCTTGATGGAAGCCACGAATTTCTAGGTACGGACATTGTATACGGAGCTATGAAGCCGTATTTCCTATTTCTATGTAAAATTACAATTTACGTGGATATGTTTCAATTTCTGTGCCAAAAATTTATTCCAAACTTAATTGTCATTCAAATACTCATCTCACTTGGAAATCAAAATAATAATTACGAGTTGTTATTTTTTTCTGGATACTCTACAACCTAACTATTATATGTATTATGTGCCCTTTATTTATTATTCATTTATTTATTGCAAGTCACAAATTTTCATATTAAGGTGGTAAAATAGAACCGAAGTAAGTCCATTGTGACGCCCTGCAAGGGCACAGCAACATGCATAGTTGGGTCGTTTAACATATTCTAAAACTATTACAAGAAACATTTAAAAATAATAAATATAAATATAATCTCACGCCTTCTTTATCCCCGAGGGGGTAGGCAGAGGTATTACATTACTGGATATACCCACATTTCACGAGATATATTGGACCCCTAAACGTGATAGGTGGTGAGCCCATCGCCGGACCGGGTCTGTTTACACATGTCTCAGAATTAATTCTGAGACCTGCGGGTTTCCTCACGATGTTTTCCTTCACCGTCGAGCTAGTGATAAATATGTACGTAAGTTTTTGAAAAACTCATTGGTACATGCCAGGATTCGAACCCGAGCCTCACTGATTTTCGGCCGGCTCTTTATCCGTCCGGGCTATCACTGCACTTTTAATAAGAAACATTGAATAAGAAATATTAATTTAAATTAAATACGAGGATAAAACAACACACTTTGAAAATATTCCATCTTTAATGTTAAGGGCAAAGACGTTGAAACAAATGCAAGAGCGCTTAAAATAAAATTGCCTTGCTACAAAAGGGGGTTGAAATTTTCACCTCTGGCGTATTAATTTTTCATACAACAAAAGTGGATACATGAATCTTTGTGCGGGTTATAAGTCAGGTCACGTCGGGGGTGTTTTGTTCGGGGGTAAATAAGTAAAAATTCGGCAGTGACCCGGCCGGGGTGCGGTGAAACATTTACGGGTAGCCTTACATTTCGCGAACACTGCAGCGAAAGATGAAAGTTTAATATAGATCGTTTTCATGAAAGTTTGTTGTTTGAAATCAATTTCTACAAAAAACTTTACCACGAGGGCGATCTAGGAATACATACAATGATTAGAACGTCGATCTATTGAAGAAAACCTAGAAGAGCCTGAAATCGTCGAGAATGGTCTATAGTCGCAAATGTGGGTTAATGCAAGTGTGTGTAATGTGGGGCAAAACTTTCTTTTTGGGATCACATATTTATTATCTGATGTTCCTTTGATACCTGAGTGGAAAACAAAGAGTTCATAAGTAGAGAATTTTCCCATATACGAATAAAAATACCTAACTGTTCGTGTCTTTACCTTAGGCTATGGATTTGATATTTAAAGAAAGGTCAGTTTTGTAGAAGGAAAGAGTCGAATAAAGTAAATTTCTAACCAGTGGCAGGTCCACACTAAGACAAATTCCTCGGCATTGCATGGGCGTCCAACAAATATTTGATATCGGGCGCTACTCGACATCCGCCCGACATTCCATCGACCAACTCTTCTATTCTATCGCGTTCAGTCCTAACCGTCGGCCATTCTAGAATTCCCGTTCCCAATATCCCCTTTGAGGAACGAAAATTATTTTTTTTATGAAACTTGGAGTTGAATATACAGACGCGAAAGGACCTTTGGAGGTGTTCTAGAACAAAATTTTCAATAGCAGATACGTCGTCAATAACAGTTTAGTCGCTGTAAAACATAATCAAACCCACAGTTTGTCTTTTTAATCGATCATAAGCAGTGATGCCAGATTCCAGAATGCCAGAATAAACAGAGGTATAATATAATCAATAATAGAGTAATGACAGCGACCTCTATAATGACTCTCGGCTTTATAATATTACTCGTAGTTACTATACTTAAACAAAATCGATCTCGTTGGAATACATTTATATGGATAAAAATTGCCCTCTAAAGAGGAACGAATATATGAATAACAATGATTCTCGGAGCAGAATTCCTTCAGCACAGCGCAATACGATTAAACCCGTATTATTTAACACAATTTAGTGTAATGAATTGATAAAAAACATATGTGTTTATAAGTTCCACTTCTTTTATACCTATACATACATGCCAAAGAAGTGAAGTTGATAAAAATAATTTGATTTGATTAATTAAAAAACAATAATTTTAAAAATTATAGCCAACCCTACCAAACAAAAGCTAGGGCAATATAAACTTAAGACCCGTAATAATACGGCAGAATATGGGCTAACCGGTTCTAACACCGGCCACTGTCTTTACCGGATATTTATTGCGTCACGGGAATTTTTGGCATAGTTTCAGGAGTATGTGGTGGACGGACACATTTTATGCGCATGCTTCACTTGACCGTATCATTTAATTTATTGAACTAACGTGGTTTGGAATACTGAGGCCACAGCGGAGACTTTCAACGAAAGATAAGTGTATGTGTCATCGCAGCAGCGCCCCGGCTTCTGATTGGCATGTGAACCAGATATACATTACGTACCCATTTCGTACTCCGGGTACGAAATAGTCTTGGATTTCGTACCCTCCCGGTTTAGGAGATATAGGGGGGGTTTGGTGGCGCTGCCAAAATGACGTCTTTACAGCAGCGCCCCCGCTGTATCTCGATAAGTATAGCATATTTGTGCATTTGGGTTTCACGACGATTTCGTACTATTTCGTACTTTTAGAAAGGGAGTAGAATCCACACTTCGAGCTTAGTTACCTGCCACCACTACGGGCCTGTTGCCTTAGTTGGTAGTGACCCTGCCTTATGAGTCGGAGGTTGCGGGTTTGATCCCAGCTCGCGGGCCAGCATTTGTATGCATGAACATGTCTGTTGGCTTCGTGTCTAGGTGTTTAATATTTATTTAAGAATGTTTATCAGTTGTTTAGTACTCATGGTACAGGCTCTACCTAGTTTGGGATTGAATAACTGTGTAAATTGTGTCCCACAATTAGTACCACCTGTCACGTTTAGGGGTCCAATATATCTCGTGGAATGTGGGTATATCCAGTAACGGAATACCTCTGCCAACACCCTTCGGGGACGAAAGGCGTGAGTTTTTTTTTTATCACACTGACCCATAAAAGGTAGGATTTGTTTGTAAGTCTTCTCTGCGTTCCATTACAATGTAAGAGTGGTTAAGTGAACGAGTGGGGAAGTCACTAAAAAAAATGGAAAATCCCACAAGAATTAATCACTGCATAGTATAAAACAAAGTCGCTTCAAGCTGTCTGTCCCCATGGATGCTTAGGTCTTTAAAACTACGCAACGGATTTTGTTGAGATTTTTTTCGCATCGACTAATAAATAAATTACTAGTTTACTAAAGTAGAGACTATTCTGCTTGACTATTGAAATACGTCGAGTTAACTTTTTTAAATTAGCCCCTCATATTTTGAAATTCCCTGAACCAGCGAAAAGGGCGCATTTTCATTTACTGCTGAAGCGGAGTTTTAGAGTGAAGTGCACTAGGTTTTTTATTCACTTAGGGATTCGTAAAGGAAGCTTAAGCATACGTGAGCGTTGCACTCGATAAAAACACTGTCAAAAATATTCTGTAAAGCTACAAAGTTGGTACCTGTATTTTGAAGTTGCTCGTTTCTTGCCACGCCACTTTATCTGTACATCTATATTATACATATAATATAAAACTGTAATGAGGCCGAGTCTGTACACAAAATATTTTTGGTAAATAGATATCAAAACACCAATTTTGTCTGGTTGTGCAAGCATCACGCAAAAACTACCTACTGAATGGATTTTAAAATTATATATATAAAATTTTGTACTTAGACAACTTAGTACCTAACTGGATCAACATCTACAGTACTTTTTACTAAAGGTAAATATCTCATTCCCACGGGAAAATATAAAAATGGTTACAAAGAGAAATACTCCGAAACGATAACACTTAGAAACTTTAAATATGGTATGAAGGGATTTTTTGAAATTCCTACGGGAACGGGAATAAATTGGATCGCAACGCCGCTGGGGACTTGCTATTAGAGATGTGGTATGTACCTAGGTGTCTAATATTATGTCGTAGGCAACCACTATCAAGGGATTTTCGCAAATTCCCAAAAGAAAGGGAATAAACTGGATTGCAACGCCGCTAGCTTCTTAAAAGCCCTACCGAAGCATTTCGTAGCTGTTTGTTTCATTTGTAGGATATCCTCCAAGTAAAATGTCTCGGAAATGAAATACTCTGGGAAGTGTTTCAATGAAGCAAAAGAGTTATGTTTTATTAAATTTTCTATTCTACAAAGTAACTTCAAGAAAATGAAACCTTTTCTGCAGGTAATTTTATGTTTCTTATTGTCTTGGACCCACTGGAAATTTGAGCTCGATGCAATTGCACAGAAACTCAAGGAAGTTTTCTATTATTGAATTCTTTTATATTGCTCATGAAAGAATTATACCGAGTTAGTTTGTTAGTGGTGTTTAGAATTTAGCTAGAATATTCCACGAACAAAGACTTATTTTCAAATTAAATTGCAAAACACTATTGTATGTAGACTTATTTTTAATGTTTCCTCGGTCTTATTTATTTAAAAATATAAATACGCTCACGCTGTTAATATAAATTATTGGAAGTAGCCAATTTTCACCACATAATTTTTTTTGATACCTCACGGTACAAAAATTGCCCATTACCATTGTTAAAATATACTTTTATATAAAAGTAAACTTTCCTTCTACAATGTACTTTTATAATACTTATCTGAAGAGTTTAAAACTTTTCTCTCGGTTCGAAATTGGGAGACCTAAATGTATAAAAAGTAAAAGTAGTAATCAGTGAGGCTCTGATTCGAATCCTGGCATGTATACCAATACGTTCAAAAACTTTTATACATATTTATAACTTGCTCGACGGTGAAGGAAAAACACCGTGAGAAAACCGCAGATCCCAGAATTAATTCTGAGGCATGTGTAACAGACCCGTCCGGCGAAGGGCTCACCACCTATCACGTTTGGGGGTATATCCTGAAATGGAATACTGCTCTCTACCCCCTCGGCGATAAAAGGCGTAAGTTTTTTTTTAATAGTAAAACTATTTTTCGCTGTCAAAGACAACGTCCGCGTCAATTTCATTTTATACAGTCCATAAAGAGCTAAAGTTGAATCTCAACCTTATTAACCCCTGTCATTCCGAAAGTCTGTTGCAAAATAAAATGCAGCATTGCAACAGATTCCCCATTTTATACTCGCAAAGAATTGCAGATGCACCACACGGTTGCAACATTAATAAATTACAATTTGCACTCGGTAAATAAAAGCTGTAGTTTTGGCCTCGCTCCCTAGAAACGAATAAAAATTAATGTTTAATTCTAGCCTGCACTGCAGTGTACCGGAATACGTTATTTTGTCTTCGCATTTGTTTTTGTGGTGGTACAGGCAAGAGCACGTGGAGCTTGACACATTGGACTTTGTAACGTTCTTATTACCATCGCCTTAGAGGTGAAACTTCCAAGTGTAAATCTTCATGTGCTCTTGACTGTGCGTACAGTGAACGCAGCGAGCGTTGAGGCGAAGACAGTACTCACACTCACTTAGACGTATTTTCTTTGCGTGTGTTTACTTCGTACACACACGGAATGACTGCGTCTTCTGTGTATCTATGGGTCTGTGTTACAGAAGAAGGGAGAGAGATATACTAGAAAGAGCTGCCCTTGAGTTTCTCGCTAGTTCTTCATTTGGAACCAGCAACTCGTCGGTGGAGATGGACTGCTGTTTACATTTAGCCAATCTTCATGGACGAGTTTAGAGTGCCTTGTTATTAGTCATTGACCTTTCTAAGTGTACTTTTTATACCTACAGAAAATAAATGACTTTGTGTCAGTGCCGGTGACGAACCTTCTTTAGAGTGTTGCGTCAATTCTACATGGTCGCGCTATGATACCGCGCGCATCACAAGCCGAACGCTCATGTCAGTCTCATTCATTGCATTCATTCGTCATTCTTTTCGTCGGACGTTTACGTTTTAAAAAGCCACTTTCAGGTCCTCAAGAATAGCAGTGATAGCCTTTACCGTTAAAGAGCCGGCCAAAAATCAGTGAGGATCGGGTTCGAATCCTGGCATGTACCAATGAGTTTTTCAAAAACTTACGTACATATTTATCACTAGCTCGACGGTGAAGGAAAACATCGTCAGGAAACCCGCAGGTCTCAGAATTAATTCTGAGACATGTGTAAATTTAATAGACCCGGTCCGGATGGGCTCACCACCTATCACGTTTAGGGGTCCAATGTATCCGTGAAATGTGGGTATATCCGTAATGGAATACCTCTGCCTACCCCCTCGGGCATGAAAGGCGTGAGATTATTTATTTTATTTTTTTATTTTTAAAAATAACGAAGCTGAACGAATAAAACTGAACAAGCTACAACCTCGCAATAGGCTGACGTCAGCCCGTGCGGTCTCTAACTTGTAATGCGGTGTAGTCGACAATTCGTCAGGCCACCTGCGCACACTTTATTAAACTTGTAAAACTGGCCACACGATTTGTAGCCGCCACCTGGTGGTTTAATGGAATAGTGGACGAGCTGGCATAATGTGAAATGCGGCGATTAACTCGTTTGTGAAGCTGGCTGCAGTTTAATTGCGGAAGGAAATCAGGACATTACTCCAATGACATTTTACGTATTTTCTTTCATATAGGTAATATTCTAAATCCTACTAATATTATAAATGCGAAAGTTTGTATGGATAGATGTATGGAAGAATGTTAACCTCTTTCACGCAAAAACTACTGAACGGATTTTGATGAAACTTTACAGTTATATAGCTTATAAATCAGAATAGCACATTCTACTAGTATTATAAATGCGAAAGTTTGTATGGATGGATATTTGTTTCTCTTTCACGCAAAAACTACTGAACGGATTTTGATGAAACTTTACAGATAATTATAGCTTATACATCAGAATAGTACATAGGCTATATTTGATCCCCGTATTCGCACGGGAACGGGAACTACGCGGGTGAAACCGCGGGGCGCTGCTGTCTAAACTAATTACATCTACAGATATGCGATGTTTTCAAGAACACAGACAAAAAGTACTCGAAATGGACAAGCTTGCACAATGCACAAGTCTTACCTACGTGAATGAAGCACGAGAGATCTACCAGGTCCAAGTGGGAACTATAGTCCTCACGTGTGATGAAATACCCATAGCTCAGCAGTGGGATTGTACAGGTTGATGATGATTATTTTTTAATACAAACTTTTGGTTATTTTAATTATTACATTATGCCTGTATGTATGTATTTGGAATATTGTAATCGAAAGCAGGCCTTCAGGTCCATCAGAGCTGAACGCAATTTTCTCACGATTATTTAGTCCCAAACTAGGCAGAGTCTGTACTATTGGTACTAAGCAAGTGATAAACATACTTAAATAAATATTAAACGACCAGACACAAAGCCAACAGACATGTTCATGCACACAAATGTTGGCCCCAAGCAGGAATCGCACCCGCGACCTCCGGCTAAGAAGGCACGGTCACTACAAACTGAGCCAACAGGCCCAACTTTTGCGCTCGACTTTGAATTATGTCTGGTATACAAACAACTAAAAATACTGTCGCCTCTATGCTATGATTAGGCCTATTTTTCACTCTGAAAGCCGTATTTTTTTCCTTATGCGACATTTGTGACCGTTTAGGATTGTAATAAAAATTAATGTGTTTTCCAGTTACTGTAGCTGTGCATTTGATACATGAAACATATAACATCGGGAGATATGGCAAATAATACTTGAAGCAAAACATAGGTTCCCGTACGAGAAACTAGTTTTTGTACTTTTTAGTAACGTTTAAATTATTGTTAAAATACTAATTTTAATTGTAAATTTAATTTAAGTTGCTTTTAATATAATTATGACATTCTTTTTTTTCTTCAATATTAATAAAAATCGTACGTCCGAACGGCTTTGTGGTCAAAACACACTGTTGGTTCTAAGTACTTACCTAATTCTAAGACCATATTGTACATAGTGAACAAAAAAAAAACATAATAATATTTCTATTCTATTCTATCCAAGTTTTAGCTATAAAAAAAAAGAATCAAACTTTGCATTATTATTGTTATTATAGTGCAAACTCTAGAATTAAACATGTAAGTGTGGTGTGAGTCAAGCGATAAGTCAAAACTCAAACTCAAAGCTATTAGCCCATACCTCTGCCTAACCCCTCGAACCTAAAAGACGTTAGATTTTTTTATTAGTCCCAGAAAATAAGCTTTCAAATGGTAAAAGAATTTTTTAAATCAGTCTTGTAGTTTCGAAGCCTATATTCATTACAAACACACCTTACAAGAATCAATATTTCCTCTTTATAATATTAGCGTAGGTAGTGTAGATATAATCATGTTTAGATAACTACTTACTTTTTATTAATGCAATGCCACATTTGATTTGGTTCCTAGCTTCTACTGCAAAACGAGCTAAGCACATTTCACACTTTATCACGCCCACCATTCGGTATTCGGTAAAAAAGGTGTTGCATTGCTACACCGAATGTGCATTCTGCTATGCGGGATGCGTTTTTCGGCACACATAAGTTATAGTTGCAATCAACGGTGCCACGCGAAAATTGGCAAAGTTATTGCTTTAGCACCGGAAAAATTAGGTTTTCTACGAATCTTCTTGTGTTAATTAATTATTTGAAATATTATCTAGGGATACTAAAAAACTAAAGATTTGTTTGTTTGTAATAGGCTCCGAAACTACTGGACCGATTTAAAAAAATATTTCACCAATGGAAACATGCTAGATTTAGTTCGGTATTCCCACGGGAACGGGAACTACGAGGGCGAAACCGCGGGTGCCTAGTTACGCCTGCCCGCTCGGATCCTGTTTTTTTTCGTTCCCGTGGGAATTCCTAAAAATCCCTTCAAGCTCAATTGCATCATTTAAGAAACCTTTGTGCAAAATTTTATGCTTCTAGATCCAGCAGTTTCGGCTGTGCATTGATCGATCAGTCAGTCAGTTTCTTCTTTTTTATATATACTAGTTCTGCGCGGTTTCACACGCGTAGTTCCCGTTCCCGTGGGAATACGGGAATAAAATATAGCCTATGTTACTCAGGAATATTGTAGCTTTCCGTTGGTGAATAATTTTTAGAATCGGTCCAGTAGTTTTTGAGTATAAAAATCTTTCCTCTTTATAATATGTCTTAGTGTATCATAACTTAAATGCATTGCATTGCAACCAAATTTTCCACTATAGTACCTACATATTTATCACTAGCTCGACGGTGAAGGAAAACATCGGTAGGAAACCCGCAGGTATCAGAATTAATTCTGAGACAAGTGTAAACAGACCCGGGGGTCGATTTTTGAATCTCACCAAGTGACTAATTCTCACCGATGTGAGTGATTTCCGAAAGTTCGTATTTTTGAAACTCATCGGTGACTTATATTTGTCATACCTATGATATCGATTTACGAGTGCCCCCACCCACTCGTAATTGAAATCACCATGCGATTGTTTTTGACAGTTGACGTATGTGATATCTGCCAAAAGTGCCAAAGTATTTTTTCGGAAGAATTAGCAGCGGGGCTCGATTGTGATATTTTGTGATTGCGACGATTTATTGAAAACAGCGTGTGACTTTAAAAAATACGGCTTTTGGAAAATGGTGATATAAAAGTCATCGGTGATAATTTTAGTCACCGGTGATTTTGATATCACGAGTGAGATTCAAAATCGCACTCCCGGTCCGGCGATGAGCTCACCACCTATCACGTTTAGGGGTCCAATATATCTCGTGAAATGTGGGTATATCCAGTAATGGAATACCTCTGCCTACCCCCTCGGGGATAAAAGGCATGAGATTATATTATTATTATTATTATTAGTACCTACAACAATTTCACGTTCATTTGCATCTTTCACAGAGCATATACTGCTCACCAATGTCGAGGATTTATTTTACCGTGTTATTTATTACGTGCCGATTTTGTTACTGCATTTTTTGGGTTGGTCTGACCTATGTCCAGCTGTAGATGTCTTTCGATGATGAATATTTTTTTTCCTTGATTTTCCTATTTAATTTAAAATATTTTAAAATTGTAAGTGCTTAAGTCCAAAAAAAATATAATAATAATAAATTGTGGGACACAATTCAGACACTAAGCAGGTATTTTACTATGGTTACTAAATAACGGATAAACATACTTAAATAAATATTAAACACGCAGACACGAAGCCTACAGACATGTTCATGCACGCAAATGTCGGCCCCGAGCGGGGATCGAACCCGCGACCTCCGAAGGCAGGGTCACTACCAACTGAGCCAACAGGTCAGTCGAGGACGGACGAATATGAGGTTGATTTATATAATTTTTGAAATACTTGTGTAATTAACAATTAAAGTGTTAATTTTTAGTTTTTTTTTTCTCTTCATGTGCATAGGTTCATACTCGTAGGTATCTGTTATTCGACACAGCTCTCTTACGATAATATAACTTCTTTTTCTTGCGCTTGTAAGCTTGTAGTTTTTGAAGCTCTATAACTTTCGGCCCTCGCTTCACTGTCGTTTTTCGCATACGCTTCTTATCTGCATTTTAAAATTATAAAAACAAATATAGGTATTTATTGGTGATTCTTGACACAATTATTATAAAATACTATAGTCTATTTCACGTAACATGGGTTCGGTGACAGTTAAGATTTTTGGAAATGGCGTGGAAACACTAGTAAATAATATACAAACCTTTTGCAGAATATTGCCTGCGATATTGATTTTCCTGTATTTTATTTCGTAATGGACTCTCACTGTCTCTGATATCCGCATTCTTGAGTAGCGTGGTTAGGTCCTGGAACTTCTCAGGATAAGATGGACTCTTTGTTTCTATATTATTAAAAAGAATAAAATAAACTTATTACTATCTTTACTTCTCATGCTCTAAAAGTACGCCAATATAGCCCAACGAAGCGGGACTAAAGTGACCACTTTAGTCCCTAGGGAGCAAAAAGTTTTTTTTTGTTTCCTTAATGAGATGTAGACAAACTCAAACAGCCAGTTAGTATCTGTGGAGTGTGGACCATCTTCATTGCGAAAATGTTGAGAGATATGGTTTTTAAGCATAGAAGGTCGCGCTATGTGTTTTAAAAGAGAATTAAATATCTTTTCACACCACATGCTCGACAAAGCCGGATTATATATCATATAAACCTCACCGAAAGCAAGACATTATATCCCTTGGCTTTAGCCGGGTTATAATGTTGTATGGAATTTCATTATAACCCTAGGTCAATAATGTAATTTTCACTTTTCATAATCCTTATTGCTATGAAGATAAAGTCTAATTTCGTTAAGCAAAATGTGGTGCACCCGCCTGCGGTCACGGTCGTGGCCTACTCGATTTTCGAAAACTAGATTCGCATGATCTTCATTTGTTAAATCAAGTAGGTCACGCCGGCAGAAACAAGTTGCTGTATTCATTTTATAGCTTTAACATTTCAAAAAGAATATCGAAAATGTCGAGTGATGAAAGTACTTTGACTCCAGAGTCTATTAAACTAGATGCCATATAGGCATTGTCAATAATCTACTACCATGCAATTGCATTTTATTGTCTCGCATAAGGTGAGAAAAGTAGAGTATATAACTCGGGAATAAATCTGTTTTTGTCTTGGGCTCTTAAATCCCTCACTAAACTCAGGACTCAGTCTTAATTCCCTCGCTTCACTCGGGAATTAAATCATAACTCAGGATTCAATGTCGCGCCCATGACATAAAACAGTGCTTTATTCCCTTGTTGTATAATCTACTATTGTTAATCTGTCACAGGTATAGAAGAAAAAAACTGTTAGCGAAAATTTCTGAATTTTTGTTGAGTGTATTTGTTTGGTTTTAAATAAATTTGTACTAAATTGACTATTTTTCTCGAACTCAAAGTGAAAAGTACAGTTTGCACCTCGAGACTAAACGCCAACTTAATATACTTACCCTCAGTTTCATTGACTACAAGTCAAACCACCTGAGTGCGATTTTTGAATCTCACTGGTGATATCAAAATCACCGGTGACTAAAATTATCACCGATGACTTTTATGTCACCATTTTCCAAAAGCCGTATTTTTGAAAGTCACACGATGTTTACCAACATGCAGACATTTTACAGTGTCAGTCAGAGACAATCTTCCCGTTACGTTCCTTTTTAAGCAGATGTTATAGTGTTGCCCTTGATATCGGTTTTTATTTTCTCATACTATAACTTAAAAAAGATTCATCAAATTGGTCAATCGTAAAACGTAACGTATCTGTCAGTGTCATGTAAACGAAAATTAAAGTTTTGAATTGAAAAATTCACTTAATTCACTAGAAAAGGACGAATAAAGAGAACATAACACAGATTTTACAATTTATAAGAAAAGGTATGCACATTTGTTAGTGGCATATGTTTTACAAGTATATTTAACTTAATAATTTAATTTACTAATAACTTGGATATTGTTTTATTTAATTGAGAGGTTTTATATATTTTCAATAAATCGTCGCAATCACGAAATATCACAATCGAGCCCCGCTGCTAATTCTTCCGAAAAACATACTTTGGCACTTTTGGCAGATATCACATACGTTAACTGTCAAAAACAATCACATGGTGATTTCAATTACGAGTGGGTAGGGGCACTCGTAAATCGATATCATAGGTATGACAAATGTAAGTCACCGATGAGTTTCAAAAATACGAACTTTCGGAAATCACTCACATCGGTGAGAATTAGTCACTTGGTGAGATTCAAAAATCGACCCCCTGGTATATAATGGCTACGTTTAGTCCCTCGATACAAAATCTACTATTAAAGCCTACTGCCAGACATTTCACACGTGCTCCCATGTAGGTTAGTTATATTCGCAAATCCGTCAGTGCCCTGCGCGTCCAGTATAATAATGGACTGAGGATGTTGTTGGGGTTGCCCGCCTTTGCAGCGCATCAGGTATGTGTGCAGAGGCCAGAATTGAATTAAGTTGTTACTAACGTAGTTTTAAGATCTTTACTAACAAATTATGGATAATAATTGTGTGCAGTAAAAATTTATTGTTATTATTGTGAAATAAGCTCTAGCTCTTGGCACCTATATCAACGCTATCAGCAAATGCTAGCAAATAGAAACTACAACTACAACCAGAGCAGAACAGAACTGAATAGGGCAGCTAAAATATATGTACTATAAAATAATATGCTTATAAATGCCATAACGTTGTTCGTTTCTTAAAAAATATAATATGCTTCTATTATTATAAGTTAATTTAGTATTCCAGGATTCTTACCAGTTGTAAAACCCAAGGTCTGTAACTGAAAACAAAAACTCACAATAAAATCAACTTTTAAACCTATTATGTGTCTAAAAAGCTGGGGTCCGGACTGCGAAGAATAAAACAGCGTGCATGAAAAGGATTATGGATGTGACGGAAGCGAAAGAAGTACCTATGCAGAGATCGAGCAAAGTGGCGATCCATCGTCTCTGCCTAAAACTGTTGGACAATGGCGTGAGCTTTATGTATGTACGAGTATGTATGTGTCTGATGTGTAGACTCGAATGACGTTACGTAATATCCTTCGGCAAGATGAAAATATCTCTTCCAGCTTTATCAGTATCAGTTCAGCCATGAAATCGTAATCGACAGATAGCACCAAAGAATATACTGGTGTAAAGTGTAAGGCGGTTTATTTTCATTTTATTTAATAGGTTTGCAAACAGCTATACATCAGAATGTTGCTATACTACATACAAACATAAAAATCTTTTGAGATGTAGCCCCAATTATAGGCAAAACCAGAATGCGCAGATATCTCATTCCCACTGGAAAATATAAAAACTGGTTACAAATACGTACTACCTACTCCGAAACGATAACACCTAGAAACTTGAATTAAGGTATGTAGGTGTCTTATTGTCGTAGGCTGCTATGAAGGGATTTTGAGAAATTCCCACGGGAACAGGAATAATCTGGATCCGCACAGCAACGCTGCTGGGCATCCGCAAGCAGGGAATATAATCTCAATTCTCAGCTTGGGGTAGGTTCTTGCGTCCCCGGGTGCGTATGCTGACCCAGCTGCGGATGCACAACCGCGGTGCCATGGCTGGGTCCGAAGCGGCGAGAAGGAACACACCAGGGTTTTTAGTGGGTATGGCAGCATTAGGCTGTCGAGCCCCACATAACCCCCGCCCCCCCCCCGGGTCGGGTGCGTATGCAGTAATGCATTTTCCCTGGTAAAAAAAAAAAAACTTCTTGCGTCCCAAAAATACTATGTGTTTTTTCAGGACGAAAAGAATTCTATGTCCTCGTTCTCAACATAAAATATAGTCCTAAATACTGGCATACAAGTTGGTGTACAATAAAGTAGGTACATAACTAGTCGACATACCCAAACTGCAAGAAAAATTACTGCAACATTAATAAACTGCATTGCACCGTAGATTCATACTAAACTACTAACAAGACGATGAAGTAAATACCTACAAGGTTTTAGGTAAGCTTTTGTGTTGTTTATTAACTTCACGAATAAAACAAATTAAGTATTAATTAAACATACTAATTTTGCAGTCAGAAAAAATAAATTAAGTTTATTAACTATAATTTAGTTTGATTGAATCCACAAATAGCCATGTAACGAAAATTGCCAATTTTCTCTCAAACGCATTAGATGCATATTATAAACCTTTTTTTAAACTATTTGCTCAATCCTTTGTCCATTAAAAAAAATATCAAAATATCAAAGATAATGTATTTTCTATATAGTACAAAAATTACATATTATATATTATTACGTACATATTTATCACTAGCTCGACGGTGAAGGAAAACATCGTGAGGAAACCCGCAGGTCTCAAAATTAATTCTGAGACATTTGTAAACAGACCCGGTCCGGCGATGCAATGGGCTCACCACCTATCACGTTTAGGGGTCCAATATATCTCGTGAAATTTGGGTATATCCAGTAATGGAATACCTCTGCCTACCCCCTCGGGGATAAAAAAGGCGTGAGATTATTATTATATTTATTTATAAAAAAATTACACTTAGAAATGTCAATAGTCATAAACAAGGCACTTTAAACTCATTCATGAAGATGGGCTAAATGTAAACAGCAGCCCATTTTCACCGACGAGACGACATTCCACGAAACACCCATTTTTCAACAGTATATTTTTTGGACCTCTAAACGTGACATAGATGGAAATCTCACCACTGCTTACACAATATGCCTCAGAACTACTTACTCAGAATCAATAATGTCGCCTGAAAACCTCACGATGTTTTTCTTCACCGTCGACCTGGCGATAAATATGTACGTAAGATTTCATTGGTGGATTTCGCTTAGGTATGAGAGTAATCATAGGACTACCACTGCTATTTATTCATACTTTAATATAGATTAAGATCCTGTCTTACTAAATCAAGGAGAGCTTAAAAGTACATACTCAAGAGGGATACGGCTGATGCCCGGGTGACAGCGGGGCTAGTTTTTTAAGCCAGGATAATAAGCTAGTGCTAGTAAGCTAACAATCTAATAAAAGTAGCTTCGTGTAGACACATTTTGTAGTAAGTTAGCGTCAGTAAGCTAGTGTCCCAAGCCAGGATAGTTTAAATAGGATGGGTTTCTATTTTTCAAGCTGGTAGCGCCTCACGCCTATCTACTATACTAGTTTTACGTTTATGGTGCCAGACCAGGATAGTACGTTGAATACTATTCTAGGGCATAAGCGCGTCGTAGTTCCAAGTTTGCATTAGCTAGCTGTCAACTTAGTTAGCCACTATCCGAGAGGTTCTTCAACGTTATTCTAGTACTTACTTCCTATCTAGTTCGTAACAGGATATCTTATTGAGAGCTAACTTGTCTCAACTTGTCGAGTTAGATGTTGAATTAGGATAATTGATTGCGTGAAGGTGCACTTTTGCAGATATTCTTTTGTACTATTTAGCTATATGTACTCTTAGTACTCGCTGTTAGTATGTATAATCTATTACTTATTCTGTGGTATAATTTACTTTTTACGTTTTTAGTTTTTTTCCGCGACTTTGCGTGTCGCGGAAGATAAAATAGACGTAAAGAACAGTTGGACAAACACGTTTTTTAGGTTATTTATATAGTAAGCATAGAATTAGGAACTAAGGATGTACAATAAAATAAATTAACTACAGATTTTTAATACATGATGTCATCTTTATGCCATTACAGCAACAATTTCATAAGCGAGACAAATTTCGTTGGAATGTTGACGATTTTTTTCATTATAATATCAGGTCTGAGTAATGTTGATACAAAACTTTGCTCGGGTTCCTGTTCTTCCTCGTCGGCACCGACCCGATACACCATCTGAAAAATAAACCAATAATCATCAAGCATTGCTGAAAGGTCGATAGCAACATCTATCGGTACTACATAAAACAAACAAGCGCCATAGACAACTAGCACGTGACGTCACAAGTTCTAAACCACGCTATCGAAGTTTTCACAAGAGTTTGTATAAATAGAACTGTCGAACATCTAATGTCGAGTCATTGGACCGCGGTCCCCAAGCACGATCACCTCGCCTGGTGCACTATATAACTGTAAAGTTTCATCAAAATCGGTTTAGTAGTTTTTGCGTGAAAGAGGAACAAACATACATCCATACAAACATTCGCATTTATAATATTAGTAGGATAAAGCTTACAATACAAACTATCACGGTCAAGAACCAGTCACCGATATATATATTTTTTTATATAAAAGAAAAGGGCAGACGGGTCACCTGATTGATGGTAAGTGACTACCGTCACCCATGGACACCTAAAACTCTCAAACTAAAATTTGTTTTCACCTATTAAATTGACGATAAAATGATCTCTCGTTTAAATTAACTCTATCAACTGTAGAGTATTGTTGCGCTCGCGCTATCAAAATGAGTGGGTGTAACTTATAATGTCTTAATTTATTACTCGGTCCAATATTACACACTTGCAATAATTACGTTTTTGGCATCACTGAGAGAAATCACACACTATTAGTAACTACTAGATTTTAATTGTAGACTTTTAATAATATTTGACTATCCTTCCAACAACTAGCGAACGTAAAACATTCGTTAATTCTTTTATTTGAAACTTACAAATAATATTACAAATAATAAAAATATTGCTCTAGACCACATCTCCTATATCGCCTCGACGAATTCGTAAGTAGTTCACAACAGTCTATTTACAATATCCTCAAGCAGGCACCTAAATTATGTTGCATTCGCTAAGCTAAGGTTTCAAATCAAGTTTACATTACGTTTTTAATGGAGTCATGTATTTTCATACACCCATATTACGCTTATAATAAATGTTTATTTTTCAGTGCACACACACACAGTTTTGTTCACCAGGACAACTTGAATTGCACTTTCAAGTACATAATATTTAAGTACATAAGAAAAAATGAGCAGTGATAGCCCGGACGGTTAAAGAGCCGGCCGAAAATCAGTGAGGCTCGGGTTCAAATCCTGGCATGTACCAATGAGTTTTTCAAAAACTTACGTACATATTTATCACTAGCTCGACGGTGAAGGAAAACATCGTGAGGAAACCCGCAGGTCTCAGAATTAATTCTGAGACATGTGTAAACAGACCCGGTCCGGCGATGGGCTCACCACCTATCACGTTTAGGGGTCCAATATATCTCGTGAAATGTGGGTATATCCAGTAATGGAATACCTCTGCCTACCCCCTCGGGGATAAAAAAGGCGTGAGATTATATTTATATTTTTTTTTACATAAGAAAAACTAAATACTTTTAAGACTTCTAAGGTGTTCCTAATAAATATTTTTTCTTTCTTTCTTTCTTTCTAAACCACTGATAGACCTGTTAATAGTAAACCTACTTTTCATATATTAGGTTGGGGTAGAATCCTGATAAGAGCATGTACAGTAAAGAGCTTATGGAGGAGCGGAGGTGGAATGCTCCTCCATCGTGAAAAGGAAGATCTTCCGCCAGGCGAGGTGATCGTGCCTGGGGACCGCGGTCCAACGGTTGATGTTGGACAGTTGTATTTATACAAACTCATTAGAAAACTCCGATTGCGCGGTTTAGAACTCGGCCGTCTATTGGCGCGTTCTATGTAACTCGGCCTTCTATCGGCGCGTTCCATGTAGTGTCGCTACATCACTCCCCCTCCAAGACCGGAGGTCGATTCGATTTCTTGTGCTGCGTCGTTGTTTCGTAGATAGCTTGCAAGTGCCAGTGCTGCTCCAAGTCTGCGGTGAGTCGAGACTGAGCGGGTTGCTGCGACTGTTGAAGTGCCCGTAGTTCAGTGTGCAGAGACCGCCACGCCGGCGAGGGTGACCAGCCGCTGTAGATCCGGACGTGGGCTGCGGTGAAATTTGCGTGGGCCGAGTGCTGTCGCTGTGAGTGATGAGCCTGCAGGACCAGGTAGCACGGTGCGTCGGCTGCGTATGGACCTGATTAGGCGGAGTCTGGCTTGCTGTGCGACTGCTGCTGCTGACCTTGAGTGAAGGTTTTTGTGGGAGTGATGAGTGATGGCGATGCGATGCTGCTTCTGAAGTCCAGGTGTTCCAGAAGGTTGCGCTGATGTCCAGGTGTCGAGGGTCACCAGTATGGAGGAGCGGAGGTGGAATGCTCCTCCATCGTGAAAAGGAAGATCTTCCGCCAGGCGAGGTGATCGTGCCTGGGGACCGCGGTCCAACGGTTGATGTTGGACAGTTGTATTTATACAAACTCATTAGAAAACTCCGATTGCGCGGTTTAGAACTCGGCCGTCTATTGGCGCGTTCTATGTAACTCGGCCTTCTATCGGCGCGTTCCATGTAGTGTCGCTACAAGCTGTTTGGTGTAAATTTTCTCCAGCTCAGCAAAGCACTAAAACCATGTAACTTGTACTTTGTATTGTAGGTATTGATTGTTTAAAAGAATAATGTGTTGAGGAGTTTCTTGAACCGCTTCTTCTCCCCAACTATACATACCGAAGCGGTGGAGTCGCAATGACTTTCGATAAGAGGACTTTTAAGTCCCTACATTGAATAAAAACTTTTGACTTTGACTTTGACTTTGAGCATGTAGAGCTTGACGCATTGTAGTTTGTAACGTTCTTATTACAATCGCTTTAGAAGTCAGACTCGCATACAACTCTTTGAAAAACTCTTTGTTTTACAGAAGTTGCGTAGGTATTTATCACTAACTCGACGGTGAAGAAAAACCTATTCCCGCTCATCTGTCACGTTTAGTGGACCAAAAAAAGGTGATAAAAAGTGAGTATTTCCAGGACGGTGAAATATGAAGAAAAATTTACAAAAATTAACATATACGCTCGGAATTGATACCTCTCCTTTTTAGGGTTTTGTACCCAAAGGGGAAAACGGGACTCTATTTTAGTAATAGGGTCCCGTTTTACGTGACGGCGGACTTAGCTGTCCGTCCGTCTGTCTGTCTGTCGATCTGTCACCAGGCTGTATCTCATGAACCGTGATAGTTAGACAGTTGAAAATTTAACAGATGATGTATTACCAATAAGTTCTAAAAATATTTAAAAAAAATTACGTTTCCATAGATAATGGATCCCTTCGTGCGCGGGTCCGACTCGCACTTGGCGGGTTTTTTGTAGTCGTTGAAAAATAAATCTTTTCCCGCTCCAAAATAATAATATCCTTGGATTTCTTGGACAAAGCCCGCTACAACTGTCCGGCGGCAGTTAATAAATTATTTATACGAGATTCTCCTTATCTTGTAGCCACAGCAGTATTCTTTCTAGCCAAGTTAAATATTTACTCGGGCAGTAATTTTCTGTGACGAAATGCGAATAATTATACCTTCTATTTCTTATTCTGTGCTCTTTATTTGAACGACTTTGTCAACGAATTATTAAGATTTTGTCAACGAATTGTGAAATGTAGCCTGTAGGCTTGGCTGCAATAAAACGTTTCGCTTACCATACAGATTTTGTAAATAATCTTATTATGACTTCTAAATAGCTGGTGAAGATGCATACTAAAGCACACAAATTTTGGCTCCGAGCAGGAAATGAACCCGAGACTGGCTAAGACCTCTAACAGGAGGCAGGGTCACTCAATCAACAGGCCCGTCCAAAAATAATGAAATGTGGGATACAGTTTTATTATTAAAAAATAAATCTTACAAGACTTTTATTAATATCTACATTATGCCCTAATTCGTCCCCGTACTGACACAGAAGAAAAAAAAATTGCATGCGATTACCTGCAGTAGTTTTTACGTGACGCACATACAAACATACGGACAGACAGACAAAAATTCTAAAAATAATTATTTTCGCGTCTATACAATATGTAACAGAATAAGCGCAATTCCTAAAATTAGTTTGTTCAGTATCGACTACTTAATTGATATCATCTATTTTTAATGTGTTAAATTTTTCCCAAAAATGAATTAGCGTAGCTGAATTTAGTGCTTTCGTGCTATTATTAATATAATCGATATTTAAGAAAAATGGTTACACACAACTAAAGTTCGATTGTATCATAATTTTTTTATATTAATATACTAATTGGGGTGTATGAGGAATTGCGCTTTTTCTGTTACGCTTTGTATATTGCAGTAATAAAGACCCCTTATATTAAGTTTGCTTACATATCCCCTATATACATACGTTACATCACCCAGTAACAATTTTGTTAAATGTATACATATAGATTGCCACATTTTATTACCATCCACTCTCATATTAATTCTAGAATCTCGCTCAATTCCCAGCGGGCGTTGCTAAAACAGCTAAGTAATACTAAAAGCTCAGAAGTTTCGTCATCAAAGCAGCAATCCAAGCAAGTGGCCTTACCTTTAGTTTCTTTGTTTCCCAAGCTTGCAATCGCAAAGAAGATCCCTCAGGAAAGACAGGATTATCTTCAGCTTTATCCGTAGTCTTGGATGGATCAGTCTGAGGTGTGACTGCGAGCGGTGCTGACAGGTATTTAAAAAATAGCCTCACGCTTTTTGTCTCCGACGGGGTATACCTTTCAAATTCAAATTCAAAATTCATTTATTTCAGTAGGTATATAAAATACACTTTGAAACGTCAATAACAAGACACACTAAACTCGTCCATGAAGATTGGCTAAATGTGAACAACCCACTTCTGACGAGATATTCTTTTCGCACAAGGTCTGTTACACACACCTCATCATTTCATTTCATTTCAGAATTAATTCTGGGACCTGCGGGTTTCCTCACTATGTTTTCCTTCACCGTCGAGCTAGTAATGAATATGTACGTAAGTCTTGAAAAACTCATTGTTACATGTCAGGATTCGAGCCCGAGCCTCACTAATTATCATCATGTGAAGCAGGCTCTTTAACCAAGGCTATCACTGCTCTGTATGCAGGTATGTATAGAGACACTTTGATCTCGCTATAGACGTTAGATTATTCGACAGTGAAAAAAATGAAGTACTTAGGTACTATCTTACCTAGGGGTCATATAATTTATTGCTTCTCAACTAAAAAAAACCAGTAGTTTTGTCTTTTATTGTTTGTTGTTCTTTCGTCTCTTACTTTATTACCTATAATCGCCATAAATAACGTTGATTTCCAAAACTCAGCCTTATTCAATTTGTGAAGTGTCGTGGTAAACTATCGAAAACCTACAGGAATCTTTGAATTTGACGGGCTTGTTGGCTCAGAAGGTAGTGACCCTGCCTTCTGAGTCGAAGGTCTCCGGCGCTCGGGGCCAATATTTGCGTGTATGAACATGTCTGTTGGCTTTGTGTCTGGTCGTTTAATATTTATTTAAGTATCTTTGTCAGTTCTTTAGTAGCCTTAGTACAGGCTCTGCCTAGTTTGGGACTGAATAACCGTGTGTTGAATTGTGTCCCATCATTTAATATTATTATTTTTAATATAATTAATATTATATTAATATTTTTAATAATTATTAATATAAATAAATATATAAATACATATAAAACGTTCTTTTACTACCTACACTAAATTATACCTAAAATAGATATTTTTTTTATAAAACACACTACCAATTATCTCGTTTCAGACAAATTATATCATAAAACCACTGTTAAGGCTGGAGGTACCTACAGTTATGTTTCGACTTCAAGAGGGTTCCAAACCACAAGCAGACCATAAAAAAGAGCCAGGATTTTTTACGCCATCTTAACATATCCGCTTCCGTTGTCTAGCAGTTAGTACTCAAGTATTGGAACCCAACCCTTACCTAGAATTTGACTTTGTAAGACTGCAGTAATACTTCGTCTTCTATGCCACTCTCTCATAAATATACAACACTGTGAAATTGTTTTGTTATGAAACCGTTATTTCTTGTTCGGATTGAGACACCGTGTAAAGATTATCTGAAATATTGGAATAAATATTCGCATTGGTATTGTTTGGTCTCTGCTTTATCGCCAACTAGTTCTGATCGGTTTCACCCGCGTAGTTCACGTTCCCGTGGGAATACGGGAACAAAATATAGCTTGTTTATTTATTTATTTATTTATTTTTCCACAGAATACAACAATTATCATTATTATTAGGTATCGCCAAACTGCATTACAGTTTGTTGGCGAAGGTTTCACTCACTAAAACATGTAGTATTGTTGTGTACCTACCATGGAATGAAAAAAACACCACTTATCTACCCTTAACCATATTTAACAACATTAAACTGTGTCTTTCATTTTACATTACTAATTGTTACATTGTTACTGAAGGATCTTTTAGCTTTTCATTGGTGAAAGAATTTTTAAAACCGTTCCAGTAGTTTTTGAGTTTATTCGTAGCAAACATACAAAAATACAAATCTTTCCTCTTTATCATATTAGTATAGAAGTATAGATTCCAGGGAATTGCTGTTTAGCCGGTCCCAGTAGGGTCACATAAGGGAAACGCCGCCTTTAACTGTCGAATGGAATGGAAGTGAGATCGTAATGTAATTCGGATTAAAGCTAGCCTAAGCAGCTAGGACAGAAAACGAATTCCTTTGTAATGGTACCATTGGATTTTACTGATGTAGCTTGTATGTGTAAAGAACAATATGTGTAATGTAATATGTATATTACATTATAAAATGATAAACTGACTGGCTGATTGGTGATATATCAACGCAAAGCCTAAACCGTTGGGTCTAGAGACTTGAAATTGTACACATAGATATCTTATACAGTGTAGGCGTCCACTACGAAAAGATTTTGCAAAATTCAACCCCTGAGGGGGTGAAATAAACGTGTGCGAGCGAATCCGCGGGTAAAACCTAGTCTATATATATAAAAATGAATCCCTATATGCCTTGGTCACGACATCACGCGTGAACGGCTGAACCAATTTCGTTAATTATTTTTTTGTTGTGTTTGTTATTGTCAGGGGAAGGTTCTTATTAAATAAGAAATTTGCGCGAAACATTAGAAAAAATTAAGAAACATAACGACCATTTTAACTCTTCTATAATGTAATAAATGTCACTACAGGTTTCTTATTAATGTACCTCAGTAATAATGCCGACGGTACAGAAAACCCAGTCCAATCTTAGAGAGCATTGCTAAAAAGTTACATAGTAATAAGCGTAAGCGCAAGTCGGAGTTTGATGACCGCCATTAAGACCACTAAGCGTCAGTTAGTGCTCGTAACGTTTTTACATAGTCAACTCTATTATACTGTGGAACATTGTTGCGGTTACGATCCGGGGTAATCTGGATAGTTGAGTCTGGATGCATCTACACTAGACATAGATATACATCTTTATGGCTGCAGCTATATAACTGAAATGTTCAGTGAACATATTCTGAACACTTTCCGAAGTGGTGCTAGATTATAAATAACTAGCAGCGACCCGCGGTTTCACTCGCGTAGCTCCCGCTTCCGTGGGAATATGGGGATAAAATATAGCCTATGTGTTATTCGGATGTATAAGATATATAACTGTAAAGTTTCATTGAAATCCGTTCAGCAGTTTTTGTGTGAAAGAGGAACAAACATCTATACATCCTTATATACAAACTTTCGCGTTTACAATATTAGTAGGATTTTGTATCTATAGATGTTTATAGGTACCTATCTAAGTATGTTTATTTTTATATAGAACAGTAATAGCACTGCTGGATGTGTGCCTTCTTCTCATGGAGAAGTTGGTGATGTAATAGCAATAGGTGGTCTCCTCACTGACCTCACCCAAGAATCGCACCTCTACCCACTTCAGAATGGTGTAGTGCCCACCCCAAAACACTCTGGTACCCACCCCAAAATGTTGAGGTTCGGTACCTCTTAAAAATAGACTGGAGACTTACATAACTTCACGCAAAAACTATTTCAATCATGAAAGAGCGTACGGTCAGCAAAAAATATCTATAATCCTAGTGGCTACAAATTCGTGTAGCCGTTCACAGTTCAATGATCAAACTGATCTCTGATCAGAAACAATGGCAGTCCTTTACGAAATAATGCACAGAAAAATTACTGTTTAACCTATCCGATAGTTGAAACACACCGACATTACAGAGTTATGAGCACCAAAGATTTCATGAGGTAGGTTAAAACATTAAAGATTACAGCATTAAGTCTTGCACATTTTATGTTACTCCGCAACTTTTAAGAAGTGTAGCACGAACTAAACTGCACAAAGTCAGCAGCACGGTTAAAAGGCACTTCTAACTCGCGACTTGCATCTTGCTTAAAGAACTATAAACCTGGTCGTAATCTGAGAGCTTACAGACGAAATAGCCAAAGAAGCGAAACTGGCGGTTAACCTGGATGAAGAGTCAAAAGGAAAGAGGGACAAAATGTATGAACTCCCCACCTTTATAGCACCATCGAGTGAGATTGATTGAATGAATACATGAATATTGGCAACACCGTCACCTCAAAACCATCCACGCAGTTAGCGTTGCCAGGCGTCCGGATAAATCCGGACATAGTTAGGCTTTTTGATTGCATATCCAGCCAAAATAAACGGTGTCCGGCTTTTGTTAGGCTTTTTACAATTCGCAAACGAGTAAAATTTGTCTGATGACTTCATTTAACTGATTAATAATAAAGCACGTACTTAGACTGGGCTTTCGATTTTGTTTATATTTATTTCATAAGAATATAACAAGAATTATGGTAATAATGAAACAACCTTGATTTTACATACAGTTTTTTTGTCGTACCTATTATACTGAAACACAAAATCGTCAATAATGTAGGGTGTCCGGCCTTTTTACCCATATGTCCGGCCTAACTGGCTGGTCTGTCCGGCTATTAGGTTTGGCGTCCTAGCAACCCTACACGCAGTCGAGAAGTTCTACGAGGACCTATACACCTCACGACCCCAACCACCTACAACCCAGGCAGGTGATCCACGCGCTAGACTCATTTTTTGACGGCCTAGGCCTTTTGATGTTTTGATATAACTTTTTTCCTTAGACATGTCACACTTGAGCTGCCATAGTATTGGAATAATCGGTCATTTGTTGTAGGTATTAAAGTGCTAGAGTTCTGGGGACATTTTGTCCCATTGTTCTTTTAATAAAGGAAGGACGAACGTGGAAAGGCGAATAAAATAATAGAAAAATCGGTAAGGGTGAGTCGGACTCTCTTACGAACGCGCAAAACCTGCGTAGACTCAACAGACTCCACATTCGCGCGTTACTCAGTTGCGGGACCTACAAAACCTTGTTCTATTACGATGAATACTCGTCATCTACCATCTTTGTTTCCACTATTGCTTTTTAATTTCTTCGCCGCCTCAACCACTAAACTCATTGTAAAAATTCGTTAACCAATGGAAAGCTAGAATATCCCTAAAAAACATAGGCTAAAATATAAAATACGAAAATAAATATAATAATATAAAGTAGCGGTTCTGCTCGGTTTCACCTGCGTAGTTCCCATTCCCGTAAAAACACGGGAATAAAATATAGTGTATGTTACCCAGGGATATTCTAGCTTTCCATTGGTGAAAAAAATTTTAAAATCGGTCCAGTAGTTTTTGAGTTAATTCGTAACAAACATACAAAAATACAAATCTTTTCTCTTTATAATTTTCATGGCATTCCACATTGATATTGGAATCTGATGATTTTAATTACAGATTAAAAAATCTGATGCCAACAATAAATAGACTAAGCGTGATCTTTTGGCCAAGTATAATGTATATGGGCCCTAACATTTACATAACGACTGACGTCACAACAAGAAAATACATCATAATTTCATATTGTGTGCGAACTAAAACAATTGCGTTAATGCCACTACACAAACATATAGACAAACAATTAAATTATATTCTTTGTTCGAAATCGAAATATAAACAAGATGTTTTTACACTTACAATAGTCAAAATCATTCAAAATTCTACCTTAATCGTCAACATTTAAGAATGTGCACAATTCAAAATAAGAATACTTGGATTTTGTAATAACTGTTGTTGAGATGTTCATTTGTTTGAACAAGTGAACTATATGTGGTTCATTGTGTGTGACATGTATATATAGTGGTCCCAAACACATCGATGCGTGTATAGTATATACCGATTTGGTCATATATAGACCAGCACAATGCTGCCTATCGTTTTGGTACTTCTCGTCGCTTCGGTAAGTTTTTTTACTTTACTTTCGACCTTATGGACCCTGTTTTTACCTTAAACTGTATTTGGGTAAATTTTCAAACGTACTTTTTTAGGCGTCCTATGCCCTTTATAAAGAAACTATTATTCAAAACAGACTAAACAAATGCTTTTTTGAACATATACCTCGTAGCCTAACTATTTACATAAATCAATTAGAATTAATATTAAAAACTTAAAAGAAATTCCACCTTGAATAATCCGACTTGTATGGCGGCCTACCCCTGGGAGGCTTGTCCCACTTCAAATTGCGCTCAGATAACGGCTCACTATAACACGAAATTTTAACGTATCTTTTATCAAAATATCTCATTTTAAAGATATTTACTCCATTTCATATTCAAAATCACAAAAACTTTACTAACTATTAAATAAAAAAACTGAGAAGCTAATATGTTTTTGTCCCGCGTAAAACTGCGATTTTGATGCTCGTATTTGACTACTTGTTTCATATTAGTCAAGCGATTTCACGCCAAATTTTTGTATCGTACCACCCAAGCGTTTGTCGGACCCCAACTTGTGTGTGGAGAGGATGGCGTATACGCAGGTCTTTACATGTTCCCGAGGTAATTTTTTCCTGAAATCTGTTTTGGTCACCGTAAGCGGCCAGTTCGGTGGCATGTTTTAAATAATGAACAGAGTGATGTATTGTGTCGTCAAGTTAGTATGTTGTGGATAATTACCTCGATATTACGACCTGCCAATATCTTCCAAATTAATTAGGTAGTTGGGTAATTATCATGAAAAAAAAAAAGATTTGGTCGTCATTTTGGTGGCGTCATTGCAGTGGCGCAGTGGGCCACCGTAATGATGAATGCCTGTATAATCAATACTATTACTAATAACATAAAAAAATAGTACTTGTTTTTTATATATTATTACTTGTTGTAAGTATTTTACCGTGATAATAGCATAACAGTAAAAGGTGATGTCCAGAAAATCTATAGAGGGTGGTATAATAATAAATGAAAAATACTATAGAGATCTGATTTAGTAGAGCGGTAAGAAGATATTATTTTAAACAAATATGTCCTACAAAACACCCCCCAGAATGCCCCCTGACTTGTAAAATTCTTCAAAGTACAAAAATCTGCTTGCAACATTATCAAAATACTGGTAACCCATCCAACATACATTTTTGTACATGAAATCAAAAAAGCTTGAATCCAGAGTCGTAAAAAGAAATATTTAAAAGAAATAAATATTTTTTTGCACGAAAGTAGCGATTGATGTGCTATGTGAAAGAGATAGCGGTCTACTTTCTTTCTCACTCTTATCTGTCATTAGCATTTATGCGGAAGTGAAATAAAACACAGTAATTTTTTTATTATGTTGTCGGTCTGCCACTCTGCCAATGTCAATATGACATTTCTTCACCTACATGGAGCATAGAACACTATTACTCCTTGGGCCTTGGACCATGAAACGAACATACCTCTTTGATCACAAAAAAATTATTAACTAACTTAACTTAACTTAACTAAATAATTATAGGCCCACAGGTTAAATCATTTTGGGTCCCTAGACCAAAAGGGTGACGTTCGTTTCTCAGTGACCTAAACCCTCATATATTACTGAATTTTTCAAACATAGGGTGGCATTTTAAAATATTTCATTGTGTTATCAAATAGCCCAGTAAATTAGCTTTACAATGATATATATATGGTTCCGGTAATAAAATACGAGGAATAAAATACCACTATTATTCTTCTCTTTTACATACTATCTAGGTATAACTGTGGTAACCCTATAAGGCTACATACATTAAAGAAATAAATAATATTATAATATTATTATAATATATAATATTTAAATAATATTATAATATATAATATTATAATATTAAAATATAATATTATTAATATTGTACCAAAAAAGTTGATTAATATAAAATCAGGCATTTTTGTATATAATATGGCTTCTTTATTTGAAATATTTAAGAAAACGTCATTCCGGTGGCGCAAAAATTTAAAAAAATATATTTCTCCGAAAGTACTGTGTTTTTAAGGGCGCCTCAAAATAATTAGATTCACAGCATCTTAATCTATAATCTAAAGCATTTAGTTTGAGTGAAATATGAGAAAAAAAAATTGCCACCGCAATGACGTAAAAAAGGCCGGTTTGAAAATTTACCCATTTACTAATAAATGTGCCGGATGACAAACGTCTAAAAAAACAGGAAACTAAAAAAATTAAAAAGGCATTACGATTTTCGAAGGTTCCCCTCGATTTTTCTGGGATGCCATAATCAGATCCTGGTTTCCTTATCAGGATACCTACCTTGAGATATCTCCTTTCCAACAAAAAGAAGTCATCAAAATCGGTTCATAAACCATGAAGTTATCCGCGAACACATAAAAAAAATACGGACGAATTGAGAAACCTCCTTTTTTGAAGTCAGTTTAAACATATTATTTACTGGTTACCTTTACTGTTCTCAAAACTAAAACACTTCTAACACTTTATATGGCAGAAGAACAATAGTTACCACCTTAAATTATACTCTATGTAATTGAAATAAGATTCAAAACCAATGAAAAATTTAAACTGCCTATGCCCGTTATACCCCGGGAGTTAAATAGGGGTAGCCGGCAAAAGGAAGTAGTCTTAGCATGAGCTGAGCTAGGGATGCCCAGCGCTGGGCTTCAGACTACTCCTCTATTTTTGTCAGGTTGACGCTCAAAGCGTAACATAGGGACTAGGATTGAAAAAGGAATGCAAAGCTGATTTGATCATATGAACGAATGAACGAATGAACGAAATGAGCTTAGCGTAACAAATACGAAGGTGCTAAGAATGGTCAGTCGGTAGAGACTTAGGCGTACTTTTATCGACCAGATTGGTGAAAGCCAACTAAAGAGTACCTACCCGAAACCGACGATCGTGTATGAGTAGTTTGATAAATGTGGATGTAGCACGTTGTCTGTGGTTCGTAGAAGTAGTGGTGTTTGTATCTGTCTACCCTGGGGGGGAGAAGAAGGGAGATTATGTGTCTTATAGGTACGTATACAAGGTGTAAAAAAGTGTACTTAGTATAACAAAATATTTTATAAAATAAAACTCGAAATAATTCGCCATACGTCAAAATAAATAACTTACTGGTTAGAACCAAGAAAAAACAAAATGATTTTGTTTGTTCTATACAAGTATAATCAATAGAGCCACCCTGACACGCCACTATACCGACGAACTGCCAGACATCAGCCAAGACGAGATCGTGCTAGCTCTGAGACAGCTTAAGAATGGAAAAGCCCCCGGTGAGGACGGAATAACATCAGAGCTTTTAAAAGCTGGAGGAGCCCCTATTATAGAGGAGCTACAGAACCTTTTTAACACCGTCCTTCACAGTGGGAGAACTCCAAAGGCGTGGAGCGGGAGTTTGGTGGTGCTCTTTTTTAAGAAGGGAGATAAAACCCTCCTTAAAAACTACAGACCCATCACACTCCTGAGCCACGTCTATAAGCTATTCTCACGAGTGATCACGAATCGTCTTGCTAGGAGACTCGACGAGTTCCAGCCGCCGGAACAGGCCGAGTTCCGAGGAGGATATGGCACCATAGACCACATTCACACAGTAAGGCAGATTATACAGAAGTCCGAAGAGTATAATCAGCCCCTGTGTCTCGCTTTTGTGGACTATGAGAAGGCCTTCGATTCCGTAGAAACCTGGGCTGTTCTGGAATCCTTACAGCGTTGCCAAGTAGACTATCGTTATATCGAGGTGCTGAGATGTCTCTACGAGGCCGCCACCATGAGTGTCCAAGTACAGGGCCAGCAGTCTAAACCCATCCAATTGCGCAGAGGAGTGAGACAGGGGGATGTCATATCCCCGAAACTGTTCACGAGCGCGTTGGAGGATATGTTTAAGACTCTGGACTGGAAAGGTATGGGTATCAACATAAACGGCAAATACATCTCACACCAGCGATTTGCTGATGACATAGTCTTAATGGCGGAGTCGCTAGAGGAGCTAAACCGGATGCTGGATGACCTAGCCTCAGCCTCGCGATGCATCGGTCTTGGCATGAATTTGGATAAAACCAAAGTCATGATCAATGGCCACATTGATCCGGGACCGGTCGTCGTACATGGCCACCGTCTTGAAATTGTTTCCGAGTATACTTACCTAGGGCAGATTCTGCAGTTAGGTAGAAACAATTTCGAGAAGGAGGCCAGGAGGAGGATCCAGCTGGGTTGGGCAGCATTTGGGAAACTGCGTCGAGTCTTCTCGTCATCCATTTCGCAATCTTTGAAAACCAAAGTTTTCAATCAGTGCGTCCTACCCGTTATGACCTACGGAGCTGAGACGTGGACACTCACGGTAGGGCTGGTCCACCAGTTCAAGATCGCTCAGCGAGCTATGGAAAGAGCTATGCTCGGAGTTTCTCTGAAGGATAGGATTCGTAACGAATACATCCGACAGAGAACCAAAGTTATCGACATAGCTCAAAGAATTAGCAAGCTGAAGTGGCAGTGGGCCGGCCATATCTCGCGAAGAACCGACAACCGTTGGGGTAGACGTGTTCTGGAGTGGAGACCGCGACTCGGCAAACGTAGTGTAGGGCGCCCTCCGGCCAGATGGGATGACGATCTGCGAAAGGCTGCAGGCAGATGCTGGATGCGTCGAGCCGAAGACAGGGCGCTATGGCGCTCATTAGGGGAGGCCTATGTCAAGCAGTGGACTAATATAGGCTGATGATGATGATGATAATCAATAGCAATAGACATTTGGTGCGTCCAGTCAGTTAACTTACCCGTGAACGAGTAACTTCCACTTTAAAACTGATATTCTAACTTCTCAAGATACATACACTACTAATATACAGGAGGTGTACGTTAAGATAGTCATATATTAAAGGTAAATATATGGTGGGGGACTGTCAGATGCAGCGCGGCGCTCAAAACGTTTATTGAAAACGCGCTTTGCATATGACGCCCCTTACGAGACTAGGGTGACGTGATTTAATCTCAAACTAGGACAGTTAAATTACATCGATAATCCTGTGGTTAGTAAGCCCGCTTGTCATGCGTGAGAATCGGGTTTAGGTCCAGGTGAGGGTTGCACCAATACGTTTTTCAAAAGACTTAAGTAGTATATATTTATCCAAGATTTTTACAACAACATACGATACTAAGCACATTGCAAATGTATAAACACAGTAGTGTATGTAAATAAGTATATTTACACCCTGTGAATATATCAAATCAAAATTAAATTTTAAGGAACTAAAATAATATTTTATTCATCATTATCAGCTGAAAGACGTCCATCGCTGGACATATTTTTAATCAGACTATTTTAATATTTTCTTTATTTTTGCAATACGCTATATAATTATTGTAATTCTAATTTTAAGCAATTTTTTTTTAAGTTTCTACCTTCCTATCCTATTTGAGAATAATAACCGAGTTTATCAAGGTACCATAACATTTGAACTAGCAAAATGTATAGTTGACTGTCCTGAATGACAATAAACTGATAGACAACACAATGTACTGACGAACTTATGTGCATTTCATTTGCTTAAATTTTGTTATAAACGAACTTGATTTTTACCCTGTTATGGAATACATCATTTTATAAAATAAACCAAAGAGAAACTAACATAATTTACAAGTTAAAAGATTACCTAATTAATATTTATTTTATTAAACTAAAATGAACTGTCTGACCACGCTAACTCTGCAGAAGTCAAAAATGTAATACTGTCTATACTACAGAAAACGTATTTGATACTTGTATTTCTTGTGTACCCATACCACCTATTGCAAACCATAAATAAGTTTAAAATTAAAAAAATATATATAGTGTTTAAATATATGAAGTGGGAATCATCAAACGGGAATAAAATACAGCCCATGTTACTCAGAAATTCTAGCTTTCCATTGGTGAAACAATTTGAAAAATAGCTCTATTCACTTTTGAGTTGATTAATAACAAAGATAAAAAAATACAAATCTTTCCTCTCTAGAGTATTAGCACAGACCAGTTTAGTATTAGAATATATAAATAATTCCTTGACCGTGACTACTAAAATACTACAACTACTAATAAAATGTCATTCCATACGTTAAGAATATCTCTAGAATTACTCAAGGACAGTTTATAAATAATGAATTGTTTTAAGACAAATATTAGGTCGTTACTTATGAAATTGGCGTTTTGTAAGGGAGGAACAGAAATACGTTTTTTTTAAATATAATATATTTATTTAATCAAAGTATGTACCATTGCTATCTATACACTTTTGCCATCTCATAGGTAGTTCATTGATACCTTTACTAAGAAAACCATTCGGATGGGAATTAATGAAATCTTTGAAGGCGCTTTGGACTGCCCCATCGGAGTAGATTTTTTTCGTTGGAAGAAGTTATCCAAATTTTGAAAAATATGGTAATCGTCTGGCCAGATTTAAGAAAGCTGTAGTGAACGACACCGGCACTAGTCCACCAAATGCTAACAAGTAGTTTTTTTTAGTCAATTTTCGCTTGGGCGAGGATATAGCTGGTTCGCCAGGGTTCAGCCAGTACGATGAGCGTTATCGATTATCGTACAGGGTCTGGAATAAAAGCAAATAATTGCAAGCAAGCAAAGCAAACACCAATTTTCGACATTTTTGTCTGTCTGTCTGTCTCTGGATGTGTGTGTGTCTGATTTTGATGAAATTTGGTGTGGAGGTAACTGAGTAACCGGGTCAATATTTAGGATATATTTATATCGGTAAAATGTCTCATTCCCACGGGAAAATTAAAAAACTGGGTTAAAAGAGAAATATGTACTACTGCGAAACGATAGCACTTAGAAACTTGAAATATTGTATGTAGGTGCCATATACGTCGTAGGCAACCGCTATAAAGGGATTTTTGGAACGCTGCTGCGCACCTGCTATTATAAAATATAATAATTAATATGAAACTTTCAAAGTGACCGAATATAAATAATGTATCAAAATCATTCAATCTACTTACTCGTCAACTCTTCTATATCTTGTAAACATTGTCTTTTTATGCTCAGGATCATATTTTGTTCTTCTCTCACGTCATTGAATTTACGTATCATATTATATAATAACTCCCGCGCGCCACTTTTTATAGGTTTCACCATTATTTTTCTTGAAAATAACAAAAAACCACAAATTCGAACTCGATCTGACAACTCAACTACCACGAATTTGACTGACAAAAAAAATTGCCATATGCAAATGTTTTTGGGGTTGCCCGGTTATTCCATTGCAGAGTTAGCGTAGCCAGACTCTAGTAAGATTATTTACTACTACTAAGTTACTTTATAATACTCCATGTAAGTGCTATGCTAGCTTTTTTTTAATAAATAAAATATTTATTACAATTAATTTATAGTTTACGTGCACAAAAAAATCTAACAATAATTACAAATGCAAAGTATAGGCAAAATTCTTCGTCAAAATTAAAATTATTAAGTGCAAGTTGACATACGAGGTGGACTCTCTTGAGAAATATTTTGTCATGTTAGAAAGATAAATTATCCTACTAATATTATATACGCAAAAGTTTGTATGGATGTTTGTTCCTGTTTCACGAAAAAACTACTGCACGGATTTTCATGAAACTTTACGCTTACACATCCGAATAATACATATATAACACATAGGCTATATTTTATCCCTGTATTCCCACGGGAACGGGAACTACGCTCGAATAAGCGCAATTCCTGAAATTTGTTTGTTCAGTATCGATTTCAACTAGGTTTGTTTAATGTTAAATTTTAAAGAGACATCTCGTGTATTTATTTTCCATTGAAGACGCGATTTTTTAACCAAAAAGTAGAACGTTACTTTTTATTGATACAGATAACATTTTATGTCTGCCTGCCATCAACATTTATATGTTACGTACATTTATATATACAAAGTTCATCAGTTGTTATGTAACCTAACAGGGTCTGACTACTTGGGACTAAATAACCGCGTATTGTCCTACAATATTTAGGTGAGTCCCTTAACTTATTTAGTCAGTTACAAAACAAACTAAATGTGACTCAACTACAACAAAGCAATCGAAATTATCCAAGCCTCAACACACATACACAATACACACAACGGTGTTGTAAATTGGCCACTATCGGCACCCGAATCCCCGTTGTGAGATATGAAAACCGTTTCCGGGACGACAGCTCAATCCCGCGGGATCCCGCCTGTTCCCGACAACTGAATAACTGTCACTAGTTAATCCTTTGCCGGGATAGTTTCCATTCTGCGCTATTGCATAATCCGAGTCAACTTTTGTAGTGATCCTAAAGTCAATATTCGTTTGAATATTCGAAAACAGAATACTAACTCAATTTAAATTCGAATGTGTTCTTTATTTATTTTTTAATACACGCAGTTGCAAAAGTATGAATAACTAGGGGCCGATTGTTAGACAGTTAAAAGTTATCTGAAGAATAAACATCACCTGTCACTTTTTCTTTCTATTGTGTCAGATAGTGACAGCATTAATATATAAGGTTATACATTTATTTACAAAGAAAATACACATTACAGCATAATCAGAGGCTATAGGAATGTTATCAAAAATCTTATAGTGGGCCGGATTTATTTCAGTAATAAAAAAAATATATATTTGATACTCGTACTTTAGGCTATGAACTAAAAAAAATTAAATATGATTAGTGAAACTTGTATCACGATAGATTTGTTTCTGCAACTCCCTAATAACTTTCGATGCTTCGAATGTAGAAAAGGTTAAATATGGTTTTCTGTTTTTCGACTGAAATGGTGTCTAAATATTTAAAAACACACATGTTATATTTATTTAAAAAATATTTAGACAAACAAAGTTTGCGTCTTCTGGTTTTTATTTCTAAGATAATGCGATTCTCGAGTACTTAGTATGTACCTAGGTAGGTATGTTTATGTCGCAGTCAATTAAAAGGCCAGATTTTTGACACACTGCACCTGAAGGCAATGTTTTCCTGGTGTATGTATGAGTGAATGTACCTATGTAGAGATAAAGAATTAGATAGGTCTAAAATCTGTCTCCGATTGTCTCAAGTGTCCTCACCTCTAGGTCTAAAGTAATACGCCCTTAGCATAATAATGATTGTGTAATCCAAAGAAATCCACGGTTCCACAGCTGAAATAAGAGCCACTTTCATGGATTTAGAAAATGTATTGTTTATTTTAAAGAATTATTTCGTTCGAAATTTAAATTTATGTTTAATGAAATAACAAAAAAGGGCTACAAACATTTCAATTTTAATCTTTTATTTACACTAAAGATTTAACAAAAACAGTATTAAACTCCACGGCTTGAATTTGAATTATTTCTTAGAATAATTTTCTGAACATGTGCAGAGTTTTTCGAATAAATTATTTACAGAATCGAGTTAAGGAGATTAGGTTTAGTTTATAAGGCGTGTACGAGAAAAAATAAAATACTCCAGCTAAAAAAACATTCTGAATTCAAAAGGCATTCGGGATAAGCAGAAAATCTACATCATTTCGTAGATTTTTTTAATAATATACGTTTTGCGAGAAGTCCGTATTCATCAATAAAATTTTCGAACCTCTATTTAAACACGCAAACATACACATGTTAAAGAACCTAAGAAAAATGTCTTACATCGCTCTAGGATCAATACATACCCGTATATAAATAATAAATAAATAATAAATAAGGTATAAGAGGCATTTGAGTATACAAAAATTATATTCAACTAGAGTTGAAAATGAACTTTGAGGTCTGTTTAGTTAATTGGAGATGGAGGTTCCCCGCGAGAGTATGTCTCGTTCCCGTCGGAAAATTATAAACCATAGTTCCCGTTCCCGTGGGAATATCGGAATAAAAAGTATCCTATGTCCGTCTCCTGGTTCTAAGCTACCTCCCCACCAACTTTCAGCCAAATCGGTTCAGCCATTAACGCGTGATGCCGTGACCAAGGGAAAATCGGTCCAGTAGTTTCGGAGCCTTTTCATTACAAACATACATAAAAAACTTTCCTCTTTATAATTTATTTATTTCATATTCATTTGAAACATTACAGCAAATAAAGCGTTACACAGACAAGTCGACATACAGATAAAAATTATCATTACAAATTTTAATTAATATCACTATCACTATCACTACATAGTATAAAACAAAGGCGCTTTCTCTGTCCCTATATTCCTATGTCCCTATGTCCTTATATCCCTATGTCCCTTTGTATGCTTAAATCTTTAAAACTACGCAACGGATTTTGGTGCGGTTTTTTAATGGATAGAGTGATTCAAGAGGAAGGTTTTGGTGTTAGCATTGCACTCGTGCAAAGCCGGGGCGGGTCGCTAGTTATAAATAATTTAAAAATTTTCATTGTCAATATCAGTTATTTTTTATAATATTATGTATAAGTGTAGACAATCTGTAGGTGTACAAATTTTTCTAACCTACAAAGGTCGAGGGTTCAATCAACTTGCACTTTACAGGCACTGAACCAAGTGCCCTCTCGAGAGGTCTGTAACTGAAGATAGTGAACAGAAAATGATTTATGCAGTCTTTTCGTTGAAAACTAATTTATTAAAGTATCTATTAGATGTACTAGACTTCTTTGTAACTATTTAGCTATTTGTGGTGTAGACGTTCCCTATAGAAAGAAAGAATTATATTCAGTAAAAGTAATTAATAAGCTTTGGAAAAGGAAAAATCTATCCAGATATCATAAAGGTAAGTTTTATTGATGGCTAGAAGCGATATTTTATTTTTATTATAATATCTCTTTTGTATTATTTTTGGTCTACAATAAAGACGTATATTGTATTGTATTATGATAGTATTACGTGTGTACAATAATCTCTATTTACCAAAAACGGTGACAGGCATTTTTACCTTAGGAATCAAAATAAAATTAGATCAACCTTATAAATAATTCCCGTGTCCTCGGTCTACGCTTTTGCGGAGAAATCCTAATGAAAAACCATTCAAACCTTATATTAAGCTTAAACATGATCCGTTAAAACAATACATCAATGACAGTGAAGCCTTGGATAATATTTTTACCGGAAAAATGTAATAAGACAGCGATAACTTATAACTTTTATAATATAATCAAAATAAAATATAGTCTATTTTATTCTCTGATAATGTAGCTTTCTATTGGTAAAAGAATTTTTAAAATCGGTTTAGGGGCCCGTCCCGTCCCGTTGTAACATGCATCAGCCTTTAGGCGTAAAAGTGTAACAAACAAAGGCACTGTAGCATTTAAAAAGTAGAACTACTTAATTTTATAAATGTGTAATTAATTTCACTTTTATTTCTTTTTCTTTTTTCAGAGCGCTTTAGCCGCTCCAACCGTGTCTGTCTCGCAATACTCGATAAACAGCATCGCCCCAGCCCAGGACAATGGTGCTCTCGTGTCCAGGTTAGTTCATAATCATCTCTGTTCATCATCATCTCCAGCCATCATCAAATCAAGAAATAAAATATGATAAAATAGAATAAGTGTGTGTTCGTATTGTATAGAGTATCATCATCACCATTGGTCATCGTCATCATGATATTTTATATGACGTGGACGACGAAATAACTAAAGCGCCACAGACGGCATGTTCTAAACCGCGCTATCGAAGTTTTCTAATGAGTTGTAAATAAAACGGTCTCCAGGCACGATCACCTCGATATAATTATTAAATTCATTTATTCTTCTCACTTTCCAAAGCTATGACAAAAGTTATCTGCTACTATACCTTCCTGTATTGACCTTCAATGAGTGAATTCCATATTTCCATGTTGAATAAGGCGTGTTTCGGAAGGCACGTCAAATTGTTGGTCCCGGTTTTCGTTGTGTTTACGCACAATGGAAGTCGTTAAATAGTTTCTCATGTGTGAGGAAAGACCCTTAGCTCAGCAGTGGGTTATTACGGGTTGATGATGATGATGATGAATGATGATGTTGAATAAAAATATTTGATTTTGTTCATTACAGTTACCTGATCGATCGTTCCCTTGAGCTGATCGATGGCGGTGACACAAACATCTACATCCTCACCATCCAAGAAATCCAGAAGGACTTGTCCAACAGCCGAGACCGTTACTCACAAGCCCTTGCCATCGCCCAAGCTCTTGCTCTCCTCGGGGAACTGTCTACTGGTAAACCAGGAAACGCTTGCGCTGCTGCTTCCGTAAGTTTTTTATCAAGTTCAAGTACATTCGAGTTCAAAGTAAATTATACATAAGTATAGTATCCTATCCATATAGCTTGCTTCACATGATGAAAATCAGTTTCGAATCCTGGCATGTACCTATGAGTTTTTCAAAAAGTTACGTACATATTTATCACTAGCAAAAAAAGCGGTGATAGCCCGGACGGTTAAAGAGCCTGCGCCTAAAATCAGTAAGGCTCGGGTTCGAATCCTGGCATGTACCAATGAGTTTTTCAAAAACTTACGTACATATTTATCACTAGCTTGACGGTGAAGGAAAACATCGTGAGGAAACCCGCAGGTCTCAGAATTAATTCTGAGACATGTGTAAATAGACCCGGTCCGGCGATAGGCTCACCACCTATCACGTTTAGGGGTCCAATATATCTCGTGAAATGTGGGTATTTCTAGTAATGGAATACCTCTGCCTACCCCCTCGGGGATAAAAAAAAAAAAAAAAGGCGTGAGATTATACTTGATTATTATACTTATCACTAGCACGACTGTAAAGGAAAACATCGTGAGGAAACCCGCAGGTCCCAGAATAAATTCTAAGACATGTGTAAATACAGCCGTCCGGCGATGGGCTCACCTATCACGTTTAGGGGTCCAATGAATCTCGTAAAAAGTGGGTATATCCAGTAATGGAATACCTCTGCCTACCCCCTCGGGGATAAAAGGCGTGAGATTTTTTTTTATCCTATCCCTTATATAATGTTGTTCTTTACTAGATCACCGCAGTTGTGACTCTTGAGTTGCAGGTGTCCATGGGCGACGGTAGTCACTTACCATCAGATGACCCGTCTGCCCGTTTGCCCCCTCTTTATTATAAAAAAATGATCAAGTTCCTTTAGGCAAAGATTATGAGTCAAATACGGTACTAACTTCTCACGCGTGGATCGCTTAATTTAGGTCCAAGCTTTGAGTGTTGGTTTAATACTCAAAGGGTCCAAGGAACGTAATTCGCTGCAGTCGTAATCGGGCCGGCATATCGATAGTACGTGATAGTCGAGGAGAAGGAAACACTTAATTTAATGTCTAAACCGCTATACAATGCCTTCATGTGCCTTTAGGAAAAATACAAATAGCACTAAAACAAAAAATAAAACCCATGGCCGCGTGTAGTTGTATATAGTCCAAATGACAACGATGATATGATATATATATATATATATATATGATGATAATAAATAAATAAATAAATAAATGATTTCTATGAATGTACCGTATCTTCCTTTTTTTCTTTTATCTAAAGTCAAATCTAAATATATTTGACAGATTGTAAAGTGCTAGGTAACTCGAATGTGCCTACTAAATCCCAGGAATGAATCATTATTGGATCATTTTATTAGCAATATATTAAACAACTGTTAGTCACCTATAATACATGAAAAATACATAATACTTGAAAAAAGAGTAGATACTGTTTTGTTCTCGTGAAAGTTTTGTACCATTTACGTAGTATTTACGGCAATGCTATTAGTGTTGACAAAGATATTTATATCGGATTTCTGGTAGTCTACTTTTCACCATTTTTGGATCCTTAAACGTGAAAGATGATGATCGCCAGACTGAATATTTAAATATTCCTCAAAATTGTTTTTTCTCACGATCTTCCTTCATGATAATGTAATCTTGCACTTATGACAAAGTAACCTCTATTTCATCATCTATTAATATTGAGATATGGATAATGATAATTTCACATTCACTTCCGTTAAGATAATAATAATTTTATTTTGATATAGGCCATCAACTCCTTCGTCAACGGAGGAAACGCTAGCGGCTACCTGTCTGAGCTGTCTGCCAACATAGACCTCATCGTCCAGCTGGCTAACAACCCCAACTCTCTCCGTTTCGCCGTGAGTATTCCTCATCACCTTCAGCCTATAGCAGTCCACTGCCAGCTATGGTCTGAAGCATTCAGACACAAACTCGTTCACCCCTTCTTGACCCGATGGAACGGTAAGCGGCTTACCGTTACCACCATATGAGGCAAGTGAAAAGCAAACTTTTTTACACTGTTTCTGCGAAGGTTTTGTAGCTACATCTATCACAACGTTTCGACGGTAATCACGTTGCTAAACAGTGCAGGGTTCTACATTGCGCTATCAAAGTAGTTTAAAACTACGTGTTTGTGGCTATTCTTCATCAGGATGTTTTCAAGTAACCTAGCAACAGTCGATAAAGATCAAGTGACTTATTTACGGCTTACTTAAATTCCATAAAAATCTAAAGTGTTCATGATAAATTATGTAGAAAGCCCCTTTTTCAAACACACTTAAAATCCATTTTAATAGATTTTTTATTCTTCATAATTTATTGCAAGAAGTGATCTGTTACCATTTTACCAACACTTCCTTATTTTATATTAATTCACTCATAGACGATGCATTCGTAATAAGCACAATGCAGCCATTAATCACCACAGGTCATTTATCATACCACTATTCCCATTGGCTAACACTGTCTCTGGGTCCGCTAGATGTATTGTGGAATTATTGTTATTGATGATTTTTCGCACATACTCCCGCGATGAAGATAAATTGTCTTTAGACTGGATACGATATGAAACTTGTTGCAGAAACTCATTGGAAGTTGAAATACAAAACATTCTTAGGGTTTTATGATTGAATAGCTATTCCCCTCGGTTTTACCCCTGTTCTTTAAACAGCCTATAATTATTGCCTTGGAAAGGGCGTAGTTTTATGTCAAAGATTTTTTAGATTCGAATCGTTAGTTCCATAGTTCTGTATAATATTACTCTAGAAGTGTAGATCTTAGCCTAGCTGTGTAGATTCTATAGCAATCGTAGAATCTGAAGCCCTTTCTACTTGAATGTCCAAATCTTTAAAATCCAAATTTCTGATCTCCAAATCTGGAGGTTAATTAAATGCGTGAAATAATTGTAATATACTTGCATAATATGTCTTAAATATTTTGAGTATTTCCGGACAAGTTACAGCAACTGCTTCTTAAAAAAATGCATCTTAATTTAAAACTTATCAAGAATTATTGTTACAGTGATTATATTTCACAATGTCTTTGTGTTCGTACAGGGCATCAGTTTCATTCGTCTTTTTTTTTATTAATAATAGGCAAACCATTTGTCTGCCATCTCACCTGTTCATGAGATGAGAGCATGTTTGCCTAGATAATGCCTATTCACTTTTGCCTTGAAGAGGTCCAGGTTATAGCGTTCCGGAAACAGATCCGCAGGCAGGGAGTTCCATTCCTTAGCCGTTCGCATTAAAAATGTTGAAGCGAAGCGCTTTGTGCGAATATTAGGTAGGTCTACAACGTAAGGATGGAATCCCAACCGGCGCCTCGTGCCCCGGAGATGGATTGGGGAGGGGGGTATCAGGTCATGAAGTGACTTCGCACATTCACCGAAATGAATCCTGTAGAATACCGAGAGGCAAGCTACTTTGCGACGGTGCTGGAGGCTCTGCAGCCTAGCCTCAACCAGTTTTGTATCGGCGATGAGCTTCTTAGCGCGTCGCCCTGTGAGAAGACCAGACTTACTTCTTTAAAAAACAATTAAAAGTATTGTTTGATGCAAAATTAACAATGCATGTGTGTATCTACAGACTGGCACAAGTGGCAACTGCTCTGGAGGTGGCAGAAACTACCAATTCGAAGCTGCCTGGGATGCTATCCTTGACCGAGCTGGCCCATACTCCATCGGGTAAGTCTGCCAATATTTCAAAAGTTATAACGACGTACGTAGAAACACACCCGTGTCTCATCGTAAACTTTTGTCACATACCTGAATTGTCTTAATCGTAATAGTACATTATTATATAAGTGCGGTAGGTTGAAAATTACAGCCGAGGCGATATTGCTAGCCAGAGCCGTAGGCGAGGGTTACAAGTAAGCAGACGCTGTAATTGTCAAAGCGCACGTATGTCATACGACGTTTTATAACACATTTGCGAGGAAATAAAATAAAACTCCGACTATGGTAAACGAATAAAAACAATACAGCGTTAAGATAAAGCGCGGCCACATCAGCATTTTTTTTTAGGCACAGGCACAAAAAACAGCCAGTATTACTAATAAAGTAAATTAATATTTTTGTGTTTTTGTTACAGAATAATTGGTTGTAATTTACTGTAAAAATTAATTAAATTAAATAATTATTTACATAAATATTTCTTTATTATATTTTATCTCCCAAAGTTAATTTTAATCATAAAATGTTGACAACTTTTTTGACATAAAAACTCTTTGCTGAGATTTTAAAAAGTACCGTTCGTTTTAAGACGGAGCATCTTGATAAACCGTGCGTTTTACATTACACTTACCGCACTTGGGCGTAATGAGATACAATACGATATTGAAATTGGTGAAATAAGACACCTTTTACGAGCAAATGTGTTATAAAATATAATTAATATTTCTATATTAAAAATTTCATCTGAAGCGTCATTTCACCTATCTAGAACGCGAGCTGTCGTCTGGACGTATCTAGACTTACTATCTTGTAATAAATTTTGTATCACAATTTTGTTTACTTAGGACGCTCCCTATGCCCTAGTATATCTTATCCGGGTCCGGGTGGGGCTGCCCCGCTTCTGTAGCGCATCAGGGATGTTTGCTGAAATACGCATAGATTGCTTTTATACAACTATGCGCAAGCGATGCACATCCCTGGTGTGCCGGGGGCCAGCCCCAACCCCATCCTGTGTTTGATTACCGAGAGGTTTGACTAGCCATATATGAGGCAAATTATGACATGCATGTTTCTAGAACTTATTATGTCTAACCTCTGTTTTGGTACATGTATAAACATTTACATAGCTATAAGTACGTACTAACAATAAATATGAGTCTGTAAAAGTTACTAGAAATAAATGATTTATTATTATTATATTAATTCTCTTTGTATATTTACATCTTTCTCGTCTACAGACTCATTAACGAAGAGTACTGCGCCGCCAAGCGCCTGTACAACGCCTTCAATGTGCGAAGCAACAACGTTGGAGCCGCTATCACCGCAGCCTCCCTCCCAAGTGTGGTCAACGCTGTCGATCGTGCCCTGGTCCCCGCTACCAATGTCAGTTTCTTCACTGTTTAACATTTAGCTTTTTCAAAGTTTAACCTTTAGTTTCTTCCCAGTTTAACCTTTAGTTTCTTCACAGTTTAACCTTTAGTTTCTTCACAGTTTAACCTTTAGTTTCTTCACAGTTTAACTTTTAGATTCTTCTCTGTTTAACCTTTAGTTTATTTTCTTTTTAATCTTTAGTTTCTTCATTGTTTAGACTATTTTGTCCGACTATGGCAAAGTATGTTGAATGGGGTATGTTTTAGCCAGATATGTATGTATGTCTACCTATAAGTTCGAAGTTTACGAAGGTTCTACCTACCTATTTTGATAAATGAGGTTTCAATCGCTCTGTTATTATGGGCCGGGTGACAAATGCTACGTTTGCGTAGTCGGGTTTTAGTTTCACCTATATAACTACTTCTTTATTATTGGTCAAAATGTACTTCCTTTACAGGGCAAAGATTTTTTATTTTAATTTTTTTTTTTGTTTTTCCAGTTCCTGAGAGCCGTTATCAACGGTGGAAACGCAAGCGGCGCAGCAGCAGCCCTTAAATCAGCCCTCCGCGCCTAAACACACTCGCGCCCCCTTATCATATAGTATCGCTATATATCAACATACCCACAAAAACAACAGCCCAAAGTGCCAAATGAAAAGCATTATGCAGACCTTCGAACAAATCGTCTGCACAAACCTTTTTAGTTAGGTATATATCTTATATATTCGTGTATATACTTATACATACGAGCAACGCAAACCAAAGCGGAGGTACATATAAATATCGTTATATATTTTCGTATCTCGCCATGGTAAAGCGTCGTACCAAACGGTGAAATAGAAGGATTTTTTTATTATGTAAATATACGTTTATATACGAAACAAGAACGACCTGGCTTTTATTTCGGTTATAGATTTTGAATAAAGATGTATCCAAGTGTCCAAATTATGAATGTTTTATTTTGAAATTAAAATATCATTTTCCTTTAAAAAAATATAGCATATAGAAGTCAGCGGACACGGCGTGAAAGCGCTTAATTTTTTTAGTCTTAGGAAAACATACAGTTTTACAGAATATAATTATACAACATGTAACAGAATAAGCGCAATTCCTGAAATTAGTTTGCTCAGTATCGATTACTTATTCGATTTCAGCATTTTTTTATGTGTCATATTTTTCAAAAAAATGTATTATCCTAGCTGAATCTAGTGTTTTCTATGGAAATCGCGCTATTATTAATCGATATTTAAGAAAATTGGTTAGATACAACTAAAGTTCGATTGCATCATATTTTTTTTTATATTAATATACTAATTGGGGTGTATGAGGAATTGCGCCTTTTCTGTTACGCGTTGTATAAAGTAACAAAGAGGTTTTGCAACCTTTGGTAATATTTTCATACAAAAACTTTGATCTCAAACCTCATTTTAGCCATTTGAGCTTTGTGATAAGTTTTGGATTACGATTTTGTTCGCTTTGGCCGCTCTTTATACCTTAGTGTATTTAAATGTATCACTAAAAGCTAATTACAATAAGTGTTCGCATTTTCTATAGTATGAACTAGTATGTACCTATACATGGCACTGAAACAGTCCGAGGAAATATATAAGCATTTTCCTTCATCAAATACCTAGTCACCGCTTCGCCTCTATGCCTATTGCGGTAAGGTGTGTGTGAAGTGTTCACATTAGTGTACAACTGTCCAACATCAATCGTTGGACCACGGTCCCCAAGGCACGATCACCTCGCTATGCGAATGATCTTTCCTTTCCACGAAGGAGAAGCATTCCACCATCGTTCCTCCACAAGATATAATAATAAATAATTATAAAATAAATGCAGGGCAAAATTCACACACGATTATTCAGTCCCAAACTAGGAAGAGCCTGTATGGGTACTAAACAACTGATAAACATACTTAAATAAATAATAAACACCCAGACACGAAGCCAACAGACATGTTCATCCACGCAAATGTTGGGCCCCGAGCGGGGATCGCACCCGCGACCTCCGACTCAGAAGGCAGGGTCACTAACTGAGCCAACAGGCCCGTCAAATATTATAATATATATTAATACTTATATGAAATATACAGGGTGACTTTTTTTACCGTCTGGAAAAAAATGCGGTGTGATAGGTAAGTGTAATAGATTCATTTGGCAATGTTACTTAATTTTTTTTTATCTTAAACTAGTATACATTACTCAATTGTAGTCAATAATACACACTGAAATATTTGAAATAGTATTTTAAAAAGAAACAGGCTCGTAGCTTTCATTTATGCGCAATCCACCTACAACCGCCAGCTGCGCGTAGTACTGTGCGTAGTTTTCTAGATTTTGTAAATTGCACTAAACATGACAATATTTAACAATTAATCTCGTGTATAAGTTCGGCTCTAGATACCTTTTACGTCATATTTTTTTCCAGACGGTAAAAAAAATCATTCAGTATAAAATATATTAACCAAGATTTCTACCTCTTTCACTCACTTCCAACAAGGCGACCGCTGCAAAAGATTAAAATGCAAGTTTATTAAAATAATGAAGTTTCTCTGAACCCCAACAAGTTTTGTAAGCGTTGTATTTTGATGCTACTTTATGAGGGAATTAGTGCAGTGTTTTCCTACCGGGATCCTGTTAATATTCACAAAGTTTCACTACTAAAATGAATTAAAACCCTCAGTACCTGTTTACGTGCCCGCAGAGGCTTATGTAGCTACTGACGACGTCAAATAAGGCGATTTACACGATGCGACACGACATATAATGTCGCGCGAAACACGGATAAGGAAATGGTATAACACGGATGGTACGCCCGTGCCGCTTTTTGCTCGACTTGGTGATCTATATCTTTTGGTCTCTTTGTGATCTAGATCTATATCTTTATTGGTGATCAGATATATCTATACTTTTATACTAATATTATAAAGAGGAAAGATTTGTATGTTTGTATTAATTAACTCGAAAACTACTGGACCGATTTAAAAAATCATTCACCAATGGAAAGCTAGAATATTTGAGTTATTGAGTAACGTAAGCTACTCGTATATTTTATTTCCGTTCCCGTCCAAAAAGAATTGAAGGTGACCCATCATATTTAACTCGAGTGCCGGATTTATACCTTTGATGACCATAGGTTACTTTTTGAGTAGCTTAGGCACGTTTAGGTAGGGTAAAGTCATGATATAAACCACTAATTATACGTGGGAGAGCCATGCTTCGGCACGCTTGGGCCGGCTCGACCGGAGTGATACCACGGCCTCACAGAAAACCAGCGTAAAGCAATGCATTGCGTTTCGTTGAGTGAGTGAGGTAACCGGAGGCCCCAATCCCCCCTCCCCTTCCCTCCCCTCCCTCCCCTCCCACCTCAAAGGGCGACGGACGTCACTTACTATCAGCTGACCCGTCTGCTCGTTTGCCCCCTTTTTTAACATAAAAAAAAAACTAATAAGAAAAAGCAGCACGCCTACACACTGTATCGACAGATCTAAGGTTGGTGACTAATAACAATATAATCTCACGCCTTTTTTCATCCCCGAGGGGGCAGGCAGAGGTATTTTCCATTAATGGATATACCCACATTTCAAGAGATACATTGGACCCCTAAACGTGATAGGTGGTGAGCCCATCGCCGGACCGGGTCTATTCACATGTCTCAGAATTAATTCTGAGACCTGCGGGTTTCCTCACGATGTTTTCTTTCACCGTCGAGCTAGTGATAAATATGTAGGTACGTAAGATTTTGAAAACTCATTGGTACATGCCAGGATTTGAACCCAAGCGTCGCTGATTTTCGGCCGGCTCTTTAACCGTCCGGGCTATCACTGCTCTTGATTGGTGACTCTCGGAATCAATTTTCAAGAATGCTTTCTTCGTGCTTTTAGACCTATCGGTTTAGCCTTAGCGTTGTCTGTCTGTCAGTGTTACCTAATTTATCAAGTAGATGATTCATTCCATAAATTTAAATCACACAATCCATTCCAAATAAACATGAGTATCTAACCAGGAAAAAAACCATTATTAACCATTTTCCTTGTATATAGAGTCACAAGTTTATGGTCACTAAAACATATTATGTTTACGAGTATGTTGGCTTAAACAACGATTACGCTTGTGGTAAAATGAAGGCGTTTAAATTATTATTTTTTGTCAATTTAGTTGTAATAAAGACCTGTGTTAGTTCGCCTAGAGATTTTAGTGAATGTCTGAGTGAGTTATGACAACTTTTTATATAATACTAGCTTTTATAATTCTGGGATAAAAAGTAGCCAAGCAGCTTATGTGTTATTCTGATGTATCAGATATTACTGTTAAGTTTCATCAAACCGTTCAGTAGTTTTTGCCATTAAGAGCAACGAACATCCACCCATCCACAAAACGTTTCGCCCTTATAATATTACGCAGATTAGATTATCCCTAAGAGTTCTAAGAAGTTGCCAGTTATTGTTGTTTTTCTCCTAAAAAAAATTAAAAAAAAATCTCACGCCTTTTATCCCCGAGGGGGTAGGCCGAGGTATTCCATTTCTAGAAACTCCCACTTTTCACGAGAATATTCGACCCCTAACCGCGATAGATGGTGAACCAATCGCCGGACTGTTTCTGTTTTACACATGCCTCAGAATTAATCTGAGATTCGTGGGTTTCCTCACGATGTTTTCCTTCACCGTCGAGCTAGTGAATATGTACGTACGTTTTTGAAAAACTCATTGGTACCAGGATTTGAACTCAAGTCTCGCTAATTATCATCATAAGAAGCGGGCCCTTTAACCGTAAGGCTATCTCTTCTCTTTTCTCCTACTGTACATATTAACATCTTTTTGGTCTCGGGTTTTATTTTTTATTTATTGAAACGATGTGTGCTGAATATTGATCGGCCAATCTTTTACCTCCTGAAAGGAATTCTTCGATTTACCAGTCACACTGTCGACTTTCATGTTTCTTCTGCTATACTCTTTTATGTTTCAGGTCAATACCGAGAAAGGATAACTCCATTTTCAAAAGGAAACTTACTATATTTGGTAAACTCATACTTTGTGGATAAGGAGAAGCAGAACGAGTTCACTGCTATTTGCCACCTTATGGGTTTCGATACGCGGCCTATACCAGACTTCTGTCCAGAATATGGGGCTAAGGCTGTGGATGAACTAGCCAATATATATAAGAAGTAAGGGATACATTTTTAGTTGAGGAAAAAAAACTCATATCCACGAGGGAGTAGGCAAAGATGTTTTCCTTTACCGTCGAGTTATATATAAAATAATAATATATATAATAAAATATAATATAATCTCACGCCTGTTATCCCCGAGGAGGTAGGCAGAGGTATTCCATTACTGGATATACCCACATTTCACGAGATATATTGGACCTCTAAACGTGATAGGTGGTGAACCCATAGCCGGACCGGGTCTGTTTACACATGTCTCAGAATTTCTGAGACCTGCGGGTTTCCTCACGATGTTTTCCTTCACCGTCGAGTTAGTGATAAATATGTACGTAAGTTTTCAAAAAATCATTGGTATCCTATATAATCTTACATAATACATACCAACACAGTTGGGTTAGTTACACCATTTATGAAACGAGACCTGCTGGACCGATTTTTATTGTCTTTGATTTGTTGGATTTGTCTCCGCCCCAAATAGCAGAATCACTACTACTACATCGACAAAATCGGCTTCCGCTCGGGCAAAGCCACTTGACACCCGCTAGTTATAGGTAAATTTAATAAAACTTGCCACGTGAGCGTCGGACTCATAAACAAAGGTTTCGTACATACCACCGTACAATAAAATTACACATTTTTGTATTTGTTGTCGTATCGGCAATAGAAATACACATTGTGTGTAAATTTCAACTGTCTGTGTATTATTACTATACTATGTAGCTATTACGGTTTATAAGATACAACCTATAGACAGACTGAAAGACAGATAGACAAACGACAGGGCGGGAGAGAGAGTTACAGGAAACAAACTTTTCAGAAATTTTGATGACCCTGAATAATATATGGACTTTTTCAGACACCATTTCATAAATTTGGGAGTAAAAAACATCTACACCTATGGAGATAAAGACATGGCAGATGAGAATACCTATCGAAACATACTGTTTGTCGGTAACGCAGCCGAGCACAAAATCTCAAATCCTTGTATGCATGACACTGATAAAAAAAACAAGACATGTATTGAAACACGTGTGTGTTCATATGCAGCTAAGGATGTAGATGAAAATAACGAATTGCAATGTAGGATCGAGTACGTAGATAATATTGGAAGCAGCAGTCTAAAAGTTGTCAGTAAATCTATTAGGAACTACAATCAATTATACGAACTAGCTGAAAATTTTTATATAGACGAACCAACTTATGAAAGAAAATATTTCTTTCTACCCAACAAAATACCGGAACCGATTACAAAGAACAGTGTGTTACTATGCACAGAGAGACGTATGAAATTATTCTCATATATTCCTATCATAAGGATTAAAAATTGTGACGAAATTGAGTATTCACAGTATTTTATTGCTGTGATAGCGCCGAAGCCGTTTGAAAGAGAAGATTTATCAGAAGTCCCTGTACTCTTCTACGACCCACTGTTATTACTTCCAGAAGTTAAGGACATGTATCCTAACTCTTTAGTGCTATACGAGAACTATTTTAAATCCTTAAACCTAGCTTTGATGAGGTTTATTAGGTCAAGGAAATGGAGGAGAATAGCTCTCGTTTCAGATGATACACAGTACAGTGAGGCTTTTGAAACAGAATTTACAGCGTCGCTGAATAAAAAAGGATTATTGTACATGTCTAAACTATGTACTACGAAAATTTGTTTTGTACAGGTAGGTACATACACACTTCCCACATCTCAAGGTATTGTTGGAATAAACTTAATGCTCAAAAAAAGAAAATGAAAAATAATACATTCTGTAGCAGATGCTTTAGCTCTCGATAGACATGTTGATATTCCAAATTTTGTTTCTGACCCTATAAAATATATATTGGAATAAGTACAATTCCTGAAATTTGTTTGTTCAGTATAAATTACTTAATCGATTTCAGCTTTTGTTAATATGTGTTAATATTTTCAGAAAAAGGAATTAGCGTGGCTGAATTTAGTGCTATCTATGGAAATCGTGCTATTATTGATCTTTATTTAAGAAAATTGGTTAGACACGCCTAAAGTTCGAAGGCATCTTATTTCTTTTATATTAATTTACTTATTAAGGTGTCTGAGGAATTGCGCTTATTCTGTTACGCGTTGTATATTAAAAGAAAGAAAGAACGATTGGAAGAAACCATGACAGAAAATCATTAATCTCATCCCGGGTCACCTTTTGCACCATCAGATGAATGTCACGATAATGTGTTGGAGAAAGATTGCACTTTTCTTCTATGGCCTTTGAGCTAAGCTGATTAGTCAAGGGATTCAACATTCTGGAAACTCAACATTTTGGGAAATGATAATTCAACATGTTGGGAATTCAACATTCTGGAAAATCTACTTCTACGGAATGCAACTTTACGCGAATTCAACTTGATGGTTCGAAAGGGTCGTAAGGGGCAAAATCTCTCATTTTATATTATGCTTTTCGGATTATCCCCTAAGAGATCTCATTCTACAGAACTAATGCCTGCTCTCCTAGACAAGTGGTTGGATTGGTTTGGCCACAAAGATTTCATTCACTTAGTTGGCTTTCTCTTAGTTATATTATAACACTAACTATTGAAGTAACAAGAACTAAGTAAGTACTATAATTCTATAGTGTCAATCCCATACATCATTCTGTTCGACACTTGGTTAAGCCCTAGGCTTCTACTTCTTCTTCTCAATAGTATAGCGAGTTGCGCAATCTGGTTGAGCACAGAAGGAGACGGTTCAATCTCCTATTTTTAAGATTTGAGATGTAATGACTACGTATACTTTTTTCAGGCCTTAAACTCACTGCGAGAGGCTTCCACGAAAATCGTTGTAGCTAATGTAGACAAGAAATATGCAGAAGCGCTGATGAGTGCTGCTAAGGATACTAAGATGACTGCAGGTCACGACATCCTCTGGATTTGGAGAGACTGGCCGTTTGGAAAAAACGAATCGGATCAAGTGAGTCGTAGACTGGTACCAAAGACGTTTAAAGAAAAAGTTTATATATGTTTTTTTCTTTCAACCTCTTTACTGCAGGCTTACTATCTGAGACATAAATACAAAATAAAATAAAATCTCACGCCTTATATCCCATCCCCGAGGGGATATAAGGCGTGAACACGTAAGGGGAACTATTCATGTAACCTATTAAGTAACTGATAACATTATTTCTCATTAGATAAACCTATTATTATCTTTAAATACCTAAGAAAGTAGAAGAAGCAATATTATTTCTTTTTTTTCTCTTTGGCTCGCTTCTTTAAACCATTTAAGAAACCTAACTAATGTAAAGTTGACAGTAACATCAATCGTAACACTCTATTACTACTTATTTATAAAACAGTTTAAAAAGGTACGTTGATGCCCTGTTGACTACAATTTCTTTGTTAAACTTTAAATGTAAATATAATTTAGCTACCTGCTCCCTGATTAAGACGGGGTAATCTGTAATTGGCTCTTCCACTAGTTTACCACTACCTGTTAAATAGATATAAGAAATGAACTGTTGATTACCTTAATAAACAAACAAACAAACAAACGCCAGGATGTAGGCAATCCAAGGAGGCTATGCCATCCCTGGACAAGAAACTGACCAAGCGCCTTCTGCGCCTGGACAGAGACAGCCTGCGAACGATATCGGGGACCATCACTGGACACTGCTCACTTAATAAACACCTACACACCTTAGGTATTACTGACAGCCCTCTGTGCAGAGCGTGCATGGGGGCGGAGGAGACGGTAGCGCATATGCTCCTGGAGTGCGTTGACGTTACCCAGATCCGCAAGGAAATTCTTGGAACACCAGAATCCCTTGCAGATGCCCTGAGCAGACCCGGAAGTCTGATCTGCTTCTGGAGGGAGGTGGGCTGGTTGGAATGATCGGCCGCCATGTACAATGGTCGAATCTAAGGACTAAGTGCGGAAACCATAACCCATAACATTGAGAACATAGATCCCCGAGGGGATCGGCAGAGGTACTCCATTTCTGGTAGAACCCACTTTTCACCAGATATTCTTTGGATCCCTAAACGTAGTAAGTGGTGAGCCCATCGCTGGACTGGGTCTGTTTACACATGTCTCAGAATTTATTCTGGGACCTGCGGGTTATCTGGCAAATTTTTTGAATATCTAATGCGTCAAATTAGATTATTTCCATAAATTAAATTTAGGCGGTACGGCAGCTGAACTGTTACCAGTAAGTGATCCTTTACAGGGGGCCCAAACGTCTAACACCTCATACAGGTGTTAGGCTTCCAAAAGTAATAAGTGAATAAGATTAATTATTCTCTTATTATTTCAGATCACGGACGAAATGTTATCAATATCATTGTCACCAGTAAATCGCACAAAAAAAGGAGTTGAAATGATAAGTGAAGCAGCTGCAAATATGCCCCAGATTTTGCGAGATTTGGAGTACAAGCAAGACAAAGAATTTTACAGGTAAGATTTTTTTCCGAATCAACTCTCTTAGTAGATATAAAATTAGTATTACGCGTATCCTAGCAGATTTGCAAAAAAAAAACTTAGATGCAATTGAATATTGTAGTTGATTATTTGCAAATTCGATTTTTAGGTTCCTTACTACCGAAATTTATAAATATATATACTTTTTACAGAATGTTTGCCAGCCGTATTAAAGAAAATCAAATAAGAGAATTCAATGCTCAAGTCAGATTAATATCTTCAACAACTAACCGAATTATAGCGTCCATGCAAGTTAGTAAAGACAAAGCCATCATCAGCAGTGATACTGTTTATACATTCAATGATTATCCCACACAATGTAGTTTCAAAAGTAATATATACCGTAAACCCTGCCAGGACATGTACCTGATCATTATCATGCTCGTTGTCTTCATTTTCATGATAAGTTTCCTGGCTCTGACCATATTTTTTTCAAGAGTTGGAGGAAATGCTCGTATTAATTATAATAATTTATAAATAAATACTTTTAACACATCATTGTGGTTCATTGCTCATGTCATTAAATTATTTATCACAACTTTCCTGAGTCACCACATATGTACCTACACCAAAGAGATTTAAATATAATAGGGCATAGAGGGGACAAAGCGAGGAAAATTTGAAGTCAAAAGTTATTCCAAGTGGAATAAGTCTAGTACAATTTCGACCGAATGACAGCTCGCGTTCATACTAACTGACATGACAAGGACATGACGCTTAGGCTTCAAAGTTTTGTATGAAAATATTCCCAATGCCCCCTCTATGCCCTATTATATTTAAATCTCTTTGACCTACACATTCTCATGCCTTTTTCCCGTCGTGTTAGGCAGAGACAATAGACCGCCACATATGAAATCTCTCTTGCAAAAACCTTATCCATCAAAGACGTTTGAACACAAAATTCTCTTTCCACGAGAGATTTTTTTTCCAACTCTTTTGAATTCCCTCTTTCTTTCGAGTAAGTACTCTTTATTTGGGTTTTCTTCAATAAATCGATAGGTTTATGTAAGTTACGCAGAATGACCGACCGACCGATCATCCGACTCGCCCACATATATTTGGAAACTAGTGACATGGTTTTAGAAAATAGTAACTAAGTGATTACTAAGTGAAGAATGCATCTGTTTTAAAATACAAGAGTGAAGCAGACTAGCAGCAGCATAACACACATGAAATTTGGAGACTTTTAGGAGGCTTTTCGATATTAACATATGAATGGGGAAAGAACTAGTTCACGCATAGCTCTTTGGAAGCTTCTTATCTTCTCTAGACAACCTCTAGACAACCTGAAACCTATTCTTCCAAGATCGGAACTCAGGTCCACAGCTATTTCATTGAATAGGTACTGAAAAAGATTCAACAACCAGACAAATGAGACTCCGATAAACTTCAACCAAGATTTTTAATCAGTTCCTTGAGGTACCGAATGTCTTTCTTGTCGTGGAGCTCGTCTTCTTCGACCTCGGGTACAGGCGTGGTGCGGGTCACGACTGGATGACCCGGAAGGGCCATGATGAAACTCCGAACCTGCACCAAATTACCATATCAACAAGTATAATCAGCTGGTTGATTATATTTGCCCACGACTTCCTACACGTTCAAGGATAAAAAGTAGTCTAGGTAAATCCCTTCCCGCTCCTCCAATTATATTAATGATTAGGTAGTATATAGTTGGAGTTAGTTTATAATGAATCTATTCAAAAGATATAGTACATAAGTTGCTTCTTTGTGGATGAAGGACAATCCTACAAACACACTTTCCTTAATAAAATATCAGTAGGATATTATATAAATATATAATAATAATATAATCTCACGCCTTTTTTTTATCCCCGAGGGAGTAGACAGAGGTATTCCATTCTGAATTTACCCACATTTCACGAGATATATTGGACCCTTAAACGTGATAGGTGGTGAGCCCATCGCCGGACCGGGTCTGTTTACACATGTCTCAGAATTAATTGATTTTCGGCCGGCTCTTTAACCGTTCGGGCTATCACTGCTCTGATATTATAACAGGATATAAATTCACGCCTTATCAGCCGAGATGTAGGCTAGAGGTAGGTACCTACCTAGGGTTTGCAATCCGAATATTCGAATATTCAAATTATCCGAATATCCACCTAAAATCATATCCGAATTATTCGGATAAATAATATCAAATTATTCAAATAATTTGGATAATAAATAAAATACAATAATCTTTACGTAATATTAAAAATCCGTTATAAAATAACAAAAAAGAGTAAAACAGTTTAAAATATTGTATTACAATATTTAATTTCACATTCTAAAATGGCATTTAATGAAAAGACGGGTGGGGCGGGTATTAAATCATTAAAGACAATACAATAACAAATAAAATATGATGAAATACTTAATCACAACACAACTCTGTATAAGATCATACTACCTACTATTTATGTGTTTTGATCTTATACAGAGTTGTGTTGTGATTATTTGATCTTTTTTTTTTCACAGTAGTATAGTATAGTTAAATAATCACAATACAACTCTTTATAAGATAAGAACACAGTCAACATCAACAAAACACATCTGGAAAAAAAATCAGTATCTAAATCAACATCGAAAAATTAACAAAAGTAATTTTCAACACACTTGCTCAAAACAACGTTTTTATTCCACCGAATTTTGGCTCATAATCCTAGATATTAAACACGCGTGTTTTTTCAGTATATTATTGAACGAGTGCCTTTAGTTTATTAACCCGACCAATTTACATTTGTACCCTAGTACCAAGTCGTAAGTAAGAACAAGAAGAAAGTAAATGGTAAATTCAGCTTTATTATTAAAAAATAACTTGAATTCATTTAAAATTTTCTGTAATTTCTGTTTTAAACATTACATTTAAATTTCATTACATTTTTTTTATTTTTATTTCTCAGAAAAACGTCGTTTGAGCAAGTGTGTTGAAAAACGTCGTATGAAACACGTGTGCATGTAACCATAATATACGCGGCTTTCTTATGGCGCACTCGCTTTTGCTCGTGCGCACACAATATCGCCTTGTATATAATGGTCAACTTAGCACACTTGTATCATAATGTACTATTTCAAAACCATTTAAGACAAGACAATATCAAAAATTTTGATCAAAACACATAAACAGGAGTAAGTAGTTATGTTATATTTCAGTAATATCACATTGTACTGTTTATGTGTTTTGATCTTTTACAGAGTTCTGTTGCGATTATTTCATCATTTTTTTATTGTCTTGTCTAAGATTTTGAAAAGTACTTTTTAAATGTTGATTTTATAAAAAAAAGAAATTCTAGATGTTGATTTATAGTGATTTTCACTTTTTTACTTAGTATAAGCAAAATTATACGACTTGCAATTGTCATTTCGTTAAAATTTTCATTAATATTCAAATTATTCAAAATATCCGAATATTCGAATTTTAGGAATTTGACTATTCATATTATCCGAATACTAAAACTGGACGGATATTGCAAACCCTATACCTACCCCATTTTAAGAAGAGCCCACTTTTTACTAGTGCTATACTTATTTTGGACTTGTGACAGGTGAACTGGTGACCGTATCGCTGGACCAGGATACTAGTTACAATACTAATAGGGCTTAAGGGTAACTTTACTAATTCATTTCAACTGCAACATGGTAGCTGCTCTAAGATCCTAATCATACGCAATGGGTAATAAAAACGAAGATGATGCTTATTACGATAAGGCAAGCTACACATAGTACTGACAAATATTTGAGTAGAAACTTGTGCACCTTGTGATTGACAGCTCGTAGGTTCTGAAGCAGCTTTAGCGCTGATCTCTTCTCAGTGGGATGAGAAATTTGGTACAGCCGTATTGCACGATGAAACTGGAAAGTCGTAATAAAAGAAAACTAATAAGCGTGAGAACAGATAATCAGGCTACCGAAATTGACAGATACTTTTTAGGCTGGTCACCTAACTGTCAAAATACTTCAAGCCATGCCGGGGTATGTGATATGGCTTAACTTCTTTTGTGAACAACGAAAACCAAACCCAACGGTTAAAGGTGCCTTTCGATATGACAATAAGTGAAGTATTTGCATCGTACGTCCCAGATTTAGTTAACTGATATAGCAAAACATTTATTTTAATCAAAGAGACTAAAATATAATAGGGCATAGACCCCTCTATGCCCTATTATATTTTAGTATCTTTGGGAATATTTTCATACAAAAACTTTAAAGCTCAAGCGTCATGTCAGTTAGTATGAACGCGATCTGTTATTCGGTCGAATTCCGCTCGAATCACACTAGACTTTTTCCCACTTAATAACTTTTGGCTTCCAATTTTCCTCGCTTTGTCCTATATGTCCTATTATATTTTAATCTCTCTGATTTTAATACTCTTGTAGTTACCCTTTCCAGTAGACACCAGGTATCTCGGTACTGCTGGAGAAAGACGACAGGCGTGAGGACGGTAGCATAAAAGGCTGCCTCGCGGTCCAACAGGTCTTCTCCTTGAGACATTGCATTCACAGTCCCCCTGAACTTGTGGAGGAAAGCTGTGTTTGAATGCTCGCGGTCGAAACTAAAAAGGCATAGAAAACTGATCATGATTATAAAACAATGCGCGGTACTGTCATTGTTTTTTTCAAAACGAGTCGGTTTTTACACATTTTTTTGCAGTCGAGGGTCATAACTGAACCCACTCAGAGTCATCGTCAGTAAGGCATGTCTGAGACAAAATATTATGTTGCATATGGAGCGAGAGAGAGAGAGAGAGAGAGAGATCCACGGAACAAACTTAGGGGGGATTTATGAGATACTCTGTATAGAACTGTATACGTTTTCTTGGTGTCCCAGGGAAATAGAGCCCGTAGAACGAATACTCACTAAGGCAGTATGGCGTAGAACCGTTTGACGATATCCCGAGCGTTGGGGCGAACACTGTTGCAGGGCATCTCAATATCCGCTTGCTTCCTCGCAGCCCTGAATGTCCAGCGGTCCTCGTGAGAGAACTCAGGGTCCAAAGCTCCTAGTTCTTCGGAGTTGGACGGCCACTATGAAAAAATCATGTACAGTCAAGAGCACGTTAAGCTTGACACTTTGGACTTTGACCCGGCCCTGTATTCTAGTGCGCGCAGTACAAATCAGAGCTCAGCTTAAACTGGTAGTGTCAAGCTTGACTTGCTCTTGACTGTACACGCGGCCCTTAAAGGTAGACTTCCGTGTGTCGCGGCCGATCACAGCCGTGCGCGATCGATCGCGTGCGACTGGCGTCAATGTATGAAAATTTATGGCGCCTTTTCGAAAGTCTGCGATAGACGCGTGTGGCCACCGTCTATCATTTTCATACATTATCTTGTCGCATCGCGCGCGATAGTCGCACGCGATCGATCGCGTGCGGCGCGACAGATAGTCTTGGCTCAATTTGAAAATGACCTTGAGTCCACGACTGCGTTACTGTTTACATGATATAATATAAAAATGATCGTAAAACCTTATTTCTATTTCTAAAATTAGTCTGAGGAACATATCCTCGAACATCTGATTTATTCGATAATTAAATGAAAGTGTATCTGGTTTCATAGGATCAGACGAGTGACTACTAAATAAGATGACATACTCACAGCCAGTAGTAAACAAATAATTACTTGACATATTCTGAATCCCATTTCCGACCTTTTAGATTCATGATAATAAACTTTCCTAATAAAAGTAACGTTACAAGCTAGCACTCCATTTTCACAAGATATTTTTGAATGTTCATCACTAAATGTTGTCAGAATTTAACAAGAATAGTCGATTTTCTAAGAAGAATATAAATTTAAAAAATGTCTATGGTAGAGAGATAAACTGTTTAGATTATTTGACGGTTATTGTCATGTTATACTCATCGATTTAGAATTTTTCGCTACGCAATGGTTATACTACCTAGCGGCCCTGTATGGCTCGATATGTAGGTACATCTATAGAAGCTCTTCTTTGTAGAGGTTTACTTGTACACCTGGTGGAACTTCAGAACCTGGGTACTTATTTTAACCCGTTGTCCACGTGATAGAGGAAGAGAAGTTATAGGTTAAACAGACATGTGTAAACAGACCCGGTCCGGCGATAGGCTCACCACCTATCACGTTTAGGGGTCCAATATATCTCGTGAAATGTGGGTATATCCAGTAATGGAATACCTCTGCCTACATACTGGGATAAAAAGGCGTGAGATTATATATTATTATAAGTTATAGGTTGAGACCAAAGAGGTTGGAAGAAAATCATTCTCTTGAAACTTTTTCTTTAAATGTCTTTTGGTTGAGACAGTCAACATAGAGTAACTTATAAACAACATGTTACAGAATAAGGTTTGTTCAGTATCGACTACTTTTTCGATTTTAGCTATTTTTAATATGTTTTAAATTTTTCAAAAAAATGAATTATCGTAGCTGAATTTAGTGCTTTCTATGGAAATCGTGCTATTATTAATCGATATTTAAGAAAATTGGTTAGACACAACTAAAGTTCGATTGCATCATATTTTTTTATATTAATATATACTAATTGGGGTGTATGAGGAATTGTTCTTTTTCTGTTACGCGTTGTATAAGAAAAAAGTCAATCACGGACTACTTCTATGGCTAATCGGAACACACTTGCGCAGCCTACCGACTGAAATGCTTGAAAATCTTTAGATCAGTCTGATCACGCACAATGATCAGTCTGATCACGCACAATTTTTTGAACCATCACAGATACCCTTGGAATTCTGACAGGTATTCCGTCACATATTGTGGAAAGACAGTAAAAAAGCGGTGTTTTCTAGCTCTTTCTAAATTTGCGTTGCAATACCAATGGCATTGCGTTACCAATGACTTCTTCTAAAACATACATACCTCCATATATATTGAATGTCAAGGAACACCACCAGAATTCGTTCGCAGGCATGTGTAGTAGCACCCTGGAGAGTGGAGACGAGCTCACAGCTGTCACTTTCGCCAAACCCTTAGGGAGCCTTATTCCTATACGTATTTTATTTGGATATCAAATGGTAGGTGGAGAAGGCGAGAAGGAAACAAGGAAACTAAAGACCGCATGGTAAATTACGTTTATTACAAGACGACGAAGAGAGAAAGGGCTAGTATAAGCCGGCAGAGTTGAGGCACACTGCAAGCGGACATTGGGATCATGTCGTCGTCGAACGTCACGCTTGGTGTGAAGGTGTCCAAGTTTGTCGACACCATGGTCGTCGTGGTGGGCGGCGTCCTTCGGTTAACTTCTGCCAGAGTCTAAACAAACAATATTTTCATCTCACGGGAAAGCAGAAAATTTCGGCCTGCTGCGCTAAACGAAGTTGCCGCTTTTCGCCTCCACCGCACACCTTGGGAAGTAAATAAGAAAGCATCAGATCACATGTTTGTAGACCTCGACTCTCTTATTTTACTTACCTAGGTGTGTAATATACTATTAAGCATTTACTGTACTGCCCCCCCTAGCCAAGATGCAAGCGCTACGAAAGCGAATGATTTTATAGATTGACATGTATGGGATTGAATTAAGCACTTGCCAACGAGCGCTAAAGTTAACGAGAGCTTAGGACAACATGTAAAAAAAAACTTACGCCTGTTTCCCAAAATGGTGTACCATTTCGGGAAACAGGCGTAAGTTTTTTTTCACGAGAATATTCGACCCGTAAACGTGATATAGGTAGGTGGTGAGCCTATCGCCGAACCGGGTCTGTTACACATGCCTCAGAATTAATTCTGAGACCTGCGGGTTTCCTCATTACGTTTTTCTTCACCGTCTAACTATTGATGAATATATACATACACGTCAATCTATGAAATCGTTCGCTTTTGTTAGCGCTATGCATATTGCCTAGTGGGGCAGGTCCGTTAACGAAAGCTGGCAAGTTCACAGTACTAACACCAATGCAATTTTGTTATATAGTATGTTTTAAAATATGACGGTTTAAAAAATACATCACGCTGTATATTACATTTTATAATACATAAAAATCTCTCTGCATGCAGAGATACTTTTCATAATGCGTATGCAGTGCGATGTCATTGTGCATTTGTTGTAAATCAAACCAATCATTTTATTTGCATGCCATATGTATTGCAAGATGTTAGGGTACATGGTAGAACTCTTTTATAGCAAATTAAATCTGTAGTTAGATGATCGTGATGATGATGCATAGGTAATACCTATTTATCGTGCCAGCTTTCATCAACGGATCTATATATATCTGCTTTTATAAGTGGTCGAAGATCTAAAGCTACCTTTTTGGGAGACGCGGTATAACATCAACATCATCATCTACGGGTGATCATTTATTCTAGTGATCTAATATAGTGGAGTAGTCAAATGTAACAAGGTATCTTCTACTAAAGTACTAACCGCTGCGTTATTATTGGTTCGTATCGGCCTTTTCTTCTTAGGATCCACAGCGGCTCTGAAATTCGCCTTATTCTGAAAAATAATTACAAATCGTATGTCTGCACCAGAAGGAAAGTTTTGTGTCGTGTTTATGTATGCAAGTATGTTAGTATATTTCTTTGGTGCAGAGAAGCTAAAATGTATGGCGTATTTTGAACTGCGATAGATTCGACTTCACCTCTCGAATGCGGAAGGTCATTGGCCTCGTGTTTATGTGACTGTTTCTAAATCCTTTCAGTCTCTCTAAACTCTGTACCTACCTACTATTTTTTTACGTTTGTGGTGGGTAATGCGACTTATGCAGCCGGACGCGATCGATCGCTTGCGAGTTGCGACTGACGCGAGCGGCTTATGCGACAAGTCAATGTATGAAAATGTATGACGCCATTTCCGAAGTCTGCGACAGACGCGTGCGGCCGACGTCTATATATCGTATCGTATAGCGCGCGTCAATCAGCCGCGACCCACGGAAGTCTACCTTAACTTTAAAGGACTCACCTTCGGAGCTGGCACTGCGTTCTCAGCTGTGCTGGTCTTCTGCATCATGTTGAGAGGGGTCACGTTCTGGATGAACTCCTCCATGATGAAGCGGGCACGCGCCACCACCGGCTCCAGAGCCCGCATATTCTTGGCAATGTCCACCGGACGCCCCGATGACAGGTACTTCGATACCTATTGAGGCTGGGATTAGTCTACGACGTTCGACGGTCACCATATCAACACGCGTCTGGGAAACCAGGTGGAAGACCCTGTGGCCTGGATGGCCCTTTGCCCAGAAAAATAATAAGCTACACACCTAGTAGCTATCGAATAGGTACTAACTCCCTTTATTAAGAGCAGTGATAGCCTTACGGTTAAAGAGCCTGTTTCACATGATGATAATCAGTGAGGCTCTGGTTCGAATCCTGGCGTGTACCAATTACTTTATCAAAACTTACATACATATTCACCACTAGCTCGAAGGTGAAGGAAAACATCGTGAGGAAACCCGCAGGACCCAGAATTAATTCTGAGACATGTATAAAAGATCTCGGTCCGGCGATGAGCTCACCACCTATCACGTTTAAGGGTCCAAAGAATATCTCGTGAAAAGTGGGTTTATCCAGAAATACCTGTGCCTACCCCCTTGGGGATAAAAGGCGTGAGATTTTTTTTCGTATATACTTACCCCAAAAAACGTAGGTATGCTGGCTGAAAATAAAACTAATATTTTTAGTTTGCGTTTCCATTCCATACTTTCGTTTTCGCGTCATGTAGTTAACAACCTTTATTGTACACCAAAAACAACACAATATACAAAGGGCGGTCTTATCGCTTTTAGCGACCTCTTCCAGACAATCTTAAAGTAGTCAATCAACCGAAAAGGGAGTTGCTGCATTCTCAGTGCAGAATTCCACATATTATCTAGACATCGAAGGGCGATCAAGGACAAAAGATAATCCTATTATGTCGCGATCTTGTGGTTTGACGAGAAAACAGTACTCTAGAATAAGCTCGACGTTGAAGGAAAACATCGTGAGGTAAACATGAGGAAACTCGCAGATCACAGAATTGATTCTGAGGCATGTGTAACAGCGGTCTGGCAAAGAGCTTACCAGCTTAGCTTAGCTTACCTTAGCTTAGCTTAGCGTTTAGGGGTTCAAGCATAATATACTGTTAGAATATTTGTTTTAATTTCTTGCTGGTTCTTCTCGGGATTTCGGGGTATGGCATTTGGAACAAGCAACTGTGGTGGAGATGGGCTGCTGTATACATTTAGCCAATCTTCATGGATGAGTTTAGTGTACCTTGTTATTAGATAGTAATTCTTATTACCTCCAGAATAAATACATTTTCATTTTTTTTATAAGCACCTTGTTCACATGACACCAGCCCGCTTTCTTCACGGTACCGGGGTCTGTCACCGTCATCCAAACCATGGCCAGGATCCTCGGGAAGGTGGTATGGGGCTCTCCCATCATGACCCCAGGGGTGTTCACCAAGGCATCTAGGTCCGGCTCAGACTCAAACACGGAGGTCTCCAAGACGAGCAGCTTAGACTTGACTAAAGCTTGGATCAAGTCTGTTATTATAACCCCTTCGTCACCTTCCAAGTTTCTAAAAAGAATAGTAAGTTATGTTTGAGGTTGTTTTGCTTTGATAGATTTTTAAATGCGAGATACGTCTTTTCTTAGGGGTGTCATAGGCTATATACATTTGTTGCTTACTGCACCAAAAGAGGAGTAATATTTTAAGTCTTTTCTGGGCCTATTAAACACACTTTTGGTGTTCTAATAGTTATTGTACTTGTTTCCTCTGTCACGCTGATGCTACTAAATATGACTCTCACTTCAACAACTCCAGCATCAGCCTAGCGACTTTCCCCTGCGCAGGCCTCGGGTAAGAGATACAGTCACTGGTGACTGGCTTCATGTAAGGAGAAGCCTCGGTCTCGAAGGCGGCGACCAGCTCTCGCTGCCTCGTGTCCTCAGCCGCCAGCCAGTCCAAGGTCAGAGCTGAACGGTACGCCGCGATGCCTGATAGAGTTGTCTTCGTCACGTTGAATGGATGGTAGTAGTACTCTTCTGCTGCTTGCTGTAACGAGATGATCTAATAAAAATAAAAGCGTGAGCAGTGATAGCCTTACAGTTAAAGAGCCTGCTTCACATGATGAAAATGAGTGAGGCTCGGGTTCGAATCCTGGCATGTACCAATGAGTTTTTAAAAACTTACGTACGTATTTATCACTAGCTCGACGGTGGGTCTGTTACACATGTCTCAGAATTCATTCTAGGACCTGAGAGTTTCTTTACGATGTTTTCCTTCACCGTCGAGCTAGTGATAAATGTGTACGTACGAGTAAGTATGAAAAACTCATTGGTACATGCCAGGATTCGAATCCGAGCCTCGCTGATTATCATCATGTGAGAGCAAGATAGCCTTATAAGAGCAGTTATAGCCTTATGGTTAAAAAGCCTTTAGATAAATTGTCATTTAATTTTACATAAAACTAGCCGTAGTTTGGCCATTTCTCCCATTTATGGCCGGGATCGTAAATCGACGTAATGAAGACGGATGCCCGCACTTACTCCGCGGCCAGACATAAATTCGGCAACGAGACACCTAAAGGTAGACCTCCGTGGGTCGCGGCCCATCGCAACCGCGCGCCATCGATCGCATGCGATTGTCAATGGCTGTCGCGCGCTTCTGATGCGACGATTGTCAACTTATGAAAATGTATGGCTCCATTTCTGCGACTGACGCGCGAGTTAAGGAAGCTGCTACATCGGCGGCCTTGAAGAAGACCGATGTCAGCTTTACTTAACACATGTTTAATTGTACTAGTTATAAGGAGGTTGCTGCATCAGCAACCTAGTATAATGGTAACCTCAACTTTAATCTGTGTTTGTTTTAGTGTAATGTTAGCATTTAATTAGATATAAATACTATTGTAATTAGGATTTAAGTGTTCTTACTCATCGGAGTTATCTCTACTATATAAAAATAAGTCGGGTTTTCCTGCCTGACGCTATAACTCCAGAACGCACTAACCGATTTATACGGTTTTGCATTCGTTGGAAAGGTCTCGGGCTCCGTGAGGCTTATAGCAAAGAAAATTCAGGAAAAATTTCAACAGAAAAGCGGGAAAATCTTATAAGCATTGCACCCGTGCGAAGCCGGGGCGGGTCGCTAGTCTCTAATAAACATTACTCCCATAAGTCTGCCTTTCACTTGTTCTTAAGTCGCGCGGCTGATGCGACATGCCAATCTATGAAAACGACAGACGTCGGCCTGTCTCTCTGTCGCAGACTTCGGAAACTGCGCGCCATACATTTTCATACTTTGACTATTGTCGCATTAGCCGCGCGGGTCAGTCGCATGCGATCGAACGCGCGCGGCTGCGATCGGCCGCCACCCACGGAAGTCTACCTTTAACGTAAAACTTAAGCCTTGATGTCTCCAAACCTTCAAACGGTCCTTATTCGATTAGGGTTTCAACGCAAATTTTATTCAAAGCCGTATTTTATTGCACGCATTTGAATGGTCCGAATACTTATCAATACGGCATTTTTTCTTAAACCCAAAACTGAATTATATGCGACCAGCAGCGACCCGCGGTTTTACCCGCGTAGTTATCTTTCCCGTAGAAATACTGGGATAAAATATAACCTATGTTATTTTACTTTATAAGTTATATTTAACTGCAAAGTTTCATCAAAATCCGTTCGGTAGTTTTTGCGTGAAAGAGTAACAAACATACTTACAAACTTTCGCGTTTATAATATTAGTAGGATTAGTAGGATTCTTCAAATAGGTTTTGCAAAATTCGTGTCATCATATGTTAGTAACCAGCTTCAAAATATAGGGTTCCGTAGAGAAACCGCAGACGACTATTTTTCTCCATAATTACGAGAGTAACAAATATACGTAAATTTTTTTTTATGTAAACGTTTTATGTCTGAGTCTCAGACGTAAAACGCGGCTTCAGTCTGAGATCATCAACACTGAAGCCGGATTTTCAAAGTAGGGGCGCGATTGGTCCGAGGCAAAAAGAGATTAAAATATAATAGGACATAGAGGAGAAAAAGCGAGGAAAATCTGAAGCAAAAATTATTACCTAAGGTCATAAGTCTAGTTTGATTCGACGGAATAATACGGTGGGCACTTCTAGATAGTTTAGTGTCGGGGAATTCTGATCTAATTTATTTGTTTTTACCACTAAGTAAGAATAATAATCGCCAATATTATTCGTAACTCACATTAGGTTGGTCTAAAGCCAGTCAAACATCAAAACGTAATCCAAATGAAAACAATGGCTACTTAAAACATCAGACGGTAAAGCGGCCGTCGCGAATCGAATTAAATTCCGAACTTTTTCAATTCTGTTCTTTGAGAAAGTCGGATGGCGGCGAAAATTAGTTTATAAAAAATCCCGTGTTCTGAAACATTGCAGGACGCGAGACAGGTGAAAATATTTCGTTAACACTCCCAAAGTTAAACAACCAAAGTTTAATTAACTGAAAAGTTGGGAAGAATAACAGAAATAGGTACCTACAATAGATAGATAAAGTCAGTTTATCGCTGGTGATAGAGATGGTATGGTTTACTAGCAGCGCTCCGCGGTTTCACCCGTGTAGTTCCCGATCCCGTGGGAATACGGGGATAAAATATAGCCTATGTGTTATTCTGATGTACATGCTATATATAACTGTAAGGTTTCATCAAAATCCGTTCAGTAGTTTTTGCGTGAAAGAGCAACAAACATCCATTTTCGCGTTTATAATATTAGTAGGATAATTGATGGATGACCGAATTATGGTTTATTATACAATGAACAGAGTTTTAGATAGGAGAAAAATTAAAGCAATCCGCTACAGCCTAGCTCCATCAGTCATTTTTTACAGCTTCGTGACGCGTAGATATTTCGTATACTTAAGCAAGGACGTACCAAATACCGTATAGTTGAAAAATGGCAGAAATGAAATACTTATACACAACACTTTTTTGCGGTATCTTCTGGTACATAATTACTACCTGCTTTGGTACAACTGTGGCAGATTTGCCCTAAAGCCTAGAAGAACTGGACCTAGGGAGGCCAAATATTAGGGGCATCTAATCGTGACCAAAAAAGTCAGTGATGATAACAAGACTATCTACCTAACTAGCTTTTACCCGCGGCTTCGCTCGCCCACGTTTATTAGACCCAGTGGTCTCCAGACCCATTTAGTGCTATGCTACCTATGGAAATCGTGCTATTATTGCTCTATATTTTAGAAAATTGGTTAGACACAACTAATTACTATTTTATTTTATATTTTACTAGCGACCCGCCCCGGCTTCGCACGGGTGCAATGCTAATACTAAAACCTTCCTCTTGAATCACTCTATCTATTAAAAAAAACAGCATCAAAATCCGTTGCGTAGTTTTAAAGATTTAAGCATACATAGGGACATAGGGATATAGGGACAGAGAAAGCGACTTTGTTTTATACTATGTAGTGATACTAATTGGTGTGTATGAGGAATTGCGCTTATTCTGTTACATATTGTATATGATGGGGTACTGAAAAAAGGGGCGGCTGGTATTTATCTACCTACTACATGGCCTAAGGCCTAGGGTGGCCATCATTGGCGTAGCTAGGGATTTTTCCTAAGGGAGGCCATGGCGCCCCAGTCATGAATCGGCCAGCCACGGCAAGTTGGCCACTGACTATCAGCGTATGCGCAACTATGTAGGTATCAAGTATGGATTTCAGTTATCCTATCCTAATATACTATGACCAAAACTATGTAGTTTAAGTTGCTAGTATAGCTGGATGCACACTGACAAGAGCACCCCCCCCCCCGCTCTTAAATTACCAACAACAAGGTAAATCAAATAGAGAGTTATTATTATTAGGTCTAATTGAGAATGAAGTTATTTTATGTATGAGGAAGGGTATTTTTGTAGGGTGGGCCCACAGCTTTCTATGGTGGGCCCGGCCCACCCTGCACCCATTGAGAATGAAGTTATTTTATGTATGAGGAAGGGTATTTTTGTAGGGTGGGCCCACAGCTTTCTATGGTCGGCCCGGCCCACCCTGCATCCCCCCCCTTAGTTACGCCTAGGGTGGTCATTACTGCATACTGCATACCTTTATCTACATAATAACGCAATGTCTACAACACCCAGAGAAACTGAAAGACTAACTTCAAGAGTTTGGTCCTGAAAGAACTCAAAGAACAAAAGCAAAAATCTGGTACCTAATTACAACGTAATTTTAATAACGCCTGCACCAAATTAAAACAATTTCTCGTCCAATTAAGTATGTTAATAAGTAGAAAATTATAAGGGTAGACACACAATTCAGTTGCGAGGTCGCAGCAACCTTATATAAGGGAGTATTTACACGTAAACATTCTCTGTTTGCCCAAAAATTACATAATTATCCCGAATTTTGTTTGGCAGTTGTTATATAACTGGACTAAGATGAAACAAGCACCAGAATAGTTTTAGAAAAAATAAGAGTTTCTGTTTCAGGCAGTGACAAACAGACTAAATGAATTAGTATTATTAGTAATTAAGAACAGACGACGGAGTTACTAATAAGTAGAGGACCTTATTAGTAACTCCGTCGTTTTTTTTTATTTTCACCTAAGCGCTCGTAGCCCTGCGCGGCGGTGCCAGTGTGTTTGTAACGATCACACTGGTTAAGCAAAGTTGGGTGCGGTCAGTCAGTGGATGGGTGACCGCCTAGTGGCATTTATATTACGAGCGCTTCCGTGTTTCGGAAGGCACGTTAAATTGTTGGTCCCGGTTTTCGTTGTGTTACGCACAATGGAAGTCGTTAAGCCATGTCAGATACCCTTGGGTGGCTTGAAAAATTCTGACTGCTAAGTGGCCACTAGCTTAACACCATCTCCCAATCCGCAGTGGGCTCGCGTGGGAGATTATAGCCCATACTTCCTCATGTGCGAGGAAAGACCCTTAGCTCAGCAGTGGGCTGTTACGGGTTGATGATGATGATGATGAACAGAATAAGCGCAATAACTGAAATTAGTTTGTTCAGTATCAACTACTTATTCGATTTCAGCTATTTTTAATGTGTTAAATTTAAAAAAAATGAATTATCGTAGCTGAATTTAGTGCTTTCTATGGAAATAGTGCTATTATTAATCGATATTTAAGAAAATTGGTTAGACACAACTAAAGTTCGATAGCATCATATTTTTTTTATATTAATATACTAATTGGTGTGTATGAGGAATTGCGCTTCTTCTGTTACGCGTTGTATATATTTTTTTTTCACTTCTCGTGCTCTAAAAGTACGCCAATATAGCCCTACGAAGCGGGACTAAGTGACCACTTTAGTCCCTAGGGAGTATAAAGTATTTTTTTTTTAATTTCCTTAATGAGAAAAAGACAACCTCAAACAGCCAGTAAATATCTGTAGAGTGTGGACCATCTTCATTGCGAAAATGTGAAGAGTTCTAGTTCCATGGTTTTTCCGCGAAGAAGGTGGCGCCATGTGTTTTAAATTGTTTACCTGCAAAGAGATTTAAATCTCTTTTCATATCTCATACTCGGAAAGTAGTGTATGTTTGATCTGAGTACCGGGTCGGAAGCGATGATTCCCATCACAGAGAGATTGAGGGCTATGAGTCCCGGCCTTAGGGCGGGAATGAATTAATAAAATAGTAGTACATTTGGTTAGGTGGTCTGATACTAAACTTTTTACATCGATTAAAAAAAAACGTGCGGCATTGGGAGTGTAGGTATAAACAACTAAAAATAACCTGCGCGCGGCGGTGACGTGTTCCATATTTAAAATTTAAAAAAGACTAATAATTTAGTAGGCTGTTCCAAAACTCTAAATCTTATTTTTCATCGACACTAATAAATACATAAAGAGGAAGGGTTTGTATATTATTTTTGTAATGTTGTATTCAAAGACGTTCAAAAGAAAAATAATTTCTTTCTTCCAACCTCTTTGGTTGTATTGTTGACATTTTTGTTTTTTTGTAGGTATTATTGATTTTTTGCATTTTTCAATTTTTGTAATGTTGTATTGTTGACATTTTTTTGTTTACTTTCCTTGTATTCGATATGAAAAGTAGAGTGTTTAACGCGGGTGGAAGTTATCAATTCCTACTCGGACTATATCCGCCCTCGCTACGCTCGGGCGTCTAAACACCTTGTATGGGAATTGATTCCTTCCGACCCTTGTATAACAATCTACTATTGTTAATCTGTGACAGCCTAACAGGTTTAGAAGAAAAAACTGACCGCGAAAATTTCTGAATTTTTGTCGAGTGTAAATTTGTTGAGTTTTAAATAAATTTGTACTAAATTGACAATTTTTCTCGCACTCAAAGTGAAAAGTACAGTTTCCACCTCGAGACTAAACGCTAACTTAATATACCTTCGGTTTCATGACTCCCTCGCAAGCTCGGGAGTCAAACCACCTCTGGTATATAATGGCTTCGTTTAGTCCCTCGATATAAAATATACTATTATGTATAGATGTTGATATGATAGTTTAGGTTTACAGTTGGACCCAGTAGGTGGCGCGGCGTTCGGACACGATAACGTCTATTTGACTCCACTATATTAATGTAATGAATGTGGCGTAAACATGTACCACTAAGGTCGGATTTGTCTAACGTGGTTTACGCCTTATCCTAAAGGTAAATGGCACCAACTATAACATTTGCGATTTGATCTCCGCGTGAGCCCGTACACTACAATAAGTTATCAGAAAATATTTGATCAGTTGGCTTGGCATCATGCAACTTATTTAAGTGAATGGATTTTATTGCAGTCAGTGAAGATTACAAGCTGACAAATTGGCAACCCTTTTATTTGTATTTAAGAGAAAACTACCTAGTGACATATTTATCACTAGCTCGACGGTGAAGGAAAACATCGTGAGGAAACCCGTAGGTCTCAGAATTAAGTCTGAGACATGTGTGAACAGACCCGGTCCGGCGATGGGCTCACCACGTTTAGGGGTCCAATGTATCTCGTGAAATGTGGGTATATCCAGTAATGGAATAAAATCGGGGATAAAAGGCGTGAGATTATTTATTTTTATTTTATTTTTACTACCTAGTGACAGCAAATCTACTCCATAGTATAGTATCTAACTTAGTTTAAGAAACTGTTCTGAAAATTCTGAGATGCTTTTACTCACAGAATGTTCCAATAAAAAGAGTTTTCCTATTTAATTAACCCGTTACGAACTACCCGGCCGTAAACTTGTGCGACCCCTAGCGCTCGAAATAAAGTAGTCTAATTACACACTGCGGACGACCGAGCCAGGCAAGGTCAAGGGTTGAGGTCTAAACAAATTTACATCGTAAAAATGTTGAATTGCCCTTCAGCTAGAACAGGGTGTTAGCACGGGCGACTTTATTACGCAAATAAATTTTGACGCAAACATCTTACTTTTTTAGTGCGCGCATAACAATTTCCTTGGAATTTAATTAAACAGAGTTTCGGGAAAAGATTAATTTGATGAAATTCAAACTTGAATTAATTAATTTTAGTTATTTATAACTGGGCATTAATCAACTGGCTACCTTGTTAATTTTGGGAGTGTATTCGAAGGTAGTTCGGTTTTCTTTTGGGTCTGTCCCTAACGAACTTAAAATTAATTTCTAAAACAAACATTAAATTTGGTTACTTATTAAGTTTGGCAAAGTTCTTAGAATGGTTTAAATTTTACAAAAGAACTATGTGAAATGAAATAATCAATGTAGTTATATTTATTAGAGATGGGTCATTCATTTCACTAGCAGATTGTCAAAAAACATATGACATGAATTTTCATATCTACGTCAGAACTACTGCTCTCCTTCACATAACATGCTATTTATGAAATCTAGGAACTCGCAGATCATGTGAATTTTATTTCACTTTTCATAATAATAATAATCTCAAGCCTTTTATCCCCGACGGGGTAGGCAGAGGTATTCTATTTCTGGGTATACCCACTTTTCACAAGATATTCTTTGGACCAATAAACGTGATAGGTGGTGAGCCCATCGCCGGACCGGATCTTTTACACATGTCTCAGAATTAATTCTGGGACCTGCGGGTTTCCTCACGATGTTTTCCTTCACCGTCGACCTAGTGATAAAATATGTACGTAAGTTTTGAAAAACTCATTGCTACATGCCAAGATTGGAACCCGAGCCTTACTGATTAACATCATGTGAAGCAGGCTCTTTAACCGTAAGGCTATAACTGCACTCTCACTTTTCATACTTCTCATTTCATTTCCATTAGCGAGGATTCCAATCAACAATGAGAGCAGTCTCACTACCAACAAGTTTAGAACAGAACTCCTAAATACGAAAAATAAAAACAAAAAGATCCCTAAACCTGTCTCCTGTTTACAGCCATTCACCAGGTGCACATCTGTGCCACATAAAAGGGTTATGGGCACAAAGTTTCGGGCCACGAAAATGATTTTAATGGCCAATCTATCGTCGCTTTATAGCCGCCATAACGGAGCAATAATTTTTAAAGAAGGTACATACCTAGTCTCTTTGCACTGATACATTACCATTATTGGGACAAAATCGAGTTATCATCATTAAAAGATTATACCAAATGTCTTTTGAAATTTATTTCGATTTTCATTTTAGTAAGAATTATAGCAAATTATAAATTTATATTGGTACCTAACAGTTAAGAAATAGTAGCAATTTGGTAATACCTACCGTCACCCAATTCGCGATGGGCGAGCCTCATGTGTGAGGAAAGACCCTTAGCTCAGCAGTGGGCTGTTATATACGGGTTGATGATGACCTAACAGTTAAGAAAGTGTAGCAATGGAGTACTAAAAGATTATGTTGCAGGCCTTTAGGTACTCAGTACATTTTACATTTTTTTTTACAGAACTCATTTAAATTGCAATAACATTTTATAGTTAACTCTTAGATGTTCAAAAAAATTAACTAGTGAAAAGCGGGTACATCCAGCTATGGAATACCTCTACCGATCCCCTCAAAGAATTGTAGTGAAGGATTATACGTAATGACATGAATCAGGGCTAGGCAGTGCCAGTTTTAGAACTACCAGCGCCCTGGCAAGATTTCAAAGGAATGTCTTATATCTACCATTCAAACCCAAACGAAAAATGGCAAGGGACAAAAATAAGTCACCATTTTTTTTTAAATAAAATTGTCCTTTTCTACCCATTTTATCGGCAAATTCTCTTATTTACCGTGAAAACTATTCCCTGAAGTTTTTGAAAAACTAAGGTAAATGCCATCATAAGGCATCGAACGTGCTCTTCACGCATGAGTAGCGAGCTCACCTCCAACTGGGCTATACTAGTTTTTGAATTGGTTAGCTACCTACTTACATCTTTTATTCCTCTGGTACTGAACGCTTACCATGAATGTGGAAGATTAGGTAGATCAATAAAAAAGATGGATGCATTGTGTGAAGGATGATATGCGCAAGAAGAAAGTGAATGTAGATATGACATTCAATGTTATATGAAAGGAAAAGACATACCTCGCCGGCCGAAAAACGGAAAAGGTCTAGAATAGGTCTATGGAAAAAGGGCAAGAAAATTATGTTGAATATCCAAGATATCCACCGAACAATATTTTCCAGGTCAACCTATTTCGCAAACATAGTAGTGACCGCAATACCAAGACGCTATGATATAGTGCGAAGAAATCTCTGCACGAACCAATTTTATGACGCGAAAAATTAAAAGCACATCCGCCCGGCCCGCTGAAGCCATTCCCCAAAAATATTCTCATCCATCCGGCGAAAAGGTTATTTTTTAAATTAAGTTATTAATAAAGTAGCAGGGAAATGTGGAGCTAAAAATATCTTCCCTTACATAGACGAAGATGATAAGAATGTTGTCAAAATGTCTGTAGCTTTTTTTTTCATGTTTCCTCTTATTATGCATGTTTTTAAATAGGTATGTAAGTAGGTATATACCTATCTTATGTATAACTAATCTTATGATGTTAGTCTTACGTAAATAGTCACGGGCAGAAGTGAGTCTCCTTTAAGTAATTTAATACATAAATTCATAATTCTTCTTTGAAATGGTTTGACCGTTTTTAGTGAAATTTGGCAAGGTTTACAGATTAAGAAAGGACATACATATCGGACATACTTTTGATGTAAAGCTAGTCTTGCTTGGATTCAAACCCTGTGGATGACAACATACAACTGTAAAATATAGTACAACCAATAAGCTTTAAGCGATAGCTGCTTCGTTTTGGGCGTTCTATGTCCTAATATATTTAAATAGCTTTGGGCCTGTAAAATAGTAACAACAGCGTAAAGACGGTTGGAGTTTGTTTGGTATCTAGGGAAGGAATTTGTGATTTGAAGACATGTGAATCCGGCTTTGGCATCCAGTTTTACTTCAGTGAGTAGATGTAGGTATATTTCTCCAACAACGTTAAGTAATAAGTGGAAGTAGTTTAAAAGTCGTACTCTATAATATCTTCTTTAAACTTATCTATATCTATACTAATATTATAAGAGGAAAGATTTGAATTCTTGTATCTTTGTTACGAATAAACTCAAAAACTACTTGACCGATTTTCAACATTCTTTCACCAACAGAAAAGCTAGAGTATGCATGAGTAACACGGGCATATAGTATTTTACTCCCGTATTCCCACGGGAACGGGAACTACGCGGGTGAAACCTAGCAGAACCGCTAGTCTACAATAATACAATAGCGTAAGTTACTCACAGTCATCCATAGAAAAGTTAATGGTATTATTATTGTGATCATATTTCCGACGATTTAGATGAGAGGCGATTTACAGCATATTTTCAAAAAATAATTCACGAAATACTTGGCATTTTGTGTTGACTGCTGTCAAAAAACTTTTTATTCTGAAAGAATCTTGGACTTCTTTCAAATGCCTTGTATCAAACTTCTTAATTACATTTATTTGTTTAGGCTTTTCATAAATCTATGTACTCGTAGATTGTAGGTATTTCTGTTAGATATTTAATTTTAAAAAGTTAGTATTAGGTGTCTTAATAACATCCTTAATGAAGCCAAAGCAGTTATTCATAGGATTTCTATTTCTCAGTCTGAAAGTTGTGACGAATATGCTCCTAATCGGTTTAACGGTTTTCAATGAAAATGTTAAGAATAAAATTAAAACATTAATTTTAACATTTTCATGCGTGTTCATAACGGGTCAATAAATAAACAATTTAATTACTACTTTTCTGGGTGTTCACTTTGGATAATTAAAATATAATCGAAATGTAGATATTTCCGTTTCTTGGTATTCTAAGACAGGCAAAGAAAAAATATACAATTGGTTTATTTACAGCAAAATATTTTATTTATTTCAATTTCACATAAAACTTCGTACAAAATAACAACTTACTAGCTAATATATCTCATACGCTCAATTAAATATTTCTCTCAAATACATGTTATGTGCAATATATACTTAAATAACTACCTATAATAGGCACCACGTTGAGATAGATGGTATAAAATCTATACTAATATTATAAAGAGGAAAGATGTGTACTTTTGTATGTTTGTTACAAATAAACTCAATAACTACTGGACCGATTTTAAAAATTCTTTAATCAATGGAAAGCTAGAAGATCCCTGATTGACATAGACTATATTTTATTCCCGTATTTAAACGGGAATGTTAACAGAACGCTAGTGGACTCGATTCTGCAAACCACCTAAAATTCCTAATTTTAAGTTAGCCTATCCTTCTTTATAGAATACGGAAGAAAAAGGACAGAAACAAACCATAGATTATAGAGTAATGTCAAACGTGTAAAAACAGACTAATTTGATGTATTACCTGTCACTTTTATCCATGACCTCCTTACATCGTTGCTAAAATTGCTAAAAACGTGCATTCGAATGCGTCCATAAGGTTCAATTTTGTTATTTTGACATTTGTGACGTTGTAAATAAATATGGTTATTTCTGTCCCTTTCCTTTCCAAAGCGGTGGAAAAGAATAGAACTAAATTAAAATTAGAAATTTTCGGTGGTTTGCAGAATCGAGTCCAGTGTATTAATAAACATGATTTACATTAAAGTCTAAAAATATTTTAAAATATGTACAGTAAAAATTTGCATTTCCTTGGCATTGCGTGTACTTACCTTAAGAGTACATTATGTTTATCTACTTATTATTTATGATGAATATGATGATACTAAGTAAAAATCTCAAACATACATACATACGCTCACACTACGATTTTCCCCGACGGGGTAGGCAGACAATAAGCAATCTCATAGTGTCTTAAACCTGTTTTGTGATATTATGTCCCTGAGAAAATATCCTTAAGCTAAAAAAGTACAGGTCAAACTATGTTATTCAATATAGGAATTTTATCTACAGGTTTATATGGACAGCTTTGTAAAATATATACATTTTTATAACATAAATAATAAATATACATGAATACTTATCCCCGAGGGGTCTGGCAAAGCTACTCAATTTCTCGAAGTACCAATTTTTCAGCACTGTTTATTTGAACTCCCTTTGTCGAACAAGGTTATTACTACATATCTTATTATCTTCCAAATATCCTTTGTATCGAAAAATTGCTACGGTTTTGTAAATCAAATACACCGTGAGTTAAATAAAGTACATAGTCATGTATACATATATGAAACATAGTCCTGTATACAAGGTGACTGGTAAATCGAGGGAATACCTTTAGCATTTGTATAAAAAAGCACCACCTTAATTTTCGCAATTTAAAAAGTTATATTCTTCTGTTTTAATCAGCTGCGCGAGGTCAATGACCGCCTTCGCCGCGGCTGGCGGGCGGCGTGTGTGTGCAATACGCTACGTAGTATATGGCAAATTCAGAATAAATATCAATAATAGTATTTTAGAAAATTGCGAAAACGTAGTGTTTTAGTTTTATTTATGTAAACGTTTGCTATGTTTTGGGAATGTTGATCGGTTACTCTGTATTCCCTCGATTTACGAGTCACACTGTATAAGTGGCTATATATTTGTCGTCAGTGTATATGCGAAGGGTGTTTAAAACTACATATATCTTTCGTCACACACTTAATAGCACTTGTAATAAGGAACAATGAAGATGTTATGGTCTTTTACATGCCGTTGTAGGCGGGTCCGCCACCACCTTCCGGTACCACCCAGTTGATATTCTGCGAGGGGTCCTTAATATCGCAAGTTTTACCTGAAAATATTATATTTTTTTTAAATATGTTCACGTCTTATGTCCGAGGGGTTCGGCAGCGGTATTTTATTCCTATAAATGCCAACTTTTCACTAGTACATTTTTTTTATCTAGGATAGGTGGATTATATCTCTAGGGTATTATTACACATGCCTCTGAAACAATTCTGGGCCTGGTCCTCACGATGTTTTCCTTCACCGTCGAGCTTGTGATAAATATCTACGTAAGCTTTGAAAAACTCATTGGTACATTCCAGGATTCGAACCCGAGCCTCACTGATTTTCATCATGTGAAGCAGGCTCTTTAACCGTAAGGCTGTCACGGCTCTACATACTGAGCAGTAAATGTTAAAAAAGAAATTTAATAGTACTTACAATGAATACAGTTTTGTGCGTTGATTTGTAGCCTTTGACCGTCACCAGTCTCGAGAGGAACGAATTCGTAAACACCTGGAAGAAATTTTCAGAATAAATTAATTATAACAAAATCAGCCCCTATATTGAATAAAAAGAATTTCGAGTTTTTTTTTCTGCATTTGGGACCAGCGACTCGTCGATGAATTGCATTGGCAGCCTATCTTCGTTCGTCGTTTAATATTTATTTAAGTATGTCTATCAGTTGTTTAGTACCCATAGTACAGGCCGTTTAGTTTGAGACTATATAACCGTGTCTGAATTGAGTCCCACCATTTATTATTAGTATCATCATCCCGGAAAAACATGTATGCCTTTATAATATTAGTAAGGATGATAATATTAGTAGGATCTTCACCTGCAGGACAGAATTTGGCTTCAGGGCCATCGAAGACCCCCAGGTTCCTCTTCACGGGCACTGTGTCATCCTGAAGAGTCAGGTGCGGAGGTTGGTCCGCCTCGTGGTTGGTACCTGCACAGAATGACGCTCAGTTAGTCAGTCAGTTACTACGCAAAAGTCAGGATTGACGCCATTTTTTAACCAACTTCAAAAAAAGGAGGTGGTTATCAATTCGACACGTATTTTTTTTATGTTAATTACCTCAGAACATTCGACTGTGTAAAGGGATTTGGAATATTCTTGGCTGAAGCTGGTGATTCCCGTGTGGTCCCATTTTAATTTGGTCCAGTTCCGACAATTGCATCCATGAGAAAAACCATATAATTAAGTCTTAAATTTGCATTAAACTTCTTAAAATTGCGACAAATGGACGAATAACTGAATAGCACGTCACCCGATTTCGATGATTCTTTTTTTAACAGAAACAAGGAAGAGGTTCTCAATTTGACTTAATTTTAGTATTAGTCGAGTAGTTTTTTTTACTCTTTAGAGTTATACCTATATATGTTATTTAACCTGTCGACCGGTTTTAGCATCGCACGGGTGCAATGTCTTTATAAATGTAAACTACCAGAGGAAATTCTTCAAATCCGTTAATTCAGACCAATTTCATTGTCAAAATGTGAAAGTGACACCGAGCAAGTTTAAACTTTCAAAATTATGTGACCACTCCTTTTGCATGCTCTGTTCACCTGTAATAAACTGTGCACTTAGCTATAATCTTAATGATTACATATCTGAGCATGATCTGGTGTAACAGTTGTTGGTGAACCAAATAAATAAAAGTATCGTTATTTACGAAAATCATGCATGAGTACAGCTATGTTCAGACCGGTAAACTATCTATTTATAATTGTAATCGTCTTTATTTGACATTTGTTACGCGATCAGTGCTTGCTCATCTTTCACTGGCTGTATTGACAGATGTGCGGAAGAGGCAACGTATGTCAAAATGAAGACGATTGCGATTACAATTATAAATAGACAATACGGCCTCAGATCAGTAACCTGTCAACGCCACCGAAGACAGCAGATCGAAGGTGATGACTCCGTCTGGTTTGGGGTACTCGATGGGCTGACTTTCTTTAGCGGGCTTCAGTCTAGCGTGGTCCGCGCCTGAAACGTCAGTTATTAATCGGTAAAAATGCTATAACAGCTGCTGTTTCCATTCAGCCAACCTCCATGGACGAGTTTAGAGTCCCTTGTTATTAGACTACTGAAGTTTATAAGTCTATTATTTTTACCTACAGAAATAAATGAATTTTGATTGATTTGATTGTCCAATTAAATCAATCCATTACTCTTCCCGCCTCTACCTCAAGAACCGTCTCAGTTAATCGGTAGAACTGAAGTTTTATTTAATAAAAATCACGACTTTGTTCGCATTAGGTATCGTTAGATACCGTCTTTATCTCCGCAGTATCATAGGTTTTATTTTGTACATAACTAAACTACATCAAGAGGAAGGTGATGTTTTTAAAATATTTGCAGGGTGTTTCAGGGCGTACACAAAGTCGTTTTTTATTACCCGAATGCAGCAAAACCAGTAAAGGGGGGTTATTTTCTTTTCTGTTACTTTTGACAACATTTCAAACTAACAATCATCTGTCAAGTTATCCTACTAATATTACAAATGCGAAAGTGAGTTAGTTTGTTAGGCTTTCACGCCTAAACTACTATACCGATTTTAAAAATGCTAACACCATCGGAAAGCTACATTATCAGTTAGTAACAAAGGCTGTATTTTCAGCCGTATTCCCACAGGAACGGGAACTACGCGGGTGAAACCTAATACCTAATACTACTATGAAGGAGCGGAGGTGGAATGCTCCTCCATCGTAAAAAGGAAGATCTTCCGCCAGGCGAGGTGATCGTGCCGAGGGATCGTCCAACGATTGATGTTGGACAGTTGTATTTATACAAACTCATTAGAAAACTTCGATAGCGCGGTTTAGAACTCGGCCGTCTATTGGCGCGTTCTATGTAGTGTCGCTACACTACTAAGGTCTTATGGATAGCCCTAAAATACTCACTGCCATGACTGAGAGTCCAGGGTTCTTTCCCGCGCAGTAGTGTGGAGAAACCAGAATACGCGATGCCCCCATACAGGCCAAGCTTTGTGTGGAACGAAGGCCGGCAGTTGCGGACTTGCTAAACAACAATCAAAATAATATATGTAAGTAAAATATAATAAACTAGCGGTTCTGCGCAGTTTCACCTGCGAAGTTCCCGTTCCCATGGGAATACGGGGATAAAATATGACCTATGTTACTCAGGGATATTGTAGGTTTCATTCGGTCATTATACTATGTAGTGATAATCTCAAGCCTTGTATCCCTGACGGGGTAGGCAGAGGTATTCAATTTCTGTTAATACCCACGTTTCACCAGTATAATTTTTGAACCCATAAACGTGATAGTGAGTGTCACATTTAGGAGTCCAAAAAATACGTAACGAAAAGTGAGTATTTCCAGTACCATATCCCTTTTATTTTATTCTACGGATAATTAGTCCGGGAACATATGTATTTGTTTTATTATTTTATAAATAAAAATATGTTAGTTGGTTGAAAAATTTAAATCCCTGAAAGTTTTCATCCGATTGTTGTAAAATAAAAATAAAAAAGACAACTACAACTCGTAACAGAATAAGCGCAATTCCTCATATACCCCAATTAGTATTTAATATAAATGGGTAACACTAAATTCAGCTATGCTAATTCATTTTTTCGGAAAAAATTAACACATATTAAAAATAGCTGAAATCGATTTAGTAGTCGATACTAAACAAACTAATTTCAGGAATTGCGCTTATTCTGTTACATAATGTATAAAGTTTTCAAATCACTTTCTATGCCACACAGGCACGCTATTTACCTTCAATTCCTTGTAAACATATGACTCTCTCAGCTTGTCCTCGTACTGAACGGGGACTACTCCCTTGTCGTGGGTCGCTTCTCCTGACAGAATGAGATCCATTGCTGCCTCAGCAGCCAACATACCTGGAAAGTTACAAATACTCATATGTATTTAACAAAGAGATTTAAATATAATAGGGCATAGAGGGGGCATTGGGAATATTTTCATACAAAACTTTGAAGCCTAAGTGTCATGTCCTTGTCATGACAGTTAGTATGAACGCGAGCTGTCATTCGGTCGAAATTATACTAGACTTATTCCACTTGGAATAACTTTTGACTTCAAATTTTCCTCGCTTTGTCCCCTCTATGCCTTATTATATTTTAATCTATTTGGTATTTAATAAATCAGTCATAAAAACATAGAACTCCAAAGAGTAAAAAATTTACTTCAACGGATAGCACTAAAATATCAGCAATGTATACAATATTTAGAAGTAGATTTTTTTAAAACCGCTTGACCGGAAGTATGACCTACTAAACAAAAAAAGGATCATCAAAAATCGATATTTTTGATGATGCTTTTATCTATAATTATTTCGTGTAACTTTTAAAAAGACAACTTACATACATAAATTGTGGGACACAATTTACACACGGTTATTCAGTCCCAAACTAGGCACTGTATTATGGGTACTAAACAATTGATAAACATACTTTAATAAATATTAGACACCCAGACACGAAGCCCGCATACATGTATTACACAAATGTTGGCTCCGAGCGATCGAACCCGCGACAGCGACTCAGAAGACAGAGTCACTACCAACTAAGCCAACAGGCCCGTCAAAATATGCAAAATAACTATAGTAACACTAGTAAGTAACATTGAAAAGCGATAAGACCGCCCAATGTACTTTAGTCAAAGAGATTAAAATATAATAAGGCATAGAGGGGACAAAGCGAGAAAAATTTGAAGTCAAAAGTTATTCCAAGTGGAATAGGTCTAGTACAATTTCGACCGAATGACAGCTCGCGTTCATACTAAACTGACATAACAAGGACATGACGCTTAGGCTTCAAAGTTTTATATGAAAATATTCCCAATGCCCCCTCTATGCCCTATTATATTTAAATCTCTTTGACTTTAGTTAATGTTCGTACCCATATTGTGTTGTTTTTGATGTAGAATAAAGAGTTGTTGTATTGTATTGTATTGGAATACTGACCGCTCTTCATAGCGTTGTGTGTGCCTTTAATCCGAGGCACGTTGAGGAAGCCTGCCGTGTCGCCAGCGAGGCAGCCTCCAGGGAACACTGGTTGAGGCAAACATTGCCATCCGCCTTCTACCAACGCTCTAGCACCGTACGCCACTCTGGTGCCGCCTTTACACAAACGAAACATACTCGTGTAGCTACATAATAACATTTTAAAAAAATGTAATGTAAACTAATTTTTATTTTATTTTATTTTTTTATGATAAAAAAGGGGGCAAACGAGCAGACGGGTCACCTGATGGTAAGTGACGTCCGTCGCCCATGGACACCTGCAACTCACGAGTCACAACTGCGTTGCCGGCCTTAGGAGGTGGGAATAGTGGGAGGGGCGAGGGGAGGGGAGGGAGGATTGGGGCCTCCGGTTACCTCACTCACTCAACGAAACGCAATGCATTGCTTTACGCTGGTTTTCTGTGAGGCCGTGGTATCACTCCGGTCGAGCCGGCCTAAGCGTGCCGAAGCATGGCTCTCCCACGTCGAAATAGATTAACACAATATGAGCAGTGATAGCCTTACGGTTAAAGAGCCGGCCGAAAATCAGTGAGGCTCGGGTTCGAATCCTGGCATGTACCAATGAGTTTTTCAAAAACTTATGTTCATATTTATCACTAGCTCGACGGTGAAAGAAAACATCGTGAGGAAACCCGCAGGTCTCAGAATTAATTCTGAGACATGTGTAACAGACCCGGTCCGGCGATGGGCTCACCACCTATCACGTTTAGGGGTCCAATATATCTCGTGAAATATGGGTATATCTAGTAATGGAATACCTCTGCCTACCCCCTCGGGATAAAAGGCTTGAGATTATATTATTATATTTATTAAATGTTATAATGACGTATCTATACAAATATTATAAAAAGGAAAGTTTAGATTTTTTGTATTGAATAGTTCTGTTTGTTTGTATTGAATAGGCTCTCGAAACTACTGGACCGATTTCATAAACTCCTTCAACAAACTACATGTGTCGCTTAGGAGTCTGAAAAGTACAATTCTGAAAAGTAGGTAATCCCAGAAAAGGAATACCTCTGCCAACCCCTTCAGTGTGGTTTTTAGTTTATTACTTGTTTGTAGTAGTCATTATCATTAAGAAAACCGATGAAATTCTAAACCCAAAAAACTCTAACGCCGATATGTTACTAAAATTTTTCATCTCTCCGGGCGGAAATCGGCAAATTTCGGCCCGCTGCGCTAAAAGAAGTTGCCGCTTTCCGTCTCCGTCGAGACACCTCGGGAAGTAAATAAGAAATGTCTCATATCACAAGTAAATACAGTTATTACAAACATGTAATCTGAGGTTGTGTGTAATATACTATTTTGTATATTATTATGTTTACCTTCAAACATTGGCTTCACATACGGATGCAGCTTGAACCTCTGGAACTCCCGGAACGGACTGAGGTAAGGGTTGGAGTAGTCGAGGCCCACTACGAAGCCCACTGCCACTAGTGGGGGCTCTCCTTCCGGCACGGCTAAGTGGTATATGAAGGAACCTCCATACGTGTTCTTGTCTAGAGGCCAGCCTACTGTGTGTTCTACTAGGCCTGGTTTATGGGTCTGAAAATATTTGAATGGTAAGATTTGTAAAACTCCCTATTAATCATTGTCACTGATAGGGTTGAATCTCCTATCCTAAGACACTGGATAGGTATGTACACACATAATGATTGTGCAATGTCTCAGGATAGGACACATACTAGGTAATATGTGTATGTATGTGTCTCAAATGTATTACTAACATAGATTTTAAGTTTCTTTGTAACTGACACCTATGGATAAACTTGTCCGGAATAATATAGAGTCAATAATATAGAGCAGTGATAGCCCGGACGGTTAAAGAGCCGGCCGAAAATCAGTGAGGCTCGGGTTCGAATCCTGGCATGTACCAATGAGTTTTTCAAAAACTTACGTACATATTTATCACTAGCTCGACGGTGAAGGAAAACATCTTGAGGAAACCCGCAGGTCTCAGAATTAATTCTGAGACATGTGTAAACAGACCCGGTCCGGCGATGGGCTCACCACCTATCACGTTTAGGGGTCCAATATATCTCGTGAAATGTGGGTATATCCAGTAATGGAATACCTCTGCCTACCCCCTCGGGGATAAAAAAGGCGTGAGATTATTTTATATTTATTTATAATATAGGGTCGAAAATGGCGTGAATTGCTTCGAGAAAAGGATAGTACGGCCGTGCTGCTTGTTGCTCGACTTGGCGGATTATTATTATTTAGTAACATTATTTAATGTAATAATATAATATTTACCAAATCAACTAAACTAAAGATAGTTTTCGTAGTATTTCTACACCTATGGAATTGCCAATAAATTCTGTAAATATTTTTTTGTTTCAATAGCCAAATTTACTATGGAAAATATAGTATTTAATTGCGTCACTTCCTAAGGTTTTGAAGGGTACAAAATTACGAATTACTTTTTTAAATGTTTTTTTACTTTGAAATTTTCTGTCATGTTTATTTATTATTCGATAGGTATAATAGATATTAATTTATCTGTGCCTGGGTGTTTAATATTGTTGTTCAGTACCCATAGTACAGGCTCTGCCTAGCTTGGAACTGAATAACCGTGTGCGAATTGTGTCGCACAATTTGTTATTATTTACTGTCAATTTACCTCAGGTTTAACTTCCCAAAGCTCTTTCAATCCAATACCGTAAGACTGCGGTTCACTTTTTTCCCTGAGATTGTATTTCTTGGACACCATCTTCGTGAGGTGTCCATGGCAGCCTGAAATAAGATTTTTTTTAGTCAGACAAGTTAATAGTAAATAAATATATTATGTACTGTCTTTCGGAAGGCACTTTAAACCATTGGTCCCGGTTTAGTTGTGTTTGTGCATAATGGTGTTAAACATGCCATTAAGTGGTTTGACTCTCAGTTAGACCAGAGATGCTAGACAAACACCGTTACATTAAGACTGAGAGAGAAAATTTACAGAAATGCCCCCTCCAATAACAATGTAGAAAAACCAGTCCCAACATCTGATTATGTCTCAGTCGATAGTAGATATTATAAAATAAGTGGTTTGAAAAATTCTGACAGATATCCACTAGCCAATACCGTCTTCCAATACACGGTGGGCACGTTGGGAAATATACTTTGTCACATATGAGGAAAGAGCCATTGCTCAGCAGTGGGCTGTTACGGGTTGGTATGATGATGATTATTGACTAGAACGGCAGTTTTTTGTATAGAAGAATTTGTTGGCTTAGTTGGTAGTGACCCTGCCTTCTGAGTCGGATGTCGCGGGTTCCCCGCTCGGGGCCAACATTTGTGTGCATAAACAATGTCTATTGGCTTCCTGTCTGGGTGTTTAATATTTATTTAAGTATGTTTATCAGTTCTTCAGTACCCATAGTACAAGCTCTGCCTAGTTTGGGACTGAATAACGGTGTGTAGATTGTGTCCTACAATTTATTATTATTTACTAAATCCCAGAGGAATATACACAAAATAACAAATCTATATATCAACTTCCTCATATCCAAAACTTAATATCGTATTGAAAAAAATATCATTTCTTGCAGGTAAAACTATTACCTTCAGCGAATATAGTGATTTTGGAGTGGAACTCCATGCCGCGTTCAAACATGTCTTTAGGGCTGCCATCTTTGGCGATGCCGACGTCCCCTGTCGCGACTCCCTTCAGAGAGCCGTCGTCGCGGTACAGGAGATCTGCGCCTGCGCATCCTGGCCACACCTGATTAAAAAATATATATCAAATCAACCATAACAGATGTACAGTCAAGAACAAATCAAGTTTTACATTACCAATTTAAGCTGAGCTCTGATTTATAATGCGCGACAATTTATTTTTTAGAGCGTAGAGCCCGTTCCCGTGGGAATACGGGGATAAAATACAGCCTATAATATGTTATCCTGATGTATAAGCTATATAACTGTAAAGTTTCATCAAAATCCGTTAAGTAGTTTTTGCGTGAAAGAGGAACAAACATCCATCCATTTTGCGTGAAAGAGGAACAAACATCCATCCATCCATACATCCATAAATACAAACTTTCGCATTTATAATATTAGTAGGATTGATAATACAGGGCCGGTTCAAAGTCCAAAGTGTCAAGCTTAGCGTGCTCTTGACTGTACATACTTTTCGTCAAACGTGATAATTATAATTATTTCTCTCTTTTAAAAATAAATGATCTCACGCCTTTGTCCACATGCACATACACTTACCTCAGAATTAATTCTGAGACTTGCTGGTTTCCTCACGATGTTTTCCTTCACCGTCGAGGTAGTTATAGTTATGTAGTTACGTAAGTTTTTGAAAAACTCATTATCACTACATACATGTTTCTTGTACTGTTACTTATTTGCATAACAAAGTCAGAATGAAAAATGTGTACCCACAGAACAAATAAATATATATACAGAAGGACAATATAAGAAGAGCCGCTATAGAAAAAATAAAATAAAAAACTTACGCCTATAATTCCCGAGGGGGTAAGCAGAGGTATTCCATTACTGGATATAACCACATTTCACAAGATACATCGGACCCCTAAACGTAATAGGTGGTGAGCCCATCGCCGGACCGGGTCTATTTACACATGTCTCAGAATTAATTCTGAGACCTGCGGGTTTCCTCACGATGTTTTCCTTTACCGTCGAGCTAGTGATAAATATGTACGTATATTTTTGAAAAACTCATTGGTACATGCCAGGATTCGAACCCGAGCCTCACTGATTTTCGGCCGGCTCTTTAACTGTAAAGGCTATCACTGCTCTTAGCCGCTATAGAGCGAAGGAAAAAAAAAGTACAGGAAACAAAAGATATTTTTGAAGACAGCTCATAGTTATCATAATTTGTTGACTCATACCTCGGCGCCAGCTGCCTCCGCTTGTTCTCCTAGCCATCGCACTAGATGGCCTAATCTCACCACATAGTTGCCATGGTTATAGTTAGGTAAACCTGCACAAGAATTATATATTATTGAACATACTCCTACATACTATTACATAAATAAGTACATATTATGTATAAATGAACAGACAATAAAATAATTTGAGTCTACATTGGAATGAACACCAGTGAAGCGACACTACATAGAACGCGCCAATAGACGGCCGAAACCGCGCTATCGGAGTTTTCTAATGAGTTTGTATAAATACAACTGTCCAACATCAACCGTTGGACCGCGGTCCCTAGGCACGATCACCTCGCCTGGCGGAAGATCTTCCCTTTTCACGATTTAGGAGCATTCCACCTCCGCTCCTCCATACGAGTCTATAATACTCATCAAGGCTTTTGACGTGATGACGTCTTATAAATCAATGATCGCCGGCTGCACGGACGAAACAACATGACTAATTTTCACATTCCGCCTGAGCTGAGCGTGCAAGCGAGAGCGCGGACCAAGCGATAGAGAGGCACAATCTTCATCAATGTTTTTCTATGACGTCCGTAAACCGACTTTACAGACAACATTTTTTTTGGCACTATCACAAATGACAATCTTAAAGTAAACTACATGTTTTTCAGTAACTCACCAGGGAACACAGGTATAGGAATCCTGCCACTTTTGGTAAGCAGACCGAACTTGTCCGATGTGACGGGAGTGTTCATAGGAGCCCCCTTCTCTTTCCAATCGGGGATCAGCTCGTTCAGTGCAACTGGGTCCACACACGCTCCAGACAGGATGTGACCACCGGTTTCAGCCGCTTTTTCTAGCAGAGTTACTCGCACCTCCTGAAAAATAAGTAAAGGATTCTTGGTCTATTTAATGCACTTAAAATTTTATCACCCGCGTTGTTCGCGTTCCCGAGGGAATGCGGATATAAAATATAGCCTATGTTACTCAGTGATAATGTAGCTTTCCATTGGTGAAAAAATTTATAAAATCGTTCTAGTAGTTAGTGTAGATTTATTACACTAGAATCTCTTGCATCTCTCAACATAGGCTACTAGCTTTTACCAGCAGCTTCGCTCGCGCACGTTTATTTCACCCCCTTAGGGTTTGAATTTTGCAAAATCCTTTATTAGTGGATGCCTACACTGTATAAGCTATCTATGTGCAAAATTTCAAGTCTCTAGACCCAGCGGTTTAGGCTGTGCGTTGATACATCACCACTCCATCAGTCAGTTTATCATTTTATAAATAGATATTTCATTCCCGTATTCATACTGGAACGGGAACAACGCGGGTAAAACCGCGCAGAATTGCTAGTATATAATAATAATATTACAGCCCCCTTCTCCTCTGCGATTTGTCTCGCCCTGATAGCCGCAGCCATGCCAGCCGGACCACCTCCAATGATGAGGATGTCTGTCTCCTCTGCTATCCTCTCCATGTTTATTTCTGAGGACAGAGCAGTGAAATTTATTTTAATTTTATGTGGTTACCTATAGCCAAAGAGATTAAAATATAATATTTAAATTAAATCTCTTTGCCTATAGCGAAACAGGCGACGCAATGGCACAAAAGTTAAGTTTCCAGCCCTCATTAATCTATATTGATGACTTATTCAAAGTTGTATGCAAAGAAAGGGAACTAGAAACTAAATCATTCTTATCATAAAACAGTGCATAAAGCTATATACTTTTTGAAAACAGAGGTTGTGACTTTTTAATATTATTGTCAAAAAAAGTAACAGCGATTGTTTTAGACTGACAGATTTTGGCGTAATAGTTTGTGGCAACCGCAAGCAAGGAGACCATATTAAACCCAGCATCTCGGACATGGAGAGTGGTCTATATTGTCCATGGGCAGACATTCGAATTTGTCTTATGTCTCTTGCATCTAGATATTTTTATATTATTATATTGTTAAGAGGACGCTGTAAATAAATATATTAGTGTACATATATATAAAGCCGAACTTTCCTTTCAACATTCAGCATCCCAAAAGTTCAATCAAACTAATAGTCTCCCATGCTTCTCCGCCAATTAAAAGAATTTGTAGAGATCTATGGTGCTGACTGTTAAAAGGACAGCACTTGTTTACACTCAGTGTCAAAAACGACGTAGATAAGAATTACACAGCAATTTTGGAAAATAATCTTATCTAGGTTATCCATCAGACTTACCTTTCCATCTCGGGTCCTTATCTCTCGGGTGGATCGTATAATGAGTGGTTATTTTAGGATATACATCCGAGTATAGCCTCCTGGCAGCGTTTGTAAGCCTCCCCACTGCCAAAAATAAAAACATACTTACGGTAAAAACTTAATCAAAACAAATGACAAAATAATTGAACTTTGAACTTTTATAGATCCAGACCATTGCGTAACTTTTGATGAATAGTATCTGGTACTCATATTCATGACACTTTGGTGGTTTAATTTGAATAAGTAGTCACATTAATCATCACCAATAACCACAAAAATCGAAGTTTTATCAGAAACAGCTGATTTGCTACGTCATTAAAAACAACCTTTGGACTGCAAGATTTTCATAAAAAGTTCACATAGAAAATATAAAACACATCTTTTTCATGGTATATATTTATAAATTCATTCAAAACAGACTTGAATTATATTTGAAAAGTAATTATTTACCCTGACGAGCCGAACTAACAAACGCCACCGCCATTGTTAAAAACTTAACTAGTAGCGCTTCGTTTCACACAGCAATCACTTTTTGATTGTGTTTACATACCAACGCCTTTGGCCATCAAACAAAGATGACAAAGTTAAGGAAATCTCTAGTTACCATAAATTTAATCTTTTATTACCGGATACCATAATGCATGTGTATGTGCTAAAAAGTGACTAAGATAGTCATTGTACGTACACCCCGGCCGTTATAACTTGACCACTCTGAAGTTGCGCAAATGGCTGCGCAGTAACATTTTTTAGCGACCATTTGGCGGTAGGAGGGGGTTTGCGCAGGCGAAGCCTATGTTCAGAGAAGCCAAGTTAAAACGGCCGTAGTATACTTAATTTAACATACAATCTCTAGAACGGAACGTAGAAAACGCGGGAATTTTCGAAATAAATTGTCGTTCATAAAGTGCATCGTCCTCTGTTTGATCTATGAGGGTCATCAATGATAACTTACTCTTATTTTGTGGATTTGATGGAGACACTATTAATGCTATCGAAAGGACTTCATTTGCACACTATGTCCCATTGTTTTCGAGTAGTTATGATGAATAATTTAACGAATGGTAACTCGAAAAATCTTAAATAATTAAAGTTTATTAAAGGTTTATGTCAATATTTCAGGAAAAACAAAACGATGTTTCTATGACAGATTTATGTCTTGACTAAAATCCACATAGGTACTTATGTACCTTTACCTTACATACAATAGTACCTAATACTTAGTCTGCGGTCTCATATACATTGAAATTCACCTTTACTCCTATACATTCATAGAAAAAAGTACGAAACCCTCTGTGTGGAGTGCGACATGCACTTCGCAGAATTTTATTGCTCCTGACCAAGATTCTTTCACTGTTCGACTCAGACTCAAAACCACCGTTGAAAACAATACCCACAAGCATACTATTGTTCATTTAGATTAGTTCAGATGTCATTTACTATCCCAGATTACGTTTTAAATATTTTTTCTACTGTAGTATATTAGGGAACTCGGACTTTAGTTATCTTAGTATTTTTAATAGTGCTACCGGTGTTAAAGGGGTAGTTCACAGCATCGAAACTAAATTGCGAGTAGTTCATTGATTATCCTAAAACACCATGTATTTCGGTTTTCACTTGACAATTACAGCAAAATTTAAAAATAATAAAAAATGTTTTCTATTTGAGTACTAGCATCTATGATGTCACACATTGCTACTTCAGTACATTTTCCAGAAAAACCGTTTTGACAGATTATAAAAAGTAACTGATTTGACTAGGCAGGACACTACCCTAATGTGGATATAGCACGAGAGATCTGAGAGGTTTGAAGCAAGTGGCAGGCTACCCCAAGGAAAAATAGGCGTGAGATTATGTATGTATTACAATGTACACTTAATAAAACACACACGAATTTATGAACTAAGTATTTATTTAAAAAAAACCTTAAGATAATAAAAGTAAGTTAGAAATACATAAACATTATTTATTCATCTAAATGGCTGTCTACTTCACGGGCTTCATCTGCCAGAGACCATCGTTGAGGTAATGACAGTTCTCTATGCCAACGCCTTTGTTAACCTTGGCTCTGAAAATAAAATTAGAATTATTGTATAGTATTCTAATATCTGTGTTACATACATACATACATAAGGCTCACGCCATTGTCCCACAGGGGTAGGCAGAGACGACGGATCGCCACTTTGCTCGATCTCTGCATACTTCTTTCGCTTCCTTCACATGCCATCTGTGTTATTGTAGAATAAAGTAACGAAAGAAGTTTATAGGGGCGAATGTTGAAGGGTGCACCGTGCAAGGAAAGAGGACGCCCCAGAAGGACGTTCACGGATCAAATAAGTGACGTCTTTCAATTTTATTACCTAGCTCATTTATTCTAATTTAGTTGTCGTTTCAGTTTAGAATGTCCAATTCACAAAATGTCCAACGGTTTCAATATGTCCAATTCCCAATATTTTCATTTCCCAAATCCTAAAAAAAATACAAATCTTTATGAATGTGGTAAGTTATTTCCATTACATCATCAATTGGGTGCTTTAATGCCTTTTTTGCTTCGCCTGCGCAAACCCTCTCGTACCGCCAAATGGTCGCTAAAAAATGTTATTGCGCAGCCATTTGCGCAACTTCAGAGCTGCCAAGTTAAAACGGGTACTGTATCTCGAAGCATTTCCTTCTTATCCTCCGACATAACCTCAAAATCTTACATGTCATCGGTAGACAGAGACGTCATCCCGACGGCCAAGGCGTGCTCCTTGCCTTCCGCCATCACGGCGACGACCTGCCCCTTGTCCACCTGCGACATCCTGGCGCCTGGTGACGTCAGACCTGGGCACATGATGTTGGCACCGCTCAGCACGAAGCGGATCGCGCCTTTGTCCACCTGCTGAAGCGGGAGGAAGAAGGGATCTGTGAAGAAACGAAGTTACGTGAAAACTTGGCGGTCAGGCCTCCATGACAGCATTACTGCAATTAGCGTAACCGCACAGCGCACCCTTTCTTAAAAGGATTCACCAATACTTTTATTGTTCTTATTATTTCGTTATTTTACTTTATTCTTATTTTCTATGTCTGTCTATATAGCACTACCTACCTAGTTTGTACTTGTGGAGACTTGTAATTAGCTAGTGATATTTTTTATTGTATCTTTTATTTATTTATTTATTGCAAATTACATGACACAACTATAATTATAAAATGACATGTAACACCCTGATAGGGCGCAGCAAAGTATAGGTTCTGAAGTACATATTATAAACATTCATAAGATTAAATCTATTACACAAAATTATTAGAGATTAAATTAATACAAATAAAATAAAGATTATGTTGGATACAATATAAAATAAAGTCACAGTAGGTTATTACAAATTATCGTCCATGTAATTCAGATTCGTCTATAGGCTTTCGTCGTTTAAGAATTCTTTTACTGAGTAATACGATTTTAATATTAACAATTATTTCAGATTGGTAATTTGCGACCGACTTGATGCCCTCCGGTATCCTGTTGTAGATTTTTATAAATCTGTTGAAAGGACTCTTTTCGAACATAGTCATGGTACTGGTATGGTCTTTATTATACTGATGTTAAGTGCTGTAAGTCTTCCTAAAAGTAAATTTAAAAATCTTTGTCCACGTGAACTTTGTTACCGCGTCCCGGGACTGTGCTTTTCAGGGATGAAAAGTTGCCTATGTTGTTCCTGATGATGATATCTACCACCCAAGTTTTATCGAGATCGGTCCAGCGGTTTAGCAATGATAGGACAAACAGTTACGTTTGCATTTATTATATTATCAGAGAAGGTCACCGTAAGAAGGCTCTTTTGCTTCGTCTACAACATATAAAACGTGTATATAAAACGGACCTGTTGGCTCAGTTTTATCGAATGTATCGTCTGTTGGCTTCGTGTGTGGGTGTTTAATATTTATTTAAGTTTGTTTATCACTTGTTTAGTACCCATAGTACAGGCCCTGCCTAGTTTCGGACTAAATAGCCGTGTGTGAACTAAAGTTGTGTCCCACAATTTATTATATTATATTATTTAAAATGGAATGTTTCACTTAAATGCACAAGTATCACTCCCGAATCGCAGACGTCTGGACACTCAAGTTTGACCGATACTTGTCTCTTTCCAATCATTCGCCCTGGTGAAACTCTTAGCACCGACCCCTCGACGAGATAAAGGGATTCACTTTTAATCATGAACTACTTACAACCCTTAAGCCCATAAGATAACGATTTTGTCTGCTCTGGAGAAGAAAATAATTATTAGCAAGGATTCACCTTAATCTTTTGTGCTGGGCATCTCAGGCCCGCAATATTTCTTACTGTATTTGTATACAAGTCTACGCGAAATGTAATGCCATGCAATTTCTATTGAGAGAAATAATTGGTTAAAATTTTCTTACATTACGGAAATTGTATGTTGCTTAATGGAGTACTTAACTAAGCGAGGTGTGTCGCTAGCTGGCTATGCGGAAGGTAATGGGTGAAATATATTTTAAGGGTTTTAATAATCAATATGACTTATTGTGTAGTTTGTAAAGCTGCAGGCACACACGCCATTAAGAAATACAGGAAAGAAGAAAGAAATATTTATTAGTCCTATTAATTAATTCTTCGAGCAATAAACTCAATGTAAATAGTTTAAAGCGTGGACAAAAGGGTCTTAGGCTTAGCATTGGCTGTGGACAGTCCACAACCGCTAATATTCTGCAAGTAACATGTACCTACATGAAATAAAAAGTAATATACGTTGACGTTTTTTGTCCAATTCTTACATTTGTGCAGCAGTCTGAGCGTAGGCATCCAGGGTCCCTCGCGGTGCCGAAAGAACAGCAGCTCCCCGGCACTGTTCACCATTATCTCGATGTGATCGTGGCTGAAAATATAATAGAATATAATTATTTTTCTAAGAAAATTACGAGCAGACGGGTCACCTGATACCGTCGACCATGGACATCTGAAACTCAAGAGTCACAAGTGCGTTGCCGACCTTTGAGGAAGGTTTGAAGGTCGTATCGGTCCAGAAATACCGCCGACGACAATTTGTTCTGTGCGTGGCAAAAATTTCCGTGAGAACCGCACAGTGGTGGATTGCCAACTATTTATTTATTTTGGACATTACAACAAACACTACATCTTAATGTAATGTAATGCTCTTAAGCATTAGGTACCTACTTTACAATCCTTATTTACGTATTTATACGTGTGCAAGTGATGCGGTACGATGGCGACACACTGATGCCAGTAGTCCGAACAATTCCTCGGAGCATTCCCCATGATACTTTTTATCGGATCAAGAAGTTGGTATCTACATAATATAAAGTCTACATACTTTATCTCAGGACATATTTACTCGTATCACTCTCAACGATGAAGGAAACATCACGATGAAAACATAGCATATGCTAGTGTAAGTAGTGTAACAACACCCTAGTCCGCAATGGGCTCACCACCTACTATCTCGTTTAGGGCTTCCAAAGACACAATCGGTGAAAATTAGGTATTTTCAGGAATACAATAGTTCTTAATAGAGATAAGCTTGAGCGTATTTTTATCTGAGTGTAGCCACGTAAAAAATGGAAACCTATTAAAAGTAAATTAAGATAAGTCTATAAAATGCCAATGAGCATCATTATTCATTAGTTTGTTTTGCAAACAAAAACGCGTTTGTGACACGCAAGGTAAACTAATTCGGTTATTTTGGGTACATCGTTAAACCTGTACAATGCAATTTCCGTTCAGTGACCTGATTAAGAGGCTGTTAACCTGGCAAACTGTACGAAACCGAAACCCGACTAGATAATGTAAACAGTTTATAGGTAGTTCTTACTATTGAAGTTTTAAAAAACCTGCCAAGTGGGAGTCGGACTCACACACGAAGGGTTCCGTACCACCGTAAAAACATGTTTTTTATGGATCCAATAAAAAAAAGCGTTTTATGGTTCTTTTTTCTAAAAGTTCTTTATCTACAGTAATACACATTCTGTGAAAATTTCAAATGTCGTTTCCTACTACGGTCATGAGATATAGTCCACTAACAGATAGACAGACGGACGGCCAGCAGAAGCCTAATAATAATTAAAAGGTCCCGCCGACACCTTTGGGGTAAAGACGTAACCCTATAAAGAGGGCATGCTTTTTGAAGTTTAGATTATTTTTAAGGAAGTTGTACCCACTCTTCAGCAGTGAAATTTCAAACCCTTCGCCGAACCGGAGTGATGTTGATGATGGAAGGGGTATCTTTACAATGATTTCCTTCACCGTCAAGCTAGTGTGTGTTTTTGGAAAACCCATTTACTTCACTCAGAATCGAACTTGAACATCATGATCGATAGATGGGGTCTATTTTTAACGGACTTTAAAAAAGGAAGGAAAAAAGGAGGTTCTCAATTCCTCACGTATGGTTTTTTGTATGTTAATCCATATTTCCGTCAAATCTGAAGCGATTTTAAATACATATTATTCTTTTGATAGGGTATATACCCCGGGTATATACTTACCTCAAGGGTGGTCCCTTTTAAATTTTGCGAAAATATGATGAAGAACTTCAGGTGGAGAACTGAACTCCTCGACTGACATCAGCAAAACAGTCGTAGTAGGTAATGGATGTTGAATATGCAAATAATAGTCTTTTAGTGGTATTCGTTGAAATAGTTTTTTTTTAATCTTGATTATTATCAACTAACCATTTAACAATCCTGAAAGTGTCCTTCTTGGGCAACACCTGGTCGATGTAGTGCTCGAGGTGAGGGTACAGCTCAAGCAGCCTGTTTCGGATGCCTTTCTGCACCGAGGACTTGAGCTGCTGCACTCCTGATATGCTCTCCTTCTCATCGAACCTGGAAAAGAAAGGGATGGAGATGTTAATAGAAGACCAATTTAAAACATGAACCAAATACAAGATTTTAGTGAACCCATAGGTGAAATTAAAACTTTATTATCATTATCATGATTAAATTAAATGTTCGCGCGAACTTTGCATTTCTATCTTTTCAAATTCTAACTGATTACTTTAAGTTTTTCTTTGTTACATACATACATATGCTCACGCCTTTTTCCCGAAGGGGTAGGCAGAGACAACAGCCCGCCACCTGCTACGATCCTGGCATACCTCACGTGCCTCATCCACATCCATCAATCGGTTCATACAAGCTCGTCGGTTTCGGGTACTCTTTATCTGGCTTTTTTTCAATACATCGCCGATCTGATCGATGTAAGTACGCCTAGGTCGCCCTCTGCCAACTAGGCCACTCACAATCCCCTTATATATTTGTCTCGTTAGACGCCTTTCATCCATCCGCTCGACATGTCCAAACCACCTGAGCATTCCTTTCTCAATCTTAGTCACTACATCCTCCTTCAAGCCACAACGGTCTCGGATTACACTATTCCTCATTCTATCAATCAATCGTACTCCACTCATGCTTCTTAGCGAGCGCATTTCTACTGCATTTATTCGACTCTCGTGCTTCTTCTGCCATACCCAACTCTCGCTACCATACATTAAGGTAGGAACCAACACCCCATCATGAACAGCCAGGCGTGCTTTTTTAGTCACTTTCTGGCTCCTCATTTCTTTGTTACATCTTAGCGTGAAATGTCCATGGGCATAGTGTTACTTAAGTTAAGTGAAATACATTATTCTATAAGAATTTTCATACACTATATGTACTGTTTTTTCTCCGAATAAATAAATAAAAATAAAATTCATAATGAAGTGAAGGAACATAATATGCCCAATTTCCAATAGTAACGATTTTATGAATATATTTCCCTGGTGAGCAAAGTATAGTAAATTGTAGTGTAGTTATTCATTGTAAAGTAAGGAGCGCAATACGCCAACAAACTGTTATATACAGTTTTGCGCAAATATTGTTTGTAAAACCCATAAAAATATGTCAATAAACTTTTTTATTATTACTACTATAATTCCTATATCTGATGTACACTTCGCGAAGCCAAATAGATGTGATGTGGATATAAAATATAATCACATGCTCGCTCGCGTTTCAAGGGCTTCACTTTTCCTTAGGGACGTTATACACTAATAGCGGTTCAAACCGTCAATTTTTCAACACATCACACAGGGCAGTAGGTATATTAATATCCTAGTAGATATGTGTTGCTGATATTTGACGTGTAATGGATAAGATTAGCATCGGAATGATCCCGTGGTAATAAAATCATACAACTGGTACCTCTAAAATGCGTATTATTTTTAAAAAGCGATTATAAACCATCGTGTCCAAGTTCAAATTGCCATTAGAATCTATTTGATAAAGGAGGAAAAAGCAGGAGTCTTAAAATCATAATAGGAATTAGAGGATAAATAATCGTAGGGCACGACGTGTGTAATACGTTCCATGAATTTGTTGTTGTTTGTTATGAGCCTGCCGATTGGGTCCATTTTGTATTTAGTGAAATGTTATGAGTTATGACTTATGAGCCAGCAGACGGCACGATAGTAATTAGACTAAAAAAAATTATTTAGTGATCTTTTGTAATGCCAACGAGTCACTTGCAGCAAGCAAGGCCAGACAGTGGAAGTTCCATTAATTTTAATAGTGTATTTGACTGCCTAGTCAAATGAGGTACCTATAAGATCTGTCAAAACGGAAATTTACTATGAAAAATGTATTGAGTATTAAGTTGTGACGACATCATTTTTAGTACTCAATGCGACACTTTATTAATTTGATTTTTTAATTTAAAATTGGAACGCATTTTGAGAGATGTTTTTGGATAATCTATAATTAATGGTTACTTGCAATTTAATTTCGATAGTCGATACCCAATTTAGTCATAAATTATATTATTGACGGGCCCGTTGGCTTAGTTGGTAGTGACCCTGCCTTCTGAGTCGGAGGTCGCGGGTTCGATCCCCGCTCGGGGCCAACACTTGTGTGCATGAACATGTATGTTGGCTTCGTGTCTGGTCGTTTAATATTTATATATGTGTATGTTTGTCAGTTGTTCAGTACCCATAGTACAGGTTCTGTCTAGTTTAGGAGTGAATAACAGTGTGTGAATTGTGCCCCACAATTTATTTATTATTATTATTATGCATCATCAAGCATGGTACGACAATGGTTTTGTATTTCGTCAAATGTTTGTAGGTAGAGCCGAGCGTCTTCCTCGATTGCATTATCGTGTCGTATCGTTTCTCAGCGTCACGTAATCGCACGTGACGCTGAGAAACTTTAGTATGTGGGTGGTATGCAGGGCTGGCTTTATCCATGCGGACGCTTCGGACATGTTTTTAGCGTCCTTTATTTACTGTACGTATGTACAGTCAAGAGCAAGTCAAGCTTGACACTACCAGTTTAAGCTGAGCTCTGATTTGTACTGCGCGCCATAGAATACAGGGTCGGGTCAAAGTCCAAAGTGTCAAGCTTAGCGTGCTCTTGACTGTACTATCTTTTCCGCCGCGGGCGCGTCGTTGCTCTCGTTTCGTATTGTTCCCATTCGCATACGAACTTAAGTTTTTTTGGGGTGCAATGCAACTACAACTTAAAAAGTTACTTGAAAACAAATACTTTTATTCCGTTACGAAGGGATTTCTCAAAGATAAGGAAATACATTCTTATATCTTCTTTTTACGAAATGCCTGATTCGATGTTCTAACTTAGAAAATCATGGAGGATTAGGCGCATAATGCCACATTCGCAAAATGACACATTCGATTTTCGCAAAATGCCACATTCTCAAAATGCCACATTCTCAAAATGCCACATTCTCAAAACGCCACATCGCAAAATGTCACATTATCAAAACGTCACATTATCAAAATGCCATTTTCGCATAATGCCACACTCTCGAATGTTTTTATTTTATTTATTTTTTAATCTTATTACGAATTACGCCACCTAAGAGCTACTTTATTACAAGCAATTTGTAGAATCAATGATGCAAAAATGAATGGAAATCTATACTTACATATAATATAATTAGGGGGGTTGAAAGTCTGTACATGGAAGATATTCCAAAAAAGTTTGTTGGGGATACCTACTTAGAATCAATAACAGTACATGTTCCAATAGTTTAAAAAAAAATCTGTTTGTCTGTTTATTTAATCGCGCATCAGTCCGCACCACGTGAAAACAGTTGAACGGATTTTGATGCAAACCTTACAAATCTGTGTGATGTGATTAAATGCTATTATAAGTATTTCAATTAAAATTACAATAAAACAGCTGAATGATGTAAATACAAAAAAAATATGCTTTTTGAAAAAAAGTTATAATATTTTGTTATTAAGTTTTTATGATTCTCAGCAGCATTCATAATTTCAGTTTACATTTTCAATTTATTTTGTGTTAAAATAAATAGAAATTTATAAATGAGATTAAATACATTCATACTAAAATTATTAAATTAGTTTTATTTTCTAATTTATAAATACTCAATACTCAATCATTTATTGCATCCCTTAAGTTTACAAGGTGGTCTTAACTAAGTAAGATCAATTTATGGACCCTGTACAGGGCACAGCAATAGTAAATCATCGGCCTACATACTGCAAGAAAGGGAGCTAGACAAGTATGGCACTTTGTTAGTGTGGCATTTTGCTACTGTGGCATTTTGCTGTGTGGCATTTTGCGAATGTGGCATTCTGCGAATGTGGCATTTTGCGAATGTGGCATTTTGCGAATGTGGCATTTTGCGTCATGTGGCATTTTGCGAATGTGGCATTGTGCGCCTAATCCATCATGGATCTTAGATTACAAACTTGAATAGGACTTTTAGAGTTTCTTAAAAAACCGAAAAATCAAGTATTTTAGATAACTATGTACCTACTTAGTTTCTTGTGTAATTCATAGGTACTTACAGCAATACACGACATACAACGAACTAAAGTTCAGGTATATAAAAAAATAAAAATCACACGCCTTTTATACCCGAGAGGGTAAATAAAGACCTAGAAATATTAAATAGTTTGGCAACAACGCACGTAGAGCTATTTTGTCAATGTTGTACTTCATAATTATTATTCATGATTATTCAAATATGCTGTAAATTTTCGCAAAGTCAACCTTATACTTATTATCATTAAGACAGAAAAGATAAATCCCTACTTAGTAGACGTTTATAAAATGTAATATTACCTATCTAAATTCGATTATTCGCTATTGAGAACCCTCGGTTTTAGCTTATGCAGTAATTTCGCAAATAACAACGTCATATCTTTGGAAACGTTTCCATAAACGTGTCAATAAATAGTGTACCTACATGAAGTACTATGAATGTAGGCGCGTCATATTTATAAACAGGGGCCAATTCTACTAAATGTCAACGGTTACAACTAGATGACAATGACATGGTCAGTCGATGGTGTTATTTGCTCTGAAAAGTGTCAAAATAACACCATTGACTGACCATTGACATCTCATTGTTATCCAACTATGACCGTTGACTCATAGCATAGCAGAATTGGCCCCCAATTAGTTGACCCGGCAGGGGTGTTGTCCGAGCTAATCCATTTATTCCCATTCCCGTGGGAATTTCGCTTTTCTGTTTTTTTCAGAACCCTTCCGCGAAACTAAAAAAATTAAATTTATTAGGGAAACGGTTTCTTCACAAACTGGGAAATCACTAAATCTCAGAAAGTATAAATCTTACCAATTTCAAAATGGCAAGGAAAGGATTTCCGAACATCCCATGGGAACAGGAAAAATGGAATCCACGCGTCAAACGCTGCTGGGCGCCTGTTAAAAATTCCTAAATATTATAAATGAGAAAGTAGAGCTAGTTTTAAATATATTCGAACCAAATCACAATATGTATGAACGAGGCCTTATGCTGCGCACGTGATTTCTCCTCGCGTGACAGAAAACGTCTCCGCGGATGTTCTAATAATACAGCGCCGCGGTGTGGCAGCAGGATACCGCTTGGGAGATCTATGCCCTATTTTCTACGCGGAGTTGTGAAATCGGAACGAGTTTAAAAAGAGTTTTCTTACCTAAAAAAAAACGGAAGGAATCACGATCGGGTCGTGCCTAATTTTTTTTAAACATCCTAACACTAGAAAGTGGTTAAGTATAAAGACGATGACGAGGTCGAATATAAATATTTAGTATAATAATAATATAATCTCACGCCTTTTTTCCCCGAGGGGGTAGGCAGAGGTATTCCATTACTGGATATACCCACATTTCACGAGATATATTGGACCCCTAAACGTGATAGGTGGTGAGCCCATCGCCGGACCGGGTCTATTTACACATGTCTCAGAATTAATTCTGAGACCTGCGGGTTTCCTCACGATGTTTTCCTTCACCGTCGAGCTAGTGATAAATATTTAAGTAGGTAGTAAAGACGAGTAAAATACACCCTTCTGTCTGATTGGGAAAGACATGGTTCCCTATCAAAAGTACCTCTAAATATAACTACCCATGGCCATAGATAATACAATTTTGACCTCGAAAGTCCCGGGACGGTACTTGGATAGTCTCGGGATTGCCACAAACAGGTCTAGTTTGCAGCACAGCTGATACCGCTCTTTGAAGTTTCTTCTAAAACAATTATCTAGCAAAAACTCAGCACTCGCCGATAAAATTAAAATATCCTTAGTGGAAAGTAGGTATATTAAATTATTTACAGAAAAGCTGATGAAAGTTTGTTTTTATCGGATTTGGAATGTCTTTACTTAATTCCAGTTTAACTTGTATCGAATTTCTCTAAAGTTTGCAACCTGACAGTTTCAGCACAATATCAAAAATTCAAGTGTTTTTACGAATTTCTTGGAGTGGGATGTCATGAGACATGTATTAGAAATGATGAGGAGGTTTATTCTGGTATTATTAAGTTGATTTCGAAATACAGCTTCCAAGTGGTCTACAAAGCAATTAGCTGAAACTATGTGTAATCTTTTCTAATCCAAGACGAAAGCCACAGACCGAAAATTTCGACATTTCTTATGTTCGCGTGACTGAGTAGGCCAGTAGTCAGTATAATAACAGGCTCCGACACTGCCTGCCCGTTGCATGCATGCAATAAAACAGCACGATTATATAGGTAGGCTCGTCATGCACTGGGTCGAAAATCAATTTTACTTTAAGTAAGTAAAAAATATAATCAAAATTATTTAAACAAACAATGAGTAAAAAAAGAGTAAAAAAACAAGTTCAATCTTCAACTTATATGGTTTTCTCATGGATGCCGTTGTCAGAACTGGACTTTCGCTTCTTTGCAGGGCTAATTACTGTAATTAGTATTCAATTCAAAGGATCAATATAACTATTGAACAACTCGGTAAGTTTCATAATGAGTCAATAAACGTCTCTTTCTTTATTGAGACAGTATGATACGTAATGGAGCATTGAGCTTAAAAGACCTCTGTGCCAATTTTCAATCAATCCCTCCAGCAGAAATTCTTATAGGTCTACACTGGCTAGCACTATTGGGGAAGGTAAGAATAAAGGTAAAATTTTTGTGTAACATATTATTAAAATAAGAAACCGAAAGAGAATTCAATTACTCAAAAGTTGTAATGCTTAGGTAGGTATACTCGCTTATTGTGCTAGATTTCGCAACGAGAATATATTTTTTGTGACAGCCAGAATTATTCATAACAGATAAATAATACCTCCAATACTATTAGGTATGTGAAGGATGACCTCCTTAAAATGATATCGTGTTAGATAAGTCGTCTAGCCATTTCTTAACACACGGATTGAGAAATGACTCAAGAAACTCTACACATAAGGGCTTTCGCAATCCTCTAGTGAGTCCTAATGGCATTAAGTCCTTAACGATTCCCGCAGGGGATTCTCTTGGGCATGACGTCACCACTAACTTATGGATCCTACCTTTGAAATCTAGTAAATGTTTTACGACGAGATTACTAATAGTACCTACTTAGTATAGAAAAAAAAGAGCTTATTTTGTATTTTATTTGAATGGATTAACTAAGATTATGAATGATGAAGAATGGGTTAACGAATGCGTTAAATTACAAATTTTAGTAACCGTTCTAAAATCTATCAAAATAAGTGGTGCTCACTACGAAGAAATTTTCGGAAATTACCACGGTAAAAACAGATTCAACGCGGGCAACGCCGTTAGTCATCAAGCCAGTATAATTATATTCTAGGTTATTATGAGGCTCCCTTGAATCTTCAAGCTCTCTATGAGACCACCCACCCAGACGCGTATGATATAATAAAGTATAACTCGATGTATTTCTAGCTTTATCGCATGAGTCGATTCGTTACTAGGTCAGTGCACTACACGCTCATATACACCAAGTTTCTACTAGTTATATTTCTTACCATCAATATCATCAATATACTGGAGTATAAGGTTATCATTGATGGTAAGAAAGATGCCTTATTAATGAATTGATGAATGATTATGATTGATGAATTATCCTCTAGGATAAATTATTAAACGGTAGTTTATAAATTAGAAGAGCAGTGATAGCCCGGACGGTTAAAGAGCCGGTCGAAAATCAGTGAGGCTCGGGTTCGAATCCTGGCATGTACCAATGAGTTTTTCAAAAACTTACGTACATATTTATCACTAGCTCGACGGTGAAGGAAAACATCGTGAAGAAACCCGCAGGTCTCAGAATAAATTTTGAGACATGTGTAAATAGACCCGGTCCGGCGATAGGCTCACCACCTATCACGTTTAGGGGTCCAATGTATCTCGTGAAATGTGGGTATATCCAGTAATGGAATACCACTGCCTACCCACCCCCTCGGGGATGAAAGGCGTGAGATTTTTTATTTTTTTTATTTTTAGTTTATAAATTATAACAATAACTTTGGTCGCTACTACGTTTGAGGTTCATTGGTGATCTTCATTCGATCCCATGTTTGTGATAATTGCGGAACTAAATGGCACATTTGACTTGTTCGTCTTTTCTCTAGTTGGCTCGCATAGTAGAAAGCTTTTAGGGCGTAAAAATCCACTAATAAAAGAATTTTCAAAATTGGATCAGAAAAAAAGGTATTATCAAAAGCAACGCCTGCCCGGCACCTGCGAGCCTATAAATCAATAATACCCACGTGTCAGTCATTATTTTAATTACGTAATTAATTTCCCATACCATGATCGAGGTTTGACTAATTAACCATTAAAAAACAGTATAAAGTTTTACATGATTTCGCAGAACGGGTGTTTCAGTCACTGTTGTAAATAAAACAAAGGTAGATGGGAAAATATAGATTACACTGTTCAAATAAATAATTAATTATCAGTTTCGAATAGAAGGAAAACTTACTCGGCTCTGACAATACTATGGGCAATGTCTATAAAAAATCTATAATACAAAAACTATTGTTTTGTTTAAATACCTACAGGTGCGTTTGTAAGAAAGTAAGTAATTATATCAAATAGTAGGGCACACTCCAGATAGTAGGGCGCGTCTACCCCTATTCTATAAATATCGCACCATGACCAAATGACCCAAATATTGGTTCTAGTCTGGATATTTCTGCGCCCCTCCAGGGTCTGCGAACTGTGCCTTATTGGCACCGCTGGGACCTAGTATTCTCACTAAACCTATTATTGTTGCTCTGTCCATTATCTACACTCATATTATAAAGAGGAAACATATTTTGTATTTTTGTATGTTTGTTACGAATAAACTCAAAAACTGCTGGACCGATTTAAAAAATTCTTTCACCAATGGAAAGCTAGAATTTCATTTCCCTGAGTAACATAGGCTATTATTTAATCCCGTATACCCACGGGAACGGGATCTATGAGGGTGAAACCGCGCAGAACCGCTAGTAATGAATAAATGCTCTCGAAAGCACTACAGTTCCAATTGTGATTTTCTCGTCCAACTTTAGGCCTTAAATCTTTTGCTCGAATCCCCTTGTGATTGCCGCTGCCGATACGTGGCCGCAATCAACACTGCGGCAGTAAGCTGTTTTCGGCTTTCTAACTTTCTGAACTAAGTTCACCATCCAGAGACGTCAGACGATTTAGTCATACTTTCTCCAAACACATTGGTGGTTAAATGCGCCCGCCCCCCCCTTGCACAGTGCCAAACGCAGGTTCGTTTAGTTGGGCTTTTTTAGAGAGTTGCGTCAATTTTACTTAGTAGAAGCGCTCGTATGACGAATCGAACGCTAATGTCAATACATTTGTCATTCTATTCGACTAATCTTTACATTTTACAACGGCACTTGGTTAGTCGGTATGAAACCTTTTAAGTCAGGACACCTCACATTGGGTTCGATTCTGCTTTACAGCGACTAAACTTATTTTAGTTTAGTCCCGTCTTTGTCTTACCTGAAGAAAAGAAAAGGGACAGAAGATAACCTGCCGAATTTAGTCCTGTATTTTACTCGTGACTTCTTTACTTATGCACTAAACACGTTATGAAAACCTTAATTGACAGGACTAAATATCTCCCGTCTCTTTTCTTTTCGAGGAGAAAGAAAATGACTGCGGGTTTCCTTACGATGTTTTCCTCCACCGTCGAGCTAGTGATAAATACCTATGTAAAACAGGCTCAAACAGGCTCTGTGAAGCAGGCTCTTTAACCGTAAGGCTCTGCACTGGGGGCCAATTCTACTAAATGACAGCGGTGATAGTTGGATGACAATGACATGGCAATGGTCACTCGATGGTGTTATTTGGCACTTTTCGTATTCTGTTAACTGTCAGTTTTCACAGTCATTCAACTATCATTGTTCACCACTTTTGGTATTTTACTATTGCTACCATGGAATGGCGCTGTCCAGTGATTGCTTTTTTCCCCTTATTTCAAGGCATTGGCAATTTAGCCATCAGCCCTAAACAAGACACGAAATTCAGATTTTAGCTCTGCTTCAGAGTCTATGCACAAAAATACACAAGTTTCTTCAAAACTTATCGAAACGTCACATATATATACCATAAATAAAATCAATCATCTAAAAATTTTTGTGCCGAAAACCCTAAATAAAACTAATGACACGCATGGTAGTAATAGTTATAATTATATGGTAGGCAACACCTAACGTAGTCCATAGTCATTCCATTGTAATGCCACTATGATTTTAGTGGAATACAAATGAGATGTCATAGTGCCAGTTGCAGCATAATGGAATGATAGTTCGATGACAATGGCTCGCCAGTGGATGACATTTAGTGGAATTGGCCCCCTGCTCTTTATGATGATGAGTAAGATCTTGAATGTTAATTTACTGGTCATCATCAGTAGTCTGATGTTGAGAGATAGCCTATTGAAACTGATAGTTTGAGCTTCAATCTTAACAAATCTTATCAATAAGAACGGCTAAGACCTAAGGGTCAAAACACACTTGCGGAAATTACGCCGCGGAACTTTCCGTCAACAACATACATTGACGTTTCACTTTAAAGATAAATGGATCTGCCTCCCGCGTCAACCGTCATGTATGTTGCTCACCGAAAGTTCCGCGCGTAAGTTCCGCCAAGTGTGTTTGCTCACTAAGACTAAAATATTATGGTCAATAAGGAAAACATGTTAAGAAATTAACATTTAATTACAGTATTTAGTAGTCTTTTGATGCTAAGATGTCTGGCGTTCGTCTACCGAAATTAATAAACCGATAAATTTTATCATACCAGCATTTTCATTTCGCTTGAAAACGAGCTCGACAAGCTATTTGCGTATCGTCCCTGACGCAGGCGACTAAGCCCCTTAATAATCTTATCACCCCCGAGCTTAGCTGACGGAACTTTTCTATTTGAATATTGAATTCGCACTAATACTTAGCAATGCAATCTCTATATAGCTTTGAGTATTAAACCAACAGGAGACGTCACGCGCACTAGTTTCTTAGCAAAAAAGTCTGCCAATTTCTGCGCGGGGGACGAGGAAACAAACACAAATAATGTTAAAACTAACGCATTTTTTGACAAAAAAATTAAACACTAGCTTGAACTAGATGCACACAAATACATTCACCAATCCAAGCACTCCGTGAACTCAAAAAAACTAGTTGTATTTATCAGGTATGCGTGTTGACCGACACTTTTTTTTGGCAGAGGGGAACGCCTGTCAGTGGCGTCTCCGGTTGGTTTAATACTCAAAGCTACATAAAACAAAGTCGATTTCCGTCTGTCTGTCCCTATGTATGCTTAGATCTTTAAAACTATACGCAACGGATTTTGATGCGGTTTTTTTTTAATAGAGTGATTCAAGAGAAAGGTTTATATGTATATAATACATGCATAATGTAGTAGAAAAACACTGATAATATCATATAAACCGAAACGAAGCGAGGGCGGTTCGCTAGTTATTATATAAACCTTCCTTAAAAAATATTTAACACACATACATACATACAGCTCACGCCTTCTTCCCACAGAGGTAGGCAGAGACGATGGATCGCCACTTTGCCCGATCTTTGCACACTTCCCTCGCTTCCTTCACATCCATAAGCCTTTTCATGTACGCTCTTTTATTCTTTGCACTCTTGACCCCAGATTTTAGAAGGACGTCACTAATTTGATCCGTGAACGTCCTTCTGGGGCGTCCTCTTGCCATGTAAATATTTAACTGATAGTGAAAACCGCCTCGAAGTCCGTTGCTTGGTTTAGGAGTTAGCGGACATATGGACAGACGCAAAACGCGACTTTATTTTACACTAGCGACCCGCCCCGGCTTCGCACGGGTGCAATGCTGGTACTAAAACCATCCTCTTGAATCACTCTATCTATTGAAAAAACCGCATCAAAATCCATTGCGTAGTTTTAAAGATCTAAGCATACATAGGGACAGACAGAAAGAGGGTAAAGTGACTATGTTTTATATTATCTATCTATATAATATAATATATAGTGACTATGTAGATAATAATATGCGAAAGTGTTCACTCAAAAACTACAAAATGCATTTTAATGAAACGGTACAGTACAGTATAGTTAATAATATATCTCATACTCGTACATCAGATTAATACATGATATAATTTATAAAGAGATTATGTTAACTACGGGCTTTGAGTATTAAACCAACCGGATACGCCAGTGACAGGCGTTCCCCTCTGCCAAAAAAAAGTGTCGGTCAACACGCATACCTGTTATATACAACTAGTTTTTGTGCTTGGATTGGTGAATGTATTTGTGTGCATCTAGTTCAAGCTAGTATTTAATTGTTTTGTCAAAAAATGCGTTAGTTTTAACATTATTTGTATTTGTTTACTCGTCCCCCCCCAGCAGAAATTGGCAGACTTTTTTGCAAAGAAACTAGTGCGTGTGACGTCTCCTGTTGGTTTAATACTCAAAGACTACGGGTCCACGGGGAACGAAGTTGCGGTCATGTACAGTCAAGAGCACGCTAAGCTTGACACTTTGGACTTTGACCCAGCCCTGTATTCTATGGCGCGCAGTATAAATCAGAGCTCAGCTTAAACTGGTAGTGTTTAGCTTGACTTGCTCTTGACTATACTATTATAATAATAAAACAAATTAAATTCGACACATGTGCCAGCCCTGGCTTGTGTGTAAACGGCTACAGAATGCGTTCAATGTCATTTAGAAACGTGTCCGGTGCGGTCACGTTTTGATGTAAAATGTTAACTAATGTCGCTTCATCGCTATGTCCTGCTTCCATCGACGTGTTTGTAAGACTCTTCGAGGGGAAATATTGTAAAAAAGCAATGGACACTAAAATTGGGAGATAAAATTGTAGAGTAGCTATGGATTGCGTAATTTGAGAAGCCTGCTTAGTGGATAACTGTTTGTTAAAATATATCTTTCTTTTCAACTTTCAATAAAACTGAATTGTGTATAGTTTATATGGCACATAGGTCACTCATGTACGGCATAGGTCATAATATACGAAGATATAATCATGACAATCGTGCCTGTGTCAAAACAAAATATATTATTGTTATTGCTTGTGAAGTTCCTGACAGACAATAACAATCTTACAAAATGTTCTTTTTTGTACAAAACAACAATAGAATCTACTACGATTTAACAATATTGTAATAATAATCTCGATAAATAAATAAATTAATTGTGGCACAATTACTAGGGGTACTAAACAAGTGATAAAAATATTTAATTCGTCGAGCACCGCGTGTTCCAATGGGCACCGTAACAATTAAAAATCAATTGTGACGACTAGACACGAAGCCAACAGATATGTTCATGCACACAACTGTTGGCCCCGAGCAGGGATCGAACCCGCGACCTCCGACTCAGAAGGCAGGGTCACTACCAACTGAGCCAACAAACCAATCACAAGCGACTGTGTCGTAAAATATATCGTAATGCAGTTTACAGCGGCTAACGCGAGTTCGAGATAACCTTGCACTTGATAAAAATAAGTGTACTTTTCCACTAACCATAGTTAGAGACGTCAATGTTTGTTGCTGCAGGCGCGGTCACAGGGGACATGACCCCCCCCCCCCCCAAAATCTAAGGTCAAATTGAAAAATCTCAAAATTTTTCCAATTAATAAAATAAATAAAAGGAATTTCTACGCTTAGGCGTGTTAAAACGTGGTTGAGAGCAAACATGTTAACATTCACCCGGAAATAGTACCAGACGTCTCAAATATTCGCTAATACAAAAAGATGACTTCCATTGCTTTTATAGGTAATCTATACATATTTAATAAAACTCTAGCGGGGCCGTGTCTGTACATTAAATATTTTTTGAAAATTTCAACGGTAGTGTATATAGTTATCGATATAGATACCGAAACACCAATTTTTGGAATTTTTGTCTGTCTGTCTGTCTGTCTGGTTGTGCACGCATCACTCAAAAACTACTGGACGGATTTTGATGAAATTTGATATGGAGATAACTGAGTACCCGGGTCAACATCTAGGGCACTTTTTATTCCAGGAAAATATCTCATTCCCACGGGAAAATAAAAAAACTGGTTAAAAAGAGAAATACGTACTACTCCGAAACGATAACACCTATAGAAACTTGAAAAATGGTATGAAGGTGTCTGATATGTCATAGGAAATTGGTATGAAGGGATTTTTGTAAATTCCCACGGGAACGGGAATAAACTAAATTCAAGCGGGAAAACGCCGCTGGGCACCCGCTATTTGAAATATGGTATGTAGGTGTCTTAAGTATGTCGTAGGCAACCACTATGAAGGAAATTTCGGAATTTCCCACGGGAACGGGAATAAACTAAATCCAAGCGGAAAAACGCCGCTGGGCACCCGCTATTTGAAATATGGTATGTAGGTGTCTTAAATATGTCGTAGGCAACCACTATCAAGGGATTTTCGGAAATTCCCACGGGAACGGGAATAAACGGAATCCGCGCGGGCAACGCCGCTGGGCATCCGCTAGTGTATAAAATAAAATTGTGTCTTGTGCAATAATGTGTTTATTTTATTCCAGATAGGTAGGTACCTATTTTTTATTAGTGTAGTGAGTGACCCCCTCCAAAATTTCAGGCTGCGACCGTGCCTGTGTTGCTGTAGCAGTTACGTAGAAAATTCTTCATAGAATTATTAGAACAGTAATGCCCCGATTCACCTTCTTACGAAACGGCATTTCCATACGATATCTGTAGTGCCCTTTCACTTTTTTCTATATACATCTGCGAGACAGGTATGTAGTTATCGACTTTGGTATCTAATCGAAAGAATGAGAATAGGGGCCTGATTGGTTTTAGTTTTCGATAGTCAGCATCTAACTCGGGTGGCACTGTTTTTATCCGCTTGCACCAGAAGGAAGGTAGTGTTTTAAATCTTGTATTTTATAATTAATGTTATTGTAGGACTCCAAATCAGGTTTCTATATTTTATTTATTTATTTAACTTCATGTACCAAGAAAATGTACACATGGCGAACTTAATGCCTAAAGGCATTATCTACCAGTCAACCATCAGGCTAAGCAGAAATAATATATATTAATATGTTATTTCAAGAGTCAAACAATACGCCTTGTATTTGTAAAGACTTTCTAACTGCTGATACTTAGGAAACAATATGTACCTACAGATCAATTTATATCATACAATGCAGATACTTTATTATGCTCATTTACACAATATACTGTTTTTCCAACCATTGCGAATCTAGTTGCATACAGAAACGCCACGACATTTTTATGCAAGACCGTAGCTACCAAAGAAAACAATAAACAAAATGGCCGCCAAACTAATACAGCCTTGAATAGATTACGATAGCTGCCATACATACGCGATATCGATAATTTGACTCGTATCAAGTTTTACGCCACGAATCTGGCCTTCCGATGTGGTTTTGTTACTGATTTCTATGTTTTGATATAGTCGATAGCGGTTACAAATACCGTACAGGAGCAGTTGAAACCAGGCACTAATAGAAACGAAAGAATAAATTATATAATTATGTCATTTCTTTATATTTATAAAGGTTATTAAATGTAATTCCTCCAAGAGGTACCTATATATACAATATGTAACAGAATAAGCGCAATTCCTGAAATTTGTTGGTTCAGTATCGACTACTTAATCGATTTCAGCTATTTTTAATGTGTTTTTTTTTATATTAATGTAACTTCGTACTTTAGTGAAGTTGAAATTTAAAATTTAGGTAGCTTTTAGGATGACACCCAACAATAAAATCATTTAAAAAAATTGTGCAACGTATTCCATGTGGGCAACGCCGCTGGGCGTATGCTATTATTTCTTAATATTTATACAATATGTAACACAATAAAGGCAATTCTTGAAATAAGTTTTTACATAATATTTCAGCTAGTTTTAACAAGTGTATTTTTTTTTCAGAAAAATGAATTATGTAGCTTTGCTGAATTTAGGGCTACCTATGGAAACCGTATATAGGTACTATTGGGTAGTTGACAGCATCCAAATTAAATTGCGAGTAGTCATACATTAAAAAGATTATCCCAAAACACCTCAAAATATGTATTTCGATTTTCAATTTACAATTATAGCAAATTTAAAAATAATAAAACAATCAAAAAAAGTGCTGCAATTGAGTACTACAAACTATGACGTCACGGTTTGCTATTTCAGTACATTTTCCATAGTAAAATTTCGTTTTGACAGATCGTAAAAAGTAACTGATTTGACTAGGTAGGACACAACCCTATTATTGCTCTTATTTAAGACTAGCGGGTGCCCAGCGGCGTTGCCCGCGCGGATTCAGTTTATTCCCGTTCCCGTGGGAATTACCAAAAATCCCTTTATAGTGGTTGCCTATGACATATTATATATAAGACACCTACATTACATACCATATTTCAAATAGCGGGTGCCCATAGCGACGTTGCCCGCGCGCATCCCGATTATTCCCGTTCCCGTGGGAATTTACGAATATCCCTTCATATGGGTTGGCTACGATGTATAAGACACCTTCACACCATATTTCAAGACTCTAGGTGTTATCGTTTCAGAGTAGTACGTATTTTTCTTTTTACCCAGTTTTTATATTTTCCCGTGGGAATGAGATATTTTTCTGGAATAAAAAGTACCCTAGATGTTGACCCGGGTACTCAACTATCACCACACCAAATTTCATCAAAATCCGTCCAGTAGTTTTTGCGTGATGCGTGCACAACCAGACAGACAGACAGACAGACAGACAGACAAAAATTCCAAAAATTAGTGTTTTGGTATCTATATCGATAACTATATACACTACCGTTAAAATTTTCAAAAAATATTTAATGTACAGACACGGCCCCGTTCGAGTTTTATTATATGTATAGAAATTTGGTAAGACAAAAGTAAAGTATGAAAGCGTCATTGTTTTTTTATATTTATATACTAATTGGGGTATATGAGGAATGGCGCTTATTGTGTGACACGTTGTATAACACTTGTGTCTCTCCAGCAAAAATATCGCGATTTCACAAAGATTTAATTAAAAGTTGTAACTGTGCTTCGTTATTATATAACACCGTTAATCCTCACAACCTCATTAAATTAACTCCGCATAAATAAATAATAAAAACCGGTAAGTGCCAGTCGGGCTCTCGTCGCAGGGCTCCGTACGTTTTTTATGAATATCTAGCATGAGTATTATTAAAAAAAAAGTTTTTTTGGGACCGCATACTCAGTTTTTTGTAAAAGATTTTGCGCATTTCTACAAAACTGGCATAGTTAGAGATAACGATATCTTTCCTGTAATGTTTTATCGACAAACGCTAAGCCACATACATTTGGAAGAATGGTCGCTTGAAAGTTCAAATTTTTATTGCCCTAGGGTCACCTAGTTAGAATAGAAGCCAGTAACACCGTCTTTTTTTCCCATTCCGATTCATTCATCAACACTAAATGGTCATAATCATGAAAGAAACACTTTTTTGTTATTTTCATTGTTACTATATGAGGCCTTTGTCGCCACGGGGTGGGAAAACATAGTTGCACGCAAAAATGACACGTCTTAGCTGTATCAGGCAGAACTTTTACTGTGCTATAATACACAGTAACAGAAAATAATTGTGACTTTTTGCTTTGCCGCTTTATTGTGTCGTGTTTTTTGTCATTTTCCATCATACGAGTAAGTTGAAAACTATGGGGCATAAAAACAAATATTTATCAAACTTTCTATTATGCAAAATGAAGCCCTTTCTTATTAAAACTTATTTTTATTTTTCAACTCCTTTTGATGTTAAAATAAAAATATTTTAAATTCTTTTTTTTGCAATATGTAAAACTATTCCAAATTACAAGTCGATAGAACTAGTAGTCACTGAGATAAGTCGCTGTTACAGACTTATAGCCAGACAAAGCGGCACCTATGACTCGATGTTTCTTTGTTACCACTTTGGCACGAAACCCTAAAAAGGTTTGTAGTGATATTACATTCAAACCAGCCATTTGTATAATAATAAAAATGGGCAATGTAATATTTCGCAAATCCAACACAGACTTACATAACTAAGTGTTCTTCATAAATAAGCAAATGAATTATAATTCAGCTCGAGTTATTACAGATTATTATTAGAGTTATTAGAGTTTATACACTAGAGTTATTTCCATAGAAATTTTGTGAATGTCTTCGGGTGGGCGTAAGAAGCCAAGCCACAGACACCACTCTAAGTATTTTTATATATTTTAGCTAAATTAAAAAATATATATTTTTTTACCATCATATTATTTAGGTCGCACTGTTATTGTAGAAGCTGTGGTAATATAAACCTACTATTGGTATTACAATTGCACGGACTTTAGGTAAACAATCGTCTTCATTTCAGACAATCCTACTAATATTATAAATGCGAAAGTTTGTATGGTTGGATGTATGGATGGTTGTTCCTTTTTCACGCAAAAACTACTGAACAGATTTTGATGAAACTTTACAGTTATATAGCTCATACATCAGAACAGCACATAGGCTATATTTTATCATCATATCAGTGAAAGCTGAACTTAAGTATTTCTTTTATATTTGGAAACAAAAACTTCACTAGTACCCTGTAAAAATAGAAAAAAAATACATACAAAAATAAATCAACATGGCTGCGGCACAGATATTAGAACAAAAATTACTGGCAAATATTTTTAGAAGCCGGAAGAAATACAATGTGTCGCGATTGTAAAAAATCTTGGCACGACGATGACCACAATAATTAAAAACTTCCTCCTAAAAACACCGGCCAAGCGCCCGTTTGGCCGGTGAGTTTCGGAGAAATAAAAGGGTTTGTATATAAGAATAAATAAATAAATTGTGGGACACTATTCACACACGGTTATTTATTCCCAAACTAGGCAGGGCCTGTCCTATGGGTACTAAACTACTGATATACATACTTAAATAAATATTAAACGACCAGACACGAAGCCAACAGACATGTTCATGCACACAAATGTTGGCCCCGAGCGGGGATCGAACCCGCGACCTCCGGCTCAGAAAGCAGGGTTACTACCAACTGAGCCAACAGGCCTGTCGAAACACATTAACATACACTCGTAAACATTACCCTAATTTTGGTTCAGTCGGGTGAAAATATAAAGTACCTACATACAAGACTTAGAATGAAACCGTCGCGCCCTTGAACTGAATCGATCTGTTTTTATGTCACTAACAAAATATATATACAACGAGCGGCGTTACTAGTTCTGCCTAGAGGTGTGGGAAGACTCACGCTTTCTACACACGAGGGGGTAGGCAGAGGTATTCCATTTCTGGAAATACCTACTGTTCACGAGTATGTTCGACCCCTACACATAATAGGTGGTGAGCCCATCGCCCGCCCAAGTCTTTTACACATGCCTCAGAATTACCTAATTCCTGCGAGTTTCCTCACGATGTTTTCCTTCGCCGTGCAGCTAGTGATGTAAAAATCATAAAAATCTGCTCTATTATTATAGCAGGGACACTGAAAGTAGAAATGAAGCGTAATTATTTATTGATAACCAGCGTCTAGTTTCTTTTGTAGGAGGGGCGAACAGTGATTCATGAAGGTTCGTGATTAGCTGTCCCCAATTTTCTTGTTACAGTACTAGCGGACTCCAGCGGATTTGTCCCCGTATTTTCCAGTAAAAACAATACACCAATTTGAAACATGTACCTACCAGATTTTAAGTTATACCGGCAACAATACAACCGCATCGAATTTGGTGCAGTAGTTTTTGAGTGATGCTCGACCATACGGATAGACAGACAGAGAATGATTCTTATGATTAGAGAATGGGTCCAAGGAATATCTCGTGAAAAGTGGGTATATCCAGAAATGGAATACCTCTGCCTACCCCGGGGATAAAAGGCGTAGGATTTTTTATACACTTTTTTTTAGAATGAGTCGAAAAAATATTGTTTTTGGCTTTTATTTCGGTTACAAAGACACAAATTCTGTTGGTCAGCAAATAAATAAAAAAAAGAAGTGTGGCACTCGGGGACTGCCGCGGTAAAGCTATTGCATAGCATTTTGTATCAACAAGACTGCCGAAAAGAAACGACGTTAGACAATGCACGGCCTTCAAGCCACACGGGTGTTATTTAAATGGTTAGCAGAGTATTCGTAGTGGTGGTAGTGGTAGTGGGAGTGGTGGTGGTTGTAGTGGGGGTGGGGGTGGGAGTGTGAGGGTGTGTGAGTGGGAGTGGGGGTGGGTGTAGGGTGGGAGTGGGAGTTGGAGTGGGCGTGGGAGTGGGAGTGGGGGTGGAAGGGGGTTGGGGGTGGGGTGGGAGAGGGAGTGGGAGTCAGAGTGGGAGTGGGACTGAGACCGGGACCCGGTCTCGGACTCGGACCTCCGTGCCCGTCAGAGTGGGGAGCGTGAGGTTTTTTTCGTTACGGAATTTCTGGATTCGGTCCCCGCGCTCAAGGCCCTCGATAGAAGCTATGCAATAGCTTAAAAAAACGTGACTCATTTTATGCCTAAAGCGGTAGGCAGTGGTATTCCATTCCTGGAATTACCTATTTTTCACCAGTACTACACAGGCCTCAGAATGAATGAATGAATATTTTTATTGCATGCATACACAAGTTGATATTTTAAATAAGTTAGCACTGGGGCATGATGCGCTAATATTAGGCATGCAATAATCAACATTAATTAATTACTATCAATTTAAATGATAAGAATCAATTTAAAACAAAATATAATGAGTTTTTAAATTAAAATCTTATTTAGCAAAGGGACAAAGGTTAACAATACAAGGTACCTAATGTGAAAGAAAACCTCTTATTAAATGCTAATTTACCAGTCACTGCCAAAGGTTAATTATGAGAAAAGGTGATATTAGAGAAAGAATAAACCAAAGTACAATAAAAACATTTTAAAGCAGCTAGAAAGCGGCTAGCTGAAATAGTTAATGCTAAAAGCTAAAACTTGTTTTGGTATTATAAAGTTAATATTATTAACAGATTCAACTTTACAAAGAGCTTTGTGAATGAATGGATTTAACTAAAAGCCTTTGTGTTATGCTTCATCTGATTTGCGTTTTATTTGTCTAATACAAACAGCGTATTGTTGAGCTAATTGAGTGTAAATCTGATTTCAATAATGCTATTATCAAACTGGATTAATTAAAGCCTGAGCTACTATAGAGGGAATTCCTAAAATGTCCCAACTGTTCCCAGTAGTCCTACCGAATAGTCATATCAATCGAACTACTGTGAATTCTCTCCCAATTGATTTACTGGTAGTAAAACTTTACTTGTTTTATTTTTTCCCATTTCTCGCCTTTATACCAGACTGCATCTGAACGAGGGTAATGTTTTACATAATGTACACCACATTCTATTTGTTTAGCAGTCTAAAGATACTTCAATTCAAGAGTTTTTATTGCCTTTTAAACGCGGTTGGGTTTCTTGGTGTTATAATAATGAATGATTGTCGTCCGTCGCCTACTTTGTTTTCTATAAGGAGGTACCTACATATTTCAGATTATGTTACATTAACATTATATAGTTTTATCATCACGAATCACGATTATCATCTCATTTAATAAATGTGTTTGTTTTTACCAATTCTCAGTGCTTCGCTAGTAAAACACTTTTACTTTCACAAGTTCTAATTCTTCGACATAACAGTAGCTATTACAATATTCAAATCAAACCCGATACGTATAATAACTATGCAAAATGTATTTTTATCTAAATTTCAAAGGGAACGACGGCGACAGCTTCAATTTACCTTTCAAATAAGCAGAGACCATATCATTTGTGCTACATTTGGTTACGGATTCATAGTAGGTACCTAAATTAATGGCTCTTTATACGATATAACATATATATATAGGTCTCACAATCTCTCATAATAATATAGCTTTGTTTGCTATCTTTTTTATGGCTGAACCGATGTTAGTGTAATTTCTCAGGGATATTGCCTGCGTATTGAGGAAGGGCTTGAAAACTAAAGTCTTCAATTAGCTCAGCGAGCTATGGAAAGAGCTACACTCAGAGTGTCTGCGAAGGATAGGATTCGTATCGAATACATCCGACAAAGAACCAAAGTTATCGACATATCACAAAGAATTAGCAAGCTGAAGTGGCAGTGGGCCCGCCATATCTCGCGAAGAACCGTCAACCGCTGGGGTAAACGTGTTCTGGAGTGGAGACCGCGACTCGGCAAAAGTATTGTACGACGCCCTCCGGCCAGATGGGATGACCTGATCTGCGAAAAGCTGGAGGCAGATACATGATGCGTCAAACCGAAGACAGGGCGCTATGGCGCTCATTAGGGGAGGCCTATGTCCAGCAGTGGACTAAGATAGGCTGATGATGATGATGATTGAGGAAGGACAAAATCTGTGCGGACAAAGTCGCCAGCAAAAGCCAATTTAAAACATCAGTAGCGATGGAGTATGTGTCGATCAATAAAAGGTTGACCTTTGATCGACTGCTTTCTTACTTAACTTCGATAACGCGTTTCTTACCCTTGAGACAGACACAATGATTGATATACACACACGGACTGTGAAGTCGACAGGTTGATTCAACGGGCTGTGAAAGTCAATGGTCTAAGAAACGACCAACCACTGACAAAGAATCACTAGAAGTCCTACGCATCACTGTATTATTGAGTTGTCTAATAGTAGAGGATTCCAATATAAGACGACCTTCACCGAGCTGTTTATTGGATGAAAAGTATTTTATATCAAATTTAATATCTTAAAAAAGATATCGCGAGTGGGTTGTATGAAAAAATTCAGTCCAGGATAAAAATAAAATTGTTAACATTGCACTGGTTTGTTCAATAGACAAATTACATACCAATTAAAAGTATGAAGTCTATAGAATATGAAAACAGTCTTGAAATTAATGAATTCCGGTTGTTAAAAATCAAAATATTGCTGCGAGTGATTAAAACGGACGACTGAAAAGTCTCAGCGAACCATCATTGAATGAAAGAGAGTACGCATGCTATTTGCCGTGAAATAGATAAGGATAGCGATACACTAAATATTTTAAATATTAAATTAATCATATCCTAGACTAAATTTTTTCAGGCTACCCACTCGCGATATCTTTTTTAACATATTTAATTTGATATAAAATACTTTTCATCCAATAAGCAGCTCGGTGAAGGTCGTCTTATATTCGTATCTTAGAGACACTCTTCAGAGAGAGTAAGATTTTGTATTCCATATATGGATCTCTATTAAAATCAATTAGATTTCATAAATGCAAATGCAAACAAGTATTATGTGTGGTGTACAGCTTCGTGAGCCACTGGGCCAGAAAAAATTTCCCGCGAGCTCATTGACCCCATACAATCTCAATTTAACTTCAGGATAATATTAAAATAAAAGGATAATAAATAAGACGTTTATTCATTAACACAGCGCAAAATATAACTATACTAAACTAAGTAAAAGTAAGTTCATCAAATTATGTCGATGAAAAGGCTAGTCTATAAGGCTAGTATTAGTGTATTTATAGCTATAAAAACAAATGAATGGAAAATACCTCATTAAATTCCACCGTCACGTTTTTATGCAAGATTTTTGCATATGCATGATTTTGATACGAGGAAACCGTTGCATTTTGTGCTTGTCCTTGAAAGGAAACGGTGTGCAACCGTAATGCAATAATTGCAAGCGAACCAAAGCAAAATGACCTGAATTGTAACGGTATAGAGTAACTTCTTACATGGAACGCTGTCCTGTAGCGTACCTACCATAATAATTTATTTAGTACTAGCTTTGAGTATTAAACCAACAGGAGACGTCACGCGCACTAGTTTCTTTACAAAAAAGTCTGCCAATTTCTGCGGGGGGGATGAGGAAACAATCACAAATAATGTTAAAACAAACGCATTTTTTGATAAAACAATTAAACACTAGCTTGAACTAGGTGCATACAAATACATTCACCAATACTAAGCACTCCGTGAACTCAAACAAACTAGTTGTATTTAACCGGTGTGCTCAAAGACCGACACGTTTTTTTGGCAGAGGGGAACGCCTGTCAGTGGCGTCTCCGGTTGGTTTAATACTCAAAGAGTACTAGCGACCTTTTGTTTGTTTGTTTATATAGCAACCTATATAAAAAAAGACGTGTGGCACTCGGGGACTGCCGCGATAAAGCTATTGCATAGCATTTTGTATCAACAAGACTGCCGAAAAGAAACGACGTTAGACAATGCACGGCCTTCAAGCCACACGGGTGTTATTTAAATGGTTAGCAGAGTATTCGTAGTGGTGGTAGTGGTAGTGGGAGTGGTGGTGGTTGTAGTGAGGGTGGGTGTGGGAGTGTGAGGGTGTGTGAGTGGGAGTGGGGGTGGGTGTAGGGTGGGAGTGGGCGTTGGAGTGGGCTTGGGAGTGGGAGTGGGGGTGGAAGTGGGGTTGGGGGTGGGGTGGGAGTGGGAGTGGGACTGAGACCGGGACCCGGACTCGGACTCGGAGTCGGAGTCGGACTCGGACTCCGACTCGGACTCGTACTCGGACTCGGACTCGGACTCGGACTCGGACTCGGAGTCGGACTCGGACTCGGACCTCCGTGCCCGTCGGAGTGGGGAGCGTGAGGTTTTTTTCGTTACGGAATTTCTGGATTCGGTCCCCGCGCTTAAGGCCCTCGATAGAAGCTATGTAATAGCTTAAAAGCTTCCTCTTAAATCACTTTATCTTTTAAAAAAAACGCATCAAAATCAGGGGCATAGGGTCAGACAGACGGGAAGCGACTTTGTTTTATAAGTAGGTACTATGTAGTGAAGTGATAGCCCGTTCCCGTTCCTATGGGAACACGGGAATAAAATAGATCCTCTGCTACTCATTAATAATGTAGATTTCCATTGGTGTTAGAATTTGTTTAATCGGTCCAGTAGTGTTTGAGTTTATTCGTTACAAAATTACAAATCTTTCCTTTTTACTACATACCTATACCCACTCGTATAATTAGTGAAGATGTAGATTTCAAGTTTCGGGATTTAAAGTTTCCAGCGTATTCATCCAGGTTATAAAGTATCTGGTGCCAAATTTTTGAACTGTTTTTTGGTCTGAGCTGTTTTTTCGTCATCAACATCCAAACATATAAACTTTCACAATTGTATAATTTTGAGGATACACAATAAACCTGAGGTAAGCCATTTTGGATCTGGAAAATTATAGTACCAGTTAAAGTGTTTTGGTACTTTTTGCTTGAGATTTTTATTGTAAGGTGGTGGAACACTTCGTGTGCGAATCGGTCTCGCACTTACCCAGTTTTTCAGTGTTTACATTTATAAAATCTACCAACATCTGTGTCAAGTCTCTCCTAAACCATAATCCTGGATCAGCCATTGTCCTTTCTAGCTCAACTAACGCAAACTAGAGCATTGTAAGAGACGCTAAATGGTGTCAGGCGCGATACCAAGTTATTGTCGCATCCAGCCGTGTACATACATACATCACGTAAGAGAAAGTAGGTATATCACAGCCCAGCACCGGCTTTGTAAAGAATACACGATAACGAAATCATGTTAGAGTCCATCCATTTAATTCAGCGGCCATTTTGTTTAACACAAATTCGGTCTCGCTTTGTGCTCTTTAGAAACCTTGTTCAATGCAAGACGTATTATGGTTACTCCCTCTAGTTACTCTATTAGGTCGCACAAATCCGTAGAAGACACAATGGCGGTTTTCTACGAGTCAGCGATGAGTTCAATAGGTAGAACAAAAGTACGTAATATACATAATTATGTTATGTACCTGTAGAAAATGGTCGTAGGTAGTTTTATTATAAGTGTTCTATCTTTTCAACGTGTTATTTTGTTAGGTTAACCCAAAATATAACCTCCAAAATCCTTCTGTTACTTATATCTGGGTTTGGAGTCGTTTTTACACGAATAAACTTATCAGTAAATGTACTAACAGGGAAAGTATGTACCTATACATACATTGAGATACTTGACACATGCAATAGTACTTAAATATTGTAGACATTGTAGTGTACTTATATGTAAAGTGCATGTGGACTGAAATGTATTTATCAAATCAATACATTATTCAGAAGCTTTTATTGTAAAACTACAGCGCACAAAATAACATTATCATAATCACTTTTTTGTCGGACCTCTAATCGTATCCAAGAAATTATTCATAAAATTAATTAAATAAGTAAGTATAATATTATTTTATTATTAATTTAGGAAGCAATCGACAATTCCTTTGTTTACAAATAATATTTAATTTTTCTTAGTTGATATTTACAAAGTCATTGTCGCTTTGTTTTAAATTATTGAGGAAAACTGAGTAATGAATGACGTACGAAACGACCACAGAAAAGATAACACTAAACCACATTAAACTACCTGAGAACAACTGTTTCGAAACAATAGACATGTGAAATGTATGTATTAACGAGATTGCAAAGGTGAATATCAAAAGTACCAAATGTGTACAGTACTTTTGATAATTTTCTCTATCACCTAAATCTCCACTGAGTTTAAAAGGCACTAAACAGATTTCAAATATTAACCACCTTCTGGTGTAAGAAAGTATTTTAAATCTGTTTAGCCCCTGTTTATTTCTGCCTTTGACACTCCGGAGATGAAGACGAAGCAAAGCGTTTAGTCTACAGGCTGCGCCAACATACTTACATTTACATACATCCAAAAATATTACAATACTTCTGATTCAGCGGCTAATAACAACACAACCCTGGACGGAGTAACAAGTGAGATCGATAAAATATGAATTTTTGAACATCGTATAAGCTTAAAGTATTAACTGTTATCAAAAGATTACGACATTACGTTAAGCACATTATTGCTGCAGCGAATTCATAGTTTAGACATCGCCTTTGAAACACAGTTCGTCACAACATCTATTCATTTTTTGCTCTATCTTTTCACTCTCCAATTAGAAATTTACCACTTCTCTGGCTTCGCTCGCAAACATGCCACTTGTGAAATTACAAACAAGTTTCGCCATAAATTTGCGGCGAAAGACTTCCTTGCGATAAAGCAATAATAAAGTAAAAGTAAAAGGCTTCAAAACAAGGTTGTTAATGCCAAAGTTGATTACACAAAAACAACAGACGTTAACGAGAAAGGGAAAGTGTTTTAAAAAGGCCAAGAATCTGCAGGAAATGAAAATGATAGTCGGAGATTAGCGAAGAATGATGACAGAGTATCGAGAGAGAAAACCTCAATTAAAATGGAACGAAAAGTCATATTCGTAATGATGAACTAAGAAAAGGGAAAGTAGGTGGAAGTGCTACATCATCATCCAACCTTGACACCACTGCTGTACTTTCCTTACACATGAGTAGAAGTGGTCTTAACCTATCTGTCCAAATTTGCTAAGCCACCCAAGAGTACACATAGCTTAGCGACATAGCGAAACAATGAAGAGCTCGCATTATAATGTCACTAGGCCGTCACGCCTCGCCCATTCACTGCCCATTGCTTCATCTTTGATCACTACTAACAAAACAGCATCGCAAGGCTACGGCGTTATCGTAACATATAGGTGTGTAGGAGCCCCAACAATTTTCATGCCTGACTAAACCATCTAATAAAAAACTTTGTAAAGCACTCGGAGATAAGTTTAATATTATCAACATTCTTTCGTGTTTTGCCTTCAAGTAATAGGTACTCGTAAACTATGTTAATGCCGTATACTGCTCAGAATATAAGTAGTCTCATTTTCTTCTGGGGTGCTTAAGAGCAGAAAAATGACTAGGTATAAGGGAAGACGGATATCATCCTTAATATAAATATGCCAAATAGTCAAAACTTGAACTACCATTTCAAGGGGACTGATACTAAAGAAACGTTCTACATTATAGGTTGATGCTATTTTGGCACGAATTTGGAGAGGTCTCTCATGTTTTTTTTAAAGTTTCCTTTTCCTGTGTATTTCGGGTTTTACCCTAATATGTATTCACGTTCTTTTGATACGACAATTCAAATCAATTAATCTTTCATAAATAGTAATAGTATAAGCTGCATCAATAAATATACACTAGGTATGTATATATGTTAACGGAAATGTATGAAATCCGTCATTGTATATAATTCCTAGGAAATGTATGTAAATCCTAAAATCGCACGGAAATGTGTGAAGTAAATTTTATTTTACACTTTTCCTAGGAAATCTATATATTTCCTTAATAGCAATCGGAAATGTAAAACATTTGAGATATTGATGGGTACGTACTCGGACGAGGGGAGCGTAGAGACAGCGGGACGAGGGGAGGGTATTGCTTCGCCTGATCCGGCGATCGCGCTAGTGCCGCGTAAACTGTCAGTGCGCACGCACGTCGCTATTGTTCAAAATGGCTGCCGAATCTCGCGTCGCGCTTATGAAAGAACGATTTTATAGTACTTTAGCGTCATTAAGATTGTTAACAAGCGCTAAGAACACTGCTTTTATTGAAGATGAACGTTATGAAAAGTTAATTGAAGAGGTTTCTGCGGCAAAAACAACTGCTAGAAAGACTTCTCGTGATTATTGGTTATTGCGGCGATACGATGTTCTTACCATTGATCAGAAAAGTAAGCTTATTTTTCCTGTTAAAGAAACAACAAGCACGATTATTTACTACGCTTGTGATAGCGAGTTATTCGACATATTACACGAGGCACATATTCGAAATGGTCACGGTGGAAGAGATCGCATGATAAAAGAGGTATGGAGTCACTACAAAAACATAACACGTAAGGATATAGAAACTTATCTTGAACTTTGTGAACCATGTCAACAAAAGCAAAAAAACATAAAAAAAGGCATTGTTGTGAAGCCTATTATATCGTCAGAGTTTAACTCTAGATGCCAAGTAGATCTGATAGATTTTCAGTCCCAGCCCGACGGTGATAACAAGTTTATAATGGTGTATCAGGATCATTTAACAAAATTTGTTGTTTTACGGCCACTTAAAACAAAACGAGCTGAGGAAGTGGCTCACACTTTATTGGACATATTTACTCTACTTGGTGCTCCTGCAATACTTCAATCAGACAACGGCAGAGAATTTTCTAACCGAATTATTGACAATTTAAAATCATATTGGCCTACTTTAAAAATTATTCATGGTAAACCCAGGCATTCGCAAAGTCAGGGGAGTGTAGAAAGAGCGAATCAGGATATTGAAAATATGTTGACCACGTGGATGCAAGATAATGATAATTCACATTGGAGTGAGGGTTTGAGATTTGTCCAACTGATGAAAAACAGAGCTTTTCATGCTGGTATCAAGCAATCTCCGTATGAGGCTCTTTTTGGGTGTAAAGTAAAAGTTGGTTTACAGTTACCCAATGATTTCACGCAAAATGTCGAAACTGAAGAAGATTTGGAGAAAATCATGCAGGACCTTACCAAAAAGGAAGAAGATTCCAAAGTCACTGCATGTGAACTCTCTAAGGTGAACACGGAGGTAGAGATAAGCCAAGTTTCTAACAACGTTTTAGATCAACGCAAAACAAACACGCAGCCTCCAACTTGCACCCTCCAATGCAGCGTCTGTTCACAAGAAACTACAGAAGCTCACACATGTAGAGAATGTGGATGTGCAATCCACGCTATTTGCGCTGTTGCTGAAGAATCAACCGTAGAAGGGTTTGGATCTAAAGTTTTGTGTCCACTATGTTCAAAAAAAGATAAAGTACTAGACAATCGTCAAAGTGCTAAGAAAAACCTACAACAACAGGCCGAAAAAATGCTGAAATTGAGTGAAAAAAAATTGGCCCCTGTACCTATTGGCTCTTCAGTACGAATTGCAGTTCCTGAGGTTGATAGAGCACGAGGTGATGCACGTAACATTATAGGTGTAGTTTTGGCTAAAACCGATAATGAGCTCTATCAAATTGGTACCAAGAATGGAATCTTAAAACAATTATATGCTCGATCTCAGATTAATGTGTGTCCAAGAGTTCTTCTTGATGCAGAGGATGTACCGAGTACCGAGATTGCACTACGGTCAGTTGCCAACCTACAATCTACTGGAACCGGCCAGGGATTCAAAAAGTGCCTTTGCAAAAAAAACTGTGCTACAGCAAGATGTCTGTGTTTTAAAAATAAAGTAATGTGTACTTCCAAGTGCCATTCGAGCTTACCCTGCAAAAATAAATAGCCTTATGGACTGACAAAATATTATGAAGACTTTCAGAATTTGAAAATAATTAGTTAATAGATAGTTGATTTTTGAAGCATTAATTAGTAACATAATATGAACATATTATGACTGTTACCCGATTGTCTCAATGAGTGCTATAATAAAAAAATATTCTCATTTTAACAACGTGTTTTATTACAGAAAGCATTTATTTTATAAATTTCCTAATACGATATTGGAATTCTATACAATTCCGAGGAAATGTACACATTTCCTAGGATATCTATGCATTAAACAGTTTTTCAAAAAATATTTCATACATTTCCTATATAGCATAGGAATTGTACACATTTCCTAGGATTTGTATACAATTCCTTGATTTAACACATTTCCGGTAACATATACACGAAAACATCTGCTTCTGACGCAGCTAAGTAGACAATCTTGAAAACGCAATATTTTTGTTCCAGATATTGTAGCAGCGCCAAAATATTACATGATTGATTATGCTAATGTACGTTTCCGATGGAAAGACATCCATCGCTATGTATTACTCGCTATTACTCTTACAAATATAGGCAACACATTATGGACTGATCGTAAAGTATGATTATGCAAATGTATATGGGCGCATTATGTCCAATTAGCAAAAATGTCCAACTGTCCATTTCTCAATTGGTCAGGTTCGCAATTGATCGAGTTCACAATTGGACAATGTGCGAATTAGACAATTTGCTAATTGGACATTGAAGATTTGGACATTGTGAGAATTGGACATTTTGAGCCCACTGGACATTTTGCGAATTGGACATAATGCGCCCAACCGTACTATATCTCGTGAAAAACTAAAACGTGATAACTAAGTTTGATAGATCACAGCTATAAACAATAACCTTGGCGAAGAATACGTCGTTACAAACGATCCTGCCATTAAGCTTAAAATAGAAAGGTGCTTGATTAAGTGCAAGGTACTGTTACAGTACAGAATTTAGTTTATCACTATCACTACATATTATAAAACAAAGTCGCTTTCTCTGTCCCTATATCTCTATGTCCTTATGTATGCTTAAATCTTTAAAACTACGCAACGGATTTTGATGCGGTTTTTTTAATAGATAGAGTGATTCAAGAGGAAGGTTTTAGTGTTAGCATTGCACCCGTGCGAAGCCGGGGCAGGTTGCTAGTTAATATTATAATTTATGTTGTTGTTCTATTAAGCATAAATTATGATTATCGTTAAGATGTTTATCACGGTACTCAATACCATTGAAACGAGCTAGCCGATATAGATTAGATTGATGGATGGATATCAATCCTACTTAATATTATAAACACGAAAGACTACTTAATATTAGGTATAAACACGAAAGTTTGTATGTATGGATGTTTGTTCTCCTCTTTCACGGAAAACCGACTGAACGGATTTTGATGACACTTTACAGTTATTTAGCTTATACATCAGAATAACACATAGGCTATATTTTATCCCTGTATTCCCACGGGAACGGGAACTACACGGGTGAAACCCCGGGGCGCTGCTAGTATGATATATATATATATATATATATATATATATATATATATATATTGTAAGACTTTGTATTTCTACACGTTCTATGACGAATACGAAATCTACTTCTTATCAGCACTTTGAGAATATGTAAAAATATTCATCGTACCAAACATCTGAAAGAAAAAGTGGCTTCTTTATTCTTTTCGAAGTGAAGTATTATGCAAATTCGAAGATTATTCCCTCAAAGGCTTCATTGGAATCAAAATATTTAATCAAAATCGCACAACAGTACCGATCCTACCGATCGTTGGACTAAACTGTTACGACTTTAGAAAGATTCAAGTTAGATACTGTTGAAAACAGATGCTGTCAGTTTTATGACAATAATGTCTAAAAAAAGTCTGTTTGTCATCTGTTTTAGACAGAGAATAACTGCCTAGTCTTTAAATATCGTTTTCAACACACTTGCTCATAAAGTGGCTCTAATTTCACTGCAATTAGGCACATAATGACACCTATAATCAAACTGAGACTTTTTGTTTGCTATTATTCACTAGTGAGTTATAGATTTTTTTTTTCAATTTTGTTGCTAGAGTTGCTTTGTTCTTAAAAAAGTTTCGATACAAAAAAGATCGTATTCAATCGTACTAATAAATTAATACACAAATATGGCTTGCTCATTTCATGCAACTTCGTATTTAAATAGATCATTTCAACTTGTACGTGTTTAATAAACAAAACTTTCACTCAAATATAACTTTGGTTTTCTCTGTAAAAACTTTAAATACCCCATTTTGTACGTGGCTAAAACGCTATCCACGACAAACCAAAGAAAAAGAAACCTAATTTTTTTAGTCCATGGCCGATCGCCATTGTAAGATGCGAGCGCATAGGAAAACGAGGCTGTATGGGCCTAGATCCTTTTGCCTTTTCCAAATTATATAAATAAAAAATTGGAAAACCAATTAATTTTCCCCGCCATTGCGAATGATTATTTTAAAATGATTTTTTAGTATTATTTATTCACAAGTGTGTTGAAAAACGTCGTATGATACACGTGTGTATTGATGATTACCGTCCTCGGCTCTCTTATGACCCTCGCCTACGGCTCGGGTCTCAATGGCGCCTCAGCGGTAATCACCAACTTTACTCACTTGTACCATAATGTACTATTTCTGGCCGTTAGAGTTATTATTGATACTATATATAGGTAAAAAATAGTGGGCACATTTTAAGTGGAAATTATAGTCTTATTGCTAAAAGGACATGATTTATATCTTTTTCTCCAGAGTTATACTAAAGTTAATCGCAATTCCTCATACACCCCAATTACTATATTAATATAAAAAAAATATTATTCCTTCAAAGTTGTGTCTAACCAATTTTCTTAAATAAAGAGCAATAATACTTAGTTAGTACAATTTCCATAGGTAGCAATAAATTCAGCTATACTAATTAATTTTTCGGAAAAAATTAACTCATATTAAAAATAGCTGAAATCGATTAAGTAGTCGATACTGAACAATTTCAGGAATTGCGTTTACTCTGTTACATATTGTATAATCATACTTGTAATCGCGTTCTCTGTGAAACGCGTTCACGGTTTCGGTTAAATTTCCGATAGCTCTAATTTCTGAGAAAATACGTATCTGTAGGTTTTTACGAGTAGAGCGGTAAATAATGGTATTCATAAAGAAACTGCGGATAACAGATAGTAATAAATAGGTGAGAGCACTCTATATTTCAGCCTAAGACTTGCAAGGCCAATGGTACACAAACAACTAAACATGTTATTTTGACTGCCGAGTACTTGGCAATATGCCGGATGTAGATATGAACGACGCATCACGTCGTCAACATAGACAAGATTGAATGATCTGTCCTATTATGATACGAAAGTTGGGTGTGAAAAAACCTTAAACTTTTCAATAGTCTAGCTAAGTGGCAAACGAAGGTGTCAATCGCTTAGCTGCCGTTCGCGTTGTAATACTAACTAAGAGCTACATGTCAAGGTTCTTTAGCGTCAATTTTACTTGGTCGCGCTAAGCCACGCGCATGACAAGTCTAGCGCTAACGTCAAACCCATAGTCATTCTATTCGTCAAATTTTCACCTTTTACAAAGGCACTTGGCTATAGGCCCCCTTGTTTACTGTGTCTCGCTTAAATAAATTTGACCTTGGTTTTAATTGTGAGCTTACGTCACAAACTCATGATAATAGGTCTAGCCGTCGGTGTAAACTGGGTCACACCTCAGACACTCTTAAACAAAAATGTATGAAATAAATTCGACAACGCGTACGGACCGTTTTAGATCATATTACGAAGGTTAAAGAAAAGTTTTCTTTCCACGCTTATATTTCACTTATAACTTTGTACACAAATCTTAGAAGTGGAATTAATCCTACTTCTAACTGTCCTATAGGCTTGAAACTTTGCATGTGTAGTTTGGATGACAAACGAAGAATTTATTATCATCAAGCTGATCTGATGATGGAGCTAGGCGGTGGATAAAGGAATTCCTCTATCTACTCGTCCTTTCGAATGTAGGCTCATTTGATTTGTTTCGTTCGACGAGGGCAATATACGCATTAAACTTGGTGATTTGGGTCTGATGACGAAGCTAGGAAGTGGATCTTTGACATTTTTATCGCGTAACTTACTAAACCGTATATTGTTAGTTTTGTAAACTATAAGTTATAATTATTTTTTGGATGTATTATCCTATACTCAGATAAATGTTCGCGATGCTTTGTCACTGTCGCTTCACATTTTCCGACAATAATGGGCGCAATGGCTGCTAATGAATCAATCCTTGGATGCAGGTGTCCCTCTATAGCTAGGTTACTGTAATTTTCTTTTTCTTTTTATTGTTATACAGTATTATTGCATTTTATTGGTGCAATTATTTGGTTATTTTTGTTCTACCCTCGACCTGACGGGCTATGTCAGACTATCAGCGGTTGTGGACTATCCACAGCCAATGCTGAGCTTTAGACCTTTTTGTCCACGATACATAACTATTTACATTAAGTTTTATACTCGAAGAATTATTATAGAACAAATAAATAATTCTTTCTTTATAAATGCAAACCGCTTTCAAAACTCATAATCTATGCGGATAGCAACAATCAGTAAGTACTTTATTTTTACACTATAATAAAGCCTATTCTACATTGCCAGTTACGACTCTATAAAATATATAGATTCTATTGGATTACATAACTCTCGCGTATTTCTTTACCAGCTTGTATTGGTTCTAATAAAATATTACGCTTCAGATATTATGTGAACAAAATATTTTGCCAGAACAAACAATACAATAATAAACCGTAGTAGTCGGGCTATCCGCCGTCGACTAGTGCTGAGTCACACATTGTTTAGCAGTCTGTAGGGACACTACGTAGAACGCGCCAATAGACGGCTGAGTTCTAAACCGCGCTATCGAAGTTTTCTAATGAGTTGGTATGAATACACCTGTCCAACATCAACCGTTGGAGCGCGGTCCCCAGTCACGATCACCTTGCCTACAAGAAGATGTTCCCTTTTCACAATTGAGGCGCATTCCATAAGTCCATCTACAGTATGTTCTATAAAACGGAAGGTTAGATCGGGAGATGTTTTTATGGAAAATAATAGTAAAAAAACTGTTCTTTTACGAGACAGACAGAGTTACTTTCATCATCAAGCCTAACAGCCCACTGCTGAGCTAAGGGTCTTTCCTCACACATGAGGAAGTATGGGCTTTAATCTCCCACGCGAGCCGACCGCGGATTGGGAGATGGTGCCACTTAAAAGTCAGAATTTTTCAAGCCACCCAAAGGTATCTGACATGGCTCAACGACTTCCACTGCGCGTCAACACAACGAAAACCGGGACCAATGCCTTCCGAAACACGGAAGCGCTCGTGAATCGTGATATAAATGCCACTAGGCGGTCACCCATGTTTTGAGTTGCTTTGGCATTTACAATATTAGTATCCATATTAATATTGGGTGTATCTTATACCTCAAAAACTTATAAATTGGTGAAGAACCCTAAATCATGAACAGGCATCATTAATTAGCATAAGCCCAATTTGAACAAACAGCTCTGTTTTCGTCAGAATGTAAAGTAAACGCTTCAATTAGTCTAGAGTTTTGGAGGGAATCCCACTTATATCATAATTTCGCTTTAGAGATTACAAGTTGAGTTTCATCCACGATAATGGCATTGTAAACTGTATATTATGAATGTTAACTAACTGTTTTAACGTGGGAGAGCCATGCTTCCGCACGCTTGAGCCGGCTCGACCGGAGTGATACCACGGCCTCACAGAAAACCAGCGTAAAGCAATGCATTGCGTTTCGTTGAGTGAGTGAGGTAACCGGAGGCCCCAATCCTCCCTCCCCCTCCCCTCCCCCCTCCCACTATTCCCACCTCCTAAGGACGGCAACGCAGTTGTGACTCTTGAGTTGCAGGTGTCCATGGGCGACGGACGTCACTTACCATCAGGTGACCCGTCTGCTCGTTTGCCCCCTTTTTTATCATAAAAAAAAAAAAAAAAAAACTAGGTATATTTTTTGCATTTAGCGTTTGATAAAATTGTGTATGATATATGGTGAATGACACAATATAACTAGCATTAATGTGTGCTACTGTTTGTAATTACATTCTCGTAACAGTAGGGTAGGCTTAGGACTGCCAGACCAACCACATAAGAACTGACAAGTGAATAAGAAAACATGAGGTTAGAAGACAGTGGGGCAAGGAAAATGCCACAGTCTGCAGTGCCTCGTTACGTAAACATGTTTATTAGTAGACAAAAAACCGGCCAAGTGCGAGGCGCACGAAGGGTTCCGTACCAGTATCTATAAAAACGTCAAAAAAAACACGTTTGTTGTATGGGAGCTCATTTAAATATTTATTTCATTCTGTTGTTTAGTATTTGTTGTTATATCGGCAACAGACATACATCATCTGTAAAAATTTCAACGGTCTAACTATGACAGTTTATGAGGTACAGCCTGGTGTGGTGACAGACGGACAGACAGACGGACGGACAGCGGAGTCTTAGTAAGTCCCGTTTTACCCTATGGGAACGGTAACCCTAAAACAGCAGAAGATGAGGATCTTTCTGCTGTTTTTGCTATATTTAGGCTCGGTGTCCAGCATAACTACACCACAAAAAGGTAATGGCATTTGTTTACGAATGGCCGCCTGCCGGTCGCCAACCCCTTAGCCCCTTTTCACACGATACATCACGATCGATCACAGATAATGAGGGATCTTTATAACATCAATAGAATCTAATACAATTATTTTAAAAACTCATATGTATGTCTATCCGTATCTTTGTACGCGAATCACGCAGAAAGTACTGAACGAAATTTTATGCGGTTTTGACAGTTGTATAGTTGTTAGGTCTGGTTCGGGAGCGTAGCCGAGGCCAACAGCCAGTTGTTTCCCGGGACTCGGCCTTAGGGCGAGAGGAGGAACAGCATGGGGTGTTTTTAGTCAGTGCAAGCCTGACATAACCTGGTTGTCGTCCCCGCTACCACCAGGTATGCGTAAGGCATTTTCGACGCATGCGAAAGAAAAAAAAAAGACGTGTGGCACTCGGGGACGGCCGCGGTAAAGCTATTGCATAGCATTTTGTATCAACAAGACTGCCGAAAAGAAACGACGTTAGACAATGCACGGCCTTCAAGCCACACCTCCGTGCCCGTCGGAGTGGGGAGCGTTAGGTTTTTTTTCGTTACGGAATTTCTGGATTCGGTCCCCGCACTCAAGGCCCTCGATAGAAGCTATGCAATAGCTTAAAAAAAAGGCCAACAGCCAGTGGCGTATAAAAACGTTTGGAAACTCACTTGAAAGCCAATCAAATTAAGTCTACCTCCGTATCGAGAATATGTGACATGCTCGGTGTAACTTCATAAGTATGGATGATACGGCCTCATAGTACGAGATCCGGCTGCTTTGAGTATTAAACCAACCGGAGACGCCACTGACAGGCGTTCCTCTCTGCCAAAAAAAAGTGTCGGTCAACACGCATACCTGTTATATACAACTAGTTTTTTGAGTTCACGGAGTGCTTGGATTGGTGAATGTATTTGTGTGCATCTAGTTCAAGCTAGTGTTTAATTGTTTTGTCAAAAAATGCGTTAGTTTTAACATTATTAGTGTTTGTTTCCTCGTCCCCCCCGCAGAAATTGGCAGACTTTTTTGCAAAGAAACTAGTGCGCGTGACGTCTCCTGTTGGTTTAATACTCAAAGTCCAGCTGAAAAAAAGTGTAGTGTAGGGATCGAGTTTATTCTACAAACCAAATTTTTACGCATATTTATGATTAGGAGAATATATATCTACCAGGGTATTCTCTATCCAAATATGGTCGGTAGTATTTTTTATAAAAAAAAATATTGATTTTTGCGTCGAAATTGCATTCACTTGTTTTTTACATATAATATAGTCCACCTCACGGTAGTTTACATAAAAACGCTGAAAAATCTGCTCAAAATCAGAGTCTTCATGCATAAAAGGACAATATACATAAATGGACAATATACGGATCGTAGGCTATTAGTAGGTTAACACAATTAAGACCACAACCTAAAGCACTAAACCTCGATTCAGCCTTTCTATAGTCCATTATCCGTCTCATTCTCTGGATAGAATAATGAAACCAAATGCCATAAAGTTAATAACCCATTTGACATTAGCCTCTCGATTTAGCTGGCTAATGTTGACACGAATGAATTAATGATGGTAGCCATTTTGGTGTGGTACTATGTACCATTTTGAGGTGGTACTATTTATCTCGTTAAAATAGCTAGGGTACTGTAAAAAGAAAAAAAATATTAAAAAATAACACATTTTTGATCTAAGATTACAGTAAAGACTGGGTCTAAGTAAACTTATGAGGGAATAGGGAAATAAATAGATATGTAACGTAGGTGTACCTTTCTGTTAGTTAGGGACAAAATTTTTGATCCAAATTGAAAGGAAGATGCTGCAATGCGTCTAAATGCGTCATAAAATTTGCCCGTGCAACTGCACCAAGTTTGGTTTTAGAAAGCTACAGAAGAGTTACTACTATGAATGAAATGATTTTCTTTCATAGTAAACAACTCCTTCTATAGGCACCATTATTCATAACTATGATAGACTAACGGTGAAAGAGCCCGCTTCTCATAATGATAATCAGTGAGGCACGGGTTCAAATTCTGGCATGTAACAATGAGTTTAAAAAACTTACGTAGGTACATATTCCTCACTAGCTCGACGATGAAGGAAAACATCGTGAGGAAACCCGCAGGTCCCAGAATTAATTCTGAGACATGTGGAAACAGACTCGGTCCAGCGATGGGCTCACCACCTGTCACGTTCAGGTGTCGAATATTCTCGTGAAAAGTGGGTATTTCCAGAAATGGAAGACCTCTGCCTACCCCCTCGTGGATATAAAAGGCGTGAGATTATTGATTTTATTATTTTATTCATAACTATGAGGAAAGAAAACTCAAAAACTAAATAAAAAAAATTTTGGTTGATTAGGTTAGGCGCACTTAGGTCCTACCTGAACCAACATTGACATTGGCCGATCAATATTCTTTAGTGACAAATTAATTATTCAAACGAATGTCATCCAGTCTCGATCGATAATAATAAAGTTAATGCAATTTATTACTAAATGAAATGTTATTGGTAAGTGGGAATACCAGTAGATTGGTAGGTAGGTACACTCAGTAGGTAGGTACCTACCTATAATCCGGCCTGCAATACAGGGCCGGATTTAGGGGTCTGGAGGCCTCGATGCAACAAAGGAGCGGAGGCCCCCTCGCCCCAAATTATTGTCTAAATAAAATTTACAATTTTTTCAGTCAAGTTTTTCTATAAATAATTTATTGTGGATCCAAGTAGATTCTCTTAGTATTCATAAACATATTTGATTTGCGTACAAACAAAGTACTGAAGGTAACAGTGAAACAGCAAATAATAAATATATCAAAGGAAAAGATGTTTACTAGTGTTTATTAGTCGGAATTTAAAAGATTTTTTTTCCGAAGTCCCTATTGTGGGGGGCCCCCGTTTAAGGAGACCCGGGGCTTTCGCCCCGGTTGCCCTCCCCTAAATCCGGCCCTGCTGCAACAACATTCGCTTCCCCAGTGTTTCGGAAGGTACGTCATCGAATTTTTTGTTTACCTCAATAGAAATGCCAGCACAAATAGTTCATGAAATAGTGACTATAGTTTTGAGTATATGACCATCATGGAAATTCTTCCATTTGCCACTAAAGGATGTAAGTGTGTAGTAGTTTGGTATTTAACATTTTTTATGATTCTATGTAGTTTCTAAGATAGTTACGTTACGTGTGAACAATCAGTTCTTCTATTACAATAGTTAACGATGAGACATAATGAAAGGATACTGTGATACTAGTTACCTAACGTCAATTGTTTGACTAGAATGTAGGTAGGTACTTAACTTTTGTTTATTCTTGTCATAATCAGCAAAGTATGGCGATTACTACAGGTTTTTCGAAAACAAACCTATTACACCGAATACGACGTCATCAACCAGTTGAAGTCTATTTTTTTCGTAGTGTCCCAAAAGGTAAATAAATATGGCGTCTTTGACGTTTCCTACTAATATTATAAACGCGAAAGTTTATATGTATGGATGTATAGATGTTTGTTCCTCTTTCACGCAATAACTACTGGACGGATTTTAATTAACTTTACAGTTAGGTATATAGATTATACATCAGAGTAACACATAGGCTATATTTTATCCCCGTATTCCCAGGTAGCAATTTCCGACGCCAACCTTGAAATGACGTCTTTTAACAGTCATTATAAGTTCAGTCCGGCGACGGTCGTGGATGTATGTCCTACTGACGTACGGTTATCGACGGCAACAAGTTATTCCAGATGATGCAGTCTTTGGTGCACGTGCCAACGACGTACTTACATGACGTCTTTTGGATCCTTTGGTTAGGACCAGAAAAGAACGTTTCTAGAACATGAATCTGTAAACGTCTTTATGACGTACGCAACAGATCATTCTGGTACCATCCGAAAAAGTATAGAATACTGTAAAACCAACCATTACCGTTCGAGTAACCGAATGAATTATTATCATTATTATTAATCAGGCAAGCAGTTTACAACTGATAAAGCCTGTATCCAGGTGTTCTCCACTCAAGCTTTCTCATTACAGGATAGGAATTTGTCAAGTTTATTTTTAAATTGATTGACATTGGGTGCTGAGACTACTTCTTCTGGTAGCTTATTCCATGATCTGACCACTCTGTTGCTCAAAAAGTGTCTGTAAGAATTGTATAGGCTAGTTTGTGATGCTAGTAAAAAATGTAACGTTGGATGATTAATTATCTAAAAAGTTAATCCTATAACCAACACAACTTGAACTACCTACACTTTATACAATTTTCAATTAATAGGAGTTCTACTTATTTTAGTCAAATTCAGCCCTCAGTTGCTTGTGAGTGCTATCCTGCACCAGAAGACTGAACTGTGACTGTGACTGAACAGCAGCTACTATAGGTTTAACAAAACAATTCATGACTTCAAACCTCATAACTGCAAGCTGAAGTGTCACTAAACTTGTAAGTTGTACAAGACGCCTAGTTTGGTTAAGACACCACCTTTTTATAAAATATGATGGAGTTGACTTTTAAAAATAAATAGGTAAGTATATAAAAACTTGTCAATCGCATATTCTTATGCCGCGGTAGACGTTCACCAATTCAAAAATAACTGCCACGTACGACGTAGGTACCTACAGTAGTATGTTGAAGCTAAATTATGAAGGGCTTGGTTTTTCTAGAATTATGATTTTGAAAATCCATTGTATTTTTTTTTGTTTTATGATTTAATCTAAACGAATGTCCAAAAATTCTATACAAAAAAAGTTCTGAAAAAAGTAGGTAGGTAAGTATGTTTGTTGTAGTTTGTTTTTAAATTTTATTTATGATATAAGTTTTAGTTTCAAGAAGACGTCCTACCGACACTTACATGAGACGTTCTACTGACGTTTATGGTATGACGTGTAGCGACACTACATAGAACGCGCCAATAGACGGCTGAGTTCTAAACCGCGCTATCGGAGTTTTCTAATGAGTTTGTATAAATACAACTGTCCAACATCAAACGTTGGACCGCGGTCCCCAGGCACGATCACCTCGCCTGGCGGGAGATCTTCCTTTTCACGATGGAGGAGCATTCCACCTCCGCTCCTCCATACTGGTGACCCCTCGACACCTGGACATCAGCTCAACCTTCTGTAACACCTGGACTTCAGCGCAAACTTCAGAAGCATCATCACATCGTCATTACTCAATCACACCCATAACAACCTTCACTCAAGGTCAGCAGCAGCAGCAGTCGCACAGCAAGCCAGAATCAGGCTCATCGCATGAGGAGCATTCCACCTCCGCTCCTCCATAGACGTGTCACAGACGTTTATGGTGTGACGTGTCACAGACGTTTATGGTGTGACGTGTCACAGACGTTTATGGTATGGCGTGTCACAGACGTTTATGGTGTGACGTGTCACCGACGTCTCCATAAGACGTCATTGGGATAAGACAAATCCACGTCACTATAAGATCCTACAAACGTCAAATTTTGACGTCATCTATTTCAAGATGGACCTTAATTGGCCGGCGCTTCTACGTCATTTTGCTACCTGGGTTCCCACTGGCGAAACCGCGGGGCGCTGCTAGTATGACATAATTAGGTATAGTAGCGGAATCAAGGAAAACCATTACAAACGCAAGAATGAGTTTTATTATAATTTATTGCATAATCATATTTATTTTAAGTATACCACAAAAATGAGAAAACAAATAACAATTTCCCAAGAGAACTGCTTAGCCGGATTCCATCTTCAGTAAAAACATTTGTCTGTCCGAATATCTTTAAGGCCATGTGAATTAAAAACCATACAATTTTTGTGCCAGCTTATTATATTTTAAATTATGTTAGTCTTGTATTTATAACAGTGCAATATTATTTTAATTCACCCCAGGCCATAAAATAATAATTCACAAATAAAAAAAATCTCATCACACCGCGCCTTTCCTGTTGCCCTATAAGTATTAATAGTACATACAAAAAAATATGGAGTTTAAAATTTACATATTGTCTGTCTTAAGTCAGTTCAATCCCGACGATTATTTTATACGCCTATTGCCTACATTGAATTTAAGAGGAATGTGTTTTCATCCAACATTAAATCATACTTATTCAATCATGAGAGCATTTACATTTCCATAGATACTCTACATAAGACATTGTCTATACAATATTTTTACGAGATTTCAGAGGAAAATGTAATTGAAACATTTCATTTTGTTTTTATGTTAAATTTTCCAACATACTACAATATTTTTAACTTATGCACATTTTTTATCCATTCCAAAATAATATTTTTATGTAATTTAATGTACTTTTCAAGACAATAGACTTCAGTATTGAAATATACATTAGAATTTCTTTTTTTTTTACATTTTTCTTTCTCATAAAATTTTACATTTATTTGAACACTTACAACAATTTAGAATATACTTTCAATTTATTCATTACATCTAACTAATACAGACCACAGAATAACTGAAGATTATGTTAAATGATGAATGTTTTATAAATAAAATATGATATCTATAAAAATATAAATCAAGCTATGGAATGTAAAACAATAGGTACTGTACAAATTGTTTTATCATATTTAACATAAACCCGTCATGAATGAAACTATGATTACTTAATTACCTTTTATGAAAAATATATATTATTAACATAGACTCAAAAATAGAAAAATATATCTCAAACATTGACATAGAGATTTAATGAATGTTTAATTAAAAAGCAGGTAGGCTAATAAAATATTAGGGCCCAGAAATAATGTTTTGTATTGGCGAATTTTTTGTGAAATCATTATGAAATAAACCAAGTAAGATATTATGAGCCTCTATTTCAATGACCTGTCAATGTGATTAACTATGGAAGTAAATTTCTAAATAATGTAGACTACATAAATCTATGCAAATATCTACAACAGGAGATAATAAAGCTAATGCAGTTAGCAATCAAATCAGTAAGTAAACAATTTAAAGGTTTCAAAGTTTGATGAGAATTTAGGTAATTTTTGTGGTCCAACCTAATATCTATTGCCTAACACTGGTCTTAAAATTAGTGCAAGGAACATAGACAAAAAAGAAAATTAAGTACAATACATTTGAAAAAATAAGCTCATGTATTTTTAATCTTGAACATATTATCAAGGTGCCTCTAAAGGTGATCTATTATTGAAGACATGTTCTGTTCATTCAGTGCAATTAGAAACGAAAAATTTCCCTACAAAAACTATCACCCTAATTTAAATAAAAATTAAACTAAACACTTTGATTTTAAGGTTCCTATAATGATTAAAGAACCTATTTGGCCAACTGGCCTAATCTAATCATTAACTTACTAGCTTCAAACATCGTTATCTTTAATGACCTCATCAGCTTAACAACCCAACCTCCTGGGTGTTAAAAACTTTGTTACAAATGCATTATAATTAACTGTTTTAAAAAATATAGTGATAATATTGAATGTTTGTAATCTACTTAAATTTATCTATGGTCTACTATCACATTTGGTTCAGATGGGGCTAGAATGCGATGGAAGTTTGAGGCATGGAGCATTCCCCGACAGTGACCCGGTAGGAGGCAAGCTCACTGATCCCATGATAATGCACAAACGCTGCCACAATCACAAGGACGTGGAATATTTGGTGTGACTGGAACCAGATGTCGCATTTGCCAGGGAACCATCTCTCAGGCACTCTGAGAGCATAAAACATGGCACCCAAAATGTACAGCAGCCCCATTAATACCAACCAGCCAAGAGATGCCTTGCTGACCTGGCTGAACCATCCCTCGGTTATTCCGTAGTGAATTGCGGGCACAATACCCGACAGACCAAAGCCCATAAAAACTCCTGCTCGGAGAGGTCGCAAACGAGGCTCGGAAAATTTATCCCACAAAGACACTATTATAGACAATACTCCTAAGACTACAACTACAGATAAGTAAATTATTTTCGGTCTGTAGTGGCAATAGAAACTATAGTATAACCATGGAACAAATGAACCCATGATTAGGAGGGCTATTCCACAGTAATCCAACTTAGAAAACAGCTTTCCGACCATCTCCGAATGGCAGTACAGGGTGTGGTAAGCGAAAGAAAACCCGAGACATACAATAGCCCCAACAAAGAACACACCAAAAATCATCTTCTCCTGCATTTGAATCTCAATAGACGGACGAGATAGAAAGTAAATGGCTACACCAATAAAAGCTATGCAGCCTAGTAAATGGGTCCAAATATTGCCTGTTTCAGTGTGGATGCGGAAAATTGAGGCAAAACACGCGCTGAATGAGGGCAGCGGAGGCCTGTGGCCTTTGTGGAGGTAGTCGTTGTCTTGCAGCCAGCGGGGCAGGTGTCTGAAGTGGCACACGTTCCACGACGCCTCCCAGACCTTGCGGACGAATTCCTCTGCTTGCTCCGCTGCATTGTGGGCCAAAGCTCCGAGGTCGATCTCGTCGGATAGAACGCCTGCCTTCAGCACTTCCGCCATCTCCGCGTCGAGGAGATGTTGATCCTCAGGTGTGGAAGGCAACGGGCAGCCTTCCTCCTCCTCGGCGAGCACCTCGTCGAGGTCGTCCAACTGGGAAACGAGACTTTCTCCCTCGGGGTCCCATCCTTGCCGTCGCCGGAGGCCATCCGACGACGCGCTTTGGGACCCAGATTCCGATTCTAGCTCCCACATCGCTGTGCACTCACGACGCGCGAGACATGCGACCTAACGGGCCGCGGACAGTTATCCACGAGTTCACGTCCAAATCCAGTTACGTCACGGAAAAACGCGACGCATACAATTATTGCAATCTATTCTCCCAAAATTGGCCCCCACAGTGTTTATTTTACCATAAAAATGGCAAGCGCACTTAGCATTTGATCACTACAATTTAATGAAGACAAAGGTCTTTCTTATACACTGCACACTCAGCTAGAACAGCTGCGAAAAACTGTCGACCATCCGCCATTCACCAATTTTCCAAATGACTGTGTGTTGTGTAGGTAGTGTGCGTGTAGTGTATCTCGCTCGCTCGCTCACCATCGTGACGTGGTTGATTGTCTGGCCGCAAATAGTGATGTCCACAATACAATAAGTACTAGATACAAGGATAGTAATTGGGTATTTGCAATATTTTGCGTGGCGGCCCCAAAGCTCACCAGAAGCGAGACGCGAAACAAGACTAGGCGACAGTTAATGCATATCCGTGAGAGATGTACTCAGCTGTGTTTAATTGCAGAATAATTGGTTTAAGTATAATTTGGGAAAATACACATAATCTTCTTTACTGAAATCTAAAACTAAACATAAATACCTTAGTACAGCGAAAAACTAAGGGCTCAATACATATTCAATCAAGTGTGGCAAACCCCGCTGCGGGGTGCTGCTTACCCGCTCATATTTCGCGCCTATACACACTGGGAGACTGTTTTTATCTCTGTTTCACTAATTAAAACGTGTTAAGCGAGAAGGGAGACAGCTAGCAAGCCGTCGTTTATGTACTTTGTAGAGGAAAAAACCCACTTGAGGCTGTTTTAAAGATAGGCACCATTTTTGTTCTACTGTTAAATCTTTGATTGTGTAAAATATATGTATGAGAGTTATAGATATTGTGCTTTTTATTTGTAAATAGTATTATAAGGTTTTCATGAAAACGGTCACTAAGCTCAAAAGTGGTTTTTAAAAAAAATATAGTCCAAAACCTCTTCTACATTTAGGTACCCCGGTTATACCACCTGTACAACTTTATTACTACACAAATATTACAAAAGTACTTATTTCTTGGTAGCAAACTTAATTATAAAAACGTTCAGTTCGATAAAAGGGCTTCTGCTAGACCAAGGGATAATAAAATGCAGTTTTAGTGGAGGTTGGGCCTATAAAAACCCTTGAGTGTGGCGAACCCCTCTGCGGGTTCCACACTCAACGCAAATCGGCCATTTTGACTCCCACACTTGAGGGGTTATATGGTTTACACATTCATTAGTTAAAAGGCGATACTCTGACCGATTGTTTTTTTTTTATTTTATTGTTTTTATTTTTCTTCATAATTATTTAAACTAAATTGTATCAACCAATCCATTAATTATGCACATACTAACATACTTTTTTATAACATAATAGCCTGCGCAGGCGACACACTTTTGTCCCCGTATTTATTTGTCCGCCAAAATAGAACGCTTACAACTGTATCGAGTAACGCACACGAGGGATTAAAAGTATGACGTACAAAAAGTCCCCCGAATAATCGCGGACACCTAGGGGCGGTATAGGACAAAAAGAGACGGACATATTTTTTTACGAGGCGTTTTTCTACGTCTGCGCAGGCTATAATAGTTAAATTTAGGCTAAATCAGTTTTATTTTTATTAATTTATTTTTTATTTTCTTCTAAAATAACAATGAACTTTTACCTGCTACGTGCACAAATCAATTTCTTGAAACAGAAAGATCTTTTCTTAAATCATCTAAGACCAAAATCCGACCGAAAAATCAAGCGCGTGAAAGAGATGCAAAGATCTTCGTGTACTTAGTGTCGAATAGCATTTTTATGTACTACCGAATCTTCTATATACTGGCTAGCACTTGTTAGTAATTTAATAATAACCCAGGATCAATATCATGAGCTCTACGCCTAGCCCAGCTCCCAGATATGCAATATACTATATTAGATGGTGCAAGGACATCCCTACGCCGTCGCCATAAAGTATTGTGCACAGACCAGTAATAGGTATTGTGTGTCACCAGATGCTTTTCTGTGATTGGTCAATTTTCCATTACGTCAATAATATAACCAATTGGCAAATCTTTAGGAAAGATAACCTAAAAGAATAATCAAAAATATATTTACGAAATTATTACTTATGTATCAATATAAATAAATTGTACTCACTTTTTGAACATGTTGCTGAGTAGGGAAATCACGAAAAGCTGAAAGTTTTCACGAAAATATATACACCGGACAACTCACACTACACATTGAAGTTGTCAAACTTTAATAATTCTTGTCTGCTATTGGTCAATAAAATGTCAGTTCAACTCATCAAGGATGACAACATTCAAATACAAATGTATCCTTGATCGCTTTTTTTCATCCAATTCGTGCAATAAATGATGGCAACAAATGAGAAAAATAAAACGGTCTCCTTTCAAACTTGTTTATTTGCCATTGCTTCTCTAGCAACAGTTGACGCAGTAATTAAGGCACCTAAAATTGTGTTGAGTGAAGTCAACTAAAGCACATGGTACTTGAAAATAGCACACATAAAAAGTTATTTCTATGAGATAAATATGTCTACATTACTCGAAGTTTTAGTGACATGTGATTCTAACAATACATTGTGGACTTGCTGTGTTTTCGACCCCCACACCGGTACCAGTTTGATGACTTACAAAGGAGGTGGTACTGCTGAACAGAGGAGCCTTTCGTTCATAGGAAACGACTATTTAGCTGCTGTTGAGAGGACCAAGCCGATTCTGCACATATGGCCTTTGAATTCAAGCCAAACAGTTCAAGGGATGCGTTTCATTCTTCCTGGTAAGGCCAGTGCCTTGACTCTTTCTAAAGATGGATGTTACTGTGTCGCCGGCATTGAAGAAAAAATTTACTTATGGCAAATAGCTTCCGGTGCTCTCCTTACTATCATTAACAGGCACTACCAAAAGATAACACTTCTGAAGTTTACACCAGATGGGAGATACTTTGTATCGGCAGCAGAAGACGGTATGGTCATGGTCTGGTCACTAGCAACGGTGGCAGCGCACCCTGAAGTTGAACTCGTGACACAAACAACAGCCGGTCAGCATGATCCCGTTTACATATTTTCAGACCACTCTTTAGCAGTTACCGATCTGTGCATCAGTAAAACGGGTATGCATGGACGATTGTGTACCGTATCCAGTGATAGGACTTGCAAAATTTATGATTTGGCTTCCGGTGAAATGCTGCTGAACCTAGTCTTCGATGTACCATTGTCATCAATCACAATGGACGTATTGGAATTGAATATATTCGTAGGAACAACAGAAGGAAAAATTCATCAATTCAGCCTGACAAATCCACCAAGAAATCGGGACTTTTTAGTTAATGCTGAAAAAGACTGTCCTACATTTTCGTCCCATACAAAAGCAGTCACATGTTTGTCGGTGTCCCTGGACGGTGAAACTCTTATGTCCGGGTCAAATGACGAACAAGTTATATTGTGGCATATACGTAGCAAGCAACCTTTGAGGACAATAAGACATAAAGGTCCAGTTACAAATGCTTTCTTCACCGTGAATTTCCCTGCCATTTATAAGCAAGATTTTTCTCTGAGCATAGTTTTGCACAGCCTCGAAAGATCATTGGAAAAAGATGCAGATGATGTAATGGAGATTGAAGTGCTTGTACAAAAGAAGATTAACTTCTGGTCACATTCAACTCTAGACAATGATGAAATGGAACATATTGATAGCATTCCTAATAAAGAACTGGAGGATGAGTACAAGCAAAAAGAGCTGGTATTAAGAGAGGAATTGGATAGAATGAAAAAGATTAATGCAAATTTGTATGCAATATCCATTGAAAAGGCTTTAAATTCTGCTCCTTTAACTAATGCTGGCAATGTTAGTAATAAGAAAAAAAGAAAGAAAAATGCCATGAATTTAATTTAAAATAATCTAAATAAATATGTACGTAATGATGATATAAGTTTAATTTTTTTCATTTAGCAAGAGGAGTACCTATACTAAAGCTAGAACTACACTATGGCTTTATGTTGTGGCGCTATTTTATATTACTGGGTTTAGAAAGAGAAATACAGATACATTTCATAAAGATAAACCACATTTGTTGGTCTACTACTACTATACTCTTGGAATCTAGTGTAGTTCTAACCGTAAAATGAGCTAACAGTACTAAGGCCCTTACTACTAGGGATATTCGATATACATCGATGCATCGAATTCACTCGATGTTTACAATACGATACATCGAATCAATGCGATGTTTTGAAAAGGTATTGATTTACTCGATGTATCGATGTATTTTCATAAAACATCGAATAAGGGAAATTCGATAAAATGCGTGGAATCAAAGAGATTGAAATATAATAGGGCATAGAGGGGACAAAGCAAGGAAAATTTGAAGCCGAAAAGTTATTCCAAGTGGAATAAGTCTAGTACAATTTCGACCGAATGACAGCTCCCGTTCATACTAACTGACATGACGCTTGAGCTTCAAACATGCTTTAACGTTTTGTATGAAAATATTCCCAATGCCCCCTCTATGTCCTATTATATTTTAATCTCTTTGCGTGGAATGGACATTTTTGTATTGCCTCAAGAAGTCACAATCAAGTCTTTGGTAAAAGTTACTATCATTTTACTGTCGACAACCAAGAAGATAAATAAACAGTTCTATTTTATAACAAACTTCCTGACAAATTTAAATCTATGACGAAAGCTTCACTTAAAGTAAATTTGACAAAATGGTTACTACAACATTGCTTTTACAGCTCTTAAGAGTTTTTGGAATTTAAATAATGATTTTGACCACATTGATATATTTTTTATTTTATTATTTTTAAATTAAATTTATTTTGATCATATAATTTGAATTCATTACAATAATTTGCATGCTTACATGTAAGCTGAATACATTGTACACATTATATAATAAGATCTGAATTTACTGTATTCCTGCAAATAAAGATATTTCATTTCATTTCAGTGTATTGTATTATATGTATTGTATTTTGTTTGTACTTTTTCTAATAAAAACAAAGAATGTTCTCTCATTGCTTTATTTTTTTAATTAACAACAACTGAATCAACGCGGGTTTGCATGAAAAGTATTTTTTTTGTTAGTAACAGGTAAAAATACTCGATGTTGAAAAAACATCGATGTTTCTATCCGATATATCGGAAAACATCGATGTACAGTCTCGATGTATTGCATCGAAAAAAAACATCGATGTATTTTCTAAGTGGACACCCCTACTTACTACAGAACGATCCTCAAGCATGAAACTCGGCCACATGAGTAATGGGCCATTTACACATCGCCTCGTGTAAATAGAGACAGTCCACTGCAATGGATTGTCCTCAAGTTTTTTTTTGTATGCAGTTTGGATTGGCTTAGTTGATTGGCCTCGTGTAAATGGCCCATTAAGTAACAGATTTCCGTTTCTCTATTCATGTGACTCTGCTTAGTCATAATTTGAAGGGGACAGATGCATACGCTTCTTTTAGCGGCACCTCTTTCTTTCATACTGAAGGGGAGTTTCGTTGTAAGATCGTTAATGTGTGTGTAGTAGATCAAGTCCTTTATACAATATATACAGTATACTATACTCTATTCAACAATCCTTTCCTACTTATATCCTTAACACACGAACAGCATTTTGCTGTCGACCAACTGAACTGCAAGCTGTCGACGCAGCAATCTGCAGCTGTCTACAAAGGTGTTGTGTTGCAGCGGCAGTTTCAACTTTGCGTCAACGCGAGCGTCGACCAATGCTGACGTGATGCTGACAGCTAGCCGCGGCACGTTGCGGCGTGCTGCGCGCTCAATATTTCGTCATTGGAGTACAAATAGATCAAGAGCGCACACGTATAAAAATGTCGGATATCGTTATTGATAGACCTGCTAATTGCATCGGTTAAGAAATATGACTGCATCTGGAATTAAAAAGTACCAGATTATAGGAACAGGACAGCTAAAAACCGAACATGGATATCTATCTGTACTGAATTAGGAAACTATTTCGAAAGTAAAACTCAAATTGAAAAAAATGCTTGTACTTAATAGATTTCGAAAATAATTTAAAAACTTTTTGTAATTTTTTCGTTTAAGTGGATAAAGAGTACAGCGGGTCTAAAAAGGCCGTTTCGGGTGAATCATAATAGAATTCTATTTCGATTCATATTCGAAATTTTCACCAAATACGAATCTGCTAATTAATTGAATTGTCAGTGAATCACTAAATTATGGGACCATTTTACGAAATTAGAGGAATTGCTTAGGATTTACTGAGAATTCAGAAAAGGAGAATTGCTCAGAGGAATTGCTCAAAGTGGCCATTTTAGACCCACAGATAAGAAATCACTTTGTTCTTTGTAGGTATTTTAATATTTCGTCAACCCATAATGAATGATTTTGTCTTTTTGAAGTTTGCGTCGACGGAGTAAAAGCAGCAATAGTTTTTCTTCTTCGAAGTTCATTTTTTATTTATTTATTTATTTATTTGGGATAACAACAGCTGTTAATATTATATTAATGTGCATATTATTTTTATACAAACATCAAAAGCCAATAACAGTTATCCACTATCATACAATAGTTAAGAGCATTAGGTACATCAAATTACAAGAAAAATAAACTTAGCAACTAAATGGTAAGATGGAATTTAGTCGAAATTTAAGTAATACGTATAGAAATATATAAGTATAATATATACCTACAAATAAATATATACATATAGGTAATAATATACATATATAAAAAAAAAGTATAAATAAATAAAAGTAACGAAATGTAATACATATGTCACATTATTTAAATTTTGAAATTAGGAGGGCGCACAGTCTAAGGTTAGGAGTAGGAGTGAAGAGCTTACAACAATAATAATGCCGGACCAAAAACCAAAACCGCATTAAAATGATTAGGTAGGAGGGAATTGTGTTCACAGTTCATTTTCTATGCCATACGCTCAATCATTTCGCACACCAATTATATGAGAGATAATATTTTTCTTAAAAGAATGTTTTGAACATATAAATGGATCCAGAACATCAAACTTATTGTTATATGTGCGGGGCAAACGAGTTAGGACTGCGTTTCGTCCGTAGTTAGTACTGTGAAACGGTACGCAAAAGAGTGAAGTTCGTCTCTGGTACGACGAGCAGGCGTCCACAGCGATAATCCAGCGAGGAGGTCGGGGCAAGTTAGATGACCGCGTAAAATGTCATAAAGTAATCCCATATCCAAGATATCACGTCTTTCTTCCAACGTTAAAAGATTATAAATTCGACAATTTTGGACATAGGAGTCTGCATGGTTTTTGAAAATATAATTTAAGTGTGATATAAATTTCTTTTATATGCGTTCAATACGCTTAATGTGAATTATGTAATACGGTGACCATACTGGACTAGCGTATTCTAAAAGGCATCTGACGTACGCGTAATATACAATTTTAAGACTCAACTGTTGTTTAAAAGGTTGGCAAGTTTGTAAAACGAATCCGAGGTTACGATACGCCCTATTAGTTATGTAATCATAGTGGGTAGACATATTTAACTTTGAGTCTAGCATGACACCTAAGTCGCGCACCACCTCGACCCTCTCAACTGCAACGCCGTCAAATTGATAGTCAAAAAGTATAGGATTATGTTTGCGTGTGAAACTAATACATTGAGATTTTGTTACACTAAGTGTTATTCTATTGTGATTATAATATTTCATTAAATTATTGAGATCTCCTTGCATTAGCTCACAGTCAGCTAAAGAACGAATAGTCATATATATTTTTTTATCATCCGCATACAAAAGATGTTTAGCATTATTAAAACATTTATAAATATCATATATATAGGCGTTGTAGAGGAGGGGGCCGAGATGGGATCCCTGCGGGACTCCGGACGGAACAGTGACGTAGTCTGATTTGTATCCACCAAGTATGACAGCCTGGGAACGATTGAGGAGGTAAGATTCTACCCATCGTAACAAATCACCATGAATTCCCAAGGAGTCAAGCTTTTCAAGGAGTATGACATGGTCTACACGGTCGAAAGCTTTTTCAAAATCCGTGTAGACCACGTCAACTTGACCCCCATTTTCCATGTTGCGAATTACAAAATCCGTAAAACAAGCAAGGTTTGATACAGTTGAACGACCTATTAAAAAACCATGTTGGGATTCGGATACACCCTGCGAAATTAGGGGATATATATTATTGTACACTATTTTTTATTTTGATATTGATGCTCCTGTACTAGGTATAACAAAGCTGTCGACAGCTGCAGTTTTGCTGCGTCGACAGCTTGCTGTTAGGTGGTCGACAGCAAAATGCTGCTCGTGTGAATGGTGCCTTATCCTACTAATATTATAAATGCGAAAGTTTGTATGGATGGATGTCTGGATGTATGGATGGATGTTTGTTCCTCTTTCACGCAAAAACTACTGAACGGATTTTGATGAAACTTGACAGTTATGTAGCTTATACATCAGAATAACACATAGGCTATATTTTATCCCCGTATTCCCACGGGAACGGGAACTACGCGGGTGAAACCGCGGGGCGCTGCTAGTAATATTATAAACGATAAAGATTGTGAGCCTGGATGTTAGTCGTTTCACGCAAAAACTACTAAACTAATTTTGATGAAACTTTTCAGTTATATAGCCTATACTATATCGGAATAACACATAGGCTATATTTTATCCCCGTATTCCCACGGGCGTGATCGAGAACAACGCGGGTGTTACCGCGGGGCGCTGCTAGTAAATAATAAAGCTGCGCTCGCGGCTACTTCCGCCCCGCTCTGCTGCATCCCTTCCCCTACCGATCGGCAAGCTGTCTTTCTGTCTGTCTGTAACCGCGTTTTATTGTTATTTAACCGTTTGTAACAAAATATTCATTTTAAAACTTATAATGGCCCATTTACACGAGGCTAATCCACTAAGACAACCCACTAACGGGCAATTTACACGAGGGCAATCTATGCAGTTTTAGTGGATTGTCTTACTGGATTGCCCTCGTGTAAATGACTCGTAAGGCAATCCAAAAAAAACTTGAGGACAATCCATTGCACTCGGAGACGCCACTGACAGGCGTTCCCCTCTGCCAAAAAAAAGTGTCGGTCAACACGCATACCTGTTATAATATGTATTATACCTATACAACTAGTTTTTTTGAGCTTACTCCGTGAACATGTATTTGTGTGCATCTAGTTCAAGCTAGTGTTTAATTGTTTTGTCAAAAAATGCGTTTGTTTTAACATTATTTGTGTTTGTTTCCTCGTCCCCCGTGCAGAAATTGGCAGACTTTTTTGCAAAGAAACTAGTGCGCGTGACGTCTCCTGTTGGTTTAATACTCAAAGATTGCAGTGGACTGTCTCTATTTACACGAGGCCATTACGAGCCATTTACACGAGGGCAATCCACTAAGACAATCCACTAAGACTGCATACAAAAAAACTTGAGGACAATCCATTCCATTGTCCTCACGTTTTTTTGTATCCAGTCTTAGTGGATTGCCCTCGTGTAAATGGCTCGTTAGTGGATTGTTTTAGTGGATTGCTTGCCCTCGTGTATATGGCTCGTTATTTGATTGGCCTCCCGACCGACGTAAACTGCCCATTCAGTATTCTGCATGCAGTCTGGTATGAAGTGACACCTTTTTCTTTTTAACCTATAGCTATGTCTCTTTCATGCCAGACTCCATGCAGGCTAGTGAATAGACCGCTTAAAAGGACACGGAAATAGAAAAGTAATAGACAAACTTTATTTATTTCATTGTCTGTGCTTTGTAGACAATGTAAACGTCAAAACGTCACCCATTCGTCGACACTCGACCGACGCATTTCAATTTCTGATTCAAACTCGATTTTTTAATTTGTCGTGCGCTCCGTAATTAGTTAAAAATGTACTAAAATAAATTCCGTTATAAAATATCAAACTTCTGAATATGTTTTTATGACATCCTCTACCGATAAGGTGCGTAAAACCTCAATTTACTATGAAAGTGAGCTGTAAAAATAAACTTTTGCGTCACAAAACATTTCTATTTTGTTTACTATTTTAGTTGGGATACGACATGTCGAACGCTGTGGTCATACCTGAGTGTAAGAAGGACATCGGAGGTATGAAAGACGAGATTTCTCTGTCGCCAACCGAGAAGAAAGATGGTGCTATGGGCTTGTTGAGTAGATTATTGAGATTCGACTCTCTTGGTAAAAGAAGCAGTGCTCCAGAAAGCCCGACGTCTACGGAACCACCTACGACCTATTATGGGGTGTATATCCCTTGTGAGATCAAGAAAGGGCCAGACGAAGGTATGTTATGTGGCTGTGAAAGAATTTGGCATGTAGTATCAATCACGCTTTCTATGTATGTTTACATGCTGTCTGCTTATCTATTTTATCTCGGAGATGTTTATTTATAGTAGCTCTGTAAATTTGAATGTAGGTCAAAAAAATTGTGTGATACGTTCATTTTTTATTTTTTGGAGAAAGAATATATTATCTTTTAATCATGGTACTGTATCATTGCCAATTTCTTAGACATAGTAACCTTTCACACGTACATAGCCTTTTGTATGAAAAAACAATTTAATTTTTACATTAACTTGATTTGTTCTATGTTGTATGTGGAAATAAAATACTTTTGTTATGTACAATGGAAATTCGTGATTTTACAGTTTAAATATTTGCTTAATTTAGTATTAAATGGGAAGACTAAATATAAATTTTTAATATAAAAATAATAAGAAAAAAATCTCACAGCTTTTATCCCCGAAGGGGTAGGCGAAGGTATTCCATTTCTGGCCACTTTTCACAAGATATTCTTTGGACCCCTAAATGTGGTATGCGGTTCGACGCAAACTGCCAGAAACACAAAAGGCCAAATCGAATTTTTTGCCAGATCGCGTGTTTAATTTCGTCAATTAGTGAATGACCATGTTTAGTAATTGATCAAAAACACAAAAGGCCAATCTCAAAAATGTCTAAAATCTCAAAAATGTCAAAACTGACAGAAAATGTCTAAGATGTCAAAAATGTCAAAAGGGCTAAAATGTCATAAAATGTCAAGGGCTAAAATGTCATAAAATGTCAAAAAGGTCTAAAATGTCAAAAATGTCAAAAATTGGGTTGGTTTTGAAAAGATGTATGATTGTTAGAAGGGTGGGTGTTGAAAGGGTGGGTGGGTGATTGATTCATTATCAATCATCATCAAAATTATTATCATCATCATCATCAACATCATTTTCGTTGTTGGCAGTAAACAGGTGGAAGTTTGTCCATAGAATTACATTCTCTCGTTAAGATAAGGATATCTGCGTTTTAGGTATTACGCGTAATAAAGATTTGGTAATTCACGTATTTGGTATGTTGCGTATTTGGAACTACGCGAGTAAGGTCTTTAGCGTTTATTGGCCTTTTGCGTTTTTGGTCGTATGTGTCGGAACCGTGGTATGTGGTGAGCCCTAATAATTTAAAACATTGTTTTCAATTTTGATTACAATAATAAAAAGAAACAGAAATTATATTAATATCTCAATAAAGTTTTTGCAAGTCGACTCACATTAATAAAATAATAATTTCAAGGACTCTTTACTTGGGCTAGCACATAGCATTGTATGTCTATCGCATTGAGGACAGTTTTGTTATGTAAATTGGGGCATTGATATTGTTACAGCTTGTTTAAATTACTGTAAGAATAAGAATTACTAATTTAAATTAGGATTTATTGAGATCCATAGATAGAGATAAATAACAATTTCTTCAGAAGATTACAAAACAGTGTTAATGATAACTGATAATGATCACATTTGATTCTTTGTTCACAACAACAATAAAAGTAAAAACCTATGTTGATAAGCTTAAGCGTTTTTATGTACAGTATGCATTCCCTTTATATTTTAAACTAGTGACCCACCCCGGCTTCGCATGGGTGCAATGCTAACACTAAAACCTTCCTCTTGAATCACTCTATCTGTTTAAAAAAAATCGGTTGTCTGTAAAGTTGGTTTACTGACGATAGTTGAACGTGACAATGTCATAAGAAAATACTGATGGACTGGATTGTGCCTCTTTGTCGCTCGTTGCGCGCTCTCGCTTGCACTGGAACGCCGCATACGTCATACTTTTTCGTGAATGCAGCCGGCTCCATCGAATTATAAGACGTTGTCACGTCAAACCGCATCAAAATCCGTTGCGTAGTTTTAAAGCTTTAAGCATACATAGGGATATTGGGACAGAAAAAGCGACTTTGTTTTAAACTATGTAGTGATTGGCATCTTATTACACACCCACTATATGAGTCCTCAGAATTACACTGCACTGCACAACAATGCGAATATGAAAACACAAGTTGGTAGTCTCTGCTAGGCATGGTGGTGCATCTAGGCTTTGGTAGCTTTACTAATTGATTCAAGTTATTTTTTTATTGATTAATTTAGAGAAAATGATGTTATACTTAAATTATAACATGTCTTAAAACCTAATTAGGGTTTGTTAAAGCATGCCAATGCATGCCTAAACTCATATATGGTATGTTTATATTAGGATGTTAATGTGGTTATTTTAAATATAAATATAATAGCTATTCGAGAGTAGATTTCGTTTACCTACTATCTGTCTAATCTGTCTTTCGTGTAATAAACTATAACTCTATAGACTAAATACCAAAGCAGTAACATTAAATATGAAGTTGAAGGAAAACATTGTAAGGAAACCCGCAGGTCTCAGAATTATTTCTGAGGCATGTGTAACTGACTCGGTCCAGCTATGGGCTCACCACCTATCACATTGAGGGGTCGAATATTCTCGTGAAAAGTGGGTATTTCCTGAAATGGAATACCTCTGCCTACCCCCTCGAGGATAAAAGGCGTGAGATTATTAATTTTTAGGGTTCCGTACCTCAAAAGGAAAAAACGGAACCCTTATAGGATCACTTTGTTGTCCGTTTGTCCGTCCGTCCGTCCGTCTGTCAAGATCCTTTTTCTCAGGAACGCGTGGAGGTATGAAGCTGAAATTTATATCAATTACTCAGGTCTACTGTCCCTTGAAGCTGTGAAAAAATCAAACTTCTAAGCCAACGCAATCAAAAGATACAGCCGTTTATGCCGCAAATTTTCGACACTTGCAAGGGAATCAAAACCTACAGGGTGCTTCCCGTGAACTCAGAATCTTGAAATTTGGTACGAAGCAACGTCTTATAGCATAGATAAAGGAAAAATTACGAAAACCATAAATTTGCAAGGTTGTACGGAACCCTCGGTGCGCGAGTCCGACTCGCACTTGGCCGGTTTTATTTTATTTTTTAACATTAAATATTTATCACCAACAGAAGCCATTCACATTTACAAGAACAAATCAGAGGCACTGGAGCTGGTTCGTCGATACAAGTCTGCGAGGTTCAAAGCTTTCCAGAGCAGACAGGATGCCATCTCCTTCGCCCTGAGAGGAGCTGAGCCCATTGACACCACTGATGGCAATGACAACTGTGAGTTTTATATTATGATAATCATCATCATCATCAACCCGTAACACCCCACTGCTGAGCTAAGGGTCTTTCCTCACACATGAGGAAGTAGGGCTATAATCTCCCACGCGAGCCCACCGCGGATATGGAGATGGTGTTAAGGTAGTGGCCACTTAACAGTCAGAATTTTTCAAGCCACCCAAGGGTATCCAACTTCCATTGTGCATAAACACAACGAAAACCGGGACCAACAGTTTAACGTGCCTTCCGAAACACGGAAGCACTCATAATATAAATGCCACTAGGCGGTCACCCATCCACCGACTGACCGCACCCAACATTGCTTAACCAGTGTGATCGTTACAAACACACTGGCACCGCAGAGCTACGAGCGCTTCTAATAATAATAAAGCCTTTATTGCTGTGTTGCTTTATTGAGGTAGCGACACTACATAGAACGCGTAAATAGCCGCCCGAGTTCTAAACCGCGCTATCGAAGTTTTGTAATGAGTTTGTATAAATACAAATGTCCAACATCAACCGTTAGACCGCGGTCCCCAGGCACGATCACCTCGCCTGGCGGAAGATCTTCCCTTTTCACGATGGAGGAGCATTCCACCTCCACTCCTCCATACTTACATCTACTTAATACAATAATTTATGCGGAAACATTTCTAATACTAAAAACACATTGTTGCTTCTGGCATGTTTTCAATTTTATACAGTGTCTTCTTAATAATTTTATTCAAGCACATTTGACAAAAGTAATATGTATTAGTTATTTTCTTTATCTTCGCACGGGTGCAATGCTAATACTAAAACCTTCCTCTTAAATCACTCTATTTATTAAAAAAAACCGCATCAAAATCTGTTGCGTAGTTTTAAAGATTTAAGCATACATAGGGATATAGGGACAGAGAAAGCGACTTTGCTTTATATTATGTAGTGATAATGTCTAAAATACATATAAATAGTAACTATTATCTTTTATATGAGTATAAACCTCCTTTCTCTTATCATTCACTCCACAAGGAAACAATGAAAGCATTAGAACTTAACTTCTACAATGTAATTTAGTTCTATTATATATCTTTTTTTTTTTTTATGATAAAAAAGGGGGCAAACGAGCAGAGGGGTCACCTGATGGTAAGTGACGTCCGTCGCCCATGGACACCTGCAACTCAAGAGTCACAATTGCGTTGCCGACCTTTGAGGTGGGAGTAGGGGGTGGGGAGGGGAGGGGAAGGGGGGATTGGAGCCTCCGGTTACCTCACTCACTCAACGAAACGCAATGCATTGCTTTACGCTGGTTTTCTGTGAGGCCGTGGTATCACTCTGGTCGCGCCGGCCCAAGCGTGCCGAAGCATGGCTCTCCCACGGTTAAAATCTAAAAATCCTACTGTAGTCTAGATAATACCATGGCATATGTCAGGAATCACTACATAGTATAAAACAAAGTCGCTTTCTCTGTCCCTATGTACGCTTAAATCTTTAAAACTACACTACGGATTTGGATGCGTTTTTTTTTAAATAGATAGAGTGATTCAAGAGGAAGGTTTTACTATAAGCATTGCACCCGTGCGAAGTCGGGGCTGGTCGCTAGTTTAGGTATAAATCATAACCAGATTTATTGTACCATAGTACCTGAGCTAAAAAATAATTTAATAATTTAAATCCCAAAAAGATAATTTCGAGTTGTAATAATGTTGTTTGTAATTAGTTGTAGTCTGAAACCATTTACTAATAGAAAGAGAATGTTATGTAATAAATAATGAACACTCGAATTTGTATAATTTATGAATTTGAGGTCTACATTATTAACGAACAATTTTGAAATGTATGTCTTTTATAGTATTTCGTGAGATGTAGATAAATTATGGTTACTCCTAAAGAGATTTAATTTAAATATACTAAGGCATAGGGCTCGATTCTGCTTTACAGTGACTAAACTTATTTTAGTTTAGTCCTGTCATTTTCTTTCACCTACAAAAGAAAAGATACGAGAGATATTTAGTCCTGTCAAATTAAAATTAGTCCTGTCAACTAGGTCGTTTAGCAGTTTTAGCGACGATGTAAAAAGGTGATGGATAAAAGTGACAGTTAAGCACGTTCATAAGGTTCAAATTAGTCGGTTTTTACATGTTTGACATCACTCTTCAATCTATGGTTTGTTTCTGTCCTTTTTCTTTCATATTCTATGGAGAAGGATAGGCTAACTTAAAATTAGGAATTTTTAGCTGGTCTGCAGAATCGAGTCCATAGAGCGGCCAAAGCGAACAAAATCGTATTTCGTGATATTATCCAAACGACAGCTCACGTTCGTAGATAACTGATGTGATGCTTCAGATCAAAATTGTATATAAAATGTAAATATTCCCGATGGCCGCTCTATTCACTTGTAATTTAATTCTCTTTGGGTATTCCAATTCTGAGAATCTGAGAATCTGTAATACAGAGAAATGTGTATTTAATGTTTCCAAGGTTGGTCTTAATGACTGTAATGTCATTAGTGTAGTAAAACGCCACTCTGCAGTCAGGCAAAATCACTGAAATCCGCCAGCAATATCATTACGATGTTGATGATTCATTACATCTAAACTACTTGTTACCTGTAATTATGGGTTATAGCAATAGTTCGTTAGGTCTTATGTACTCGTATAGTTCAAGATATTGTTATACGATCTATGTACAATAAGAGAATTATGCCAATGAGTAAGAAGCTTTTTAAAGCGAGAAATAGTTTTAGGAGGATAACATGTCAGCAACATTACATTTCCTAAATAGCATTTGCAAGACAGTTTATTTTTTATTTTATTGGATAAATACCCACTAATATTATAATTTCGAGGTAACGCTTGTTTGTCTGTTACCTTTTCAGGGTTAAACAAGACTAAAAATGGCTATTTTATATCCTGAAAAAACACATACTTGCCTGGGGATGCAGTAACGGAAAGTTTTTTATTCAAATTAATGCACTTGGTACTTTATTGTTCATACTGTCACTTGTCTTAAGACAAGAGGTGGAATAGCATGTGAGGGTTTTTACTCAGTGCAAACTTGACATTTGTCGTTCCCGTTCGGTTTGTGTAAGGCATTTTCCCTGAATACCTACAAATGAAAAAAAATCAAATCAAATAATCTCACGCTTCTTATCCCCGAGGAGGTAGGTAGAGGTATTCCATTACTGGATATACCCACATTTCAAGAGATATATTGGACTCCTAAACGTGATAGATGGTGATCCCAATCGCCAGACCGGGTCTATTTACACATGTCTCAGAATTAATTCTGAGACCTGCGGGTTTCCTCACGATGTTTTCCTTCACCGTCGAGCTAGTGATGAATATGAACGTAAGTTTTTGAAAAATCTTATTGGTACATGCCAGGATTCGAACCCGAGCCTCACTGATTTTCGGCCTGCTCTATCAAGAAAAAACCATATTTTCTAAAACCATTTAATAAGGCCTAAAGTGTATGAGTAATCTAATTATTGTAATGAAACCTGGGCGTGGCCTATAAACACCATATTTTTCGCTCTCCGCCTAATAGCAGAGCGTGCGCGGAGGCATTAACGTACTAGACATGGCGTGATCGCTAACAATACCGGTCAATTCTCACGACCCACTGCGATTGTTTATTTGTTTGAACGGCTCGTGAACACGAAGAATTTTTAATAAAATATTCGCAATTGTACATATACTTTTTGAGCTACTCTATGTCGGAGACTATGCGACCACATACAGTCTTAGAAGACTTATAAATAGACCCCTTACTAAAGACCTACTGATATGATACACGAATAATGATAAAAATATGGATGTGTCTAGAAAGATTTGATTTTTCATTCAATAATGGGCTCCGAAACTATTGAACTGATTTTAAAAATTATTGTACCAGTAGAATGCTTCAATTTCTGGGAGTAACATGGGCTATAATTTTCCAGACGGGACGGGAATAAAGATATAAGGTTTTTATGTTTGTTCGGACCAATTTAAAAAAATCTTTCACTAATAGAAAGCTTACTTTTCTGGGAGTAAAATGGGCTTTTTTCCACTTGAACGGGACTTACGCGGAAAACAAAATAAATTAAAAATATTAAGAGTTACTTTTGCATTTATAATATTAGTAGGGTTGTATTACGAAATTTTTTTGCAATTATCTTAATGCCAGTTAGTCTATGACAGTGAAGATTTGTCCAGTGTCTTGCGAAATACAAAACTCGATCGGCTAACTTAATTTTTTTTAACTATCATTGTATTAACACATGCTGTTGACGGGCCTGTTGGCTCAGTTGGTAGTGACCCTGCCTTCTGAGTCGGACGTTTGCGGGTTCTATCGCCGCTCGGGGCCAACATTTGTGCGCATGAACATGTCTGTTGGCTTCGTGTCTGGGTGTTTAATATTTATTTAAATATGTCTATCAGTTATTTAGTTCCCATAGTACAGGCTCTGCCTAGTTTGGGAGTGAATAACCCTGTGTAAATTGTGTCCCACAATTTATTATTATTATGTTTACTTTCAGCTCTTATGGGTGAGAAGCCGTACCCATTCAAGGCGCCGTCGCCCCAAGACATGGTGGCTCTCCGGAAGGCCATAGAGGCAGGGCTGGCGGATACTGTGCGGGACCGCGTTTGGGACAACCCCCGGTACCTGGTCAGCAGTGGAAATACTCCATCCATCTTACAGGTTCGTGACCAGCGAGACAACCAAATGATCCTTCTTTCCGGGGATGAAATTGAATATTTAACTATTGATAAAATAAATAGTAGATTGTGTCATAAGGGAGCAAAACTATAATTTTACGGCGAGGGCGTTTTTTTAAATCACGAACATAGTGAATGATTCTAGGATAGAATCCCGAACGTAGTGAGGGATTCTAATGTAGAATCATGAACGAAGTGAGGGGTTTAAAGTACGTAGCCCAAGGTAAAAATAATTTTGCGACCGAATGATACACTCTGCTTTTCATACCTCTCTATGAGAAAAATTGTTGATGACATTGTTTGCTTCTTTTTTAAATATTTTCCGGTGTTTAACTATCACTGCAGTCACTGCTGCTTGAATACATTTTAAAATATAAAATACACAAAAAATTCTATGTCGGAATTCGAAAATTTGGCGTAAAATAAAATGTAAATTGTAAAAAATAAGTATGAAAGCGCGCGCATTGCCACAGCAATTTTTCTGACAGTGTTCACAACCATCGAACCCCATTCAGCCTTGTCAGCATATAAGTTACTCTATGCTTGTCAGCCTAATGCGGCGAAAAATGGAACTAATGTTTTGTTATAGTACTTAAGCTACAGTGGCGCCAACCTTAGATGCGAACTTATTTTGTTAATCTCTTTGGCTAAGAATGTTGCAGGATATTTTAAATTCCAAATTCAAAACACTTTTATCCGCACTTATTAAAATCCTATTGGAAAAGACTTACTTTGATCCCTGTTATTAAGGACCAAAACGTCACTTTTCGAATAGATGGTATGAAAAATAAATTATCTCACAGCTATCTCCTTGGATAAACCGAGGAGATAGGCAGAGTATTCCAGTTCAGGGAATACCCACATTTCACCAGTATAATCTTTGGACCCCTTAACGAGACATGTGTAGCAACTCGGTCCAGCGATGGGTTCACCACCTGATACATTTATGATATGATACCCTAAAACATACTGGTGAAAAGTGGATATAAATGGAATGCCACTTCTGACCCTCTCGGGGATGAAGGCATGAGCATATATTTATTTATTAACTGATGATGAATTATATCAAAACAGTTAAAAAAACTAAATTTTAGTGCTGCAGCATAACAATTCACATTTCAGCTCACCGCCATTACTACGGCATTGTTTCCAATTTCCAGTTTCGTGTTTCTATAACAAACGATTATCAAAAGGTCGATTTGTTTCGCCACTTAATCGCATTTAAAAAGCGAATTCGTTACATAAATAACAACAAAATCAGAGAGGAAATATATTTTTTTATTTACTTTTACGATAGCTACGGAATTTGGATACAACGAAAATTAAGTCGTTAATTTAACGGTCGCGTGTGTGGATCCGGAATAAAGTTTACGATCTGACCTTAGAAGTGTCGGGCCAGCTGATTGCAGGGGGTCAATCACCCCGGGTTTTGCGCACGAGTTTTTTTGACGATCTTGTAGTAGTGTTTTGAGACAATATGATTTTGTTTAAAAAAACTTACTTACATAATATTTATCACTTGCGCGACGGTGAAGGAAACCTTTGTAAATAAACCCGCAGGCCTCAAAATTTAATTAAATTATACAACAATATTTACCAACACTAGGCTAAGTATTCTGTTACTAATATTTATGGATTTGTAATCTGTAGTAATTTATTTGAATTTGATAATCACTTTGGCGGCACGTGTACTCCGGTCCGGCGATAGGCTCACCTATCACGTTTCCGGTCAGAAAAATATAGTTGCGAAAAGTGGGTATTTCCAGGAATGGTATACCATAATCCTGACATTTACCAATGAGTTTATCAAAGCTTACGTACATGATATATATTTGTGAAGGAAAACATCGTGAGGAAACCCGCAGGTCCCAGAATAAATTCTGAGACATGTGTAAGCAGACCCGGGGCCTAATTGTGTAATTTTTATTTGCGGTCGCTTTAGATTCTATCTTTATCCATCTCCATACTATCGTGTCATGTTTGACGGTATTGTGTAAGGATTTTTCATAGAATCTTCTTCCGACTATATGACCGAAGTGAATGCAATTTCTCGGTCTTTTTTTTTTAATAGTGTACAGGCCTTGCCTAGCACATTGCATTCCTTAGACATGGCTTAAAGCATACTGTGTTGCCAAATTATGAACTTCTCCATATTGCGTACATGTAGTTGTCATCTAATAAGGTAAGTAAAATATTTTTTATATGAGTTTATGTATCATGGATCAAAATTTGGACTTTTATTCAAATCAAAGCATCCATATGAATAATGAATTGTCACAATCGTGTTGCAAAAGCATCCAAAATGTGTTACGAGAGTATTTTTTGGTAGCCATAGCACTTGCCACACCAGTAAAAAGAAAAAACAATTAAAAAAACAAATGTTTGTTTACAAGTTGATTGAGGTTAACTTAAATTTCAGATAAAAACACAGAAATACTACTAATTATGCAGCTGTTTTCATTGTAATTCTGAACATGCGTGATTGGATTTCAAAGTAAAACTCTTATTTCATCACTCCAAGGATGGAATGTATGGAAATTGTGCCGGCCGATGTAACAACAACAACGGCCAACTAACTGAGAATAAGAATATAACTCTTAAGCAATTGCAATCAAAATGTTGTGGGACGAGTTAAGGACGCGAAATGTATTGAGATCAACAGGAGAAATATTGCGGAGCACTGGAATAAAGTAAGTATTCCCACCAATGCCAAACTTGCACGAGTCCTATGCCTAATGGACCTTTTACTGTATAGACCTAACATGCTCAATCTTAGCCATAAAAATAACATTTGTCATGGACCATCTCTCTAGGTATTCATAGTCCATCAAGTCGTACACCGAACTTATATACAAAAAGTGTACCTATGAATAAGGTATGAATCCATCATATACCTACATATAATATCTTCTTTATTATCTTGATAGGTACTTAATCATTATTAGAATTACAAGTTTTTCAGCTTCTAAATTAACTGAAAAGTATAAGTCAAACCATGTACTACTTTTATCCCTACTAGATATTTGGTAGTTTCCATAAATTTATAGTTCAGTCCATTCATGTCAAGATTGATAGATATGATGGATGCTATGTTAAACTTAACCACATATTCCCTACTCATACTTTATTTATGTTGTCTCCGAGTTACTAATAATCTTGTCAGTAATAATAATTCTAAATTGACAAAATTACATATTTTTCTAGTGTCATAAGGAAGAAACTCAACTCTCCATGGATACTTCGGTGCACTACTTCCAGTCAACCCGCTAACAGTCTCCACAACTGCTGCGGCTCCCCTAACTAATACCTCCGTTACAAAGTGCTGTCTCTACTGTATCATTATATAATGATTATTTATAATATGATGCTTCATTTGATGGACCTATAATGAAATCTCTACTTAATATTATAAATGTGGAAGTAACTCAGCCTGTCATGAAACTTCAGATCAAACAAAAAAGCGCCTATGCCGCAGAAAATTGGCATTCCTTAATCTATCTCCCCGAAATTGACAATTGTTTCGCAGTGCGAGCGAGGTACCATTCTATAAGGATGTTTATTAGTCTTCTGGTAGATTAAAAGGTAATTGACTAAGTGAATGTGTTAAAAAATCTTGTAAAATGCTTTTTGTTGGAAAATATTATTATACTATATTATGTGAATTTATTGACTTAAATTAATTTAATGTTGACATGAAAATATTATTTATAAGTTATTATATGTTTGTCGAATTTCTAATTAATTTATTTTTATATTATGTAACAACGAGTTACATTCCCATTTTTAATATTAGTAGAGACATGACAATACTTCTCCGAAGCTATCTTAAATTTATTAAAATAATTACATACATATACACTCCTCTGATTAAATCAATATGAAATATGTATGTGTTTTATTGATGACATATAGTTATGATCCTTTCATCGTAAGTATTGTTTCACCATCTATTGTAACCACATGCCGCAATAAATTATATGACTATCACTAAGATGAGAATACTTTGTTAGAATTCAGTATGCCATATCTATCTGAGAACATTGTCATAGCAATATTGTTATAGGTACTTTTGCTGCTAAACTTTAATGACAGGCGTTTTCTTCTATAGTATGATAAAGAATTTTTATTTTAACAAGGACTAGCTTTAACCCCTTGGTTTGTCACTCGGGAATGATTTAGCTATCTAAAAGCATTTTTAAACTTAAGTTTTAGACTACTAGTTACGGTTATTATATCTTTAAAACATAACAACTTTAATACGCTCTGGCTTTTTATCACAGAGGGGGTAGGAAGAGTTATTCCATTTCTGGAAATACCCATATTTCACCAGTATATTCTTTGGAGCATAACTTGATAAGTGGTGAGCCCATAGCCGGATTGGGTCTATTACATGTGAATTAAAATTAAATCTGGGACCTCCGAGTTTCCTCACAATGATTTCCTTGACCTCTAGAGATAAATATGTAAGTAAACTTTTCTCTCATTGGTACATGCCAGGATTCGAACCCAAGCCTCACCAATGAGAAGCGACTCTTACACTACTGGGCTATCAGTGCTTGACTACAATACAAACAACTTTGCCTGTTTATAATCATTTTAGTTAGTACTTATAGATTAGTTAGATTATAAACTATTTAAATCCTTATCTTTAATTTTATTAAAGTACATTTTTTTATTATTTTAGTTTCAATATTCTGTCCTATTGTCAACAAAATACCAATATGAATTGGGAGATGACCTAATTTTTATACTACCTCGCTGCTAGCTGAAAAGGTAATGGTAATAATAAACACTTACAACAATCAATTAAATATTATAATGTTATAGTATATAGCTTTAACAATATGTACTTATATTTATAGGATAAGGTTATCAGTCAGGCGTCTTCTTCATCTATGACTTGCCAAGATACTCCAATTTATATTCAGAATTCACCTTCGCACTTAGAGAAATTTGAGTATACCTGTAAGAAATTTAAATATTTTTAATAATATTTATTAATACATACATACATATAATCACGCCTCTTTCCCGTAGGGGTAGACAGAGACCACTTCTTTCCACTTGCTACGATCCTAACATACTTCTTTTGCTTCGTCAACTTTCATTGTAAATGGGATTTCATAGTAACAATAAAATAGTAAGTTAAATGAATTGTTTTTGGGATTGGGATTTCATAGTAACAATAAAATAGTAAGTTAAATGAATTGTTTCTCTTGTTTATGGACTAATAACAATAATTCCTACACAATTCCTACATAAGGAGACTAGAAGATTATATTATCTACCATAGATTTAGTATACTAACATTATTATCTACTTAAGTTAGTACATATTTGCTTGTGACTTTATTCACATTTCAAAATAAAAATCTGTCAATATCCTCCCTGATGATACCGGTAATATTTAGTAACCTTAAATTTTATCAAGAGTGGCTCAGCGATAAGTTCAAACAGACAGACACAGTTATGTTCGTATCACTAAGGATTAGATAGTTTTTCCTGGTAAAAAAGTTTCCAAAACCTTTCGTACCTAAAGGTAAATAAATAGTATAAATTATACCTACTTATTTTATATATTGGCAGTAGTCCATATGATGGGTATTGAGAAAGGGACGGCACCTACTTACTACGTGGCCTGGAGCCTAGGGGGGCTAAGACTTCAAATCCGCCACTCAACACAACAGACAAACTCTTTGAGGATAGGGCTGCATTTTATTAGACTTATTTTTAAAATGGAATACCTATACTTTAGTTTTGATCTTATGAGACACATTGGAAGTAAAGTACCTAAGTCGTAGTGAGTTCTGTAATACCTATCAACTTTTTTGACCACTGATGATCACATCAGTCCCAACTGACCTCTAATCACTACACTTGGATTGTGTGTGAGCTCGGTGATTAACAATCGCAACACAGAGTGATCTTCGCAGGTGAATGCCGGTGTTCTTTCAGGGATATTTTCCTTTCCCGGGCAAGAAATGATATCTCGCTTTATGATTTCAAACACATATTTATAGACAATTTGCAAGTTTTGAACATGACGTTACTTTGATTTCCAGAATAACAATAGCTACAATAACTTGATTATCGGCACCAGGAATTCATTTTACACTATTAATTCGTGGAATACACTAGACACATCCTTTTTATTTCAGTAAATTAGCTGATTAAACGAGAAATAAATTGAAGAAGGCAGCACATTTGCAACCCATTTCAACTGACAGTTCCCAACCGCTTTCGTGCCGGTTCCAGCTGTCATTTTTCCTTACACAATACCAATTTAGTTGTCAAAACTGTCAAATAGAGCGTTTTAGTTCACTCAATTTACTTCCGGAGGATTTGTGGACGGCTTCCATGCAAATCACGAAATTTGATGTCCGAAGTACATATCATCTTGTTTAAATGGCAAAATGAACAAGATATAATCTAAAGCGACCGCAAATAAAAGTTAGACAATAAGGCTGCCGGTCCGGGCTCACCACCTATCACGTTTAAGCAAAAATGGAATACCTCTGCCTACCCCCTCGGGGATATAAGGCGTGAGATTATTCATTTTTATTTGTTTTGTGTACTTCGAAAAATTCTTCGAAATGTCGTCTTAACACATCAAACTCCATTGCTTTCTAGGAGGGTTCCCGCTACAACGCTCTGCACATAGCAGCGAAAGCGATGAACGCTGAGATTTGCAATCTGATATTGACGACCGTCGGCAACCCTGCCTTCGTTCAGACTCTGTACGGGATGGATGCCGACGCAGAGTCTTGTAAGGTGAGATTTACTTAGAGTTTAGTGGCGACATCTAGCGACACATTGCAAAATGTCTACTGTAATGTAAATGTTTCTCATAAATTATCCCTTTCTCGTAATGGATTAGGCGCACAATGCCACATTCGCAAAATGACACATTGGAATTTCGCAAAATGTGACATTCTCAAATTGTCACATTCTCAAAACGCCACATCGCAAAATCTCACATTAGCAAAATGCCATTTCCTCATGATGTCACATTCTCGAATGTTTTTTTTATTTTGATAATATGGAACTTTGTTAGTGTGGCATTTTGCTAGTGTAGCATTTTGCGAATGTGGCATTTTGCGTCAATGTGTCATTTTGCTAATGTGGCATTGTGCGCCTAATACCTCGTAATGTCACTTTCTCAAAACGTAATTTTCGCCACAAATGACTATCACAATTTCAAAACCATTTTTGTATTGTTTAGCTTATAATATAGTTCCTGTAATTCACTAACTTAAAAGCAGGCAAGCACATCACCACTTTAACTCACTCTAAGCTACATTATCAAGGAGTTACATAGGCTATAGTTTATCGCCGTATTCCCACGAGAATGGGAACTACGCGGGTGTATAGGTGATATTATGAAAACCTTTCTCGTTTATCGCTCTCTAAATTAGAGAAATCCCCATAAAAATCCGTTGCGCAATTCAGGAGTTAGCCCATTACAGACGCGGAAAGCGACATAATTTTATACTATGTAAATATCAATACAGAAGATTACTTACATTATTAACAGATATTACCTCCCTCTCCCAACCGCGGTCGCAACAATTCTAAATTCTGCTGCAACCCTGCAAAACATATGGTATGTCACTTGTAACATACGATTACCATCCAACGTCCATTAGATATTTCATTACCAAATACTCGCTTTGCTCTCGACTTCATTCGCGTTACGGTATAAAAAGGTATAGCCTATATTCTTCCTCATTGTATTAGTATAGTATGGAAATTTATACAAATGATAAAAGCATGATATCGTGTTTCTAACAGCATGTGTCGTATCGGCGTTATAACGTTTTACAGGTATTTTTTTTAAGTTTCATCTTATATTTTTTAAGAAAAACTTATGTCACCAATGCTCCTTCAGTTGAGAACCGCCGGTTCCAATTGGAACCGAGACACAATTAAAAATCTATTGTGTCTGTGATTCATGGTCTGAGAGGTTAAATGACGTCACATCGACGGATACATGTTAAAAGGGCTTGCATAGTCAATAGAATTTCTTATGGAAAATGTTCTGAGAAGTAAAACTCTAACGTCTTAATTTTTAGCACTTAATTACTGCACTTTTTGAAACGTTTAAATTATAACCCGGTGTTGCCCAATCAATTGGCACGTAGATTTCTCAAAAAAAGCCTTATAATAATACTAGCTTTTATGCGCGGCTTTGCTTGCGCACGTTTATATCACCCCCTTAGGGATTGAATTTTGCAAACCCTTAGTGGATGCCTACCTACACTTTATAAGCTATCTATGTGCAAAATTTCAAGTCTCTAGCTAGCTCTACCCAGCGGTACAGGCTGTGCGTTGATATATCACCAATCAGTCAGTCAGTTTATCATTTTGTATAAATAGATATGCAGTAAATATAAAGTTTGATATCTAATATCTGAATTATTACCAAATTTTTCTTTACATACCGAATTGAGGCGGATGACGAATGCTTTTGCAAAATGATACATAGCAGAATAATAAATAGAGTTCATATTTTATTTTATTTATTCATCAAAGTTATAGTATTCTTGTTTATATTACTTTATGTTACTTACTAATAACTACCCATAATATATAAGACGTCGCAAAAAAATTCCGTAAATATTCAGTAACCTTATCGCATTTGTATGCATGAGGTGACATCATGTGCAGTGCATCAGTGTAGGTATTATTTTGTTCTCAGCGCCCTGCGGTTTCACCTGCGTAGTTTCCGTTCCCGTGGGAATACGGGGATAAAATAAGGTCTATGTATTATTCTGATGTACATGATTTATAACTGTAAAGTTTCATCAAAATCCGTTTAGCTTTTGCGTGAAAGGGCATCAAACTTTCTCGTTTATAATATTAGTAGGACATTTCAAAACTAGCTGACTCGCCTGAGGCGTTGGCATGCCAATTTTTCCAGTTTTCGTGTGAATTTAAAAATAAATGTTCTGTAATCTCCTCGGGCTTGCTCTCCACGACTCGTTAAAGTTTCATCATAATCGGATGAATAGACGAAGAAGATAAAAACAAGCAAACATTAAAGTTTGCACAATTTAAAAAAATAAACATCGGGAGTGTGGGTTTCCTCCCGATGTTTATTTTTTAAAATTTTCAGGCCCAGAATTGGCATGTGTAACGAGTTTAGTTTCCGACAAATATAATGGTATTTCCGAGATCGGAATAGACGTGCTCCATTCTCGAAAATACCCTGACCCCCTCCGGCTTAAAGCCGTAAAGTGTATTAATTTTGTACGTACCGTCATTTCAGGAATTCGCAGAGATCCTAGTGGACAGATACCTGAACACGCCGGACAAGGCGATGAACGAGACTCCCCTCCACTTCGCGGCCAAGTACGGCGCAGAGGAAGCGGTCGACGTGTTAACCTCCTACCCTCAGTGCAACCGCGCAGCTGTCAACAGGTTCGGCGAGCAGGCCAAGGATGTGAGTTCGATTCCGTACCTAAAATCATTTATTACTAACCCTCACCCTTTATAAATGAGATACATTTTGTTCATTCTGTGCACACATCTTGTGAGTTGCAATCTAGTTTTTAATTTTTACTATATAATTGTAAAACTCTGTATTTGATTGTAATTTGTTTTGTGAGCCATAAATAAATAAATTAAAACAAAATATTTATTAAGCCATAAATTACATGTCAGTAATAGAAGGTCTTAGACTAGTACAATAGTTTCAATGTAATTTTAGTATAGGTATAGCATGTAGGTATCAATAACAATCTAGCAGAAATGCATTATTTAAGACTTAATCCAATCAATACATTTATTGTTAATTTATTTATTTATTGAATTAATTTTAGGGAGACCTACAGCTATAATAATAATAATGGGCAATGAATTGAAACCTCAGAAAGCCAATTAAAGGTCTTCACAAGTACATAGTGGAATATTTTAGTGAAATGAATAAATTTTGCCGCCTTTTTTCTCTTTTTGTGGTTTTTTTAAACGGTTTTTTTTGTTGTTGTATGGTTGAACGAGACTTTTTTTAAAACGTAGCGAGAACGATCCAGTTTCGAATGTGTATAACTGTTGTTCGGTAATGCAATAAAACTTTTTTTTTTTTCAGATAATCGGCAAGCGCGCGTCGAAGTGCACCCCGGAGTGCACTGGCCGCATCTTGGGCCTGCTAGTAAAGCGCTACTACGTGCCCGTATTGCATTGTGAGGACGACAGTGCAGCGCCCACCATCGGACGAGCCTTCACGCCCGCCGCTCCTCCGGTTCGTTCTTCAAGGGCCACCCCATGCTTGTTGTGTGACATGTTCATGCCCACAAATGTTGACCCCGAGCGGGGATCGAACCCGGTCACTACCAATTGAGCCAACAAGCCCGTCAGAATAGATAAAGGTCTGTCCATAAATTACGTCACACAAATGTCACGATTTTTATGTTAGCTCAATTGGTAGTGACCTTGCCTTCAGAGTCGGAGGTCACGGGTTCGATCCCCGCTCGGGGTAAACATTTTTGTGCATGAACCTGTCTGTTGGCTTCGTGTCCGGGTGTTTAACCACTAGGCTATCAATGCTATAACCTTGTTCTATACATAGTTAATTTTTTATCCTTATCTACACTAATATCTGCATCTAAACTAATATTATAAAGAGGAAAGATTTGCATGTTTGTAACGAATAAACTCAAAATCTACTGAACCGATTTCAAAAAATCTTTCTGCAGTGGAACATTTACTTTTTTGGGATCTATAATTTTCCCACGAGAACGGGACTTACGAGGATGAAATCCAAAATAGCTAGCATAGGATAGTATATTACACATCTAGGGAAGTAAAATAAGAAATGTCTCAGAGGCTTACAAACATATGATCTGAGGCTTTCTTATTTTCTTCCCGAGGGATGTATATTTTATTCAGCTCGACGGAGGCGGAAAGTGGCAACTTCGCTTAGCGCAGCGAGCCGAATATTGACGCTTTCCGCCAGGAGAGAACATTTTTATTTCTTCAGGCGGAAAGTGGCAAATTTCGGCAGATATTTCTTATTTTACTACCCTTGGCACGTAATATAGTATTGTATTCCTTTACAGGAAATAAACCGGGACCCTCTGAGCCCGCGGTACGAGATCCGAGCGTTCGCGGGCCCCATGCACTCGGGCGAGGCGGAGGCCTTCAGGCGTCGATGGAAGACTCCGCCTCGGGCCCCTTTGGCGCCGGCTCGATTGGCCCACGCCTTCCGCCTCAAGGAGATGTCCAAGGGGCTCGAGGCTGTCGGCAGGTAATTTTTATTTATTTATTGTTTATTTGGGAAACAAACAAGTTACAATAACACAAATTAATCTAACATAAGTAATTACGAATATAACCAGTAAAGTAAAATACACAAATAAAGTAGAAAATGAAAAGTTAATTTTTTTTGTTTGTGGTCATCTGGCCTCATATAACGGCTACAGCTGAAAATCAGCGCCTCAGCCCAGGCTGTGGCATTATGCTGAGATGTGGCCCTTTCGGCATAAAATTGTTTTATATTATGCGCTACTGTAATTTCTGTTATTTTGTATATGCCGAATAAAAAAGTTTCTTTCTTTCTTTCTTTAAATTGGAATTAGAGTTATACAATTTTACTAGAGATTTCTTTCAAAAATTTAGATAGAGGTGAATGAAAAAAATATATATCTCACGCCTTTTTTATCCCCGAGGGGGTAGGCAGAGGTATTCCATTACTGGATATACCCACATTTCACGAGATATATTGGAGAGGTGAAGGAAATATATCATATTCTTAGAATAATTTTTTATCCACATTAGAGGCTATAGGAATGTAGGTGTTGGACATATAATTTGTTTTATAAGGTGATAAGCACGATTTTAGAGTTCCATACTCAAAGGTTAAAACGGGACTCGATTACTAAGACTCCGCTGTCCGTCCGTCTGTCACGCTGATTATGTTATAGGCCGCAGGTGAATCGCAAATGTACATATCTGTTGGCTTCTGAATGTTTGACTAACAGAAAAGGTTTCAGAACGTCATTTTCAGACAACGCATCTAATTTACAATCTATACTAATATTATAAAGAGGAAATATTTGTATGTTTGTTACTAATTCTCTTTACGCACGTCGTGGCGCTGTATAATTTCCCATACAAAATTTCTCGATGACGATACGATAACGTTTACCATTCGAATTCGATACATGTTCGTGCTTAGAGTACTGAACCGATTTTGAAAATTCTTACACCATTTGAAAGCTTAGTTTCCCAGATTGACATAATCTATAATTTTCCTATCGTGGTCAACAGCTAGTGTGTACATAAAAACACCTGAATTACCCCATTACAGGACCCTGGCTGAAGAAATGCATGTGGGCTGGAAGGAGTACTGGCCGTTCCTCGACACCTTCACCGACCTCCGCTCGCAAGAAGGGATGGCTCTTCTAGAAAACTATCTCCGAGCCAAATACGAGAGCGCCTGTACGTTCGCCTACAGCGACAGTTGCGTCGAAGTACAACAGTCGCCCGACGAATCCATATCCAGACTGAGCCTCAGCATATCGCAGAGCCCAAACAAAGACATGAGCCCGATAACCGAGCTCTGCGTCGCCATGAAAACCTGTAAGATCAACGACCACTGGAGGAGAACAGACGTAATCCGACAAAGACTGTGTAGACAACCTAGTATTAAGAAATTAACGAACGGCGATTCGCCACCGCCTATCAACCATACGGTTAGTCCGCTTCTGTGTATAGAAAGAACCTGCCAAGTTTTCGCCAAGAGAATAGCTGACGCGTTGACGTTTTCCCTGACCGCTGAACCGGAAGTCGCCGGTGAATCGCTGAAAGCGGAAGCGAAGCATTTGCAACACACGATGCACACCTACATGGACGACGACAGGTTTCACCAAATAGACTTCGGGTTAATACACTCCCGGCTCGCTCAATTAGTGGTCCACAAACTTAAACAGCAGACGAAGGAGCTGGACGACATAAATAACTTAGTGGAGTTCCTAATAAAACTCCGTTGTCCGAACGACGATATATTCAGTTCGGACGACGAGCGGAAACCGGTTAGCTATAGGGGCCCGAATAGGGTTAAAATGACATATGTGATAGATAGCCACGTAAGATGTTTAGCCAGCTTCATTTGCGAGGAGTTGACTGAGGTGGACGTTACGAAGGGACCCGCGATATCGGACGGCGAATGTACTGAGATATGGGCGAAGGCCTCCAAGTGCAGATGCGAATGGAAAATGGAGGCGTTCGAGAGGAATAGTAAGAAAAATGCGTCGTTCAGGAAAAACAGGTCGGTGCTGTCCACTGGCTCGAAGAACTCCGAGAGTCTGATCAGAAGGTTGACGTTCGATCATGATATTGGTAAGTAAAAAAAACCTTATAAAATGTGACTTGTAAATCGAAAATCCTCTCAGGGGGTAAGCGTAACTAATCAACATTCCACCTACATATAATAAGTTTAAATAAATAAAAATAAAACACTACTCTTAATTTGCCATATACTACGCAGGCCAGCCGCGGCGCTGGCGGTCATTAACCTCGCGCAGTTGATTTTGCGAGTATACGCTAAAACTGAAGAATTGAACTTTTTAATTGCGATAAAAAGGTGGTGTTTTTTTAAAGAAATGCTTAAGGTATCGGCTTCTTATTCACCTCCATGAAGCATTCCCTCGATTTACCAGTAACATTGTATTGCCGTTCTGTTTGTCTGTCACATACTTATTTCATCAAATATAAGTACTAATGCTTACCCAACTTTATTGTGAGTGAATTTGATTTTATGAATGTTCATTTCTAAATCTGAAGTAATTAGAGCTTATTGGTTTAAGTACAGTTGAAATATTAGATAAATAATTATTTCTGTAATTAAGTTAGTTTTTCTGAAATCTGCAACTATTTTTTAACAAAATTAGGCGCTCGCTAGGCGCAAATAAAATTTAATTATTATTGTAAAGAACAAATTCAAAAAATACTGAACCGATTTAAAAAAATCTTTCACCAATTGAGAGCTACAATATCCCTGACTAACATAGGCTTTATCCCCGTATTCCCACGGGAACGGGAAATACGGGAGTGAAATGAAACTGGTTAGTCGTAAACCTTTGAGCTCCTTGGTTTCGAGTTACATACATACAAAGCGTGTTTTAATGTTTTTCTTAACTACAATTATGTTATTTATGATTTTATTATCAGTGCCCCGCTAAGTCGAGCAAAAAGCGGCACGGCCGTACCATCCTTTTCTCGAAGCTATATATTATTATGGTGTAAACTGCGCAGGCGACGGCAAAACGCAACATGCCGAGGCTGAGCAGCCGGTGAGCGTGAACTCGCCTGGCGGGGACAGCGGGGCTGCTCTCTACACCATCGACGTGGCCAAGTGCCAGGTCGTCGACGCAGAGGTTAGCTCACTATAATAATAATAATTGATTTTCTCTTAACAATCAGGTAGCTTATGAATTCAGTGATCGGAATAGGCAGAGTATATTTACATAAACTTCAAGGAATAGAGACATAAAATAGAGACTTCCTTACGACAACATTTTTTTGCGGGACAATTTCCGGGACATTGCCTCGGGCTGTGTGGACGTGTGTGTTCAGTGAACATTCGCGTCATGCGATCGTTGCGAACGCTGCAACAGTGCGAGCCGTGCGCTCCGTGTGGACGGACAGGTGTTGTTTGCGTTGCGCGCTCATGCGTCATGGAGGCCGATACCGAATCACTGCGTGAACTTGTTCAACTTTAAGAACTTGTTCGGTTCATAAAAAATCGTTTTGTCCACCAGCGTCTTTTCTTATTTTCTCTTTTTTTTTATAATGAATGGACCACTATATGGGCCGCAGCTGCAATCTGCACGTCTCGCCTTGTCGGAGCCATTTTTCTACCGACGAACACCGTGCGTGCTTGAGCATGTGTCGTTCGGGACGCACGTATAAATGTACCGTCGTATGCCTCGGGTTGAGGCATGCGAGACGAACCATTCGCGTCGCACGCCTCGCGATTTCTGTCCGCGCCTAGGATATTTTAGGGCTTGTTCTCTCGGCTCAGACGGAACGTGACAATGAGTCATGCTTTTTCTCTTTTTCGTGCTTGCAGCTGGCGATCATCGATTTGTAAGCCTAAACATGTTGTGCAAACACGCTTAGGGTTGCTACCTAGATCGTAAGCCAAGTCTGTTATAAGTTTGTACTTAGTGGTAGTGACCAGCCCACCTAGCCAAGTGGCATTGTACAATCTGATCGAATGTTCTTTTAGATTGACATGTATGGGATTGACATAAGCACTTGCCAACGAGTGTTAACGCTAATGTCAATCCCATACATGACAATCTAAAAGAACATTCGATTAGATTGTGCAATGCCACTTGGCTAGGGGGGGCTGTTGTGTCTGCCTTAAATCACTACATAGTATAAAAAAAGTAGCTTCTCTGTCCCTATGTATGCTTAAATCTTTAAAACTACGCAACGGATTTTGATGCCTTTTTTTTTAATAGATAGAGTGATTCAAGAGGAAGGTTTTAGTGTTAGCATTGCACCCGTGCGAAGCCGGGGCGGGTCGCTAGTAACTAAATAAAGAAGACGTTATCACAAATAAAATAATCCAAAAATATTCACGTGATACTTTCTCATGTGTGAGACCCTAGTGGGCTGTTACAGGTTGATGACGACAAAATATCTTGCCCTCAGATATCGGAGGACGATTCGGTGGCGTCGTGCTCGTCGGACGGCGAGGAGTATCGCACGGCGTCAGAAGATGGCGACGACGACATGCAAGACGCCAGCGACCGCGCCCTAGCGGAACCCTTCATCTACGGGTAATGGACTCGACTCTGCAAACCACCTAAAATTCCTAATTTTAAGTTAGCCTATCCTTCTTTATACAACGCGTAACAGAATAAGCGCAATTCCTCATACACCCCAATTAGTATATTAATATAGAAAAAATATGATGCCTTCGTACTTTAGTTGTGTCTAACCAATTTTCTTAAATAAAGAGCAATAATCGGTCGATTTCCATAGGTAGCACTAAATTCAGCTATGCTAATTCACTTTACTGAAAAAGTTAACAAATATTAAAAATAGCTGAAATCGATTAAGTAGTCAATACTGAACAAACCAAATTCAGGAATTGCGCTTAATCTGTTACATATTGTAGAATACGGAACAAAAAGGACAGAAACAAACCATAGATTATAGAGTAATGTCAATTATGTGAAAACCGACTAATTTGATGTCTTAACTGTCACTTTTATCCATGACCTTACATCGTTGCTAAAATTGCTAAAAACGTGTATTTGAATGCGTCCATAAGGTTCAATTTTGTTATTTTGAAATTTGTGACGTTGTAAGTAAATATGGCGCTTATTTCTGCCCCTTTCCAAAACGGTGGAAAAGAATACAGCTAATTTAAAATTAGGAATTTTAGGTGGTTTGCAGAATCGAGTCCAATGTCATTGAAGGGGTTCCGTGACGAACAACCGGCTACATTTTTGCTTGAGTCAAGCATTTTGACCGTTTACAATGTTTGCTATCAAGCAACAACCGGCTAGATTTCAGCTCGAGTCAAGCATTTACGTGCTTGACCCGCTTGATGTGATTTAATATGCTTTGCTTGACGAGACGATTTGACAGTGTTCGCGGCCGGCTTAATCAAAAAGGAAGTGTTTATGAGAACATTGCGCAGCATAGATTTCAAGAAAGATGGTTCTCAATTCGAATGTATTTTTTAATGTATGTTACGCGATTATTCCAACAAATATGGACCGATTTTGATTATTATTTTTTTGTTTGGTAGACCATACTGCAGAGTTGATCCCATTTAAATTTTATCAAATTCGGTCTAGCGGTTTTAAAAAAAATAATTGTAAAAATTTTATACATCGATTATATTTTTAGTGATATTCATTGAAGTCATTAGATTATAAAGAGGAAAGATTTGTATTTTTGTATGTTTCTTACGAATAAACTCAAAAACTACTGGACCGATTTTAGAAATTCTTTCACCAATGGAAAGCTAGAATATCCCTTAACAACATAGGCTTTATTTGATTATCGTATTCCCACGGGAACGGGAACTACGCAGGTGAAACCGCGCAGAACGGCTAGTTTATATATATGATACAAAGATCTCATTGAAGTCGGTTTTGTACTCTTTAAAGTTCTTTGGTATTTATAGATATCAATTTATATATAAAATACAAGCTTGACGTCTACGGCCCTTGTTCTATGACCGATAGATGTCACTAATCTAATGGCCGTTTGCAGCGATGAGCCCACCAAGATGGACCGGCTGGTGTTCGACGCGATCTCCCAATGCCAGATCAGCGCCGAGCAGTTCCCGAACGTGTACCGCTGGCGGCACACGGTCGCGCTATACCCGCCCCACGAGAGGGACAGGTGAGTCTCTCGCTTAACTTTTCATACTTCTATAAGGGCCGAAACACATAACCGCGTTGCGGCAAAATCGGCGGTTCTACTCAATAGATATTTCTTTTTTCTTTATTGAGTAGCACCGCCGATTTTGGAGTTGCGGTGCCCGCAACGCAGTTATGTGTATCGACCTTAATAATTTATTTATTTATTTGGTTCACCAACAACTGTTACACCAGATCATGTTCGTTCGATAAGGCGTGATCATATTGATTTTATATATTTGTCTAACTAAAAACACCTATCAGTAGTAAGACTGTTCCAAATCTGCAGTTTTTCTGATCTACAAGAGTAGAAGTTGAATGCAATTTGGTGTTGCGCAATTAGTATAACTCGTGGCCTTTGAGTATTAATCAGTTAAGAAACGCCGGTTCCAATCTATTGTGTCTGTGATTCATGGTCTGAGAGGTTAAACCAACCAGAGACGCCGCTGACAGGAGTTCCCCTCTTACAAAAAAAAAGTGTCGGTCAACGATCATACCTCTTATATACAACTAGTTTTTTTGAGTTCACGGAGTGCTCGGATTGGTGAATGTATTTGTGTGCATCTAGTTCAAGCCAATGTTAATTGTTTTGTCAAAAAATGCGTTTGTGTTAACAATATTTGTGTGCGTTTCCTCGTCCCTCACGCAGAAATTGGCAGACTTTTTTTGCAAAGAAACTAGTGCGCGTGACGTCTCCTGTTGGTTTAATACTAAAAGCTCGTGGCACATTCCACTCAGATGGCAGCCAGCCCAGAGCCCGGAGGAGAGCAGCTCGTGGTGCCCGGCGTGGACGGCTTGCACGCCTTGCACGCCCGGTACGCCTTGCACGCAGGGTACCAGTACGCCCTCGCGTTCCCGCCGTGCACGCTGTTCCCCCGCCGCACGCAGTACGCCCCACAGGGATGGAAGAGACAACGGCACGCCCAATAGCTCGCGCGGTGTACCACTACAGGTATATTTGTCGTGTTTTAGCGGCCGAATAAATTACATAATACTCATATCTGTCGTGTAATTTAAAAATGGAACGATCTTCTACTCCGTTACATAGCAACCAAGGAGGTAGCTTATCAAAAGTTTTATTTACTTTTCGAACTGGCTTGCAAATAGCAAGCTGTTTATTGAAAAAAAATAACTTTCTTTTTTCGTCATTGATTTTGAAAAGTAATTGTATTTTCAAATAAAAAGTTTTGCCTTGGTATTACCCTCTCACCTACCGAATCATTAGCATAGTATGGACCTACCTACATTTTTGCGACATCGCTTGATGTAGCTGGTCGTTGACCGGTTACTTAGTTTTAATTTCCGCGCATTATTTGAGAAAAGTACTATACAAGATTTAGCCACAACAAGGCATTGATAGACTTACGTATTTACCCGTTCGTCCATCAATGTCTCTTTAGCTGGCCGCTGCAGTAATGTACTATTATTTCGCAGGTGTCAAATTGGCTTCGCGTGACGGGACCTAACTCGCCCCGGGCGGCCGTGGCTGCTAAAAACGTGGGCCACAACGTCAGTTTTGGATTCTAAAGACTTAGTTACTGCCATCGCAGGGATTTATGTTGGGAACTCTACTAATATTAATTCCTCTGGAACTGTTCAAACAACGTTATTCCTATTTTAACCAAATAGAATAGCTCCCAGACATGAAATGAAATGAGTCTCCCATATGAAGAATTATTATTGTGACAAGGTACGTAATTAATATTTTGATGTTAATTCATTAATGATTATTAGAATTTGATTATTAGTATTCGAATAAATATTGTTTGTATTAGATGTTTATTATGGTATTTCTTATTTGTACATGACGATGGAAATTTTTTTCGTATTATAATATTAGTTTCTATGTAAAGTTCATACGGTAGCCTAAAATAGATATTCCAGAATAAGTACTCTGGGACACCAAGTATTATTGGTGAAAAATATATTTCAGAGTTAAACATATTGGATTAAATCCGAATCTATTTATAACGCGAGGTTGTAAACATAACGAATTTTATTGTGTTCTAAATAATGTATTCGTAAAAGTTAATACAATTGTGTTATAAGTTATAACCATAATAGCAGCTCTCGTATGCTTTAACACTGGTGTGTTTAAAAATCTGATTGTATAGTTATTTTGGATATTATTCAGAATCGAAAATTTTATGTTCAATGTTAGTTGCATTTGCCAGATTCCGTATCTGTTAATGTATGACAATAATGTTTTCACTGCGTTATGTAGCATTTATAGTCTGTAACGATATCTGTGTTGTCTTTTCTGTGAAGCAATGGCCAAATGTGGTGTCAGTGCAATGTTGCACTGATTTACGAGTGTTTGTACTTTTATATTTAAAAAATAAAAGAAAATTGTAAAATAAAATGTATGTTTTATATATGTTTTAATTCACAGAAACATTAGAAAAATAAATTATGACGACTGGTTCCACACTTTAGTTTTATTTTTTGGATTTCTTACTTCTCCAATGAAAGCGACAAGACTGTTATACTACTGTTTTACAAAAAAAAAACACACAAGAAATGTAGCTAGAATTTAGATATCCCAAAAGTTTTCGTCTTCAGAAGTTTTCTGGACAGATACAGGTGAAATGTCAAATTCTGATCGACTATAGTGACTGCTGTAGTTATCCACATCCGCTGAGAAGTCATCCACATAGTCGTGTGCATTCTCTGCTTCGCTTATACAATCACCAACGTGTTCCTTCGAAGCCTCGATCTCCGTCCTCATTTCATGACTGGATGCCTCCTTCATCGTATCTACGTGGAAAATCGCGTCTAACACGTCGTTTCTCGTCAACATGGCCGCCTGCTCGGGCGATTCGCTTCTCCTGCTTCTCTCAGGCGATTTCGGCGTATCCAAATCGATGACTTTACTGCCGTCCGTCGGATCGCTTCTCTTAGGGCTTATAAGGATGGTCATGTTCACTGACATTTTCTCCCCTTCCTGTTCTGACTCCGACGGAACTGCGTCCGTTGCGTCCACTTCGCTTTGGACCTCTACCAGTAAATTCGGCTCAAGATTTGGAATTTGCACCTTATTAACTTCTTTTACAGTTTCAACTTCGATCCGAAGCAAGTTTTGCTCGTTTTCATTGACCGTTTCTTCTATAGCTTTCGAATGCTCGTTTACGATCGCCATTTCTGTAGCTGGCCTTGGTGGAACTTCTGTGTTAATTGGTTGTTGGAGATTGTACATTTTGGATATATTCTGTTTTAGTATCTCTAACTCTGCTTTCTTTTCGGAATTAGTCTTTACAATTGCTATTTTTATGGATTCAAGCCTTGTATTTCTAGTCATTTCGGTCTTTTGTGGAGACTCTGATCTCGGGGATTTAGAGCGATCTTCTAGCTTTGTTTTGGGACTCTTTGGCGAGCTTTCTCTCTTTTCCCTCTGTTTAGTTTCAAGTGGCACGTTTTCAGTTTTGGGTGCTGTCTTTTGCGAATGATACAGCTTCCTAAATTCCGTCAAGGGTGTTTCTATATAATTATCCGGTTTATCTTGCTGTTCGTTTTCTTTGATGTTAGAGAACGCCTGTGGTATAGGTTTTACTTGTTGAGCTGCCGAGTTTTTGTTCTTGAAGCGCGTCTCCCCGATGTCAACCGTTTTGTGGTACTCGCGGAGGTATTTATCGAAGTCGCTTTTTAGTGTTTCCACTGGATCTTTCTTCTCTTTGTAGTGGGAAGACATCGGGTCGTTTGTGTGGCTACGATCTAGCCTTTGCAAAGACTTGCTTCGTATTAAGCCTTGAAAAAGAAACAATCATGTTTATGTTATAGATATACAGTCATCGATACATATATCATTTATTGCACAATGTGGTTATACAGATGGTAGGTAACATACAGTTAGTACATTAACCCTACATGGAACGGATATTCCGTTACTATACCTCCGTCCTCCGACTCATGGCAGAGTCACTACCAATACAGCCACTTTCGGTTATTTTAATATGTATTTTTTTTGCAAGATGAAACGAACATTGTCATATTCATTATTTTTTTGCCATTGGGAAGTGGTAGCGCTATGCTGACTGGTCGAAACTTGCGTTATAAAAGTAAACTTAAATAAAAATCAGATAACCTATTGTGTCTGCTTTCAAAGGAAACCATTCTATAGCTACCAGTGCATGCAGTGTCGTCCAAATATAAAAAAGGAAGGTTTTTTTCCAATTTAGATTGATCTGACTAGGCGATCTGACTACGGATACAGAACGGATTTTTCCAGTGTTTTGTAAAAAAAAGCCGAACCCAGCACTAGTTATAGCGCAGAGAGATTAAAATATAATAGGACATAGAGGGGAAAAAGCGAGGAAAATTTGAAGCCAAAAGTTATTCCAAGTGGAATAAGTCTAGTACAATTCCGACCGAATGACATCTCGCGTTCATACTAACTGACATGACGCTTGAGCTTAAAAGTTTTGTATGAAAATATTCCCAATGCCCCCTCTATGTCCTATTATATTTTAATCTCTTTGTTAAAGCGTTTATTACCTAAATCCCCGATGTCCTTGGTGACAACAGCCTCCTCGTTGGCCAGGGACCTGTCCCCCTTCAGCTGCTGCCTCATCCGGAAGTCCCGGTACGACCGCTCCACCGCCTCCGCCTCGATCTCCAGCTTGCGCAGGCGCAGCTTCGCCTCGCGGAGGACACACGTCGGACTCTTCTCCCGGGACGTTGGCGGATGGCATTTCGCGTTGTAGCTGTTGACATGATTTTAAATAAAAAATGGTCTCAATGGGGCGATAGGCGTGAGATTATGTATATGTATGTATCACACATAATTGAAGGAATCTTTAATTTAGATTCGACAAAAAATGAAAATAACTATATATTTTTGAAACTTGTTTACGGATATTACTTCTTTATTAATCTAGTATTGGATTTTTTAACTTTAAGAAATTTCATTTAAAAATAGAGAAAAAAGATGTTTCATTATAGAAGTGCTTATAAATGTGTACTGACCTTTTTCGTTATCTTTATAGGCGTTTGCTAACGAAAAATAGCACTATTCATTTCTAATAACCGTTTCAAAACGGTTACTCTATTAGAGGAACCAAAGAGGTTGGAAGGAAAAGAAATAAACGTATTCTGATGTCATGGACTTACTTTTTCAACTTCTCTTTAGCTTCCTTCAAAACAGACTTCGGACTCTTCTCTCTGTTCTTCCCATTGCAATTCTCCGATTCAATTATTTTCTTAACTCGATTTTGTTTTTTATCACTGCAAACCAAATTGTTAAAGAATTTTTATTGTAAGTACAATAGTGCGAGTATCTTACTAGATCGCGGAAACTGAGATAGACAAATGTAATTTGTAGGTAATTGGTGTAATTTTATTTAGTCTCATTGTAGCAGCGAATGTTGCATTTATCACCTAGTCGTATTTCAAGCGCAACTCTTGACAAAAAGCTGTCTCTTTCTTTATCATTCGTTCCGTATCATCTTTCGCCGTCATTGTTGTTTCCTATAAATACGCTAAGTGGTGAGTGTGTACATGTTGTAGCTACTCGTAGCTGAACAATATCCAAACTCACGCAGTATGAATATACGAGTACCTCATCTTTACTTTAACGTCTTTGAGTGTAATAGTTCAGTTCACCTAGTGGTAGGCAGGTAACCGTCAACGTTTGGTTCCGGCGATCGCGAACAGCCTTCGTCCGGTGCCACTGAGTGTACTGAGCCGCCGACTGAGCCCGTCAGGGCTATGCGGAACGACGCCGTCGTCCATGGCTGGGAGCCTTCTTTAATAATAGAATATAATTAAGAATACAGTTAGGGTTGAAAAAATGTATTTGCCCGAAAATTGATTTTTTCCAAAAAAGATATAAAAATTAGTGTCCGACCGAAAGTTCGGTTTCGGCCGAGTTTCGGCCAAAAATCTAGTTTCGGCGGCAGTGTCGGTTTTTGGCCGAAACTTTTTCCGAAACCGAAACTGATTGCGAAAGTTGTCGTGCACGCTCGCCTAACTTCGTTTCTCGCCGCAACGCTTTGGCGGACGCTGGCGGCCCTGTTCGAGAATTGTCGTGCGTTAATATTTTTTTATATTATATCAATGATTACAACAAAATTAATATACCTACTGTGTTTCCATTTCATGTCCTAATTAAAAATAAATTTCAGTATTTTAAGGAATTTTATACGTGACCACGTGAGTTTCGGTTTTGGCCGAAACTGAAGCCACGGCCGAACATTCGGTTTCGGTTTCGGCCCGAAAACCAGTTTCGGTCGTATAAAAAATATAGGATTTTATGAAAAAGGCAAAAATAGACAAGTGTAGGTATTTATTACTTATTTGTTTTTATAAAAACATATTTTTTTGTCTTAAATAAAGTGCCTGCTTTATCACATACTAGCGGTTCTGCGCTGTTTCACCCGCGTAGTTCCCGTTCCCGCCAGAATACGGGAATAAAATGTAGCCTATATTACTCAGGGATATTCTAGCTTTCTACTGGTGAAAGAATTTTTTAAATCGGTCCTTTAGTTTTTGAGTTTATTCGTAACAAACATACAAAAAAAATTTTTTTTTCCTATTTATAATATTTATAAATATATATAATATATAAATATAATCTCACGCCTTTTTTATCCCCGTGGGGGTAGGCAGAGGTATTCCATTACTGGATATACCCACATTTCACGAGACATATTGGACCGGGAATTAATTCTGAGACCTGCGGGTTTCCTCACGATGTTTTCCTTCACCGTCGAGCTAGTGATAAATATGTACGTAAGTTTTTGAAAAACTCATTGGTACATGCCAGGATTTGAACCCGAGCCTCACTGATTTTCGGCCGGCTCTTTAACCGTCCGGGCTATCACTGCTATATTTATAGACAAGTATAAATAATTTCAAAATAAATGTAATGATTTTGCGATTTAGAATTTGTTGTTATACAGTTTTAGGCTGTTCAGCTTAACATGTAAATAATATTTTTTTAAATGAAGGATAATATGTTTGTTAGGTTTAGGTATTTAAAAAATGCCTGAGTACTGACTGTGCCTGTCCGGTCTGTCCGTGGCGCGAGGCGGGCTGTGCAACTTGCCCACGGCCAGCCTGCGCTGGCGCAGCGAGCGCCACTGGCTGATCAGGTGCCTGCGAACCACACGTTACCACAACCGGTAATGTATTCATTTCAATTAAATTGTGAGTCATTCATTCATAATTCATTAAAAATCTTATCCCAAAACACTTCTAAAAATGCATTTAGTATTTCATGTAATAACGTCTTATAAATCGATGAACGCCAACTGCACGCACGACTAACCACTCTAAAGAGTAAAAAAACGACTTTAATCTTTAACTTATATGGTTTTAACTTGATGCCGTTGTCAGAACTGGACGAATTAAAATGGGACCAATCTGGAAGCACCAGCTTTCAAACAAAAAAAGAATCATCTAAATCGGTTCACCCACTCGAAAGTTCTGAGATAACAATCATAAAAAAAGACGAATTGATAACCTCCTCCTTTTTGAAGTCGGTTAAAAAGTAATATGTTCCGCCTGAACCGAGCATGCAAGCGAGAGCACGCAACAAGCGATAGAGAGGCACGATCGGCCTAACTTGTGACGCATCTCTCTTCCACTCCAGTATGCAATAATTATTCATCAATGTTTGTTACCACGTAGAATTATCGTCCGTAAACCGACTTTACAGACAACCATTTCTTTCATTTTACAATTATAGCCAGATTTTAAACAATAAAACAATTTAAAAAATGATGCAGTTGAGTATTATAAGTTATGACGTCACAAGTTGTCAAAGAAATACTGAGTTGTGACTCACAACTCAGTATTTCTTTTATCTTCCATTGTATATTTTCGTTTTGACAGATCATAAAAAGCAACTCATTCGACTAACCAGTCAAATACACTATTATAACACAGGCAACTAAAAAATATTAAATACGCTGAAACCAAAGATACCACAGTCCCACGAAAAAGCTACCCCATTTCCGTACCCGTTCCATACCTGCGGCTATCTGCGCGTGCGTCGATAAAAGGCAGAGGTTGTTCTGGTTGCAGCACGAGCGGCGCTGTGCAAGGCCACGCCCGTAACTGTTCTCCGGCACCGCACGGAGTGGCCTCGGCACCGAAACACGGGCCCGGCACGGACTCGGAACCGCAAGTGGGACCCGGTCCCAACACGGACGGCCAGTGCAGAGAGCTGGCGCTTGCTATCGGGTTCACGCTGCGACTATCATGTTTCCAATAAAAAAATCTACTACTCTTTTTAACAAATAAATATAATCTCACGCCTTTTATCCGCGACGGGGTAGGCAGAGGAATTCCATTACTGGATAGACGACGAGGAGATATATTGGGCCCCTAAACGTGATAGGTGGTGAGCCCATAGCCGGACCGGGTCTATTTACACAATTACACACTTAAAATTTACACAATTAAAAAATATAACCGCCGAAAAAACTGAAAAGCAAAAAATAATAAACCTTTTATATTTACCCTTAATAACTAAGTTTTTAAAGTAATGTAATTAATTTTGTTTTTTTTTTTACACCAATAGTGTTGGTTATTTAACTTTATTTACAGAACAATAGACTAATGGGGAACTTGCATAAAATTTTGTTTTTTATTTATCTTTAAGATTTAAGGATTACATAAAGATACCAAAAAGTTAAAATAGGCACAAATAATGTATTTATTGCAAATCAAAAATGTCAAAGTTCGCGCGTAAACGCCCACTGGCTTGACGCGACGTCACTCCTCATCTTATGAAGTAAACTTTTCAGCAAGCGTGAATAAATTATTTATTACAGAAATAATATATTTTCAGTTTTATTTTAAACTAGCGGATAATGTAGCATTCTATTTGTAAAAGAATTTTTTAAATCGATTCAGTAGTTTTTGAGTAAAATCGTTTCAAACATACAAGTATTTCCTTACCTCTTTTTCGTTTTGTGATGGAGTGACGTCACTCTTCGCTGATTGGTGTTTCAAATTACGTCTCATAGAGCGTTACTTAGAATTCAAATATTTCGCGAAAAAATCTTAATTTTAGACTTTTTTTTTCAGCAATGCTCTTTTATCGACTGTCATTATTTAATTATTAAGATAATTTATCAATATGATTTTAGTGCAAGTTCCCCATTCCACCGTATTGAGGTCAATATACATACATGGGGTCCGAGGGCGAGTGTCTGTGCGCAGGAGGAGCCGTGCGAGGGCGACAATGTCCCGCAATCTTCGCCGCCTCCAGCTGCGACCGTTGCTGTTGGGACCACCACAATGAACTTAGAACATTTGACCAGGGGAGCAATTCTACTAAGTGTCAACGGTCATAGTTGGTTGGATGACAATGAGATGTCAATGGTCAGTCAATGGTGTTATTTTGACACTTTTAAGAGCAAGTCATTGTTATTCAACTGTAACCGTTAACATTTAGTAGAATTGGCCCCCAGTTGCAAAGTAATATCAGAGGAGGCACACTGCGTGACGTCATCGCGCCGCTACAAGTACATACGGCCGGCCGCAACCCGGCGGTCTATTAGTGGTTGCCGCGCATTGGTTGTATAGATATTGAATTTTAATAAACTATTTACAGTACATGAATCATTGCACTATGATTCATGTACTGACTAGTATTTAATTTGATTTGTTTTTGTGTAACTATTTGGATATGGAACCTATGTTTTCCGAAATAAATGATTTTATTATTATTATTATTATTATTTTTCTTTACATTATATAATGTATGTATGTAGATAACCCAGTTGTATGTCTTCGTCCTACATTTTCCAGAAACAGGCAGTTTTGAAGTCATAACATAACCTAAAGGCAAAATACACTGCTTTTGTTTAGTTGGGTGGTATTTAGTACCTAAATAAAGAAGAATCGTAATATCGTAGGTAAAATACACTATTAAACTAACTACTACTACTAACGTATAATTTAATGAGTCGAGCTGCCGGCAACCCTAGATCTAAGGCTCCGCCTCCGAAAGAGTGCGTTGCATGCGATAGAAAGAGATGGCCACATTTAGGCACGTTTGACGTACCTAAACAAGGAACTTGTTAAGAGAGAACCTTCTGTACGTAGTACTATTACTTATTCTGTGGTAATATTAATAATCTCGTTGAGTTAAAAAAAATGGTTGTCTGTAAAGTCGGTTTACGGACTGTAGTGACACATATAATGTTAGTAAGCAGAATGCATATGCAGCGAAATCAAGCCCGCAGCCAGTCGTCTCATAACTCGTGTGCATACCATACACTTGCATTGAGATATCATGTAATTCTGCTTACATAAAATATTGAAGAATATAGACATCAAGTTTTATCTCAATAATTGTGATTTTATTAAAACTCTTATTTTAGCGCTACCATAAGTGAACACGCATACCTCATTCCATTTATGGAAATATCAATTTTTCACGAGTATATTCGAAACCTAGACGTGATAGGTGGTGAGCCCATCACCGGATCGGGTCTGTTACACATGCTTCAGAATTAATTCTGAGACCTGCAGGTTTCAAAGAATGGTGAATGTTTTTTGATGGGTAAAAAAAAACAAAGAAAGAAAGAAAAATATTTATTTGGCATCTATTCAAATAAATATTTTTCTTTCTTTCTTTCTGTCTTTGTTAAGTTACCTGATTTGCCAGAATCTTGAGCCTGATGTTCTCCTCGCGTAGCTGACGCAGCTCATCGCCGTCAGAGGAGACCGTAGAACGGCTCCCGCCGCGGCTAGCCTCGCCGAACACTTCGTCCAAATTCGACTGAAAATTAGTGGTGATTTAGCCATACTATACAAATCTTTCATACGAGTATATACAACAGAATAAGCGCAATACCTCATTCACCCCAATTAGTATAATAGATATAAAAAAATATGATGCCTTTGTACTTTAGTTGTGTCTTATCAATTTTCTCAAATAAAGAGCAATAGTAGTACGATTTCCATAGGTAGCATTAAATTCAGGTACTTATGCTAATTCATTTTTCGGGAAAATTTAACACATATTAAAAGTAATTGAAATCGATTAAGTAGTCGATACTGAGCAAACTAATTTCAGGAATTGCTTTCGCTTATTCTGTTACATATTGTATAAAAATCAATTGCTGTTCGTTAGTCTCGCTATAACTCCAAAATGGCTTGAACGATTTTGATGATTTTTTTTGGGTGATTTCAAGTACGAGTAAGTACCGGGACTTTCGTACATATTTATCATTAGCTCGACGGTGAAGGAAAACATCGTGAGGAAACCCGCAGGTCTCAGAATTAATTCTGAGGCATGTGTACAGAACTACAGACCCGGGCCGGCGACGGGCTCACCACCTATCACGTTTAGGGGTCCAAAGAATATCTCGTGAAAAGTGGGTATATCCAGAAATGGAATAACTCTGCCTACCCCTTCGGGGATAAAAGGAATGAGATATTTATATTTTATTTTTTATCAACTCACCTGACTAAAATTAACATTCTTCTGTTTCTTGAAATCGTTTACAACCTGGTTGGGAGGCCTCATTCCCCTGTCATCGTCCCTGGCGAACTTCTCCGCGTCCTGTTCATTATTCAGCACAATACTGATCTTAGACGACAGGTTACTGAGGTCTGTCAACGTGCCCCTGTCTGTAACGCATTTCGGCTCCAATTTGGTAGCTTCTAGATACTTCTTTAGTATCGCCAGTTCGTTCTTGAGCAAATCGTAGTGGTTTTGGATGTTCGGATTATCTTTGGGTTCTTCTTGTTGTATTTGGACCACTTTGTTGCTTTCGCAGGCGGATTTTAGCTGTTCTAACGCGGAGCGTTCTTGGTGTATTGTGTTTCGTTCGCTTTTCATTGACTCCAGGTGGCCTTCGAGTACAACGAGCTCGTTAGATATCTGACTGCGCATTTCCTGGCCGCGTTTTCTGAGGATTTCCTCTGCTTTTATCAGCTGCGTCTTTAAGCTCTCCTCCTGTGGGTTGAAAACGTTATTTGGTTAATAGTAACGTTATCGTATCTTACAGATAAGGAACCTCTATTCGACAATAAACTTAGATATTTTCTGTTAACAAACAATCTCTACTCTCTGAAGGATTTTTGTGAAAGATATCGAAATCATTACAATTTTAAACTCTTCAATAGATTTTTAGAAAATAATTTTACTCTGAATGTATGTATTTTTACCGTGACTTCCCCACTGCTAAACTCTTTGAGTATTAAACCAACCGGAGACGCCACTGACAGGCGTTCCCCTCTGCCAAAAAAAAGTGTCGGTCAACACGCATACCTGTTATATACAACTAGTTTTTTTGAGTTCACGGAGTGCTTGGATTGATGAATGTATTTGTGTGCATCTAGTTCAAGCTAGCGTTTAATTGTTTTGTCAAAAAATGCGTTTGTTTTAACATTATTTGTGTTTGTTTCCTTGTCCCCCCGCAGAAATTGGCAGACTTTTTGCAAAGGAACTAGTGCGCGTGACGTCTCCTGTTGGTTAAATACTCAAAGGCTAAACTAGATAGCTCAACTGCATAAAGTTAAGCAGTGGGTAATAGGTGCCAACGGCTCAACTGCCGCAACTAGCGTTTATCGGTAGTAGGTATGTACTTTGAAATTGTTCGGAGCTGTTCGAAATGCTTTTATAAGCTCAATGACTTTTTGATGAGTGAACCTTTTATACCTACTTACATCACAATAATTTGTAATTTTGTTTAATTGTTAGGTACCTAGTCATTTATTCTCCTGTGTAGTCTCACTGTAAAAATACAAATTTAGTAAAGGATTTTTATATTGTACTAGCGACCCGAACCGGCTTTGCAAGGGTGCAATGCTAACACTAAAACCTTCCTCTTGAATCACTCTATACATTAAAAAAAACCGCATCAAAATCCGTTGCGTAGGTTAAAAGATTTAAGCTTAAACATACAAAGGGATATAGGGACATAAGGACATAGGGATATAGGGACAGAGAAAGCGACTTTATTTTATACTAAGTAGTGACTAGTAGCGCCATTTCTCGCCAGTTTCATCAAAATCAGTTTAGTAGTTTTTGCGTGAAAAAGCAACAAACATCTACACATCCATACACTCTATGTAATTTACTTATGTAGGTATATTTTAATCTGTTTGCATATCACCAATCTATGTACACCTTTGAGTATTAAACCAACCGGAGACGCCAATGACAGGCGTTCCCCTCTGCCAAAAAAAAGTGTCGGTCAACGATCATACCTGGTATATACAACTAGTTTTTTTGAGTTCACGGAGTGCTCGTATTGGTGAATGTATTTGTGTGCATCTAGTTCAAGCTAGTGTTTAATTGTTTTGTCAATAAATGCGTTTGTTTTAACATTATTTGTGTGAGTTTCCTCGTCCCCCGCGTAGAAATTGGCAGACTTTTTTGCAAAGAAACTAGTGCGCGTGACGTCTCCTGTTGGTTTAATACTCAAAGATGTACACAGTTTGCACAATAAATGTATTATATTCACCTTGGCGGTGAGCCTGTCGGTCTCTGTGCGTACTGCCCGCATGGCCCTGGCCATGTGCCGGTGCTGGTCCCGCAGTGCATTGGCCAGCCCCCACAGGAAACGCTTCTTCTGATGCACGCTCCGATGCAATTCCGCCTCGCGGGCAGCGAAGGCCTGCTCCATCTGCAGACGGTATTTAAAATGGGGCTTCTTTACCTAAGATTGCAGTTTCATATGGAGGATTTCAAGGTGGTATAGAAAATTTTCTTCTTTCGTAACTGGTTACAAATAGTATCCCTACATAGTATAAAACAAAGTCGCTTTCTCTGTCCCTATATCTCTATGTCCCTATGTATGCTTCAATCTTTAAAACTACGCAACGGATTTTGATGCGGTTTTTTTAATAGAAAACATCGTGAGGAAACCCGCAGGTCTCAGAATTAATTCTGAGACATGTGTAAACAGACCCGGTCCGGCGATGGGCTCACCACCTATCACGTTTAGGGGTCCAATATATCTCGTGAAATGTGGGTATATCCAGTAATGGAATACCTCTGCCTACCCCCTCGGGGATAAAAAAGGCGTGAGATTATATATATTTTTTATATATATATATATATATATATATTTTTTAATAGATAGAGTGATTCAAGAGGAAGGTTTTAGTATAACTATTGCACCCGTGCGAAGTCGGGGCGGGTCGCTAGTATACTCATATTATGTACCAAGGTAAGTAAAATAAGAAATGTCTCAGATCACATGTAATCATGATCACACGAAGCCTAGGTGTGATCTACAAACATGTGATCAGATGCTTTCATAATTACTTTCCGAGGTGTGTATACTTTTTTCTGCTCGACGGATAGGTTAAGTCTAGCGGAAGGACATATACTACTTTTCATTCGGAACGGATAAATATCAGGCTTATCATCAACACACAATAAAAAATTTAAAAAATACATACATTAAATGAAAACGTTAACCAATAACGCACGGTGGATCACGACGACTCCCAATCACGGTTATAAGCAAAGTGCCTGTTTCCAAGCCAGGCACAGCTCGAAACAAAGAACTATTAGGTACCTACTCATTTCATTCGACACCCAAACACACTACGTTCAAACTCAACAATGCGGCACCTTTGAGTATTAAACTATGCGGCACTTATACAATTCCAAGTAACTAAAACAATCGGTCTCCTTATTCCAAAATTTCGATAAGCGCTAATATTGTTATTGTAAACATTTAGCGGCCCGAGCCACGCCACTTCTATGACACACATCAATGCAGTGGGTCTAAAATGGCCACTTTGAGCAATTCCTCTGAGCAATTCTCCTTTTCTGAATTCCCAGCAAATCCTAAGCAATTCCTCTAAATTTCGTAAAATGGTCCCATAATTTAGTGATTCACTAGCAATTCAATTCATTAGCAGATTCGTATTTGGTGAAAATTTCGAATATGAATCGAAATAGAATTCTATTATGATTCACCCGAAACGGGCTTTTTAGACCCACTGACATGTACCAGAAAACTTTTTTCTCTTTTTTTCTATACGTGGGACTAATCTTCTCTTTTCTTCTACTTGGGACTGATCTAAATGTGCTTAATTTTAGCTAATTTCAAAATATAATAAAATTTTAACATGTGATATTTAAGAAAATTAATATGAGGGGAATATGCTGAACACAGGGCGCTATAGCCCTCATTAGGGGAGGCCTTTGTCCAGCAGTGGACTAAGATAGGCTGATGATGATGATGATGAATCTGAGGGGTATTTGTAAAAGCAATACAAGAGAAAATATTTTTTGTCTATCTGCCTGTGTATGTTTGTACGGTTATGTACGCGCATCGCGCAAAACCTACCATCCAAATATAATCCAAATTGGATGCGGTTTTCACAGTTGTACCTATTGTTAGCACGTGTCATGAGTAATCTATACATATTTATTTTTAACTGTCAGTACAGAGACGAAGTCGCTGGCAATAGCTATTTATTTATTTTATTGACGTAAAAACGTCTTATCTTATAATTCAATGGAGCCGGCTGCACGCACGAAAAAATATGACGTATGCGGCGTTACCTCGCTCTGAGGCGTTCCATTCCATTTAAGGCTTGAAGTGCAAGCGAGAGCGCGCAACGAGCGACAAAGAGGCACAATCCATTGCATGAGTATTTTCTTATGACGTTGTCACGTCACGTTCAACTATCGTCAGTAAACCGACTTTACAGACAAACGTTTTTTTTTTATTTAGTAATAAATGTGAGTTTTTGACGGATCACAAAAAGGATTTGTTTAGCGTTTGAACTATTTTTAGTATTAAATCATTTATATGAATGAGGTAAAATAAAAAGGTGTCTCCACAGTACCTCGTCTTGCCGCTTCTGTAGCACCAGAGCGTGGCTGGCCAGCGATCGCTTCACTGTGCCCTCATCTTCTTCACGGACCATGTCCACTTCTTTCTCGTAAACTTCTTTCAGGTTGTGAAACATCTACGGAAGTAACAACTATACTTTTATTCAAGCAATAAATAAAAAAAATACTTTTTATTCCCGCCTTTTACCCCCGAGGGGGTAGTCAGAGGTATTCCATTCCTGGTAGGTATATCCAGGAATGGAATACCTCTGACTTTCACAAGATATTCTTTGAACCAAATTTGTTCTCCTAAACGTGATGGGTGGTGAGCCCATCGCCGGACGGGGTCTGTTACACATGCCTCTGAATTAATTCTGAGACCTGCGGGTTTCCTCACGATGTTTTCCTTCACCGTCGAGCTAGTGATGAATATGTACGTTTTAGAAAAACTCATTGGTACATGCCAGGATTTGAACCCGAGCCTCACTGATTATCATCATGAGAAGCGGGCTCTTTAACCGTAAGGCTATCACTGCTGAGCAATAAATAATTATATACAATTATATACATATACTAGCTAACCGACAGACATTATCCAGGCCAAATCCCGTAGCGTTTTTCTATGACTTATAGTTTTTTTAGAATTTTTAAAAAGTTCTGGGTTTCTTTTTCTATTGTCTCTAAGAAACTAATTTGGAATAGAAAGAGTATTTAAAAAATTCTAAATCGATCGAAACATTGATCTAGTTACGTCTCAATTATGGAAATATTCATATATTTCAAATAGAGTACCTACCTACCTACCTACTTGTAATACAACATATTTTATGTTATGTACAATACAATACAATAACTCTTTATTGTACACCAAAAACAACACAATATGGATACCAACATTAACTAAAGTACAATGGGCGGTCTTATCGCTTTTAGCGATCTCTTCCAGACAACCTTAGGATGGATGAAACTGAGAAATTAGAACTAGGGTAGACGGAGGTAGGTATGTACTATGAGAAAAATGTAATAAACAAAAATCGTAGGTATGTTACGTAACTACAGCTAGGCTATTGGTATTTATGTATTGTAATATGTATAGTCAAATGAAATAATAAAAATACCTACTAATCACAAAGCATTTTAGCCGGGAGCCCATCGAACATATCCAAGATCGAAATAAGTGACAAAAAATAGTAAGTAAGTAAGTATTTCACATTCGTATTGGCCAGCTTGTTTTGGCGATTTGGAAATTTATACTCTAACCTCATTCATATCTATACTAATATTATAAAGAGGAAAGATTTGTATTTTTGTGTGTTTGTTACGAATAAACTAAACAACTATTTGACCGATTTTAAATATTCTTTCACCAACGGAAAGCTAGAGTATGCCTGAGTAACATATATTTTACTCCCGTATTCCCACGGGAACGGGAACTACGCGGGTGAAATCGCGCAGAACCGCTAGTACATTATAATTAAACTATGCAATTTACAACTATGTATATTATGTATACCTAGCTATAATTGTGATTCTCTTATGAGGCTACGGGTTAATGAGACAATTGAGCTCTATGTCTATCATTATAATGTTCATTTTGCTTTAAACCTCGTCTATGAGGCCGCGCTCCATACAATTGATGTTCTTCATCAAAGTCTCCCCATTCAACGGGTTGATGCTGGTCTCGTTCTGAAATAGTTTCCTTACTTTTTAACCCCCGACGAAAAACAGAGGGGCTGTTATAATTATAAGTGACCCTGCCTTCTGAGTCGGAGGTTGCGGGTTCGATCCCCGCTCGGGGCCAACGTGTGCATGAACATGTCTGTTGGCTTCGTGTCTGGGTATTAAATATTTATTTAAGTATGATTATCAGTTGTTTAGTATCCATAGTGCAGGCCCTGTCTAGTTTGGGACTAAATAACCGTGTGAGAATTGTGTCCAACAAAAAAAAGTTTTACGTTAGTTTCTGTGTATCTGTATGTATGTCATTCTGTTCGCTCGCACTGCACAAACGGCTGAATCAATTTTGATTTAATTTTTGTTTGAAATGTAACTTGATCGAATGTTTTTCAAGAAAATCTGTCCATGCAGCCGCAATTTTTTTGTTTTTTTTTTTTTGAGACGGGGATTTTTTAATTTAAGTTTATACTATATTATATTATAAGATCAGGACTCTTGCCTAAGTTGGTAGTGCCTTCTGCTGGCATTTGTGTGCATGAACATGTCAGTTTGTTTCGTGTCTGGGTATATAAATATTTTGTTGTTCTGCCTATAGTTTGGGTTCAGATTAAGGACCGCATTATGATCCTCACGCCACGTAACTCCACTTGAGGATGTCAAAAAGTGACGTAGCTATATGAGTCGTATAAAGCTATCGCCTTCTAATTGCGCCTAATCAGAGTCCCATGAGGATCGTTCTGCTTCATGATCGTTCAATTTTAAAATGGTCCAGGAGGGGAAAGACCTTGAATGTTTATGTGCAATTGACTTTCAACCTTAACCTGGTTGACTACACAAGAGAGGATTTTAGTGATACCTTAGCCATGTATTTTTTCTTCTTCTTGTATTTCTCCCGCAACTTCTTAACGCGGTGCCGGCAGTTATTGCATGAAGAGTAGTGGGCGCACTTTCCCCTTCTATTCTTCCTGTCATCGATGTGTTCTGAACTCTTTTCGCTCAACGATTGACTGGCGGTAGATGAGGAGTCTGTAAAAAAACTGACTTAATACTTGTGTTGACATAGAGGATTGATTTTTTCATAGCTCCAAGGTATTGCAGACCTGATTATTTAATATCACATTCAACTTAATAGTTGATACCTACATGAGTTCCTGAGACAAAGTGTCTTGTCTGTCATCCAAGGGTATCTGACAGGACTTATAACGACTTCCATTGTGCGTAAACACAACGAAAACCGGGAGCAACGGTTTAACATGCCTTCCGAAGCACGGAGGCGTTGGTGATATAATATCTTATTTGTAAACAAGCTGTTGGATATCTTAATAAATAAAATAAAAATAAAATATAATGCCACTAGGCGGTCACCTATTCACAGATCGACCTCGCCCTTTCACCACCACCCAAAGAGATTAAAATATAATAAGGCATAGAGGGGACAAAGCGAGGAAAATTTGAAGCCAAAAGTTAGTCCAAATGGAATAAGTCTAGTACAATTTCGACCGAATGACAGCTCGCGTTCATACTAACTGACATGACAAGGACATGACGCATAAGCTTCAAAGTTTTGTATGAAAATATTCCCAATGCTCCCTCTCTATGCTATTATATTTTAATCTCTTTGCCACCACCCCAACTTTCCTTAACCAGTGTGTTCGTTAATTCGTTACAAAGATACTGTTACAAAAATAGGGTAAAAACTGATAGAGAATCACCATTTTCCATACAAACGGTGGGCTTCCGATACATTGGTACACACTTCAGGATACAGAGTAACAATGGCTGCTGCTCCTCACTCTTGTACATCTCTGCTATACTCGATGCATGGTCCGAATCACATTTGATACCTGGAACATTGGTAAGTAACTTTATTTTAACATTTTACTAAAAATTCTATAAGAGCATTGATAGCTCTGTGGTCACAGAGCCCTCTTCTCAAGTCTGACGCTCGGATTAAAATCAAGGGGGCAAAAAATAAAAAGTAATAATAAAAAAAAATCTTACGCCTTTTATCCCCGAGGGGGTAGGCAGAGGTATTCCACTACTGGATATACCCTGGTTTGATTTTGATTATACTTAAATCTAAATATGTGCAACCAGTTTGAGCATGTACCAATGAGTTGTTCAAAAAGCTTACGTACATATTTATCACCAGTTTGATAGTGAAGGAAAATCCTGAGGAAGCCCACAGGCCTCAGAATTGATTCTGAGCAAAGAGATTTAAATATAATAGGGCATAGAGGGGGCATTGGGAATATTTTCATACAAAACCTTGAAGCCTAAGCGTCATGTCCTTGTCATGTCAGTTAGTATGAACGCGAGCTGTCATTCGGTCGAAATTGTACAGACTTATTCCACTTGGAATAATTTTTGACTTCAAATTTTCCTCGCTTTGTCCCCTCTATGCCTTATTTTATTTTAATCTCTTTGATTCTGAGGCATGTGTAGTAGCACCTTGGTCCGGTGGAGGCTCACCTGCGACATTTAGGGATCTAACTAACTAAGTATTTCCAGTATTGTAATACTACTGCCTACCTCTTAGGGGATGAAAGGCTTGAGCATATATATTTTTATTCTACGAGAATTCTACATTTCTATGTTGATTAAGAATAGTGGATTTAGATTTAGGGAGACCCCCCAATATTATTTCAGAAATGTGAGGGTTAGAAAAAAACAACGTGTTATTTTCAAATAGATCCATCAACAGAGGTATTCAGTTTCTGGAAGAGTGGATTGGATATACAACCCATTATAGTATCTACACTAATATTATAAATAGGAAAGATTTGTATTATTATACAATATAAATATATAAAAGCTATATAAAATCTATAAAAATATATATAAAATCTATGTATAAAGAATAAACTCAAAAAGTAATGGACCAATTTTAAAAAATCTTTCACCTATTATAAGACAAATGATCAAGGAGTAACAAAGGCTAGGTATATTTTATCCCCATATTCCAATGGAACGGGAAGGATGGTGAAACCTCTAAAAAATAAATAGAAAATGTATTTATTTTCTGTAGGTAATTGAAAATTACACTTCGAAACGTCAATAGTCTAATAACAAGGCACTCTAAACTTATCCATGAGGCGCTGCTAGTCACTACATATCACTACATAGTATAAAACAAAGTCGCTTTCTCTGTCCCTATGTCCCTATATCCCTATGTATGCTTAAATCTTGAAAAATACGCAACGGATTTTGATGCGGTTTTTTTAAATAGATAGATTGATTCAAGAGGAAGGTTTTAGCATTTAGCATTGCACCCGTGCGAAGCCGGGGCGGGTCGCTAGTACTAAATAAAGTAATTTAGTAAAGAGCTGTAACTTACGAAGTTTAGTGCATTTTCGTCAATGTCTGTTTTGCGTCTCTTTAATAAATAAATAAATAAATTCAATTTACCCAAATAGTTGAGGATGGACCACACATCACTTTCAGTGAAACGGAGTTCTGTGATCTCGTTTCTATTTTGCAGCAAGCTCTTTGAAAAGTCAAACACCATGTTTGCCAAAGGGATCTCCGATACAAACACTGACAGGGAATAACTGAACTCCTGTAAATTGTACAAATAACTAGGACTACTGAAACTGTAAGGTGAGTTACCCGAAATCATTTCATTAGTTTCCAGTATAAGTGCTTATAAAAACATATGAATAAAAAATACTTCATTTTTGAAAACATCGTGAGGAAACCCGCAGGTCTCAGAATTAATACTGAGACATATGTAAATAGACCCAGTCCGGCGATGGGCTCACCACCTATCACGTTTAGGGGTCCAATGTATCTCGTGAAATGTGGGTATATCCAGTAATGTAATACCTCTGCCTACCCCCTCGGGGATGAAAGGCGTGAGATTATTTATTTATTTATTTATTTTTATTTTTGACTTGTAAGAGGTTGAAATAGGGGCTATTACACTATATGTTTGTCCCTTACATATTATATTAATTGCCTAAATTTGAGGCCAATAGACTACCCAAGGTGCTCAAAGCCTTGATATAACATAGAACTCGAAAGAATAAAAAACAGACTTCAACTTATATGGTTTTCTCATGTATACCATTGTCAGAATTGGACCAAACGGGACCACACGGGAAGAATCGGCTTCCAAATAAAAAAAGAATCATCAAAATCGGTTTACCCAGTCGAAAGTTCTGAGGTAAAAAACATACAGCCAAATTAATAACCTCCTCCTTTGTAGGCAAATAATCTAGGATCATATCTGTCCTATATCCTTAGTCAATGATCCTAGATAATATAATAGTGTAAATAGCCCTTATAATAACATAACACTGACTCACTGACAATGGTGAGTCTATATAATGTAGGTGAGGCAAAGACATAGGAATTTTGACGATTCATTCTTTCCGCATGTTAAATGGTCATGAAAGTTTCTATAAGTTTAGAAATTCTATTCAGCACAGGATAAGTATTACTGGAGGTGTGTTCATTCTTAACTTAATTAATTGTAGGCATTGTTATGGGACAAAAGAAAAATGTCTTACGAAACACAACAAATATTCCGCTACAAGTATATTTAGGGCTTGCGATGTCAACTCGAGACGCTGGGTGAAGTGCCTCTGGCATATTGGAGGGTCGCCTAGAAAGTTAAAAGCACTGTTTAGTTCAATCGTTTATTAATAAATAAAAATTTACTACAGATGTAGGTACTCAATTCATGTTATCACATTGATGTTTACAATAGTATTCTATATCTTTTATCTTTATCAGCTAGCCACCGCTTTGGTCCTTTAGAATTATAGGTAGGTACTTATTTAATCAAAAAAATTAGTTACAATTCTTATTGCCTTACAATGAAGGTTAGGTTATGAAATTCAATAATAATTGGAGAAGTTGCGATATTCAAAACATACCTGTTTGCGCACTGTTCAAAACATTGACGATGTGCCCGCGTAAGTAAGCTCTCAGATCATTCAATATCCCATTTTTATCAAACAAATCGTAAATGAATTTTTGAAAGTTTTCGGCCGAATCTAAATCGTTTTGTATGTCTTCAGTTTGTATTTCCTCTGGTTGTGGACAAGGATTTATTTCAATATTTTCCATTATAATATACCTAGTAAAGTTTTAGTTGTGAAATATTTATTCCTACATTATAATTTGGAATTATAATTTTCACGGTTCACTGAAATTTCAAACTTCCCAAACAGAATTTTGACGTTTGTGTATTTGTTGACATTTCCGGTTGTTTGGACTACATACGGAAACGATGCTTTGGTTCATTAAAATGAAAAGCCATGAGTAGAAATACGAGCACATTAGTTTCTACAATAAATAATATTTCTTAATTTATGAGAATATCAATGATTAAATTAAAGTGTAATTTCTATTTAAAATAACATAATAGTCGTCTCACAAGTACTATACCACTATTTAGACTCATCATCTGTAAGTCCCTGTGGCGCAGAGGATAGCGCGTTGGACTTCTAATCCAAAGGTCGTGGGTTCGATCCCCACCAGGGATGTCATGTATATCGTTTTGTATTTAGTGTCAATCTCATAAATCTTGTTTTGATAACGATAATAATAATTATTAATTATGTCCTATCGGGGAAAAGGCGTGAACATATTAATATGATAAGTATAATTGCGACCAAATCTGTTGGAATGGTATTATTTATAAGCTTACGATACTTTTTTCTTCCATAAGGTTTTAATTTCTCGTCTCGTGCGCCGAACTTTTGAATCTTATGATCCAATGTTTTAAGTGAAGTAAGTACAATCCTCTACAAAACGATGACTGCTATTATTTTTCTGGTCTTCATTCGGTTTTTGTGAAGAATACTTTATCCTATTACATAAACGAGTACATAATATCGAGTATCTTAGAAACGGCTCTTATGATTTTGATAACATTTTGAAGACAGATACAGTTTTGCATTTTTAGTTCAACTGGATAGTTGTATTTCCTGCAAAAACACAATTTTACACAAAAAAAATTATCAAATAATACGGCCACTCACCGGCAGATGGTGTGGTTTAAGAACGAGCGAAGCTCGGTCTCCCAGTTACTTTTATCTCCAGATGTAAAACCAATGTAAATCTACTTTTCATGGTATGTGATAGACGGATCAGCAGGAACTGGCATACCATAAGCCACGGCCATGAGCCCCATGGAAAAACAAAGTACCCTTCCAGTACTTATAAGGAACTGGCATGATTTATTTCCATGCTTTCATGTCTGTCTCATGTCTCGGGATCTACGAATAAGGAATCTCGGGATAAAGGGCATGAGCATAAACTATTATACGTCGGGTGTCGATCGGGTGATGTATCCGGATCGGCGCGGCGGGGCTTGATCTGTCACATCATTCATAACTGTCGGCTTTTTGGCGGGAATCCGAAGAAGGACGTCATGTTTTTTGTATAATTTTCATTTTGCTGTGTATTTCAGGTTTTGACTCATAATAGTGATAGTTTATTATGTGGCAAGTGTCCGTGAAGGTGTGCAGTGAATGGGAAATTCGATAAAATGCGTGGGATGCATATTTTTGGATTGCCCCAAAAAGTCACAGTGAAGTCTTCAGTAAAATTCCTATCATTTTACTGTTGATAAACAAGGGAGGGATGTAGAAAGTGTTGAAGATACTGAATTTTTGTGCATGGTCTCTGAAGCAGAGCCATTTATCTAAGATTAAAATTTACAACAGACTAGGCTGTATGGGCTAGATCCCTTTGCCTTTCCCTAAAGGGACAAATTACAAAAAAAAAACATAACTGTCATTGTCAATGTCAACTTGTTTTGGTGTTGTTTTGATTTGATTTGTTTGATTCATTTGATTTGCTGGGTTGATTCGCATTTCGCTGCATTATTTACTCGCAATTCGCATTGTTTTGTAAATCAACAAACATGAGGCGACGTGCAGGTGTAGGGGCTATACAGAAGCAGAGGTTGGAGCAAGAAAAATACCGAGAGAAAGGCTCGGAGATTCAAGAGAATCAGTTCCAGCAGATGTCAAAGCAGCTGGAAGTGTTTAGAGAAAACTTGGAAGAGTTCGCGTCCAAACATAAGAGTGAGATCAAGAAGAATGCGCAGTTTAGGAGACAATTCCAGGAAATGTGTGCGGCGATCGGTGTTGACCCTTTAGCTTCAGGGAAAGGGTTTTGGTCGGTTCTAGGTTGGTTGTTTTTTTGTTATTTCTATCATCATCTATCTGTAACAGGCCACTGCTGGGCTTTGGGACTTTCCTGATGATGAACTATGTGCAATATCTAATATAATCTCCCAAGCAAGCCCTTTACGGATTGGGAGAGGGTGTTATGTTCTCTATATTCTATAACAACAATTGTAATTGTTTATTTTTAGGGCTCCGTAGGTACCTTAAATACGGGATTCTATTACCTAGCCTACACTATTTGTCTGTCTGTCCGATTGTCTCACCTTTAATGGGCTGTTATTTTCACATGCTTTGTCCCTAAAATAGTTGACAGAGTATACCTACCAAGTTTGTCAATAAATATTTTTATTCTTTACATACATTTTTCAGGTATTGGAGATTTCTACTACGAGTTGGGAGTGCAGATAGTGGAGGTGTGCTTGGCGACAAACTACAAAAATGGGGGCCTGATAACCCTGGAGGAGCTGCGTACGAGGCTGATAGCGGCCAGAGGAAAAGCTATAAAACACCAGGACATCACAAATGAGGACCTGCTGGCGGCTGTAAAGAAACTCAGAATATTTGGCAATGGGTGAGTCACTTAGACATTATAAATTTATGCACCTTTCTGAGCTTAGCCACTGAACCTTGAAATGCAAAATTAGGCAAGGAAATAATTTGCATCTGGGTTTCTTTTTTCTACGGAATATGGATAAAGTTGTGAACAAAAAGTTAGTATTGTATGAGTTACACAATGTTACAGCATTTTTTTTCAGACAACATTAGATTTCTCAACCAGTTTTTTTGGGTTGAGCGTTTACTGATCCCACATGTATCTGCATGCATTGACAAGCATTGGCTACAATTATGAGCACAGAATACTCATACTGAACACACTGACTAATTCCAGGTTTACAGTGGTACCTATAACCAAGGGCAAGTGGCTGGTGCAGTCTGTACCTGGTGAGCTGAATCTTGACCAAACCCTGGTGCTGCAGAAGGCCAGTTCTCTTGGAACCGCATGGGTTTGCACCAGCATACTCATTACTGACTTAGGGTGAGTGGTCTATTGGCTTACCTACACTATTAAAGAATGAAAAGTTGTAAAATGTATAGCAAATATCTTTTTAACTGAGTTCAAGTGAAGTCCTTTATAGTGAGGAGTTTCTTGACTTGCTTCTTCTCCTCAACTATACCGAAGCGGTGGAGTCGCAATGACTTTCGATAAGAGGATTGATAAAAACATTTGATTTGATTTGCCAGGTTATTTATGACTTACACAGACAGGAGATTTTATCGGACTTTTGAAAAAAATATAGGAATGCTAAAAAGATGGTTTATACGAGTTCGCAGCTTATTATCTTTTTCATATATCTCTCTCTTCATGTGCCACCCTAATACTTTAGAATAGTTAATTTTCATGTAATTTAACAAGAAAAATACAAATTTCTGTGCGATGTAAAATTCGCTAAATGCAATCTTGATATTTTGTGTTTGTTTATGAATATGACAAGCAAAAAAATAGCTATAACTCTGCACAACTTTCAACAAACAAAGTTGAGAAGTGTTTCACTTAAGATTTGAGATTAATTTGTAGGTAACACTATGTACTTATTAATTATAGGTGGAATGAAACAAGAGCTCAGAGCGCTCTAAATCACATGGTGAAAGAAGGACTAGCGTGGGTGGACACACAAGACACGAAAGAGACTCTGTACTGGTTCCCGAGTATGTTCGCAGAGTGTGTATCAGCTTCATAGAAATAATGAACTGTTGTGCATAGGTATGTCGTGATTTGTATTTGTAATACTTTAAAATAATTAAATATTACCATTTTTATTTATATTTAGTCAGTTCTTAAGATTTCATTGGTTATATTGAAAAGCGATACTGATAACCGACTGTTACTCGGGGTTGATTTGAAAATTATACTTTTGAGTTACAATTTTGATAAAACCACTTTCCTATATTATCTTTGATAAAAATTAAGGTGACCTGCATTATTGACTGTAAATAGAAACATTTGTTATAGTTCAAAATGTAAATAAACTTGTATATTAATTATTTCTGCTCAGCCTGATGGTTGACTGGTTTAGGCATTAAGTTAGCCATTTGCATTTTCTTGGTACTTGATGTTAAATAAATAATAAATAAATATTTTACAATTATGTATGTAAATGTTTTATTAAAATTAATATTGCACAAAGATTTATATAAATGTGAAGATAGTTATGTCTTATGAACTAGCACTGTCTTGATTTGAAGATCCATTGTGTGGCATGCTTAATTGTTTCCTTAGATCTTTGTTCTCCTTCTGCATTTCTTCTAATCTCTTCTTCAGTTTTTCTGTCATATCTACGTAAGATTCTTTCCACCTGAAATGAAGTGGGATATAAAATGGGACAATAACATATTTTCTCTGAAATATTGTACATTTTATCTAAAATCTTAGTAAAGTTCTGTGTGATTCAAAATACCTACTTTTTACTTAACTCCATTTGATTTTCTAGGTGCTTGTTTAACTCTATCAATTCCTCTTCTTTTGTTGACACCATTCTGAAAGACAACATGAATTTGATTAGCTATAGCTATATATTTTTACGTTATATTAAAAATTTCATACATACTTTTGATTTAGTTCCGTTCTCGATGATAGCATATTCTGTAACTTATTTACCATGCCATGTGTTTCGTCCAAAGATTTTTGAAGATGATCCACTTGTGCTCTATAAAGGCGATTAAGAAACTAGAATTAGAGTTTGTTAAAGCAATCAAATCATCATAATCCTCAGTATCATCAGATCATGATAATGATAATAAAAGGGAGTTACTATCAGTAGCAAAAGACTTTGCTTTGCTTTCAGCAGGTTTAAATAATGGAATCTTACTTGAGCTCTTCACATTGTGTTTTTAACAGTTTCTCCTCCCAATCGCGTCGCTTTGTCTCCCTGGCTTGAGTATCCTGAATCCTCTGAATGTCTACTGCGAGGCATTGTTTCTCACACACCAGTTGAATGTTCCGCCTCTCTGAGGAAACCTGCAAGTAGCATGTCGTCTAAATATACAAATATAAATATTATTTACTAGATGTTCCGAGCGATTTCACCCGTGTAAATCCTATTCTCGTGGGAAAACAGCCCATGTTACTCCCAGAAAAGTAAGCAGTCCATTGGCGAAAGAATTTTTGAAATCGGTCCAGTTTTTAAGTTTATTCGTTACAAAAATACAAATCCTTCCTCTTTATAATATTAGTGTAAACGTAATTTTATATTCTAGCATGTTTGCAGATTTCTTTTAGTATTTTTAATGAGATATAATGAAGTTACAAACCAGTTCCTTAAACATAATTTCTAGTCTCTCCTCAGCTAGCGCTAGTTTTGGATCTACAGCATCCAGACAATCTTTTTGTTCCTTTGCGTACCTTTCATTTGCATTTTGCAGAATTTTGATTTCCCTGTTATAAATAATTGTATCGTTAATACAAGTATATCTTAATTTCATCATTGATTCGGCTTCTAAATTTATGATTGAGTCCCTCGTTCAACAAGCTTGACGTCTGCCTATATTTAACGATTTACTTGTAGAACCAAAGTTAAATCCTGGTGAGAGTCTCCTCATTGATGTGTAAAGACACATCCATATTCTACCAATTCGATTAAGACGAATTTTTTTTGTGCAACTTCTTTTAACATTTCTTTGTCAGGTAACATTTCTATGTATATTATAAAATAGATTATATATTGTTATTTTGCACCTGCCTTGCCCTTTTAAACCTAATAAAAGTTTGCGTATAATTGTACCTACCTCATACATTTGTTTAATAACATTCCTTTCTCTACTAGTTCATTATCCAGATTCCTGATATGTGTCAACATGTCTGCCATTTTCTCGTTGTATTTATCTTTTATTTCTTCCAATTCCGTCCTGTACCTTTCTTCAGTCTCGCGGTGGATACTAGCTAGTTTTTGTTTTACCTGCGAAAGTTCACCTGTAAATGATATATTTTTAATTGAATATAAATAACAGTAGGATTTTGATCAAATCAAATATTAACATTCATGGAAATGTGTTATTCGACATTGAAGGTAGACTTATACTTATCAGTTATCTACCACTGCAATAAACTAGTTAACAATTCCTAACACAGGGTTCTATTTTTTAAAACAGTTACATTTTTGCGTTATGCCTAATATAATATTATTTATATTAATGCTATTACCTGTTATCTCTGTTATTTTCTTGTAAGCCTCGTTTTTTTGGGCTGATACCACATCGTAGAGTTGCAAAGCTTCTGCTACCTGAAATTTCGTTTTAAATTTGAAATTATTTGGAATGAAGTAATACACTTTTTAATAGTCTTAATTTTTACCTTTGATTTCGCTTCTGCCTCTCTCCTAACTCTACCTACTGACTCTTTATGGCATAACATTAATTGACTTTTAACATCTTCATTATTTTTCCTTTCTGCTGCCAAATTTATTCTATGTTCTTCCAAATTCTTGGTTAACTCTACCAATTTATCTTCCAATTGTTTACCTCTTTCTTTGTATGATGCTATTTCTTTATCTTTCGTTCTAACTTCATTTTCAAGAGTTGTGTGATGCTTATTTAGTTCCTTATATCTTGCTTCTAATTCAATATAATCTTGTAATGCAGATTCAAGTTTTAGTTCTAGGTCTCTTCTATCTCCATTGGCATGCTGTGGATTTTTTTATTTTAATGTATATAAAAATACGCAGCTACAGCCCATTGGTCACGATAGTAAATTGTGTGCTGAATCTAAACTTACCTGTTTGGTTCTGTTGTCGTAATTTTGGTAAGTTTTTAGTTCAGTTTCTAGAGCGTCAATGGTCTTCTGAGAGGTCTGCCATAGGACATGCAGCGAATCTCTTTCCTATAAATGGTACTAGATTAAAAAAAATCTAAAAATTTGACTGCTTTTGTAGAATACGAGGCCTGGGATCGCTTGTGTATCTAGGCTTCTGAGGAGAATGTCAACAATGCAAATATAAACATAATCACAGACCGCTTTAGATATGTCCTGTATTTTTTAAACCAACTAAAATGTTCCTCTGCTTACTGCGCTAGACAATCGAATAATGTCTAAATCAAAAGTCTAATCTTATAAATATGAGTTTATCAAGTTTAAAAAAATTAAACATAAGTAGCTGAAACTCGTGAAATAATTTGCTCCTCGACCAACAAAACCATTAGAAGTGTGTTTATCATTTCGTATCTCCAGTTTGTTACGTTGGTTGCCAGTCACACTACAATAATACCTTAGCCAGCAAAGAGACTTGTGCCCTTAACTGCTCTACCTCCTTGCTCTGCTCCGCGTCCTGGCTCCTTGCATTCTGTAGTTTCTCCTTCAGAAGAGATCCAACCTGCTGGGACAGTTTCTGGTTGTCCGCTATGAGCGTCCTGATCTCCTCTTCTACCACTACCTGGTTTTGCTGGGAGCACAAGCAGAATATCTTACATGTAATAAAACTAACGAGATTGTGTCTGTACATGAACTATTTTTTGAAAATTTCAGCAGTGTAGATATCATAACACCAATTTTTGGAATTTCTGTGTCTGTCTGGATGTGCACGCAAAAACTCCTGGACGGATTTTGATAAATTTTGGTGTGGTGATAGCTGAGTAGCTGAATAGTATAATATGATAGTATCTAAATGTAATAAGTTTAGGTAAGTAGCTTAATAAATAACTATAGCTATAGATTTACCGTTAGCTCTATATCGCGTCTTATGTGGTGTGTCAAACGTGCTCGGAGAAGGGAATCGACGCAGAGGAGAGGTAAGGTATGCGTGCATTATCCCTGTCTAGCCCATCGGGAAAGAGTCGTAAGCATAGTATATCTGTTTATAATATCTTATTATAATAAAATCCACGTGTCAGTGTGTGCTAATCTCCGAAACCACATGGTTAGTTCAAGCTTGAAAGATAAAATTGCGAAAGATGGCGCTGTTGTCTGTGGTATAGGATCGTGGAAATTTTCTAGATGTAAGGAAACGACAACGTCTGGGGCTTACTAGTGTAATAAATTATTTATTAGTCCAAGCTTTACATGCTACGAAAATACAATTCATATATAGGTAAAAAAATGTACAGAAACTCATCATTCAATTTAGTTTGTACCTACCTAATGTCTTTGTCACTAGGTGCGCGTAATTAAAACTTACTCTATAAAACTGCAATTCATTCTGTAGAGCTTCTACATTAGTATTTTCCATAATAACAACTTTAAAACAAAGATAATTATTTTAATTGCATTATCCACGATGTTCTCTTTATTATAAACTTTATTGCGCAATTATAAATTGAGCTCAGCACAATATCCATTTTTTAGCTATGTTTACGTCTCGCGCGAAAATTCGTCAGTACAAGTTGCCTAGCAACGAAACTTTTTTTTTCTGACTGTTCTTCCGACATTTTTACCAAAGAGTATAAATTGATTACGACAAAGACCTCTAGTTTGTTCTACTAGGTACGTTGTTTTCACGTTTTTGAACGAAAACAGCCAATTCAATGTCACTTTGTTAGGGATGTAAGATTAAAGGAAAATAATCGATTAAAAAAAAAAACGATTTTTCTTTCTTCAAAATAAATCGATTTTTTTAAAATAGATTAATATTGAAAATAATCGATTATTTTAAAAAATCGATTTTTTTCTAATACATATTTAAAAATCTATATAATATGCTTTTCATATTTTATTAATAAAATCCTAAGAGATTCATATTAACATTTTAACAGCTTAAAAATGAAAAAAAAAATATTAATAAAGAAATAACAAAATAAAATTTCGATAATCTTCAAATTTAAACAATATATTAAAAATAATTAGTGTCACAAATGTCCAGTCCTCTTTTGAATTTGACTAGTATTAAAATAAAATACTTTAAACGAGAATCAAAAAAACTAAACGACTATGTTATGGTCTCATAAACTAAAATCAAAAACAAATCTTTCTTTATTTTTTAAGTTAAAACAGTCAAAAGACGAAAAATAATAAAAAAATAAGAGTACTTGTAGTATTAAAATAAAATAAAACCATAAGTAAAAAAGCTTAACGACATTGTTAAGGTTCATCCACCGCATAGATGGCGCTGTTTCTAAAAATCGATTAAAACGCGTAATTTATATAATCGATTAATTAAAAATCGATTATTTTTATATAAGAAATCGATTATTAAAAATCGATTATTTCAAGAAAATAATCGATTATTTTTAAAATCTTTTATTTTTTACATCCCTACACTTAATAATAAATATACATTTATTTACAAAGAAAATATACATTGATTTACAATAATTACAGATAAAAAATGTCCTCCAAAGAGGAACCATGTGGGACAGTGCCCAGAAGACTGGCAGCATTCCCTCTCTGGATAGCTAGGCTGATCCTTTGACAGAGATAGCTGCCAGCCCTCTGGTCACCTGAAGCCTCGACCAAACGCACTGACAGCTCTTTGAGGAGCTGCCGCGCCCCCGGACCCCACGGTCCCATGGTCTCCACCCCAAACGGCACAAATATGTAGCCCTCATTGAGGTCGGCATATTTGCGCCGCTTCAGGCGTTCAGCGGCCGCAGCCGCCGCGCCAGCGCCCACAGAGGTGGCATCGATGTGGGATGGGGCCAATGTGTCGGCACATGTGGCATCCCACACCAGCGACCTGCCATGTCTCCATGGCCCGACAGTCATACCATCAGGCCTCCCGCCACCTATTCGTGTGATGCCGTTAGGCTCAAGAATAGCTGGGATACCAGCAGTGGTGAGAGCCCTGCGGATGATGTCGTTGAGACGTCCCTACACTTTGTGTTGACATTGACAAGTATATTTGTCATATACTTGACAATGCGAAAAACGAAAACGTAAATCAAAATATCCAAACAAAACAAAATATCTATCGAAATGTAAATTGCAGAATTTCCCCCTATTAATACAATTACTTCAGTTTTATTGCTCTCCGCGATAATGTCAACGTATGTGGTGATTAATATTATTGAGGAGCCATTTTTGTGAAAGATCCGTGCACTGTATAAATCTTTTTACTTACAGCGAAACCGATCTTTATTTTGATATCAGGGATGACCAGTGGCCTCTTATATATGATGAAAAATACAATGTATCGTTTATGGGCCTTGAGCGGTTTCATGTATTTGATGCTAAGAAATGGCGTAATATTGTTCAGGTAGGAAAGAATCATAAATTTTAAATAACTTCTTGAAATGGTTCAATGACATTTTTGAAGAAATTTATACATACTAGAAGTGTATCCCCCCCCAACTGGGATTTTTTTTAAACCCTTGTAAACCTTCCTAAACACTTTTACAAATGAAAATATAATTTCAAAGCGAAACAAATTTATTCTCCTTTATCCCCGATGAGGTGAGCTGAGGTATTCCATTTCTGGATGTACCCCAATCTTAACTGTATAATTTTATGACCCTTAGACATCATAGGTCGTTAAGTAAGACCAACAAAGAAATTAGAGAGTAATAGCTGTCAAAAACTCCATCCTGGGAAGGACTTTAGAATAAGGAACCATCCCTATTGCCACGGGGGGAGGATTACCTACCACCCCCCTCGAAGAGCGCGGAGAAGCATACTTTTCGAGATATTTGAAAAAGAAATTTGTATGAAAATTGCTACTAAATACCAATATCCAGGTATTTTTCACTCAAGGTTTCTCCGTAAAGGATAATAGTCCAGTTTATTTTTAATTGATTTACATTTCTTTCAGTATTTGAAGGAAGCAGACTTAATTAATGACAATCGCCTGGTGAAGCCCCTTGAAGCCCAGAAGAGTGACTTGCTAGTTGTCCACACAAAGAAATACTTGAATTCACTGAAAGTAAGTTGTAGATTCTTAATTGTGTGGGCAGCAAACTGTTTCTCACCTTTTATCAGTGTTATCCCTACATCTCTGTTTATCATCAAATCTATGTATAAAACTCAGATGTTTTTGCCTAGTATTGATCTTCTATGAAAATGTATTTATTTCTCTAGGTAATCGAAAATTACACTTAAAAAAGTCAATAGTCTAATAACAAGGCACTAGCTCGTCCATGAAGATTGAGCTAACTATCACAATGATGATTGTATGAATATAATAAAATAAATTAAATGTATTCCATTTCTGGAAATACCCATTTTTTACTAAATTATTTTTGGACCCCTCAGAATCAATTTTGGGGCACTTGGAAAAACACCCCATTCGGGTGATAAAAATAAGCAAGTTTTTGAAAACTCATTCTTACATTCTATTGCCAGGTTTCTTACCCGAGCCCACAGGAGAGGCCAACAGGGCTATCAGTGCTTTTTTAATTTTAATTTATTTATTACAAGCGGTTCTGCGTGGTTTCAACCGCGTAGTTCCCGTTCCCGTGGGAGTACGGGAATAAAATATAGCCTATGTTATTCAGGTATCTTCTAGCTTTCCATTAGTGAAACAATTTTTAAAATCAGTCCAGTAGTTTTTGAGTTTATTTGTAACAAACATACAAAAATACAAATCTTTCACTTTTATTATAAGTAAAGATAAGGTTTTTACTTTATTCTCAGTGGAGCACCAAAGTGGCTGTGATAGCAGAAGTGCCCGCTGTAGCATGTGTGCCAAATTTTCTTGTACAGAGTGCATATTTGAGGCCTATGAGGTAAGTTTTATTTATTTATTTCGTTTTCTTATCTCTATTCTACGTCTCTATTACAATAAATAAACATCGCCATACTACAGATTTAGTTGCCAGGGGCACAGATATTAGAATACTATAGTAGCCAGGGGTTAATTACAAATAGAGGTAACTAGTTTTTGTCTGATAATATTTTTTTAGGTTTGGTGAAAAGTCAAAGTCAAAATGTTTTATTCGAAGTAGGGACTTACAAGTCCATTTATTGAACGTCATTTCTACTCCGCTGCTTCAGCATGTATGGTTGAGGGCAAGAAACTCCTCAACACAGAATTCTTTTATTCAATTCTTACTTAATTCTATATTAATTGGGTTACATAATTTCGTTATTTTTCGCTGTTGCCCTGTGCTGGAGGAATTCTGTTCCAGGCATCATTATATGTATGTATAGTCGTCTAGTTTGTAAAACGCCATTTCACGTATTTTCAGGAATTGAATGCCGCTGCTGCACCTCTCTGAGATAAGGCGTGAGCATGTATTTTTTTTTCACAGGCTGCAAACCGGAGGATCTGTCCTCGCGGGGAAACTAGCTCTGGAGCGAGGCTGGGCTATCAACGTGGGCGGCGGTTTCCACCACTGCAGCGGCGACAAGGGAGGCGGGTTCTGCCCATATGCCGACATCACTCTGCTCATCCAGTTCCTCATCCTGAACAAGAGGATACAGAACGCTATGATCGTGGATTTGGATGCTCATCAGGTAAGGTTGAGCATGTTACCCTAAAGTCCCCTACAATAATAATTCTATTAAACTTGTATGCATGTATTAATATTTCGGGTATCTCGGAAATGGATATAACGATTTTTATGATATTTTCTATCTATACTAATATTCTAAAAAGGAAAGATTTGTATTTTTGTATGTTTGTTACGAAAAAACTCAAAAACTAGGTGCTAAACCCATTCTAAAAATTCTTTCGCCAATGGAAACCTAGAGTATCCCTGAGTAACATATGCTACATTTTATTCCCGTGTTCCCACGGGAACGGGAACTGCGCGGGTGAAACCGCGCAGAACCGCTAGTACAGAATAATATACTTACGAATAATGTGTTGAGGAGTTTCTTACCACGCTTCTTCTCCTCAACCACACATACTGAAGCTGTGGAGTTGAAATGACTTTCAATAAAAGTCACTACTTTGAATAAAACATTTTGACTTTGACTTCAGGGTAACGGATATGAGCGCGATTTCATCGGCGTGCCTGAGGTGTACATAATGGATATGTACAACAAGTACATATACCCGAAAGACCGAGAGGCCAAGAAGGCGATTCGGCGGAAAATTGAGCTGGGCCACCGCGTCGAGGACCTGGAGTATATGCTCAAGTTGAGACAGTGAGTTTGCTTTTTCATCATCATTTACTTGCCCTTTTCCCATGATTTGGGGTCGGCGCAGTATGTTTTTCCATCCATTTAGATCAATCATACGTCATATCTACATTCACTTCCGTCTTGCACATATCATCCTTCACACAATCCATCCATCTTTTCTTTGGTCTACCCCTCTTTCTACATTCCACATTTATATCAAGCACTCGCCTTACAACATTACTCTCATCCCTCCTCATTATGAATGAGTGAGTGTGCTTTTTATCAGGCCTCTATTGGGCACTCAGGGCAAATGCACAGTGGCCCTAAAACCACCTCTTAAAAACCTATCATAGTTCAAGAAAGTTTTGTATCAAGCTTATAATAGTATTCAGATTTGTACAGCCATGAGCACATAAAGCTTTTCACTTACCTATAGTGCGAGTCTGACCTCTAAGGCGATTGCTATAAGAAAGTTACAAAGTCCAATGTGTCAAGCTCCACATGCTCTTGACTGTACCACGACCTTTTATAAATAAAGTTTAATTCCTGCACAGTGAATAGTGATCAAGTGATGTAAAAGAATGAAAGATTGTCTCATACAATACATGTCTATTTTATAAGACGCAGCCTCATTTTCAAATAGCGTGATCGCTTTTGCACAGTGTTCCCAAATCAGCTTAATAATGCACGTTATTTGATTTGACACAAAACAATAATAAAACAATCTTACATTATAAGGACGTCATGGTACAGAGCACATGAAGCTTTACACTTGTAATGTGAGTTTGACCTTTAAGTCGATTATAATAACAACGTTACAAAGTCCAATTTGTCAAGCTCCATGTGCTCTCGACTGTACCATGTGCTATAATACCGAACAGGCTGGCAAATAATGGTAAAAGTGCAAGAAAATTGCGATTAATAATTCATTAAAAAGCTTATCCTAAAACACCTACAAAAAATCATTCCTGTTATATTTTACAATTATAGCAAATATTAAAATAATAAAACAATCAAAAAAGTAATGTACTATGGTAGCAGAGGTAAAACGCTCCTCCATCGTGAAAAGGGAAGATCTTCCTTTAGGCGAGGTGATCGTGCCTGGGGACCGCGGTCCAACGGTTGATGTTGGACAGTTGTATTTATACAAACTCATTAGAAAACTTCGATAGCGGGGTTTAGAACTCGGGCCTCTATTGGCGCGTTCTATGTAGTGTCGCTATAGTACTATGAGTTATGACGTCACAACTAAGTATATACTACATTTTCCATAGTACATTTTCTTTTTGACAGATCATAAAAAGTAGCTCATTTGACTAGGCAGGACACTCCCCTATTTCAGGAATTTGAAGGCGGCGCTGAGTGAGTTCAAACCCGACATTCTGGTGTACAACGCGGGGACGGACGTTCTTGAGACGGACCCGCTGGGCCACATGCAGATCAGTGCCATTGTGAGTCTTAACCCATTCACACTAAGGTCTCATTTACCATACATGGTAATTAGCTATCCCAAAGGGTGCCACCGGGACCCTATATTAATAAACTTCCGCTGTCCATCCGTCTGTCTATCTGTCTGTCAGTGGGCTGTAACTGTACACAGTTAAAATTTTCACACAAATAAAAAAACAAAACCAATTATAATATAACATAGAAGTCTAAAGAGTAAAAAACCGACTTAGTAATATGGTTTTCTCAACGATGCCATTGTCAGAACTGGGCCAAATTGAAATGGGAACACACAGGGAAGCACCAGCTTTAAATTAAATAAAAAAATCGGTTGTCTGTCGTTTTACTGTCGATAGTTGAACGTGACAACGTCATACTTTTTGGATTGTGCCTCTTTGTCGCTTGTTGCGCGCTCTCGCTTGCACTGTGACGCATACGTCATACTTTTACGAGCATGCAGCCATCTCCATCGAATTATAAAGACGTTGTCACGTCAAAAAAGAATCATCAAAATAGGTTCACCCAGTCGAAAGTTCTGAGGTAACAAACATAAAAAAAAAACAGTCGAATTGAGAACCACCTCTTTTTTTGAAGTCTGTTGAAAAAAACAATGAAACAATGAAACTGGGATATGGTTTTCTTGGTGTTTTTACTGAAGTCTTACGAAAAGCTTCGAATGAGAGCCCAACACTTACTTGTTGAATTTTTGAAAGTTTTGAATGCTGAGAGAACTTGTCGATCTTTCCAGGGTATCATAAAAAGGGACGAGTTCGTTTTCGAAATGTGCAAGCAACACCACATTCCAGTAGTGATGCTCACCAGTGGAGGCTATCTCAAGAAGACTGCGCGGATAATAGCGCATTCCATAATAAATCTCCACGAAAAAGGCCTCATCAGCGGCCACAGCAGGGTGAAATGAACAGCGAGTATGGCAACACTGGAGCTATGTTACTAGTAATTTAATTTACCCATAAAATGGGGTGTCGCCCGCGACGTATAGATCTCAGTTTTTCTAATCAAAGTGCCAAGTTTATTTATAGATATTAGAATGAACTAATTCCCTAGTCTCTTAAAGTGTTTTTTGTATGTGATATAGCTGTATTCTAGCTTTTAACATTATTTTAACAAATAAAGAAATATTTTCCTTCTGAAAGTGAAGCCTTATTCAAGTAAAACGTCAATTTTTAATAATCGTTTATTAATAACACATCATTACTGCAATAGCACATAATAATTAACTAAAGTATATAACAATGCCTACCCCCTCGGGGATAAAAAGGCGTGAGATTATATTATTATATTATATAACAAATCGCAAATAATTTACCGAACTAATTAAATATGCAACAAACTGATAAGTACATCAAAGCATTATAATATTTTAGCTTCAAAAAAAGCTGTAGTTTTAATGCAATAAATTACTATTTATAAATAACCATAACCGTGATCGTTAAAAATCTATTAATTTAATATCGGTACTTAGTACTAATTATTATACTGTGCTGGTACACTATAAGATAGGTTATATATGTGTAAAGATATTTGGGAAGACTGGAAACAAAAGTATAATCGAATCTCTCAACTTATGCTTGATGTTTCCGCAGAATAACTACTCTAATCTTTGTTAAGTTTTATAGCTACGAAAAATGGCAGATATTGTTACTTCTGCAGCATTTAAACTTGACGAACGTTTTGAGTATCCTGCCATAAGTTATACTCTATGGAATAGATAAATATAAGTTCATAGTAAAACGACATCAGTTGGGTAAAGTACTAAAAAAGTGTTACAAAAATGTGATCGTGTTAAAGAATAATTTGTACCTATATCTGAATTCCATGTCATGCGTGCGTTGTGTGCAAGATACAATGTTTTTTGTTGCATACGTACGACATTAATAATGACTTGCCACACATGTGCAATGAGTAACTTTAATATGGTTGACACATGTTATAAGATAACACCTATTTCAAACAACTCGAAGACTGCTAATTTAATAGGTATTTAAGGCGCAAAAAATTGTTAAGGCATACAAACACTATAACAATTTAAATAATTAAAAAAACTATAAATAGAGTTACCTAATTAAATAAAATCTCAACAATAATGAAAAACGACCATAAAAAAACATTTGCATTGGAAGAGCGGAGAATTGCACTATTTAGGTAGGTATAAATTATGATGACCATATCAAAGTACTTTTATGGGGACTTGTCTGTTATGCGGCGTTACTAAGTGCTTCGGAAGGCACGTCAAACCATTGACATTGAATAATTCTAAATTTCTGGCATGTAAAAAATATGTCAACCAGACAGACAAAAATGTAAAAAACTGGTGTTTTAGTATCTACATTGATAACTATAAACACTACCGTAAAAATTTTAAAAAATCTTTCATGTACAGACACGGCCCCGTTAAGAGTTTTATTATATTATGTAAGTATAGAAAACCGATATATAACAGGCATCCCCCTTCCCCCTTAAAACCCTCTATCTGGTGGTGGTGTTGAACTGCGCGTAGTAGTCGTCGGTGGGCGTGTTGTTGTACACCACTTCGCGGAAATACTTCTCTTTCTCCTTCTGCTGTAGCGCCATCAGCTGGTTCTCTTCCATCAGCTGTCGGGCGATGTCCCTGGAAGAGATAAATACATGGTTATTGTGTCCATAATTAAATTGGGCAGAGTACAAAACAACTGATACCTATACATTTAGACATATATAATATAATATTAAATATAATCTGACGCCTTTTTTATCCCCGAGGGGGTAGGCAGAGGTATTCCATTACTGGATATACCCACATTTCACGAGATATATTGGACCCCTAAACGTGATAGGTGTGGTGAGCCCATCGCCGGACCGGGTCTGTGTACACATGTCTCAGAATTAATTCTGAGACCTGCGGGTTTTCTCACGATGTTTTCCTTCACCGTCGAGCTAGTGATAAATATGTACGTAAGTTTTTGAAAAACTCATTGGTACATGCCAGGATTCGAACCCGAGCCTCACTGATTTTCGGCCGGCTCTTTAACCGTCCGGGCTATCACTGCTCTTTATCTTTAGACATGAAAGCAACATAAATGTTCATGCACACAATAGTTGCCATCGGGCGGAAAAGTATCTAACCCTCGAGGCAGGGAAATTTATGGAGCCATGCCTGAGATGGTTCAGTTGGTAAAATATGTGAGCACCCTATCTCTCGTTTACTCGTTTGGAGTTATACCTAAGGGTTGTGTTATATTAGGTACATGTCCACAGTTAGAACACATCAGAATATTTAGAAGACAATAGGCATCTCTTGTCCTCTTCTAAATATTCTAAGGTGTTGATCCGTATCAAGTTACATTCTGTATTACCACCCTGGCCCCTGTCTCTACTAAAATTTGTACAGGTAAGTACCTGACTGTTTGACAGATAAATATTTATAGTGATCTGTGTTGACAAAAAAAGATAATCAATTGTCTTTGACCGCCAGTGGGCCACTGGGGTTTCTCTAGCTAGGCGTTTGTATAGACTGAATTGGAAAATTAACGTTTCTTAAATAATTAAAAATGTGACAAGCGACAAAATAAGATACTATTAGGTACAGTCAAGAGCACATCAAGCTTTACATTTGTAGTGCGAGTCTGACCTCTAAAGCGATTGTAATAATAACGTTACAAAGTCCAATGTATCAAGCTCCACGTGCTCTTGACTGTACCTACAATGAGCAGTCATTCATATTCGACTAATTTTTGAACGCGAAGCAAAAACATGTGAGCAAGGGTTGATCATGTAATATAATTCTTCTCTTTCTAGGCGTTTGTAGAAACTAATTGGAAAATTAACGTTTCATTACCTTCTCGTCCTCCTGTCCTCAATGTCAAGGCGAGCCACTTCCCTCTGGATGGACTTGGCCAGAGCTTGCCACTCTGCTTCCATTTTATCCTCCGCATCGCGTTTAGCCTGCGAATAAAGGGCAACCGAAATCACCAACACTTTAATTAAACGAAAAGAACTCGTAACAGACTTCAACGACTATCACTAATAATATCATCGATGTATACAATTTTTACTTTTGTTGATTTTTTTTATAACCGCTCGTACGATTTCGATAAAGTTTAGATGGGACCACCCCTGAAATATGATCTACCTACCAAACAAGAAAGAATTATCAAAATCAGTTCATAATTGGATTGGTTCAAAATTCAACGGGAACCGGAACTTGCACAATACCTTGGCAGCAGCCATTTGCTCCTTCTGGGCAGCATAGAACTTCTTCAGCTCCTCTTGGTTCATGCCCTTGTACATGAAACCGATGGCCCTGACGACAAACGTATTTATGATTACTGAGGGCTAGCCGTGAATTGGATGGGACTTGGAATAAAACCGCGGATAAGTGTGAGTCGAACATAAGAACCACCAACCACCGTACACCCTCACAGTAATACGTACTTACTGTGTGAAAAGACACAGTTCAAAAGATACAGCTCTATTACAGACGGAAGGGCAGATAACGGACCCGTTAGTATAGTAGGTACCATTTGGGTACGGATCCTTAAAAATTATTAAGCCATACAAACTTTCGTTCCCTAACTTACCTAATAGGTAATATGACTTTTCAAAAATCCTTTCATGCTTAGCAAAATATGATGCTTCAAATTGTGTTGAAAATGCGTAGAACGCACTATCAGTCAGTACCTATTAAAGTTTCTTTTTGTAAAGCAAGAGTCACGGTCCACGGCGCTACGGAACACATAAAACCGTTTGACGCCAACCAATAGTAGAATCGCCCACTGATCTAATACATATAATAATAATAATATATATAATATAATCTCACGCCTTTCATCCCCGAGGGGGTAGGTAGAGGTATTCCATTACTGGATATACCCACATTTCACGAGATACATTGGACACCTAAACGTGATAGGTGGTGAGCCCATCGCCGGAACGGGTCTATTTACACATGTCTCAGAATTAATTCTAATACATATAGAAGGAGATATTACCTGTTCTTCCCGAGGGAACTCTTGGCGACATCCGGGTTTTCAGTGAGCATGTCAGAAGTGAGGTTGTTGTACATCTCTGCACTGTTGTCCGCCTCTTCTTGCTCCTTCATTATCTGCTCCAATTGTTTTTTCTCTGCTGCCTGGAAGATTTAAATACTTACTTATAGAGCGGCCACTAGTCATATTTTTATAGAAAATCTTTTATTGCAAGCGTCGGTTCAGCTAGTTAAGTAGGTACGAACCTGAGTAGGTATCTCACTAGATATTACGTAAGGTAGGTATTAAGCTGCCTACCCAAACGGGAAAAGGCGTGAGATTATGTACACTATGTATGTAGGTTTGGCTTTCGATGAGACTGCTTTATGCCCTAGATAAATCTATTAGCCTGGAAGTATTTTAATACTGAAATATTTTTTGAATTTCGTCTAGAGTTTTTTAGAACTCCATCTCCACCATCGAGCTAGTGATAAATAATGTAATTTAATAGCACTAGCTCGATACGACTAGTGGAGGAAAACATCGCGAAGAGACTCGCGGCCCCAGAATTGATTCTAAGGCTCATTGTCTTCAAGCTGTGTTCCCGTGCTTGAGGATCGTTCTGTAATAAGGGTCTAACTACCGGTCCTTCGGAATGTGTCTAATGCCCGGTTCCTATATTCGAGAAACCAACTTTTCGAAAGAATTTCCGAAAATCCCTTCATAGTGGTTGCCTACGACATATTTTAAGACACCTACATACCATATTTCAAATAGCGGGTGCCTAGCGGCGTTTTCCTGCGTGGATTCAGTTTATTCCCGTTCCCGTGGGAATTTCCAAAAATCCTTTCATACTGGTTTTCTACGACATATAAGACACCTACATACCATTTTTCAAGTTTATAGGTGTTATCGTTTCGGAGTAGTACGTATTTCTCTTTTTAACCAGTTTTTATATTTTCCCGTAGGAATGAGACATTTTCCTGGAATAAAAAGTACCCTAGATGTTGACCCGGGTAATCAGTGATCTCCCTACCAAATTTCATCAAAATCCGTCCAGTAGTTTTTGAGTGATGCGTGCACAACCAGACAGACAGACATACAAAAATTCCAAAAATTGGTGTTTCGGTATCTATATCGATAACTATATACACTACCGTTAAATTTTTCAAAAAATATTTCATGTACAGACACGGCCCCGTTAGATTTTTATTATATGTATAGATTTAGTACCTACTTTTTAGTCAGGTATGTACGAGGAAGTAGGGAATTTTGATTAAAATGTTCGTTTTATATCGAAACAAAATACCAAAAAAACATAACTTGTAAAAAAAACCAAGTCTCGCAACTCAGTTCTTTTACCGTAAAAAGTTGTAAGATCCATGTAATACCAAGTCGGTAATACCATAATTTATTCAGTCCCTACTTAAAAGACCTTCTGTCTTAAGTTATTACTTAATTAGCTAACCTAACAACATCTTATAGCGACCATATCAATATTAAAAATCTTTTGTGTTTGTCATTTCTTTTTGTAGATAGTCCTACTTATTTCCTTTCCGGTATCTTCGACTTCTTAAATAACTTTGTAATCCTATACATTTATATTTGATTACAGTTATTTATGCACTTGGTGTATCTAGAAACCTGGACCGAAATTGCAAAATATTTGAGTTTTTTCTTTATTTTTACACCAACCACTAATTGTATTCTAAATTTGAAGCTTCTACGTCTGCTAGAAGTGCCTTAGAGTTTTGATGATCGATCAGTCAGTCAGTGAAAAAATTAGAAAACTAGTTATAACTCTTAATGAACTATTGATTCAAATTAGATGAAATATACTGTGTTTATACAATGCCTGCTTGGATACTGAAAATTTAGGCTTATAGTTTTACTAGCCACCCGCCACGACTTTGCACGGGTGCAATGCTTATACTAAAAAAAAAAAATCGCATCAAAATCCGTTGCGTAGTTTTAAAGATTTAAGCATACATAGGGATATAGGGACAGAGCAAGCGACTTTGTTTTGTACTATGTAATGATTTACACACGGTTATTAAAAAGAAATGACATGAAAATGTTTTATTTCGCTATGTAGTGATCCACAACGAAGTTATATGGGGTCGAAAATGGCTTGATTCGAGAAAAGGATGGTACGGCCGTGCCGCTTTTTTGCTCGACTTGGCAAGGGGCACTGCCGTGCCCCCAGATTCAAGCAACTGTTGACGCAAATATGGCAAGCAAAGAGATTGGAAGAAAATTATTATCTCTATGAGATAGAAACTTTTTCTTTAAACGTCTTTGATGACAAGATAGGTCAGCGGCGTGTGGACATTTCAGTAGCGTTTCGTTCATATCAGTATAATTTGTGTTTCAACGATTTATAATTACTTTTTCAGAAAATCAGATCAAATAGTGCAAGAAAAGGACGTTTTAAAAATAACCCTACCGTAAATACGTCAAATAAAAATATTTTGCTTTATTTTTCATTAGAACGTAATTTTTCTGTTTTTGCTTTAACGAAACGCAGCGGAGGGCTTCGGTAAGCTGGTTACCTACAACCGTTCGTCGCAGGTAGATGACGTGAAAACATATAGGAACGTCTCTATCCGTTCGTTACTCGTAGTTGACAAACGGTCCGTTGCTGAAGTACAACCACGATTCGTTGAATATAGGAACCGGGCATAAATGGTCAAATCTTACCAAGGCTTCGTTATAACGCAGGTTGGCCTGGCCGAGCCTGTAGCGGCATTCGCGCTCCATTTTGTCCAACTCACTGGCCCTCGCATCGCGCGCCTTGATCGCCATCTGACAGCAAATGGGGAACACCATCATCGTCAGTATTGGATAAGACGTCACTTCCAGTATTTAATCACATTATTTGTTAGCGTGGGAATACGGGAATAAAATATGTATAGCCTACCTACTAGCGACCCGCCCCGGCTTCGCACGGGTGCAATGCTTATAAGATTTTCCCGCTTTTCTGTTGAAATTTTTCTTGAATTTTCTTTGCTATAAATCTCACGGAGCCCGAGATCTTTCCAACGAATGCAAAACCGAGGAAATCGGTTTGTGCGTTCTGGAGTTATAGCGTCAGGAAGGAAAACCCGACTTATTTTTAGTATATAGGTAGTAGATTACCTGGTCGGGATTTTCTCGACAGTAGTAAAGTTTGCATCAAAATCCGTTTATAGCCGTTTTCAATAACATTATGGTCCAAACTTAAAAAACCAATTTAAGATGTGACATAAGGCGAAAATGGCCTTTTGCTAATGTGACATTTGACGTTGTGGCGGTTTGAGAATGTGGCGTTTTGCTAATGTGACATTTTGCGTTGTTGGCGTTTTGAGAATGAGACAATTTGAGAATTTTGCGAAATTTCAATGTGTACTTTTGCAAATAGCATTGTGCACCTTATCCCCTCGTTGATGACTATGACCTGACAGACCTGTTGGTCTAGGAACCACCTACTGACTACCTGATCCTTGCTGCCCGGAACATTTGTGTGCAACAAGTCTATTGGTTTCGCGTCTTGGTGTTTAAAGTTTAATTTACTAGCGACCCGCTTGGCGCCCTCGCTTAGCTTTGGTTCATGTGATAATATATAAAAACCTTCCTTGTTTATTGCTCTTTAGGTATAGGTAGGTACTAACTAATGAAAACCACATCAAATTCCGTTGCGTAGTTCAGGAGTTAGCGCATTACTTATTTCATACTTACTATGTAAAGAAGATAGGTTCTGTCTGGCTAGGTATCTAGTTTGGTGTTAAGTATATAATCGTGGTGTGAATTATGCCTCACAATTTATTAATTATTATTTAAACAGGCAAATATAAGTGTAACTTTTTAGTTTCATGTCAGTGCAGACTCTAGAACTAGAATTTAGTTTGGGATGAAAATATATGTCATGAAAAGATTGTCTCTAGTGCAGATGAAAGAGTTCCATGTACCTATACTTACCATGTATGCGGCCTCAGCGTTCCTGCGCTCGTCTTCGGCCGCCTTCCGTTCCTGAACCTGTTGCTCGAGCCACGAGTTCTTCTGCTCAGCCATTATTTTCTTGCGCTCCTCGAAGTTTAGGTCCTCGCCCTCGAATCTAGTGTCGATTTGAATGAAACGATGTTTCTACATTGCGGTCGGAACAGGGACCATGCAGACAGTGGCGGACTAGGCCTGTCGTAGGCCCGGGGCGGAAAAACTGGACGAGGCCCCCCAGGTACAGGGAGGCCCTCTGGTCCTAGGGGACTCCAAATTTATCGTAGCTTTAATCATATTTGTATCTATGGTACCTCCAACCAACACCCAGTTGCCTTTTATCCTTGTTTAGGATTTGGTTAAGAGAACTTTTCGCTAAATTTGAAGGCCCCCCAAGACCAGAGGCCCGGGGCGGACCCTTCCGCCCCTACCTTAGTCCGCCAGTGCATGCAGACTGTTTTTATTACATTAGGTGTTGCCCTCGGCTCGTTCTTATGAACCTAACTAATGTGTTTTCTGGAATAAATTATTGTCTATAAACAAACAGAGACTTAGATGTTAGACTTTATCCCATTGCATTAAGAAAATTCTTTCCTTATTATTACTTACATAACTCTTAACTGAGCCAGCAAACGTTGTTCTGCCATACAAATGGGGGTGGGGGGTAGGAAGGTGAACAATACTCTAGTTTAGGTACGACCTATATTAGTACCTACCTTATCAAAGACTTATGCGCAGACAACAAAATTGTTAAACTGTGACAAAACTATTGGTATAAATCTTGTCGAAAGAACTATTTCATTGTATTCTCGAGAAATATATGCAAAACACTGACTTCTGCGCGCTGGACAGGCCGACTGGCTCTCCGTCCGACGCACGCGGCGGCAGCTGCTTCTTCAGAACATCTGGATCGTTCAGATCGAACTCTCGTCGGTCTTCTGGCCGCTGGTACTTCTGGCGGAATTCGTCGATCTCCGAGCCGATGCGCCTGCGTTCCTGTTGATTGGTGATCACGGGCCTTTTATTGTCTATTTATAATTGTAATCGTAATCGTCTTTATTTGACATTTGTTACGCGATCAGTGCTTGCTCTTCTTTCACTGGCTGTATTGGCAGATGTACGGAAGAAGCAACGTACGTCAAAATGAAGACGATTGCGATTACAATTATAGTTATAAATAGACAATAAGGCCCCAGATCATGGCGTAGTTATAGTATTATTATTAAAATGAATTTACTATTAAAAAAACGTATAAAGGATATCCTAAAATATTATAATATCCTAGAAGAAGCCTGGAGCCAACATCTATGTGTGATCATGTGTTAGTTTCTGATCATGTGTGGTTTTTGGGTAACTACTTAGGTATTTGAAAATATTTTTTAAAATATGTTTCTAAGTAGGAGTCCGAAAATACAAAGGTGAAAAGTTGGTTTTTCCAGAAATTTAATCTACACTCCCCCTTCGATGATAATTGATAAAGTTTGAGCATATGTTATTTATTCAAGTTGTTTGGAAACGTGGGAGTTAAGAGAACTACTTATGTAATACATAGGTATGTGAATTATGTGTGCAAACAAAATGTCCAGTCAAGCATCGGCGTCCCACCAACAATAGATTCTTTTTTTATTCTTTATTTTGCTTATCACATGGTGAGTACATTTTGGTACTTAATATTAGGTACATCCAACACATGTGATACCCCGTAGGGGCACTGCAATAGAGAAAGGTTACTAGGTAACTAAAGTTATTTTCTAAGTTATCTTATTCTATCTAAACTAAAATATCCTGGGTAACATCAGATAGATAGTCCCATTGTGTCTGCACTCCCTGAGTAGAATAGTCTAGTGTGCTACCTCTTTCTCCCTGGCATCGAGCACGAGAGCTAGCTCACTGTCTTTGATCATCTGGCGAGCGAAAGCAAGGTTCCTGCGTTCAGCTTCGTCGCGCTCAGCTTTCTTCTCCGTCACCTGTCGCTCGAGGAAGCCGATATCCACCTGAAATCATCATTTCACATCTGTAGTTTGTCACATTCCCGTGGGAATTTGGTAAATAGCTTTCTTACAAACTTTGTCCAGAGTATTACGAATTCAAAAGAAAAAACATCCACATATCAGTAGAGCCGTTCTCGACTTTTGCGCTTACAACACAGTTAGCAACACATTTAGCCTTTATTTTAAGTTAATTTAGATGACTCTAATTAGATAGACTAATTCACAAGGAGATCATATCATTGACTGACTGATTGATGATGATATATCAACGCACAGCCTAAACCGCTGAGTCTAGAGACTGGAAATTTTACACATAGATAGCTTATACAGTGTAGGCATCCACTAAGAAAGGATTTTGCAAAGTTCAAGCTGCGGGTAAAAGCTAGTAAATATACAAAAAACCTAATCAAGCATTTAGATCTTTGGGTTATAAGCAAAGAGATTAAAATATAAATTTTAATCTCTTTGGTTCCAAGAGACTTACGCCAATCTTTCTGTTCCTAGCATTGAAAATCCTGGATCGCCTCTCGAGCTCGCACTGGCGACGGCGCTCCCTATTTTGCGCCTCCCTGCGGTCCTGCTCATTGGCGATCTGCAGTTTCATCATCTTGAGAAGAAAACTTGCTACACTGGTAAAATAGAATTCAAAAATATTTTGCGCTAACGAACAAACAAACTTGCCGTTCCTATGGAAACCGTTGTTGTTTTATTTAATGGCATAGGGAAAGTGGCCGGCTATAACAGGAAAATAAGAAGATCGGATATGTAAGGTAGAAGAAGATGATGAAGAGGGAGTTTTAAAAAAAGACGAATCACGATTTGATAAATAGCGAAGCTTTAGGTACAGTACGGCCGTTGTAACTTGGCTTCTCTGAACAAAGGCTTCGCCTGCGCAAACCCCCTCGTACCGCCAAATGGTCGCTAAAAATGTTATTTGCTCAACTTCAGACCTGAAAAGTTAAGTTAAAACGGCCTTACTGTATTTATATCGAAATAAAATATAGTCTATTCTTAGTGAATTTGGTTTCCTACCTACTTATTAGTAAAATCATTTTTAAAATCGGTTCCGAATTTCCAGAGATAGACAAATAAACGCTGAATCCGCCTGTTTTCTTAAATACTTACTACCTATTGGCCCTAGCTCTCGAGAGACAGGTCATATATAATAATGTACTCTGTGGACAGGTCTCGCATTCGATCCCCACTTTAATTTATGTGGATGAATGAACTTGGTATGCATAGTTTTTTTTTTATTATGGCTTGCAATAATAATTGATTAAAACATGCTTGGTCTGAGTCAGTATAAGATTAGTCTGGTTTATGAATAAATACCGTAAACACAGTTTTCAAAGTTTGAGAAAACTACTGAGAAATTATAACAAAATAATTTGTATTGGCATTACTTGTACGGGCTGCGCAACGTGCGTTGTTTCGGCAGGACCACACGGTGAATTGCGTAGTAGAGTAGTAGGTACGTAGTATATCGTTTGTCGAACGACAGAACAAGGCGAGCGATCGTTTCATTTCATTCGCTCGCATAACCCTCGCCGCGTCGAATGTGTCGCGAGTGCGCGCGTAAACCCGTATTTATGAACGACAAAATTCTTATCCAGTGTTTCGTAATCGCTGCAGAGTAAACAAAAGAGTGTTGAAAAAATTGTGTTTATTTAAGCCGCGTATTTTTGTGTGATGTGACGGATATGACAAGTGTTTTGAAGAAATCCAGAGGAACCAAAGGCAAATCTGAATCAATGCAGGAAGACCTGCCAGCCAGGTGGGAGAGTACCTCCAGCAGTCAGAAGTCAGAGGATGCAGCCAAATTGATGAAGTATATTGATGACAACATTATTGGAAAAGGGAATTCGTTTTGCGGGCCTTTTGGCAGACGAAAAGGTAAGAAGTCGTCCAATGTTTTTATTTTAAAATATTCGTACCAAAAGTACCTATAAATGGTTAATTTAAAATTTTAGAGTTAAGATTTAATAGATAGAGAGTTAATATTTTTTGAAATAATATTCTGGCACTGGAAATATTAACAAAAATATTTTAATAGGTAAATTGTGTTTGCACCGCCCTAAATTAAATATAAAAAAAAATTGCACATATAATAGTAATAAATAAAAATATTATCATCAATATACCGTATACAGTATAAGTTCTATAACTTAAATATTTGTATGTACCTACTTCAGATTTTATGAAATGTTAATTTTTTTATGTGTTCTTAAAAATCTAATTATTTTATAAATAAAATCTTAATATAAACTTCTAGATAAAAAATCTAATTAAAACTATCGTTACAACAGTTAAAAGCTAGTAAAAATTAACAACAATTAGAAGAAGGTATATCTAGTTAGATTGTTTTGAAAAACAACACCACGGTTCCTATTTCTATTATGCGTCGTCCTACCACGGCTTGAAGTTTATTGTTAGATGGCCAAGGTCATTTATTCGAATTAACACCTTAATTACTGTCATGAGAATAACAGAAGCAGATTATTTAAATATAAAGCGGATAGTGTTAATTTTATAAGAAGGATTCTTGAGAGCTTGAAAAGAAACTCTTAGTAGGTACCTGCCTATGAGATGGGTACTGTTGTTTGTTGTAATGTTAGATGACAGCAAGGCACTAACAAATCCTTTATCCGTACAACTTAATCTACGAGTAGGTAGTATACCTATCTGATTATGTTTTTCTAGGTGCACAAGAGATTTAAATCTGTAATTTATAAAAAAAATACATCTTTTTGTGGCCTTTTCCCATTATTTGGACGTACCCATGGCAGTACAAATTTCATCTCCTACCATATAGCCCTATAAACTGTCATTGCATTCACTTTCTTCTTGCAAAAAATCATCCTTCACCCAATCCATCCATCTTTACTTATGAGTTATGTTTAATTCACAAGAGTCTTGTACCTACCTTATGTTTAATACCTTCAGTGAACAAGACTGCAAAGGACCTAGTTCATAACAGGAATATTGATCACCTTCCAAACAAAACAGTCTCTGATTTAGTAGTAACACGTGAACACGCAAATAGTCCAGCTTTATGGCACAATAGGCGCGAAGACAACCGCTGGCACCGTCCTTCATTGATTTGGCACGATCAATTTACGCTCATCGATTGGAGAGTTGTTGATAGAGAACGGGCCAGATGATTTCAATGATTTCTTTTTTGTAAGCATGAAAATACCTACTGTTCTAAAGGATATTAGAAAAACTAACAAGAAAACCTTTTCTGATGGAGGATGTTTACAAATTGCAAAATATGTAAATTCTCAAAAACTCTTCTAGAACTATACAGTAAATTATAAATTCCAATGCGTCGATGATATTGAAATGGAAATTGGATAACCGAGGCAGGTGTAGTGTATCATTGTCGGTAATAGTCGGTATAATCAAATCAGGTGAGTAGCTATTGAAATAGGTACATCATCATGTACTTGTCCTTATCCCATTATTGAAATAGGTACATATGCGTAGTAATTATTTACTTCTTAAAAACTTCAAAAAACAAAGTCTTTGTAATAACCTAAACCGTTATACTTGACGATAAAATACCATCAACCGCAATGTTGTTAATTAAATCGTTATAAGCATTTTTGTCATCTTTTTATAAGGTCTGCATTTTCCTCGTAAGTTAAATGAAAAATGTCTGAGTGAAAGGTGTTTGCCCGACGACAGAACTGGTTTTGGAGGTCACTCGGGGAGACGGGAGCAAAAACCTGGATGCCACTTTTTACAGAACCCCCACATACACATAACAACTTTTTAAATTCATTTAAGTACCTACCTACTCAGTTCTCTTTTTTCTTATATTGTGTTTGCATCATGTTGGGTGACGTAGTTTTATACATAGTTTTATATTCCTATGATGATTCAGAATATCAAAAATTATTGCAAACTTGCAATGACTCATTTTCGTGTCAAGTTGTTAATAGACATAAAGAGTAGTGGAAAAATACATATATATGTAGTAGGTACCTACCTATTTATTTGCAGCAATAACCTATAGGCCCATAGGTAGGTCCCTAACCTAATATGTTGTTTTTATGCTATAGTCCACTTATTTATTGCACTTACTCATTTCAATCAATATACAATTTAATTATCATATCAATGTTATTGTCTATGATTGATTGGGATATTTCGCACTACTTACATTTTCAAGTAGGTACATGAGACTAATCGGGGAAAAGAAAAGTAATCCATATTAAAATACAGTCATATTGTGTTAAATATTAAACATAAACTAAATGTTTGTTAAATTTAATATAGTGTTGTCCATTTATACGAAATAGAAATTACATGATGACTGTGCTGTTGTGACGGTCACAAAAAAAAAAGGTTAGTTTTTAAATTCTTTTCAACCTTTGTTTTATAGAATCCGTACAAGTATGTCACTTTTGTCTCTATAATAAATACTCTGTTTATGTTATAGTTATGAAGTTGACTAATGCATCTATCGGCAACAAAGGAAACCAGTGTCATGTTACCAACTAAATAGGTACACGCTGAATACTAATAAAGCTATTAGTTACTACGGAAGTTAGTTCGCGATATGGAGACATATTTGTATTCACGTGCGCTGTCACATGGGCAATGCTTGAAATAGGGCTTCGCTGTGTTGGTTGATACGTAAATGAGATGTAATTAAAATTAATTACGCATGTATATTGTGTAGCAGTGTTTTTCATTTATTTCAATAGTGAGTATGTTTGTAATAAAAAACACACCTTCATGCCTTTCGCATGAAATAAAATAAAATGGTAAAAATAGTGATAAATAGTGCCTAATTAACTCAGCTTGTCAATGTGTGCAATGTACATAAAACTAAGATAACTAAACTAAGTACCTAAAATACTAAAATAAACTGATAATCCTAATCTCAAATCCTAATTATATACTACATCCGCACTTCACACTCCACAAACTTAAATTTTCCACTGTTACTAATAATTATTTACTTAGATGCTTCCGAAGTCCTTCTTCAAATGCTCGAATCGAGTTTTCAAAAACTTACATATTTGACAGAAGCTCGAAGGTGAAGGAAAACATCTTGAGGACTTTGATTATAGCTTGAGGAAATGCGCAGGCCCCGTAATTGGCAGGCATGCGCATTCTGCAATAGCTCTAGTCCGGCCAAAGAGATTTAAATATAATAGGGCATAGAGGGGGCATTGGGAATATTTTCATACAAAACTTTGAAGCCTAAGCGTCATGTCCTTGTTATGTCAGTTTAGTATGAACGCGAGCTGTCATTCGGTCGAAATTGTACTAGACTTATTCCACTTGGAATAACTTTTGACTTCAAATTTTCCTCGCTTTGTCCCCTCTATGCCTTATTATATTTTAATCTCTTTGAGTCCGGCGGAGTGATCCCCTGTCACGTTAAGGAAAATGCACCGGTAAAAAATAAAATAAATAATCTCACGCCTTTATCCCCGAGGAGGAAGAGAATATTCGACCCCTAAACGTGATAGGTGGTGAGCCCATTGCCGGACCGGGTCTGTAACACATGCCTCAGAAATAATTCTAAGACCTGCGTGTTTTCTCCTTCACCGTCGAGCTAGTGATGAATAACTATGTACGTAAGTTTTTAAAAACGTGCCTCACTGATTATCATCTTAAGAAGCGGGGTCCTAAGGGTACCTAAGGCTATCATACTCACTCTATAAATGCACCGGTGACAAGTACAATTTCCAGAAACGTAGTACCTCCGAGTACCCCTCGGGGGTACACGAGGGTATGCTTTTAGACAGTCCTAAGAACTTTTGTATTAATAAAAAACTTCTCCAATAAACTACTGAATACGCGTGGTTAGTTTGGCGCTAAAAGAATATCGTCGTATTTATCAATGCTTTGTCCTCGGCGACCTTGAACCTAAAGTACCGTGCTCAATGTATGAGTCAAAAACAGCGAATTGAGCACAATAACTTATTTAAAATAAGTGGGTCAAAACATACGATTATTTCTCCAAAATCAGACAGAGCCCGTGCTATATACTTTTAAACATACTTTAAACAAACATACTTTCGGAAGAACATATTACTTTTTACTAAAACTGTGGCAGGCATAAAAATAAATTAGAGCAACCTCAGTCACGATTAAGTAAAATTAATAATTCCTTTGTGGGACTTTGCATACGCCTTTATAATAAAATACCAGAAGAAATTTTTAAATTGCCTGAAACTGTGTTCACATGTAGTACTTTGTAAAATGGCGTATTCCAAACTATTAGACTTTAGACTACTATCATACTATTACTTATTCTGTGCTACTATATAAACGACAATGATGCTTGGAACAGATTTCCTCCAGCCCAGCGCAATACTACAGCTAAAAATAAACGAAATTATGTAACCCAATTTAGTATTAAGTAACAACTGGTTAAAATATCATTGTGTTGAGGAGTTTCTTGCCCCGCTTCTCCTCCTCAACCATGCATGCTGAAGCGGTGGAGTTGAAATGACGTTCAATAAGTGGACTTTTAAGTTCATACTTTGAATAAACAGTGAATGAGCAGTGATAGCCCGGACGGTTAAAGAGCCGGCCGAAAATCAGTGAGGCTCGGGTTCGAATCCTGGCATGTACCAATGAGTTTTTCAAAACTTACGTACATATTTATCACTAGCTCGACGGTGAAGGAAAACATCGTGAGGAAACCCGCAGATCTCAGAATTAATTCTGAGGCATGTGTAAATAGACCCGGTCCGGCGATGGGCTCACCACCTATCACGTTTAGGGGTCCAATGTATCTCGTGAAATGTGGGTATATCCAGTAATGGAATACCTCTGCCTACCCCCTCGGGGATGAAAGGCGTGAGATTATATTATTATTATTATTTTATTTGAATAAAACATTTTTACTTTGACTTAAACAAATTTAAATACTCAGTGACGATATCAACAATCATTCATGCATGTATCTGCTGACTGCGGCGGGAATCAAACCAACGATATTTATAGACCTATTGATAATGATCATGTAAAAGTTTTAAATATATTAGTGGAAAACTAGTATGTATACATAAATATAAGCAGTGATAGGCCAGTTGGCAGTAAGTTGTTAGTTCTTTGTTGTTAGCCCGCCTCTCATGCTTGAGGTTCGAGTTCAAATCCTGGTGCGGGCCTGTACTTGTAACAGAATTTCAACAACTTACGTTTACGTAAGTAAGACATACTCGTATTTATCACTAGCTCGACGATGAAGGAAATAGCACCCAGGTGGCCTTATTGTATATTTATAATTGTAATTGTAATAGTCTTTATTTGAAATGCGTTCGGTCGGTTCTTGCTCCGCTAGTGTATGGCGGTAAAGACAGATGTATGGAAGCAGCAACGTATGTCAAAATGAAGACGATTGCGATTAAGGCTGTAAACAGACGATAGGCCAGCTGGTCTGACGATGGACTTTCATCTGTCCGTAAAAATATGCTGGTGAACAATTGAATACCTGTGCCAACCATCTCGGGGTGAGACGTGATCATATACATTTATACAGAATGCAGTGTTATAGTTACGGGTAAAATGTTTCGGAGTCTCATTTGTTACGTGCTGCTTCACCCTCGTAATTCCCGTGGAAATACGGGGATAAAATATAGCCTACTAGAGACCCGCCCCGGCTTCGCACGGGTGCAATGCTAATACTAAAACCTTCCTCTTGAATCACTCTATCTATTAAAAATCCGCTGCGTAGTTTTAAAGATTTAAGCATACATAGGGACATAAGGACATAGGATAGGGACAGAGAAAGCGACTTTGTTTTATACTATGTAGTGATGTTACTCCATGATAATGTAGCTTTCCATTGGTGAAAGAATTTTTAAAATCGGTGTAGTAGTTTCGGAGCCTATTCAATACAAAGAAACAAATGTTTCCTCTTTATAATATTAGTAAGTATAGATGTACGTATATATTTCCAAAATTAAGATGGTACTTTCCATAATAAATTGGCTAGATATCGTTACATCAATAAATTATGCAATTCTATATTTGTTTCGCGTCTTCCATGCTTTCCGGGTGTAAACATGTCATAATTGGCTTTCTGCCCAGTTGCGGGTTTGAAATTGGCTTGTGGTGATTACTTAGTCGTGAAATTAATATTAGTCTAGCTCCAATCCACACGATTAATATGTTATTGGACTTTATTGCTACTAGCTTTTACTCGCGGCTTCGCTCGCGCACGTTTATTTCTCCTCCTCAGGGGTTGAATTTTGCAAAATAATTTCTTAGTGGACGCCTACACTGTATAAGCTATCTATGTGCAAAATTTCAAGTCACCCAGCGGTTTAGGCTGTGCTTTGATAAATATATAAAAACTGACTGACTGGTAATAACCAGTCAGTCAGTTTATCATACCTATTACTGGTCTGTGTTTATCATACTACGAAATCTATACAATATATAAATATTGTATAGATTTATTTATTGTACAGTACATAAAATATTGTATAGATTTTCTGAAAGATTTTCTGCAAACTCGAAAGCTTTCTTTGCATGCAGGCCAACTATCAAAGACAATTATTGAATATCTGACAGAAACGGATTTTGATAGACTTTTTATTGATTTAGGCGACTAATGTCGGTAAGAGAATATCTTTCGAAAGGTTTATACATAAACACAGAAATAACGTATAGCCAGATAGAAACGGCCAAAATAATCTAATTTCCTACGTATCTGCTTAATTAGGTACCTACCGAATAATAATTTGTAATTGAAACCTTAGTTCCAATGGGGCCATGTGTAACATGACACTCGTTAGATATAGCGCGGCCTTCTGTCTGACCGTCGACCTTGTGCGATTATAGTTAGCACTTGTTGCATGATTAAGTATTTTATTTCATCTGTACAAACTGGCCTCTTGAATTAGACCAAAACTATTTATTAATGTACTATTTATTATTATTTATTTATTATTACATAGAAGTTTTAGTTTTATTCGAATCTTGGCATGTACAGTCAAGAGCACGCTAAGCTTGACACTTGGGACTTTGAACCGGCCCTGTATTCTATGACGCGCAGTACAAATCAGAGCCCAGCTTAAACTGGTAGTGTCAAGCTTGACTTGCTCTTGACTGTACTAATGAGTTTTTTAAAATTTAAATACCTATTTATCACTAGCTCGACGGCGAAGGAAAACATCGTGACTCGTGAGGAAACCCAAAGGTTTCAGAATTAATTTTGAGACATGTGTAAACAGAACCGGTCCGGTGATGGGCTCACCACCTATCACGTTTAGGGGTCGAATATTCTCTTGAAATGTGGGTATTTCCAGAAATCTAATACCTGCCTGACTATTCCTCGGGGATAAAAAGGCGTGAGATTATTTGTAATATTTTTATGTTGTACAAAGAGGAACAATGTGCTAAATACCAAACAGGTGGCTATACATCCTTCAGATAGCTAGGCTGATCCTTTAATTCACAGAGATAACTGCCAGCCTTCTGGTCACGTGCAGCCTCGATAGGGTTGCCACTTGCCACTTGTAGCCTAAGGTCTGGCTGCAGAATTAGTGTAGGGACCGAGTATATGCTACAAACCAAATTTTTACGCTTATTTATGATTAGGAGAATATATATCTACCATGCCCTCTCGAAATATTGCCGATATAACTTATTTTTAATTATTTTTTATTATTATTGATTTTTGGGACGAAATTTTATTCGCTTGTTTTTTTACTGATGACTGGAAAATCAGCGGATTTTTTTTAATCCCAAAAATCAATAACAAAACCTTAATTAAAAATACTAGCGGCCATATTTCGACCACTCTCATGAGGAAAGTCTTACCTCCTTCTTCATAACCACTTCAATGAACCCTTACATTATCAAATGATAATAGATCTAATGTATGCTCCTACCACATAGTTGAAATTTTGCACTAATTTTAATTAAACAAAATAAGTACATCCTCAACGAAGTATTACCTACTAATAGTACAAATATAAGCTTATATTAATTCAATCATATGGTTTGTTCGTTGCGTTTGACAGAACCTTATGTAAGTTGATAATAAAAAAAGATGGAATATTTACACAGTAGACATAACGGCGACCATTCATGATAAGAAAAATACGGTTTTATCTAAGTAGGTACGATACGATAGATGTATTGAAAATAAATATTTTTCTCTGTAAATTCAGATGTAAGAGTGTATCAATTTCCTACAATTGTGCTTTTTTTTTAATATCTTGTCTTTGTGATAAAATTCCGGTACTCCTAGGGTCGGAATTTTAAAAATCATCTTTTTAAATACTTAAACAAAGTACTACTTATCGATACATAATGTTTGCTACGCTAAACCTGTCATTTCGTGTTCCCATGGGAATTTCGAAAAAACCTTTTTATCGGGTAAGTACCTACCTGCATCGTTTACTGACTATGGTTTCGGAGATTTCGCGATGAATGAGGCAGTGGTATCTACCATCTGTAGCATCTTATAGAATATAAAACGTCACAGGAATATCAATATCTCAAACACTACCTACCTACTTTTTTTTCGCAATCTCCTTTTAGTTTGATAAGACAATTTTCTTTTGTTTTTAATGCGCAATAAAGAGTTACATTTTTATCGGTGTGCACGTAAGTAAACATTTTATCGCTGCAGCTTGCGTAACGATCGCGACCTTCGATCTGTTTTCGACCGATTTTCATTCAATTAGCTAGGCCGGCTTTATCAGGCACTGGCACCACACACAGACAGCCATGTTGTTATCGCCCGCGATAAACTGAGATGTGTAGCGAAACTGAATCATTACTTCCATTAAAAGGAGTTTGTTTAAAGCCCTTTAAATGACATATCAGCTTAATAGGGATTTGTTGTATCTAGAACCCATTGCCTGCGATATGCTTTGTCTGCGTCTGGTAGCTGACCTCCACTTTGTTTCTTGAAGTAAATATTATGTAAGTACAAGTTTTGTTAGAGTAAAAGTTTGTTCACAGTCTAGACTCTCGACATCAGTATATGCTCTGCAGATTGTGTCTAATCTATATAATTAGAATGATCTATGTCATTTTTGAAAATGACGCCAGTGATGATTGATGAACAAAGTTAATGGACGCGATCCTCGGTGTAAGTACACACCGAAGAGGACGAAACGGGGTTTATAAGTTAACACAGATCATTGAGTCAAGGTCAAGCAGGCTTCCTACCTAAGAAATTCTTTGAATATCAGGTGTGCATCTGGATTGAGGGCCCACTTTTTAAATTATTGCGAAACGAAATGATACTTACAGGGCATTTACTTAAAATTTTGTAAAACCTAAAGCAAAGATTCTTAAATTTCTTAAACGTGAATCAAAAGAGTTATGGTCAAATAGCTTGGGCCCTCAATCCTGACGCCTGCATAAAACGGCATAGTCGAATCTCAGAAAGTACTATCCCTGGGATAATAATTTTTATTCGAGTATTTAGTTAGGAATTTGTTAAATACATTAAGAAATTGTCAAGTCTTAAGAATGCGACAATACAGATTTATGGCGGTTTAGCTTGGGCCCTCAATTCATCAATTTTGATATTGTAGAATCAGCAAAAAATATGAGTTTTTCTAAGGAAAGATATTAATACGACTTTAATATATTTGAGTTCCATATCTCGGAAAATTTGTTAAAAAGAAATAACGACACAAAAGTTAATTGTTAAAAAGTTATTGAAATTCGTATTTTTTTAAAACGTCTGAACTGAGGGCCCAAGGTTTTTGTCAGTATTGACTAGACTAAGCTTTCTACACTACCGCACTTTAGGCTAAGTATTTTAACAAATTCTTAACTAAAAGTCTACAAAGCGTCCATTCTTCTAAATGCCGTACTTTAGGAGAAAATTGATTTTCGATGTTTTATATGAGAAAATTCAGTAGGGTGTATATGATTTTGTTACTTTTTTGAGACAAATCAGCATGTACCCTCATATAAGATATTTCATAAGTTGTTGTCGGAAGCGATTACGTTTTGTGTGATCCAATAATTACTATAGGGTGTTATTTAAATGGTTATCATAGTATTCGTATTTTTGGCGCCTGACGTACGAGCGTCCCCGTCATGTTTTTTGTTTAATTTTCATTTTGCTGTGTATTTCGGGTTTTGACTCATATTAGTGATAGTATAATATAATTATATACATACTATTTCATATGTTTTGGCAGATTATAATGTAAAAGAATAAAGATTTTGGCAGGGTTTCATATTATTTTTATTTTCTTGTTAAAAACAAATTAAGGTGAGTACCCTTATTTGTAAGCTAAATATGTAAAAATGTTTTCTATACATAAAACAAAACTCTAACGGGGCCGTGGCTGTATATGAAATATTTTTTGAAAATTTTAACGAGTATTTTATCTAGTCTATATAATTATCGATATAGATACCAAAACAACATCTTTTTAAATTTGTGTCTGTCTGTCTGTCCGTCTGTCTATATCTGTCTGTCTGTCTGTCTGGTTGTGCACGCATCACGCAAAAACTACTAGACGGATTTTGATGAAATTTGGTATGGATATAACTGAGTACCCGGGTCAACATCTAGGGTACTCTTTATTCCAGAAAAATATCTCATTCCCACGGGAAAATATAAAAACAGGTGAAAAAAGAAATCGATAACACCTAGAAACTTGAAATATAGGTGTCTTGTATATCTTAGCCAACCGCTATAAAGAGATTTTTGGAAATTCCCACGGGAACGGGAATAAACTGGATCCGCGCAGGTAACGCCGATGGGCACTCGCAATTTCTAATATGTTATGTAGGCGTCTTATATGTCGTAGACAACCGCTATGAAGGGATTTTTTGATATTCCCACGGGAACTGGAATATATTGGATTGAGGATTTTTTTTATTTTTTGTATTGAAAAGGCTCCAATACTACCGGTTTTACCGATTTAAAAAAAATGTTTTGCCAGTGGAAAGCGTACTTTTCTGGGAGTAACATGTGCTATAATTTTCCCATGGGAACAGGCCTAAACCACGTTACCGATTTAAAAAGTTCTTTTAAAAATGGAAAGATACATTACCAGGGAGTAACAAAGGCTATATTTTATTCCCGTATTTTCACGGGAACGGGAACTACGCGGATGAAACCGCAAGGCAATGCTAGTTGTTAATATACAGGGTTATAATTTTAATACGTCCAATAGGTACATAATTTCATTGATTATTGGCACTTTCTTATTTTATTTTTACGCATACGTAGGTGAAGGCACAGCACAGCTAATCGTATATAATTATATCGAGCTTTATATATTATATACAATATGTAACAGAATAAGTGCAATTCCTGAAATTAGTTTGTTCAGTATCGACTACATATTCGATTTCATCTATTTTTAATATGTGTTAAATTTTTCCGAAAAATGAATTAGCATAGCTGAATTTAATGCTATCTATTGAAATCGTACTATTATAGAACGATATTTAAGAAAATTGGACACAACTAAAGTTCGATTGCATCTTTTTTTATATTAATTTACTAACCGGGGTGTATGAGGAATTGCGCTTTTTCTGTTACGCGTTGTATAATTATATATATTGTATCTGCGCTTTACAAAATACTACTTACATGATCACAACGAATACTTGTTTATACTTACGATAAACATTATGGTCACCCTACTGAATTTTCTCATATAAAACATCGAAAATCAATTTTCTCCTAAAGTACGGCATTTAGAAGAATGGACGCTTTGTAGCCTTTTAGTTAAGAATTTGTTAAAATACTTAGCCTAAAGTGCGGTAGTGTAGAAAGCTTAGTCTAGTCAATACTGACAAAAACCTTGGGCCCTCAGTTCAGACGTTTTGAAAAAATACGAATTTCAATAACTTTTTAACAATTAACTTTTGTGTCGTTATTTCTTTTTAACAAATTTTCCGAGATATGGAACTCAAATATATTAAAGTCGTATTAATATCTTTTCTTAGAAAAACTCATATTTTTTGCTGATTCTACAATATCAAAATTGATGAATTGAGGGCCCAAGCTAAACCGCCATAAATCTGTATTGTCGCATTCTTAAGACTTGACAATTTCTTAATGTATTTAACAAATTCCTAACTAAATACTCGAATAAAAATTATTATCCCAGGGATAGTACTTTCTGAGATTCGACTATGCCGTTTTATGCAGGCGTCAGGATTGAGGGCCCAAGCTATTTGACCATAACTCTTTTGATTCACGTTTAAGAAATTTAAGAATCTTTGCTTTAGGTTTTACAAAATTTTAAGTAAATGCCCTGTAAGTATCATTTCGTTTCGCAATAATTTAAAAAGTGGGCCCTCAATCCAGATGCACACAATATCAGACAGCGTCAATCGGCGTTTCGTTCAATTTGACGTTTGCATTTTGAATTGGGTCTTTGGGGCCCAAAATGTAACTAGGTATATATCCCGTAATGAAACTCTCAATAACAATTGTCTCGTCATTAATGTACTAACATAGCTTGTAAGATAACTTTGTACTAACCATCTATGAACTATTGTTGTCTGAAAATAAATTATTTTTATTTATTTATTACTTAGTCGTGATATCGAAAACGTAACTTCGACTGGTAATTACTTAATTTCACTTTTGAGATAAGTATGTATAAGTATAATCTCACGCCTTTTTTATCCCCGAGGGGGTAGGCAGAGGTATTCCATTACTGGATATACCCACATTTCACGAGATATATTCGACCCCTAAACGTGATAGGTGGTGAGCCCATCGCCGGACCGGGTCTGTTTACACATGTCTCAAAATTAATTCTAAGAGACCTGCGGGTTTCCTCAGGATGTTTTCCTTCATCGTCAAGCTAGTGATAAATATGTACGTAAGTTTTTGAAAAACTCATTGGTACATGCCAGGATTCGAACCCGAGCCTCACTGATTTTAGGCCGGCTCTTTAACCGTCCGGGCTATCACTGCTCTTTGAGATAAACACCTCGAAATCTTTTATTATAATTATGTATTCTAACCTTGACTTCAGCAAACGCTTTTTAACATTTGTTATACACGGACCATAATATTAAACCTTTTTTTTTTGTTTCCAGGTAAATAATAAAATATTCTCTGCCCATAACCTTCGCAATTTGGTGAGTCGATTATTTATAGATAAATTTGAAAAAAACACACGACAACAATATTGATAACGGTATATTTTTAACGTGCTATCTGTAAATCCGATAAACTTTTTTTATCTAAGACAGTTGCGGACATTTTTGTGGTGGTTTCTTAAATCAGTTTTGAGTAGTTCAGCATATAGTAACTTTAACTACTTATAACCCGGTCCGGCGATGGGCTCACCACCTATCACGTTTAAGGGTCGAATATTCACTTGAAAAGTGGGTATTTCCAGAAATGGAATACCTCTGCCTACCTACCCCCTCGGGGATAATAGGCATGAGTTTTTTTTAAACTATAACTCTTTAAAAACTATTTGTGTTTTGAGTCTTTCCTGAAATGGATTAGAAGCCGCTAAAAAGTTAACAAATCTCTGATTAAACTATATCTAGTAAGGTTTGATATTACGTTTGTACAACTTACAAAGCTAAAAGGAAATACGAGTATGTAAACTTGATTACTTGGATCCTTCTAGTGTAGGTTTAACGCAATTACGTTGATTTATTCAGCACTGTTGGCTCCTATAAATTATCAATATAATAGTTATTTCACCCGACAGGCTATTTATCTATTGAATTAATTTAGTCGATTTACGTAGTTGCATTGTTTGTATAATTGGAATAAATTTCTCATTCACATTAGCTATAATCATTGGGAATCATCGCAGAAAGTCAGATAGGTGCCTACCTACTTATGTAAGAGGACATCAACTGTTCAAAGAATAGTATCTACATACTTCACGAACTACGATTGTTTATGACATCACGCTCGACGCTCTGCATAGTTTTCAATGACAATTGACAGTCTTTTTAGCCTACTTAAAAAAAATTAGTTTTCTGTTTAAAACCATAGGAGTACCTACCTGTAAAGGTACCTAGGTAAAGTAAGTAATTGGAATTTCCATGATTTAGTGACGTGCGTTTTAAAGTCGGTTTATCTTTCTTTAGCTATAAAGTCCACGTTACAAGCTACTAAAAGCCTAGTTTTTGTAAGTAGCTAAGTACTATCAGCAAACGCTAAGCCTGATACATTTGGAAGAATTGTCGCTTGTAGGCTCAAATTTTATTACCCCCGACCCTAATTAGAGTTACACAAAGAGAAGCCAGTGACACCGTTTGTTTTTTTCAATTCCGATCCATTCATCGACACTAAATGGTCATAAACATGAACGAAACCCTTTTTTGTAATTGTCATTGTAACTATAAGTGAGGGCTTTGTCGCCACGGGGTGTGTAAAGATAGCTGCTCGCTAAAATGACACTTAGGTGTATCAGGCAGAACTTTTTTCGATAGTACCTACCTGGGTCTAGAAAAAAAATTGCAAAGTGAGAAATGGCACAGAATAACTAAAACGACGGAAAATGAAACCAATCCATTAATATTTTTATGCCTTCCGACTTCGTTTCCGCTAAGTATTTAAAATGTAGCACTGTTAACACACCTGAGGAAGTGTGATGAAGTGTCCTTCACAGATACAGGAAAAATGTTATGATAAAACCGCGACTGCACCTTGCCGCAAATGGTAATTATTGCAAGGAAAATTATACCATTCCGCTGTCTCAATGCTTGCTAACTGCGATTACTTATATTAAAATGCTCGGTTAGGAATTCGGCTTTGATTTTGCTTTTTTGCTTATTATTCTCAACTACCTACATGGTACAGTCCGGTTGTTTTGGAAGAGCTCTGCAAGCTTCGGAATATTTGAATATTTTAAGAAATACTATCGGTATTTCTGTAGTTACCCAAATAATCCGGTGGTTATCGGGCATTACCGGCAGACATCCGGCAGCTTCGATGTATGCCATTTTAATTCATAATAATTTTCAAAAAACGTCGTTTCTCAGAGCTTTTCTAGTATAATATAATCCAATTATAGCTACGCATACGCTAGTTGTCCGGCCAAGCAACAGGATCACGCGTAATAACAGCACATACGCCTATTTTGTCGCAGAATTGTTACCAGACCGAATATAAATATAATGTACTCCTAACATGGTTTGATACACCAAAAATTTCAAAATCTACCTACTGTAGACACTATAATGAAACTGTTGCAATTTTGCATCATCATTTTGTAATATGCAATATTTTTAAGGCACAATCAAAGAAGTGTTAAATGTTTTATATTTTTTGAATAATATCATAATCAAAGTACCTACACGAGACTCGTGTTTTAAGATTCTAACTAACGAATATAAAAAAAACTGTCTATATAAGCACTACTATCACATTTTTCATCAAAGAAAACGAATGCAATACAAAGTAAAATAAATTATAGCCTGTGCCAAAAAAAAAAGAAACCCTGCCTGTTATAACTGTGGGTGTGGGTGTAGTGAGGTCAAACTGCAAGTTTGAGCGACTACTCGCAAGACAATGCCGTTTTGATAGCTATCACATTACAAGATCATTACATAAGTGATGTACTTGGAATTAAATCCGGATGTGGTATTGGAGTGACTCGTAGAGCACTGGACGACCTTTGGTGACATTGTGCAAGTGAAATCCCAATGTCATGTCTAAAAGTTTTGTTGTTTTGTAGTAGATTAGATTAATGTAGTGAGATGTTTCACGATAACGCGGAGTCGAAGGAGGCGACATTGAACAGTCAGGGTAGTCGAAGGAGGCGAGATCGAAAAGCCAGGGTAGTCAAATCATGCTGAGAAGCTATAGTAAAAACGTGGAAAGGGTGAGTAGGCGTTCCGGTGTCTCCATAATTAAGTGATATTCCAAATAACCGGTTGTACCTACTTGCGACTACTGTGGTTCAGATGGTTGTGAGGACAGTTTTTAAGGCTGGATTGCATACCAAATTAGTTTAATACGAGCTTTGCCTACCTGCTATTAAAATTTGCATTTTGTCATCAAAAAGTAAATAAAATTTTAAAGCATTCATTTTGGTCGCTCGGTATACCTATTGCTAAAAATAATTAATTGTAATTGTGTTTTGAAATATAAGTAGGTACTTTATTTAACCACTTACAGAATCTATACATTTATTTATACTGAAAAATACAACATACATAGGTTTATGCATATGCTCAAGCCTTTTTCCCGAAGGGGTAGGCAGCGACAATAGACCGCCACCTGCTACGATCCTGGCACACCTCTCGCGACTCATTCACATCCATAAATCAGTTCATACAATATGCTCGTCGGTTTCGGGTTGGTACTCTTTAAGTGAGATTTCTTCAATACATCGCCAATCTGATCGATGTAAGTACGCCTAGGTCGTCCTCTGCCAACTCGGCCACTCACAATCCCTTTATATATTTGTCTCGTTAGACGCCTTTCATCCATCCGCTTGATATGTCTAAACCACCACATCCTTTCAAACCACAAAAAATACAACTATATAGATTTTATGATTACTAAGTATAACTCAAAAAATATACATTGATTACACAGTTCAAATGGAAATTAATTTACTTGTTTATTTATAATAATAGTAATCGATTATAATCTCACGCCTTTTTATTAACGAGGGGGTAGGCAGAGGTATTCCATTTCTGGATATACCCACTTTTCACGAGATGTTCTTTGGACCCCTAAACGTGATAGGTGGGTGAGCCCATCGCCGGACCGGGTCTGTTACAGAATTTATTCTGGGACCTGCTGCAATCTTTGAGTATTAAACCAACAGGAGACGTCACGCGCACTAGTTCCTTTGCAAAAAAGTCTGCCAATTTCTGCGGGGGGGACGAGGAAACAAACACAAATAATGTTAAAACAAACGCATTTTTTGACAAAACAATTAAACGCTAGCTTGAACTAGATGCACACAAATACATTCATCAATCCAAGCACTCCGTGAACTCAAAAAACTAGTTGTATTTAACAGGTGTGCGCGTTGACCGACACTTTTTTTGGCAGAGGGGAACGCCTGTCAGTGTCGTCTCCGGTTGGTTTAAAACTCAAAGGCTGCAATTCATTGTTTAAATAATTATTAATTATAACCAAGTAACTGAACATTCAGTTTTTTTAAAGTGACGTTCACACAATTAATACGAATAGAAATTGTCATTTAGCTACCTATCCGAAAAACATTCTCTAAATAAATATCAAAGCAAAAACTATCTTAGTGTATATCTCAACAAATATTACATTTCTTCGCTTCATTAAAATTGACCAACATATCTTTTTCCTGGGCAGGGTAATGACTGGGCCGAATTCCCGTGGCGTCACAGCTGGCCACCTGGCTTGTATAGCTAATTATACTTGGAGTAAAATAATAGTAAAAGACGTGCAAGAATGGACGTGCTGATTTGAAATACAATACATACTGAGAGAAAATAGAAAAAGGGTTTTGAATGACTTCTACACAAGAATTTTAGTATTTTTCATAGCGAATGAATTTGGATCTGTAATCATTTGTATTACTTACCTGTGATCTGTTGATTTTCGCGAAATTTCTTTTAAGTTTATATAATTCAAAATTAAAAAAAAAATTATTGACAGGGAAGTCAACAAACTAATTTTGTTTTCTTGTAAACGTAGTGAGGAGACCCGCAGGCCCTAGAATTGGTAATTAATTGTAGTAGTTGTCTCTGCCCTTAGAGATTGAAAGTCAAAAGCATTTCTACAAACACCAAATACGCTAATGTTTTGTGATTGTATATTTTTACGACAGAAGTCTCTAATTACCTGAGGACGTGGCTAGAAGTGGTCTGAAAAGTAGGTCGTGGGGTTGACGTACGGCCAGTACTACGAGTACACCACACTTTTTTTAGGTTGCAATATAAATCTATGGAACGTAAGAGTCGACGAGTCAGTAAGTAATTGAAATTATTTTCGTTCTGTGGTTTTTTATTGCCAGTTCAGGTATCAAAGGCATTTTTAAGGAAATGTAATTTAATTACTCGCAAATGTTTTGCCGTGTGCCAATTCTAAAAATATTTAAGCCGACGTCTGTAAATAAAAAGAAATTATTTTTGTGAAAAAAATTCATGCTTTTAGACTAAGTGGTTTCAGCTTTGCGTTGATCGATTAGTTAGCCAATCAGCCAGTCAGTTTCTTCTTCTTTTGCATGTACAACTAGCTTTTACCCGCGGCTTCGCTCGCGCACGTTTATTTCACAATACAATACAATAACTCTTTATTGTACAGCAAAAACAACACAATATGGATACCACCATTAACTAAAGTACATTGGGCGGTCTTATCGCTTTTAGCGACCTCTTCCAGACAACCTTAGGATGGATGAAACTGAGAAATTAGAACTAGGGTAGGGTTTTACCCCCTTGGGAGTTGAATTTTGCAAAATCTTTTCTTAGTGGATGCGTACACTGTAGCTATCTATGTGCAAAATTTCAAGTCTCTAGACCCAGCGGTTTAGGCTGTGCGTTGATATACTTATCACCAATCAGTCAGTCAGTATATCATTTTATATATATACTAGCGATCCGCCCGGCTTCGCACGGGTGCAATGATTATAAGATTTTCCAGCTTTTCTGTTGAATTTTTTCCTGAATTTTCTTTGCTATAAACCTCACGGAGCCCGAGACCTTTCCAACGAATGCAAAACCGTGGAAATCGGTTCGTGCGTTCTGGAGTTATAGCGTCAGGAAGGAAAACCCGACTTATTTTTATATAGTAGAAGAATAAGATATGTAACAGAATAAGCGCAATTCCTGAAATTAGTTTGTTCAGTATCGACTACTTAATCGATTTAAACTATTTTTTATATGTGTTAATTTTTTCCGATAAATGAATTAGCATAGCTGAATTTGGTGCTACCTACGGAAACTGTACTATTATTGCTCTTTATTTAAGAAAAATGGTTATAGACAACTAAATTACGAAGGCATAATATTTTTTTATATTAATATACTAATTGGGGTGTATGAGAAATTGCGCTGATTCTGTTACGCGTTGTATAGAAGTAGATATAAGATCGATTACTTCTTTCGAATCGACTATTACAGGCTGTAGTTTGTTATTGCTGTGTACCGTGAATAATCATTGATTATTACACGTGTAGGCGGGATTTACATTGAGCTGTCTGAGTTAGTATGATTTTATAATAAGTACCTACCATGGTATCATTAGGTACATAATATCACAGATGATATTTCTCCGCCCACATTCGAAAATGAAAGTTAGTTATCCATCACGCATAAAATGGAAGCGACCGGTTGTAGGTCCTACTTTATAATTTTGTGCTGTTGCTGATGATGATATTTTTAAAAGCCACAGAATATACTGGTTGGGTAAAACATTCAATAAACCAGTTTGAAATTGCCTTAAAAATAAAGTTCTTGATATTAAGATCGTATAGTTCAATAACTCTTAAAAAATTTAAAACGGAGTGATACCTAATAGTTTTGCATTTAAAATAAAAAAAAAGTTAAATTTTGTTTTAATTTTATTAAAAGGTATCTTGTCAAAAATGACATTTCATTTTATTGGACAGTCACGCGACACGCCCTTCGGTCCTTCGCGCCGGATACAACATAAGGAGCATCAACCGAACAATTGGATCGAATTAGTAGAACTACTACCCATTCCTAAACTAAAATAGGCAGTACTACTAGTTCGTTAACCTTGCGTTTGATCATACCGGCAGTGACACCGAATACTCCTGTCAGTTTTAATTGCGTTTTTTTTGGCTTGGCAAAAAACATACATTTATTATTAGTGATGATGACGATGACTAGATGGACAGACAGCTTGACGCCCAGAGTTTAGTGAACTTACCACCAAAGTGTGATTAATGGTTGCGAACTTTTTAATTTACCCACTAAATGTGTGGGTGACATCAACAGTTGTAAAGCCATTTGTAAAATTAAAAGTAAATACGAAAAAAAGTAAAAAATTTATACTTTTTTTGACGGATTTAGGGCACGGAGTAAACGATTGTTTTTGTAGACAGCCTGTTGCCGCCTGGAAGTTTGCCGACCTGTTGGTAGGTAGGTATTAACGGTAATTGATATTGAGTAGTGTGTATTGAAAGCAATATTTTATATAATAAAAAAAAAAGATTTCTTTCTTAGTTAATTACCGTTGTCGGTGTTATCCCAGATTTTCTACGAAATGGAACAAAAAGACTGTGTTTTGAACCACTTGCTTGCACTTGCTTACACTTTCGAAGTGATTTTTGTCTTGATCCTTGGAAATGTAAAACAAATTTTAATTTGCGAGTAAGAGTTTAACGTGTCTACAAAAAAATGTCATTGCTCGTGGCCCATTATCGGCCTAATACATTTCGTAGATATAATTTGGAAGACTGGGTCATTTGAAATATTGAACCGATACTGAAAGTGTTAACAAAATGATTGCTTTAGATAAGATTTCGTTGTTTTCTCGCAAAGACATTCCCTTTTCATTTAGTTAGTATCTCGCCAAAGATTTGCATTTTAGAAACACTACCCAACTTTGGTAGGTCCTATGTAGTTACCCTACTGCTTAAGCTTATGTTTACTGTGACCAGACTTTGTTTTGATAAACAGGTGTTTTTGTGGGTGAAAGTTGTTGAATTTAAAATTATTTCGATGTAGATTCAAGTTTCTATATTATAGTGAAAACAGAAAGGAAGTTAATGTTTTTTTAAATCCTCGTACAAGTCCTTCAGTCGGAAACGGAATATTATTAATTTGTTATTATCATATGTTGGCCGTGCCGTCCATGCACAAAAACATGTCTTCAACACTCTTTATACTTACATTTCAATGTAAAATGACATAGTGCGCGACTTTCACCAAAGACTGAAGTGCCTTCTTGAAGCAATGCAAAAAAGGCCCGAAATGACCAGCTTAATAAACAAGTCCCCGAAACCATTCCCATGTTAATCACTAGTTCACCACCAGTTTAGTCCTTCCTATCCTTTATAGAATATTCTACTCACTACACACTTTCACTGAATTCTTAAGGCAGTCAAGTATATTAATTACTAGCTGTTCAGCGCCATTTCACGAGCGTAAATTCAGTTCCCATGGAAATAAGGGGATAAAATATAGCCTATGTTACTCCTACAAAAGTAAACTTTTCATTCATCATCATCATCAGCCTATATTAGTCCACTGCTGGACATAGGCCTCCCCTAATGAGCGCCATAGCGCCCTGTCTTCGGCTCGACGCATCCAGCATCTGCCTGCAGCCTTTCGCAGATCGTCATCCCATCTGGCCGGAGGGCGCCCTACACTACGTTTGCCGAGTCGCGGTCTCCACTCCAGAACACGTCTACCCCAACGGTTGTCGGTTCTTCGCGAGATATGGCCGGCCCACTGCCACTTCAGCTTGCTAATTCTTTGAGCTATGTCGATAACTTTGGTTCTCTGTCGGATGTATTCGTTACGAATCCTATCCTTCAGAGAAACTCCGAGCATAGCTCTTTCCATAGCTCGCTGAGCGATCTTGAACTGGTGGACCAGCCCTACCGTGAGTGTCCACGTCTCAGCTCCGTAGGTCAAACTTTTCATTGGTGAAAGATATTTTTAAATTGAGTTTATTTATTTTAGAGTTTATTCGTTACAAAGATACAAACATAAAAAAAATGTATAAGCAGAGACCAGGTATAAGTAAGTTTATAAGTATAGATTTAATTCAAAAAAAATCCAGCTTCGTGTTAACGCGTTCGCCTTCGTTATGAAGGCGAATTTACGATATTTTGCATTTCTAAATCTTACATTTACAGGTGTTAGGGAAACCCTTCCGAAAACGAAGACAGGTGTGTAACAAGAAATATTTTTCTTGATACAATTCCAAAAAACATTTTTTTATTTTTATTTTCATTGATTATCGTAAAATGACACGATTTAAATTTAATATTTTTAAATTTCAATTCCAACGAAAAATATAGTAATAACATTGTGGGACACAATTCACACAGTTATTTAGTCCCAAACTAGGCAAAACGTGTTCAACTTGCTCTCTAGATTCGGAAGCGTTTCCCTTACACCCGTATAAACGCACCCCCAAAAAATACCCTATTTTTAGAGCAGTTGGGTAAAAAAGAGCAGTGATAGCCTTACGGTTAAAGAGCCGGCCGAAAATCGTGAGGAAACCCGCAGGTCTCAGAATTAATTGAGACATGTGTAAATAGACCCGGTCCGGCGATGGGCTCACCACCTATCACGTTTTGGGGTCCAATATATCTCGTGAAATGTGGGTATATCCAGTAATGGAATACCTCTGCCTACCCCCTCGAGGATAAAAGGCGTGAGATTATTTATTTATTTATTTTATTTATTGGGTAAAAAAGGGTAATAAAAAATAAGCTTTCAGAATCAATAGTTCAGTCGAGAGTTCAATCTGCGTAAGAATTTATGAATACGACATTCGATAAAGCTATCAAACCCAGTCATATGCAGTTTCCTGTTGCCAGTACTCCAATTAGCTTCGGTCAAGGATTTTGTCGTTTATGTGCATTTTATGTGATTGCAGTGCAATTTTGAGTTATTTTCAGTATAACCAACTCAAAGTATGCGTAATACGAAGGAAACAAGTTATCAGGAAATGACTTGAATAGATCTAACAAACGCAAAAATAATGATTTAAGGAATAAAATGCACACAGACAAAAAACCGGCCAAGTGTGAGTTGGGCTCACACACGAAAGTTACCACAGTTCATTAAAAAAAAAACACTTTTTTTAAATAATTTGATTTTACAGCTGCCATAGGACTGAAAAGTTCAAGTGTCTACCTATTACGGTTTAAAAGATCCTGGAACTTACAGACAGAAAGACAGCGGAAACTTAGTAGTAGGGTCCGTTGTGTGGCACACTTTGGGTACGCATCCAATAAATACATCATCTGTGAAAATGACGACTATCTGACTATCACGGTTCATGAGATATAGCCTGGTGACAGACGGACAGGCGGACGGACGGACGGACAGCGAAATCTTAGAAATAGGGTCCCGTTTTAACTTAACAAAGCAATAAACACCATCTTCAGATAAATTCATAGATTATGTTTATTATTTGATATTGAATTGCAAATATTATAAAATACTTGTATCATATCAAATTACAAATGAGATACACTAAAACAATCAGGAAGTCTCCATTAGAAATGTAATAAAGTTGATTGAGACTTCAGAGAATCCAAACGACAGTTATAATTGGAATCCTTGAAGGCTACTGCAAAGCAATCTGTGAGCGTTCTTTGTGCGGATTCGTCGGCGAAGGATTCTTGGAAAAAATACTTGGAAAATACCCAGCATTGTGTAGAATACTAATGGATGCTTTGATGTGACCGATAGAGGGATTAGTAGCACAAGTTAGGTACGAAAGATTCTCGTGAACTAAAGTAGCAACATCTTATCGAAGAGGGGGGGGGGATGTCCCAGACAAGCCAAAACCATTTATTTGGACTATCAATTCGTTATTTAGTCTCTGGATAACTCTTTACACTGACTGGCACATTTCCGTCGTTGCACTTCGCTGTTCCACACTGCAGGTTCAATAGTACTCGTATGTGCGGGTTTCCTAATGATTTCCTTCAAAGTTGAGTTAGTAATTAGTTTTTGCATTCCCTTTAAAACACTCGATGATAATAGAAAACTGTCACTGCATTGTAAAACATGACAATACTTTAAAACGATGGCTATATTGTGAGATCTTGGATACAAGAGGCTTAAGATTAAAGCTGTTTCTATCTCTAATGTATATCTTCCGGCTGTAATGGCCGCTAAATGCTTCAAAGATAGACAGTGATATAGACTTTATCACTCGATGTTTTCTCGTCACGTTGTCATTGATCCCATTTCGAAGTCACGATCGGCGTTATCAGTTTGTTTACACTTACTGTTGATTACGATTCATCCTTTTACAGGCACGTGTGTTGTGTCGACTCATAAATTAAGTAGTGTAAATGCAATAAAGATTTGTTTTTGGAAGACGGCCAATTACCTACCTAAATTTCATCTAATATCGCTTCTGCACTTTCGAAGTGTAGACCTACGAAAAAAACTTAAGGCTATATTAAAGTTTAGTTAAAATCCCAGTAGCTGAGATTTTGGCATGACGCGTTATACCGGCCAGCGTAGATACCGCCCACCCGGAACTAGCGGAGGTCAAACATTTCATAGAAATTGTACTTTGAACCAATCCTGGAAGATCTTCCTCCTTAAAAGACCAGTCCTTTCTATCTGTCGTGCATATCTCATTATGTCTCGAATCACCTTGCATTTTGCATTTGGTCTGTCGCGAGATATAATCAGTTGACTGTTATGTCTGTATTCTGCCGATACGAGGCCAACCAGTTGAACTGTCCTGTCGTCCACTGATGAATGGGTCTATTACCAATGCATGGACACTGAACACAGTGCATTATCTTTTGTATTAGCTTCTAGAACTCGGGGATTGTCATGTCACAGAGTTCTAAAATTACCAAGGAAATAAATTTTGTGAAAATCTTTGCTCGGGATTTGATCCAATTATGTATCTGCCAAGTTCTAATTACCTTGTATCGAATACAATGTTGGACAAAGAAGTTGGATGTTGTAAGTTGTAATAGGAGCCTAATATTTTCATCAAGTTATTAGATACTAATATGTGAATGTCAAATATACATGAAGTATTTCTTGTACGGAGAAGCTTGCCACGTCTTAACAGACTTTTCTCCGACCATATGAAAATACCTCAAATGATATAATTTGGCTTCTATAAATTAAAGATTGCTTCAAACGCGGGTAAATAAGTTTAAAAAACTGGGACTAACAGTAAGAGTGAGTTATAAGACGCTTGCCACGTGTTAACAGACTTTTCTTTGACCATACAAAAATATCTCAAATGATATATTTGGCTTTTATAAATTTAAGATTGCTTCAAACGCGGGTGAATAAGTTAAAAAAAGTGGGACTAACAGTAAGAGTGAGTTATAAGTCTCGTGTGTGTGTGTGTGTGTGTGTAGTGTTTTAACCACGCGAATGGTATACATTATTCATCTCTCCTATATTGATGATACTGAACTCTTTATTCAAACCCCTTTATATGAACTGTAGATACATGTGAATGCCCTGTGAGTGTGAGATGGTACTTAGATGCTTATTCCTTGAAGACTACCTACTGTGTCTAGTATCTATCGATAGTGTGGTTTGAGAGAACAGTCATCTAGCTCTATCGATTCATGGAATACTGGTCCGATGCAATGTTCCATTCAGTCGCTCCCGGAACTGCGGTAGCTGTGTCCATTGCATCTCGTTCTACCTCTGCCGTGTTACCAAACATAGGATCAACCAACTTCTTTGTATTATCTTTCTCTTCATAAAATATGATTATTCCAGCATTTAACCGAGAACTGACAATCTGATAACCGTATTATGGTGTGGTGATTAATCGAATATCGATCTAAACAATTGACAGTTTAATATACTTTGGCTAAAGAAAACTCTATAATTTTATACGAAAACAGTCTGTGAGAGTTGATGTCGTCGCTTGCGTCGGTAACTCTAAAATAATCCAGGAAATCAAAGTATTTTTACTAAAGCTTTGATTCTTGTTGCGAACATTGTAGATTTTGAAGATTCTTCTACAGGATGATAAATTATACCTATTCATTTTGCTTTTGATTTATCACCGTCATCGAAGAAGCAAAAATAATAATAAATAAACAGTGTAATACAGAACAAATTTTTGTACAGACAACAACACAGCTTACACTATATTCGCTTCTAAGAACAATGAAAAAAAGTTTTTTAAAGCACGTCAGATCGGAAAAAGTACGTCATGCTTCAAAACGGATTCTAACGTTTGCAATGAAAACAGTTCCACATTGAGGTCCCAAGTTCTTGTTCCCGATCGATCGGTGAGCGATTTATAATGACTCACATCACACATGTCTTGAAGACTCATTAGGCTTAACGATTAGCACGGCTTGTGAATCTTAGTTTACGAAGCAGCTCACAATTATGGAGGCACTCGTTATAAAACAATTTTGTTGATAGGTACCAATTATTATTTTCGTGAAATGATTAGATAAGAAAAAGATAGAGGTAACAATTGTGTTCCCATTTAATCAAACTGAATTACTGATGTATCAACGTTTGGCATCTACTGCTGAAATTAGAAAGCTTAATTTTGTAATAAAGTTCGGAGGACGTAGGCACTCATTAAGAAATGTTTTTCTGTTGAATGACGAAGTTTCCAGAGGCACTGGAGAAAACGGGTGTATAACAATACAGTTTCGTTTTAACTGTCTTCAAAAAAAAACTTATAGAAAGCATTAAAAGGCATGAATCGCAAATTGTTAGAAGAATCAACACTGTTTATAGCGTAATTTCACGTCTATACATCAAAAATTTTCTCGCAAAGAAAATATTTTCGACTTCATCAATCATCATGCCTGTACATTTAATTTTAGAACGTAAATTAACACAGTGAGATGTGTTAAGACACAGACCTTGTCACACGAGTGATTCGAGTCTACCTAGGTTAAAAGTATTTACCGTTTCCACAAGGCTAGGTACTCATACTAAATATAATATCTAATTCAAAATGGCTGACCGTTATGCCGTAAGCGCCAGTAGTTATCTACGATTTACGATTTTGTTTACTCCCGCAAAACACTAACAGTGGCATTCTTGTATCGAGTTACCGTTTAGTGACGATACAGCTTTATAGCACCACGTGTCACGCCTCACGATGGACACGTGGATGGAAGAATAAACATTGTATCCCTTGGGAATGTGCACAGTAGTCATGCGGCATTCCCCTCTAATTCGTATAAAGAAATAATTTAAGATATAAACAATATATCCGTATATACTTAGGTACCATTTTGTGGGCATTGTATTTACCGTAGTTTGACTCCAATAAAGGTATAATTGAAAAAGGTCGAGAATTATTTTATGTCAAGCGGTTACAATGAAATTTTATCAATCCATCAAATATGACAATAAACTATTAAATTCATGATATACCTAGGCAGGTGCCTAGATTTCTTGATGAGAAATACAACAAAGATAACTAAGGTCCTAAGTCCAACAATGTATATCAATCAATACGAAGTATTTAATTTATAACATTGAGGTCATCAGGAAGCCTCTCTGAGGAGAGTCAATGCAACAACAATTTATAATTAAAATGCATTACTTGTAAAGGCACACAATAAATAAGGAAACATATTCTTTATGAAATAATTTAAGAGCCTCGTAAATGTCTTCTTAAAGACTTAATTTGGAATTACACAAAACGCAAGGCTTTTTGAACAATAAACATTAATGCATACGACAGTTTTCTTTGTAACTGACCTATATGAACCTTTCCGCGCACTTGCTCTTTCACAAGCTTCTGATTCATTTGCTTAGTCATAACATAAAAAAATATTCTTTACGCGTAATTAACTAGAGCGATAATATGATCGCACAGTTAATTCTAAGAGATAGTAATAATGTCGATGCAATCATAACGAAGTGTATAAAATCGTAACGGTATAGCCATGGGAGTCCCGCAAGGAATTCGCATGGGACCTTTTTGTTTAAATTCTTTACGTTGCGATATCTGATATTAATTTTCACGCGTAGTAAGTCGTGGAATGTAGGAGGTAAAAGGCGTGAAATTTGAAGCCAATGTTTATGAAGTGTTGAGGCAACAATATCGGTACTAGGCATGTGTAAGCACACGTGGGGAGCGAACGTGAATGGTTTATGATAGGGCTCATGTTACTATTTTGTGTGTATAACGGAAGTTAAACAAATGATGGTTTAATTAGTTTAATTGTAGTTGCTCCTTATATAAATTAATTAATTGTCGTGTTGGCTGTAAAATTTATGATCTCTTAAATTCTAATTGCAAGTTCATATAACCTAAATGCCACTTAATTCACGTAGATTTGGCGACCTACCTCAAAACTTTCCAGGTAGTGAGCCATAAAATTAAAGAGAACTAGTTTAAATGTTGTTTACAACTACATATTTCGACTACTACCAAAATTAACTTTAAGTATTCATGTGACTGTATATAAATGAGAGCGATGAAATAGTTATTTGTATTTGATTAGCCGATCATCATTAATGAAAAAGAATTTGTATAATGTGACATTTATATGTTGGCTTGTGTTCAATGGTAATTAAAAATATCCCGTCAATATTGTTGATGTTTTTTTAACGTGAAATTACAAAAAGATCATTAGTTCCTCTCGTTGATATATGGACAGGGCATGGTTTTCTTTAATTTTTAAATGCTGGTAATAGCGACATGACCTCGTTTGGTCCGAACTTGATCGACAGCCAAGACATTAGAACAGCATTAACTATTTGTTTCTATAAATTAATCGGCATTTTAGTCAGGGAAACGGAAAATCACCCGGCTCATTTGGCGCCAGATGGAACCTTGCCAGGCTTTCTCTGATTGTGCATTGTTTTGTGATAATCAGGCCACGAGGTGACGGGGTCTCGAGCATTAAATCCTTTAAGGTAATCGTTTTCAGTGAAACGTACCCACAAATGCCAGTTTATCACTATCACTACATAGTATAAAACAAAGTCGATTTCTCTGTCCCTATGTCCGTTTGTATGCTTAAATCTTTAAAACTACGCAACGGATTTTGATGCGGTTTTTTTATAATAGATAGAGTAATTTAAGAGGAAGGTTTTAGTATAAGCATTGCACCCGTGCGAAGTCCTGGCGGGTCGATCATATCAATGCTGTTTTATCATCAACATCATAAGTGTTATATAAGAATTCTTAAATCTTTGTCATAAAACTCTGTAATACCACAGTCTTTATTTTACTGTGTCATAATAAGTATTTTTAACTCTTCGTCTCAATACGTAATCAAAGCTCCAAGAAATTCAATTTAACAGGATGTCATAGCTGCATAAGTGACTTTTATATCCCAGTTTACATATATTATTTATTACAATAGCTATAAATCACCATTTCCTTTGATTTATGCCCAAAAACAATCTATTTCAATACATGTTGAAAACGAATTTAGCGTCGGATATTAAAAGGTTTCATAAAAAATATAAAAATCATCGTTTATATTCGTGGCTGAGTAGGCCGTCTAGTTGGCATTCCTCCAGCTGTAATATTGCTATCGTAATCTTTGGAGAAATGTTCATCATTCTGTGTTTGTTTGTACCAGGAACATATGCTTTTAGCAGGTTCATTGAACGTCCCGATGTCTTTAAATTTGTATTAAGTAGAAGATTAATCTTTACCTTCAATCTACCTTACCTATTCTCACCTTGTCTTAAAACGTTTTATTAACTCAACTCCGTCCGTCATTGAAGACAGAAAAACAGCTGTACTATTTCAGTTGCATATGAGTCGATTAATTTTAGTTTTACATCGACATGAAAAAATAAACGAGTTACGACGCAAAAACTCAAAGATGAAATTTAGCCTGCGTCATCGGGGTCTAACTTCCGGGTTCTCGAATTCGGGACCGGTTGCTGCGAAGGCCGTTTTGAAAGAGGACAGAGGGATAAAACGAACGCGATAGAGAAGGACGCGTAGAAAACAAACTTGACCCTGAACGTAACTGTGGCAGTAGGATCCCGGTGGATCAATACACGGACCCAGGACAAGGACACAGGAATGGAATCAGAGTTGCGTAGTAGGTAACTAACGTATTTTCCTTTAGGGTGCGTAAACGTGAAAGAACTTTCAGAGTATTACGTCGCAAGATTGTCCTTGGGCCATCCCATCTTTTGTCCAAAATAAGATGCGGAGATGTAACAAACTTTCTTGTGATTTTGGTTGTTGACGTCAGTGTAAACATAAACGTCAGGTAATTCTACTAAGGCTGACTTGCACGAACTTTGCTAAACGCGTTTAGTTATTTAAATTGATTTAAATCTAGTGCTGTCATGGTCTAACATATGAATAAAAATGTGACAGCAGTATGCTAAATCAATTTAAGGAACTTAAACGCGTTTAGCGAAAGTGGCGCAAGTGAGCCTTAGTGTATATAATTTAGGTATTGGACATGGTTTTTTTAAGCATCTAAAATTGGGAGTTCTTTTTTTTATTAAGTATCTATTATTCATTTTTTAATTTCTTATACATATATCTACACTTCGCCAAACTGCAGGGGCAGTTTGTAGGTGTTGCGCTCTTTACATATATTTTTTTGCTTAATATCTAGATATGTACTTAGATTTAGGTAATTCGGATTCTACTAACTACTGCAATACAATAAAGGTTCATAACACAGCAAAGAACAATCATACTCTCAAGCTTTTAATAAAACTTCTATGAGTTTTCTTTTTAGCGTGTATTTTTGTGTTCCGTTACATCGCTGTTGTTTACGTGTTTAGTCTTTTTTTAAGTTTCCACAGGGTCTTTGTTTTGGGGATGGGGACACACATATTTGAATAAGTTCATTACCATTTGCGTTCGTTCGTTTTGTTTGTGCAGCGAGCAAATCCCCGTCACGTTTCTTAATTTCCATTTTCAGAAGCAACAAAATATCTTGTTATGAATTAGCCAAGAAACAAAAGTAATACTTACTTAGAAATTGTAGTTACTCACGTATTGTATAAATATAGTCTTCGTCGTTTGCAAAAATAAAGCGTGACCTCAACCAAAGTTAGAACTCCAGTCACGAAGTAGAGTCCCGCGGACAAGTTAATCTTTTTATTTCTGCATATCGTTACTTGATCGGATGAAGTAAGTCAACGTTCGGTTAAATTCTTCTTAGTTACCAATGTACTGTATGTGTGCCGAAAGATACTGTATAGCTTTTTTTATAGATTTACCGCTAACTCTCGGATACTTCATTATATACCAGTTTTGGCTCTCTCGTTGTGTTTAAATAAAGCCACGTTGCCTACGCATTTTTTTAGAATATTTCTTCTGTTAGATTTTTCGTAAACTTATGATATGTGGTACCTTCAGTATTCTGCATCATCATAATATAAGAAGTATTTGCCCATATTAAGTTATTCGTTTTAACCGCGTCGGCACTCGGCACTGTCCCGCAATATTAATAAATTTATTTATATTTAACTTTATCACTACATATTATAAAACAAAGTCGCTTTCTCTGTTCCTATATCCCTATGTATGCTTAAATCTTTAAAACTACGCAACGGATTTTGATGCGGTTTTTTTTAATAGATAGAGTGATTCAAGAGGAAGGTATTAGTGTTAGCATTGCACCCGTGCGAAGCCGGGGCGGGTCGCTAGTATAGTATAAAACAAAGTCGCTTTCTCTGTCCCTATGTTCCTATGTATGCTTAAATCTTTAAAACTACGCAACGAATTTTGATGCGGATTTTTTAATAGATAGAGTGATTCAAGAGGAAGGTTTTAGTGTTAGCATTGCACCCGTGCGAAGCCGGGGCGGGTCGCTAGTATTATTATATAAAAAAGTCCAAATATAAATGACATTCAAACTTGTCATTAAGTGTATGATTTGTATGTGCAAATTCCAAAAATAGCAATGAAATTAGATGTCACTTTATTGATAAACATGTCTTGTCATAAAACATCTTTTATACAGCTGGCTACCTACTTTAATTGGGTGAGTTAATGTGTAAAACCTGTTTGTCAACTTCATTCATGCGAATTACATTGCCAATGAACTTGTTTATAGGTCTAGGACGCATAAATTCCATTACGTCACAGATAAAATGTAGATATTTGGATACACGTGACTCTTGAAAGATAGAAATATTTATCAAATATCATAAAGTGATATTAACTAGCTTAGGAGATACGAAATTGCAATATCCATATACGTGAAATAATCAGATTGTAGATGAATATAAGAAGCTGAGCAACAAACTCCACAACAACACTTCCTTCCTACCACATCACAATAACTGCACCTTATTTTTCATTAATCAATAATTCCATTCCATATTACAATTTATATAGTCTTACAACATTGGGTAACATAACATCGCTATCGTATTGCGCTGTGCTGGAGGGAATCTGCTATCAGCATCATTGTCATTCATATATCTAATCATCTAGTTTGCAATTAGCCATTTTGCAGAGTATGAGATGTGAACATGTTTTCAGCAAAAGAGTTAGAAGATCCGTGAGTAACATAGGCTATATTTATTACCGTATTCCCACGGGAACGGGAACTACGCGTGTGAAACCGTGCAGAACCGCTAGTAATATTATGAAGAGGACAGATTTGTATTTTTGAATGTTTGTAACAAATTTGAAAAAATACAGTAACGATTTCAAAAATTCTTTTACCCATGGAAAGCTTACTTTTTGGGAGTATTATTGACTATAATTTTCCCATGGGAACGGAAATAATGCGGGTGAAATCGCGAGGAACAGCTAGTTATAAATAAACGTATGCGAATATCTTTATAAAGGAATTATAATTAATGTTAAATACGAGTTGGTACTAAGTTTGGGTTGTTCTATAGACGGATGAGTAGGCTTTTATAAAAACTTTTTATTATTGTTAAAATGAAGGTTTGCCTTGTTTCGGTTTACAAAAACACCCACCACAGAAGACGTAATTGCAATAAGAAGGATGACACGTGTCTGGCATAAATTCTGAATCTCAAGGTTGAAAGGAACGGAACTGGTTGATCGGATGTACTCGGTTTTTGGCTTTTGAATTTGAGAATTTGAGTATGTTTATCCTTTTTTTTATTTACTCAACTGTTTTTTTTCAGTTTTCTACATATTTAACGAAATTTTTTTTTTAAAAAGTAGCAAAGATATTAAAATGTTTTCATTGCGCACAACGAAGAAAATGTAAATGTATTTATTTTATGTAGATAATTTAAAATTACACTTATTAAAATCTAATAACAAGGCACTCTAAACTCGTCAATGAAGATTGGCTAAATGTAAACAGCAGCCCATCTCCACCGACGGGTTGCTGGTTCCAAATGCAGTATCCCGAGAAGAACCAGCAAGAAACTCAAGGGCTTTTCAATAAGAAGTACTAACACAATCACCAAGTGTTTTGTTAGTTTATGCTCTCTAATTCTAGCTAGTAGTTAACACAATAAATTTAACATCCTAGTTTGTAAACATTAAAATATTTTATGAGTCACAGAACTAGCAAACAGCAGCGTATGGCACGGCACATAGAACAACAATTGTTATAAGTAATTGATATAACAGATGTTTTGTTGATGAATATTAATTCTTGCTTTTTCCTGTAACATAATTGTTTATAATCAAACAGTTCATGTATTTACAAAATAGCATAGGGTTTATTTTCAGCGTTATAAGTAAGTAAACATTTTTAGTAGACATTTTTGGTAGGCAGGCATGACCTACGTTAACTACACAGTTTATGTTTGCCGAAATGGAACGCAATTCGTTTGGTGAGTTTCGTAACTTTAAACTCCTTTGTTTTATAAACATTCTATAGTTAAAAACAAAAACAGTAGTTGGTTTAGACCAATATTTCATTACCAAAACATCCTACTACCATTATTTTAAAATAATAATAATATAATCTCACGCCTTTTATCCCCGAGGGGGTAGGCAGAGGTATTCCATTACTGGATATACCCACAGTTCACGAGATAATATTGTACCCCTAAACGTGATAGGCGGTGAGCCCATCACCGGACCGGGTCTGTTACACATGTCTCAGAATTAATTCTAAGACCTGCGAGTTTCCTCACGATGTTTTCCTTCACCGTCGCTAGCTAGTGATAAATATGTACATAAGTTTTTGAAAAACTCAATGGTACATGCCAGGATTCGAACCCGAGCCTCACTTATTTTCGGCCGACTCTTTAACCGATCGGGCTATCACTGCTTTTTAAAAAAATATATAAATACTACCGACTGAAGTATAGTTTTATATAGATTTGTTATTAACATGGAAATTTTTGCGAACAAGTTTCTGTAATCAAAACACCGAAAACGTGACAATGGTGAATAACTTTCGCCCTCGAGGCCAAATTACCAAAACACGTGGGTTGGGCATAATAGGGTCGAACCCTTTGCCTTAATATCAGTAAACAACCCATTTTTGTTAGTGTAGCCAGTCTAACGAGTATATAATATCTTAGTGCTACAAGAAAACTCTGTCCTTCTTGGGCGTATATTAGGCATTAATTACAGAGATCCCTTTAAATAAGTCATTTATTGTTTTTTTCCGCGCCGCATGGCATCAGTATGTTCGGCACGGTCAGCCGTACGAAAATACGAGTATTTTATTTTTAAACATCGCAGTGAATACAACGCTGTTTCAGCTTACGTTATTTTATACGTACACTTGGGTGCGTGTCTGTGATCGATAACAGATGATGTCATTGCCAGTTCTGGTTGGATTTTGAGGGGAAGTTAAGCGGAGTACATACTAATTAGACATTTCCGCTGTTAAATCGTCACTATAATAGTCACGCAACGCAATATAGAGCCATTCGGCCTAAAAGGAAACGAACATTATAGAATGAAAAATGATAATTAACATGCTTTTTTTCTTTTTTGAAGTTGCTACTTGCTGAATATAACCACAGTTTTGCAAATCATCTACATTTGAAGAATAGTGGAGTACGATCGATTGGTAGAATGAGGAATAGTGTAGTGTGATACGAGAGCGTTGCGCCTTGAAAGAGGATATTATGTCCAAGATTGAGCAAGACAAGTAGAGGTGATTTGGTCATTATAAGTATTGAGCGGATGAAAGGCGCTTAATGAGACATAAAAATATATAAGGGAATTTGAGGGCGGGAAGGGTTGGAAAGCACGAGCCAGGCGTACTTACATCGAATAAATCGCGACGTATAAATACCTGTCAAGAGCGATTCTCTAACACTGTACAAGAATAAAAAAAACGCCAAAATAATGCATGTCTTGTCTGAGATCATATTTTTATATGTTTCGTTATAGCTGCAATAGAAATACACATTCGGTAAAAATTTCAACTGTCTTGCCTTTTACGGTTCATGAGTGATAAGTTCTCTGACAGATAGACAGATGAACGGACGGACAGCGGAGACTTAGTAGTAGGGATCCTGTGGCACATTTTGGATACGGAAACCATAACAAAGAATATACCTGAAACAGAGAGCATCGTGCAGTCTTTTGATAGATGTGGATGAAGTATGCGAGAAAGAAAAGATGGATTGAAAAGATTGTGCGAAGGATGATATCTGCAAAAAGGAAGTGATTGTAGATATGACGGTTGATAGATCTAAACCGAAGGAGAGAATATGCTGCGCCCACCCCAAGTAATGGGAAAAGAGCTAGAAAATGACGATGATGGTTGAAGTGCGAGAGATTTATTATCTCGTAAGAAATACGTTGTTGTACGGATCGCTACTAAAATAAAATGATGCACGTCAACATTCTACAGTACAGTTACATCAAAATTGAACAGAACATTAACATAATTCAGGTAAACACCTAAAATAACTGTTCATTGGTATTAACTACAGCTTGTAGTATCATAATTTCAATATTATAAATAATATAATAATATTTTTTCATATTAATTGGATTTTTGTTCGTATAATAGATTTTTAATAATCGATTATTATTAAAAAGATACCAATAGATTTTTAAATACTAGATTTTTTTCGATCAATGTCACATCAAGCATGGATGCAAAAGGAGAATGTTCTGCGAAAATTTATGTTTTCTCCCTTCTTCCGTAGCCGACCCGACCGCAACCTACAGTGAGAGACCGCGAGTGACACAACTAGTTTTTATGTATTTTTATGTACTCGACCGCAGCAATAGACCGCTTGCGGTCTGCGGTCTGTCGCTGCCGCTTTCGGTTTGCGATCAGCTACGAAATCACACCATAAAACTTACTCTCCGTTCCTTATACTTACATATAAGTCCGAGACAGTGACAAGGTCAAGATCTATGTGCACTCTACCTAAGGTTGCTTCCTTAAGTGTGTTATACCTGAGAAATCTAGATAAATCCAGAATATATTACATACTGACCTCACTCTTAATGACCCGGGTTTAGGTTAATTTACTTAGCAATGTACATACTAATAATGTGATTCACGAATTAATGTGAGGCACGAGATATTAAGGACAGAAATTAGATGGAAAGACCATAGAGTTAAGTACCTAGTGATAGCCTTGTGGTAAGTTAGCCTATCTATCACTTATTCACGAATTGAGTTCGATTTCTGGCTGAGGGCATGCAGCAATTGGTCTTTCAAAAACGTTATTTTGACAACTAGCTTCCCGCTGAAAACGTGGTACCCCGCGGGCCCTACAACTGATTCTGAGGCATGTGTATTCTGTAAGGACCCGGTTCAGCGATGGCCTCACCAAATGTATGTTGGCATCGCGTCTGGACGTTTCACAGGCCTGTTGGCTCAGTTGGTAGTGACCCTCCCTCCCTGCCTTCTGAGTCAGAGGTCGCGGGTTCGATCTCCGCTCGGGGTCAACATTTGTATGTATGTTGTCTTCTTGTCTGGTCGTTTAATATTTATTTCATTGTGTTTTTCAGTTGTTTAGTATCCATAGTACAGGCCCTGCCTAGTGTGGGACTAAATAACCATGTGTAAATTGTGTCCCACAATTTATGATAAAATAAACTATAAATAAATACTGAAAATATTAACGTGATAAGTAAATAAAGTATAGATTAGAACCAAAAAAAAAAAAAAAAAAAAATTATTATTATTATTTATAAATAATAGTACTTATACTAGTGTAGTTTTGAAAACCCTGAACCTGATTCAGGGTTTCAAAATACACTAGTGAAAAGTGAGTAGGTACTTTCTGAAATTGAATATTCTTGTCAACTCCTTGTAGTTCGTTAGTAGGTATACAATTTTACGATACTGCACAATCTTTCAAAATTGACTATTATAATTAAGATACAAAAGTTTTTGTAAATGAGCTCTCAAAGCGTCTCTTCGAGGCGAGACAAGGTCCAAGAAAGTCCAAGAGCTGGCAGCTACTTTTATCAATGAGTCTGCATAGCTGTTCAAAGGGCCAATCCTGCCAGTTGTATGGGGACGCTCTGCCTCGATGTGATGCTTTGGAGGAGGTTTTTAATTTATAGTCTAAAATTTTGTTTGTCAAAGTAAATATAAAGTTGTTTATAAATAAATTTATAATTAAGATATGTACGTTACTTTACTTTTTATTCAAATCAATGAAATATTTTCGTATTTGAATAATCGTGCGGACTGGTTTCCGAGTTCACACTCGATCAAGGCCGCGTACTCGACTATTTTTATCTACAACGCGAAACGTGACCGTTGAGTTTTGCTGCTCTATTATCACAGTTTTTACTGTATAATATTATTTTCACCTCACAAACTCGGAAAGGTTTTCTTTGTCATTCGAAATCTGAGTGCAAAAGTGCATTTTGTCCCCTAGCGTGGAATGAGTTTTTAAAATTCAAACCTATCTGCCGGCCCACTGAAAATTAATTAATACTTATAATATGTCAGTGCGTCAACTTCATTTTTAGAATAATTGTACTGGCCAGCACGTAGTTTAATGTAAAAACAAAAAAGGTTTTTAGCCATTTTTCTACCACCTAGTATTTGTAGCTGTAGTGATGTGAATATCTGTGTGTTTTAGCGTTATTCTGCATCTCGTACCTTTGAAACTCTCGCTACGATCAGGATTCTATATTTGAAACAAGAGCGGTTTCAATACAAGTACCTACCTACTACTCGCGCCAAAAATCAACTTTTGCAGCCTTGCCAACAAATAACTATTGTCAATACAATACCAGTCAAAGTGAAATAACGTATGATAGTTTCATATTTGTGACGTTGAGGTATAGATGTAGCAGGGTTATTTTTAAATCGGTAATATTATTTCACTAGTGGTATTATAATTACAGATAGCTAGTCAATAAGCAGACACTTTAGATGCACTCCAACAATATCGCTAAAACTTTGAATAAACACTTCGTATTTGTTCAAACACTTATCTCTTATCATCACAATGCTATTTAATTTGCAATCGAGACTGGTTATATTTAAATCAATGGCACAACAACAACGCCACGCCTGGACAGTAACCCTACAAATACTTTTTGAATGCTTACCTTGTTAATAAAGATGAGAGAAGCACGTAAGCACAGAATAAAGAAATAGTATTAAAAGTAAGGCCAACTGGTGGTAATCGTAATAAAATGTCAATCAAAATAGTCTGCAACTCTCGAAGTGATCGAGACTGATAAAGGCTTAGCCAGTGCCGTAACTAGGGCGTTGCCAGCAATGCTCTGGTACAGGGCGGAGAAATTACCAGATCTGTACCAAGTTTTGGGACATGCAAGGTGTTAGTAGCATGCATAAAATACCTACCTACTAGCGCGTAATACGGATGTAGGCGCGCCCTACTATAACTACTATCAGCAGTAGGTATACACAGCAGAGTTGATATGATATTTTTTCAATTAATTTTACTGTCAGAGCCGGCTGTTACAACATTTTTAAGGGCGCAGTTATAGAAGCCCACACCCGGCTGCATAAAAGACTATTAACAGCATTATATTTTACTTCGGTATATCAATATCATTAACGCAGAGTGGCATAATGATATTGATAATGTACCGTATTTGAGGAAGTAAGAAGCTTCAAAACTCAATCAACAAAACTGTCATCACAGGTTGATTTCTAATAACATCTTCTGAATCAATAGCACCGACTCAATGTTTAGTTTGGATTGCATATTTTGTGTATGGAATATAATATAATGTTACAATTTTTAAATCATCTTGTTTTGTAAATTAACATCTGCTACTTCGAACTATTTTTTAAATCTCTTGAAAGGCTGCACTAACCTGAGTGGCCTAGTATAATCCGACACTGCATATCTGAAATGATAATGTCTGCATGCGGTAAAGATTATGCATGCAATGGTTGAAAGATCAAATAATATTGAGTGTTTATTTAGTATTTCTTAAGTACCTATTTAACTTAGTCAGTCCTAATATTGATCGAGTAAATATCGCGATAAGAAACTTCCATAACGACCAACCCATCAAATATATTTGATGTGGTCTATCTAGTAAGAATACCTATCGCTATTATGTTATGTACTTTGTTATGTATGACACCATATGAATTATCTATCTACAAGTAGTAAATACACTTCGATAGGTAAATAATATTCTTCAGTATTCTTGAAAGACAAAATTATAAAAAATAAAATAATGGTGGTAAAATAAAGTAAACCAAGCTCCTATAATTTTCATTGTTTGACTTCTCATTTGGAATGCATGTACGAATATGGCAAGGCATGTATAAATAAAATAAGAAATATGTATTTACAAATTGTTGATAATAGACTTATATGATGCCTGGCAAAGATCAAATGATTGAGGTAAATCCAGATATAGGTAGACCTGAATCGAATGTAGCTTGTTCTGAATAAATAAATAAATAATAAATAAATAATCTCACGCCTTTCATCCCCGAGGGGGTAGGCAGAGGTATTCCATTACTGGATATACCCACATTTCACGAGATATATTGGACCCCTAAACGTGATAGGTGGTGAGCCCATCGCCGGACCGGGTCTGTTTACACAAGTCTCAGAATTAATTCTGAGACCTGCGGGTTTCCTCACGATGTTTTCCTTCACCGTCGAGCTAGTGATAAATATGTACGTAAGTTTTTGAAAAACTCATTGGTACATGCCAGGATTCGAACCCGAGCCTCACTGATTTTAGGCAGGCTCTTTAACCGTCCGGGCTATCACCGCTCTTGTTCTGAATCTAGCAAACAAAGGCCTAATAAAAGAGCATAAGTATATCTGCTTTTGTAAATTAAGAAATCTTATGAAATATATATACTAGACAGAATAAAAGTTATTGTATGAGCTGGTTACACTAGTTTTGTGGAATTGTCTATCTGTTAACTGGCAATACTTCTTCCTTTTCCTATCTTGGCTGCTAACTGGTCGGTCCTATTTGTAATTTTTATATTAATCTCTTCATATCTTCACGCATTATCGCGCATATTTTAACATCTTCACGCATTTTTACTGAACATAGCTAAATGGCCATAGTAAATAACAATTCCTAATCGAAGAAACAAATGATTGGACGGAGAAACAATGTGTGTGTCATTGTGTCATTTAAATAATTAAACACGGTAGGTGCAGGCAAGGGCGAACAACGTAACAAATAGTCAATGTAAATTAACCTTGCCTGACACGTTCCGTTCAAATGCATATATAAATAATATTTTACTGGTCAACATATTTAAAAATACTTAAAAATTAAATATCAATAACCTTCCTTGGCAGTCCGGTAAAAACTTACGTACATATTTAGCTCTAGCTCGATGGTGAAGGAAAGCATCGTGAGGAAACCTGCAGGTCCCAGTATTAATTCGGAGGCATGCGTATAATGTGCAACAGACCCGGCCCGGCGATGGGCTCACAAAAGGCTCACCACCTATCTCGTTTAGTTACGTTCTTCTCGGGGTACCGCAGCAACCAGCAAGTCATCGGTGGAAATGGGCTGCTGTTTACATTTAGCCATTCTTTATGGATGTATAGGTGCCTTGTACATTTCTAAGAGTACTAAGTATTTCTACCAACAGATATAAATGAATTTGAATTTAGAGAATATACTGGTAAAACGGTACGTGGGTATTTCCAGAAAATTACTACGGCTTATACCCCTCGGGGATAAAAGGCGTGAGATTATATATTTTATTTTTGTGTACATAATGGTGCTGTTGCTGATTATGCAATTAGTAATATTTTGTTACTTTAATTTTTAGTACTAATTTAATACTTTATTGTTCGGGTCAACAACCAGTTGTTGTCCCTAATAAAAAAAAACTATATTATCTGTATCTGTTACTATCAAAAGTTTGTATCCGTGCCACGTGCAGGCAAAGAAATAAGGTAATTTTTAAGAATAATTATCATTTTGCTCAATTTATTTTGTAGGTAAGAAAAAGGACAAAAAGAGTATAGGAAAATATAAATTATTGGATTGTTCAACGTAAATGTGACAAACACGGTCGTTATATTCGCATTTGTCCTTATCAAAAGATTTATAATCATTGTCAAACATGTTTCTGGGCAATAATGACATCGTAAAGTCATCTCAAGGTTGCAATGGGTGTAAAATGTAAATACATAGTTTCGCTCAGTCAGGATAATCTCTTAAATTAATTCGCTTCAATCGTAAAATGTATATCGACCGTATATCTTATTTAACATGCCCTATAAACTTGGTACTGAAGAAGTTAGTGGTAATGAAAGCTATGACAACTGCCAGAAATGTAATTTTAGATTTGGATTTATTGTCTTTACAAATAAATCTGATTTTAAGTTTTTTCGAGTTCCAATTGGAATGTGGCGATTGTTTATTACAATAGTCTCTATTTTTGTATCGTTAAAAGTTTTCGCTGTTTACACCAGGGGGTCGATTTTTGAATCTCACCAAGTGACTAATTCTCACCGATGTGAGTGATTTCCGAAAGTTCGTATTTTTGAAACTCATCGGTGACTTACATTTGTCATACCTATGATATCGATTTACGAGTGCCCCTACCCACTCGTAATTGAAATCACCATGTGATTGTTTTTGACAGTTAACGTATGTGACATCTGCCAAAAGTGCCAAAGTATGTTTTTCGGAAGAATTAGCAGCGGGGCTCGATTGTGATATTTCGTGATTGCGACGATTTATTGAAAATATAAAAAACCTCTCAATTAAATAAAACAATATCCAAGTTATTAGTAAATACAATTATTAAGTTAAATATACTTTTAAAACATATGCCACTAATAAATGTACATACCTTTTCTTATAAATTGTAAAATCTGTGTTATGTTCTCTTTATTCGTCCTTTTCTAGTGAATTAAGTGAATTTTTCAATTCAAAACTTTAATTTTCGTTTACATGACACTGACAGATACGTTTACGTTTTACGATTGACCAATTTGATGAATCTTTTTTAAGTTATAGTATGAGAAAATAAAAACCGATATCAAGGGCAACACTATAACATCTGCGTAAAAAGGAACGTAACGGGAAGATTGTCTCTGACTGACATTGTAAAATTTCTGCATGTTGGTAAACATCGTGTGACTTTCAAAAATACGGCTTTTGGAAAATGGTTACATAAAAGTCATCGGTGATAATTTTAGTCACCGGTGATTTTGATATCACCAGTGAGATTCAAAAATCGCACTCCTGGAACATTATTATTGTCATTCTTTTGACTTTCACTACACTATCATATCTGCAGTAAGGTTCTTCTTATACAGTGTATTCTTCACGCAATTCTACTATCTTTTCTTTTGTATTCCTTTCCTCTTGTTGCCTTCTACGTTCATATCGAGTCCTCTTCTTAACAATGTCTCTCAACTTCTCCGTTGCTGCAAGTTGTGTTAACAGACTTCCTTTTATATTGAACGTGTTATTATGTACGTGTTGAACTTTAGTATGTTATATAATATCCCTTAATCCCTTTTTGAGACCGGAATGAACAAATCATCGATATTGTCTCTAAGTGATTGATACGACATGCACTGTGGTTGTAATTCGATCTCTGTTGTGTCATATTCTCACGTGTTATAACACGCAACGACCTTATGATGCTCAAGTATTGTGTACTATTATTTATGACTGTACATTTGTACGTAAAATAATCTTTGCTTAACCTTTGTAGGATCCTCAACTTTGACGGTAACGGTCTCAACGTGACACATATTGTTTTGTTTGCGAGGCTAGTGATCAAGGTGTCTTATATTTATTACAACATCATTGTTGTCTACAATTGTTTTTGTTATAATATTTAAGTAGTTTGTATATTTATATGTTATTTTTGATAGAAATTAGCTTTTTACGATTTTGCAACAGCTGGTTGATAATGATTTCCTTGTAGTTAGAATAATTGAGATATTTTTATTCGTTTAGTGTCAGTAGTTTTAAGATGAAGTTCTTGTCTAAATATAACTCTACCTCTAGTTTGACACTCTCATTTTGACGGAACGAGTGAGAAATCAACAATGAGTCTTAATATTCAGTTCCAAGTGTTATCTATTGGTATTCATAAAAAATATCAACTGATTTTTATGCCGGTTTCGAAAGGATTTATATTTCAGAATTATTTGTTTGTTTGCCTGTGACGCCTTGTACTTAACTTACAACTTTTTTTTTATAAAATTTTCTCCGACGACGAAATATTTGGAATAATGCAGAACATTAGTTGAATTGTCTCAATGAATAGCTTGGTCGATTATTTCTCTCTTGTCTCCTGAAGACTCGGCAGCTTTTTGGCAATGGGACAGTGGGGTCCGACAGGGCAGCTTATCAAAAAACTGTCAGCCAGTTTTCTGGGCACTATTCTACATGGTTCCTCTTTCTAGAGTATTTTAAAGCGCCACTCGACAGAATAAGCGCCACTGCTGAAAATACTCGGACTTTGTTCAGTATCTACTACTATAACTGAATTTAGGGCTACCGCAATCAATTGAAGTTTGTAAATTCGTTCATATCAGCTAAACTGACCTTACTACAAATCAATATTCCAAGTATACCTACAAAAAATGTTTTCTTTTTAAAACTAAGTACTTGATTCTCATCCTAGCAGAAAATATTGTTATCGCAGCCATTGTTTAGTGTTTTCCTGGCCATTATCGCTTCTAATTGAAACTGTAGGATGTAGGTCACGTGTGTTATCGGCCCCGTTCGCTTTATTTATTATTATTTAATTAGCCCTATCATTGTCATCTGACTCCCGCCTGGCTTTGCCTGTAAACAATACCGAAGTTATTACTTATCAGCCAACCAACGCCTGTTTATTGCTGGTTTCGTAATATAATTATTTACTAATAACATAGGAATTAGGTGAAATATTCTTGTACAATTCTTTTGCCGTTCTTTAATGAATCTATACGGAGGTATGTAGAACATTTGATGATATGGGTTCTGTTAATAAAAGTTTATATTCAGATTAAGCTGAGAGCAAAGCTCTAAGATAGATTGAACGCGCAAATACTGAGCAAGTATTTCTCTAAGTAGACAAATGTATAAGGCTTAACAATTATACAGCTCTACTAAGTCTACTCTTCCAGGCGAAAATGAAATGTGTCAAACGTGCATAATAATAATAAATAAATAGCAAACTAAAGAGTCTCGACCAACATCTTGAAAGACTCTCGCTAGGTGGTTGGATCAAGGGTCAGATACAGAAGGCGGTGATCTTGGACACGGCGCGGATAGTCCGCCGGTTCCTCTCTATGCGGCCCTGACCACCGGCAGCTTTGGCCTCTGCCCCGCTGCCGGCGGCACCCTAGGTTAGGTTTTTTATAATGTGTAATTTTTATATTGTTTTGTAAATGTTTTTATATATTTTACTTTTATATACTTACATATTGTAAAAAGCCTAATCTAAGACTTAAAATAAATAAAGAGATAATAATATTAAAAATATTTATTTACTAAAATGTGTTTACATGCTAAGTCAGTTATTTGCTAAAATAACTTAATGACTAAAGTTTTTGGTTCTGAATGCCCCTTGGAATGTTTTATCTTGACTTCTAACTACATTTATTAAAATTCACAACAGCATAGCTAACTTTGTATGTAGACAGTAATCACATTGTATAGAGAAAGAGACGTGGCCATTCGCCACACCGTTTGACATTGGATCCAAGGTTCGTCGACCTAATGTAACTTGAAACTAGACGCGTTCACCCCGAGGCTTTCGTACGCTTCAATTAGATCAAATGAAATAATTTCTTTGCTTCAAATATTATAATCAAAATTGAAAATAAATTTATTGCACGCCTGTGGGTCATAATTAAAGTTCTTAGAATAAAATATATTAATACTCTCTACAATCTACCATATTATGATGGTATACAACATAAATTGTTAAAGAAATAATCTGATAAATAAATATTAACTAATAGGTAAGATACTTTAAGAAAGCAAAATAACATACAATTTGGGACCTATCTATATCTTTCCCCGTTTACATAAAAAATCTTCAACTCTATATAAGTATTTTTTTTTATATAAATAGATTTCTTTAGTAGCCACTGTTCGAGCACTGTTTATGAAGTCTATGCTCTCATCTATCTAAAGTAGGAGAAGAAATGAATATTGCGTTAAGCTTCAAGGGATTCGTCAAGGGATTAGTGAAGCTAATCCGAGAGAAAGTGCAGTCAGTATTCTAGGCAGTAGTATAAATAAGAATTACACTAATTGCCAGCAGAATACCAGCAGCTGTTCGCCCATTGCATTGCGCAGTGCATTTTTATGTTTACTTAATTGTTTTTTAGTTTTAAGTGTACTTAATAAAAATATTTTCTTTCTTTCTATTATATTCCCTTTTTTGTTTCACAGTGGTGTACTGCGACTACAATGGCTCTGGGCGAGCTGTACACTGCATCGAGGAGTACATTCTGCGTGATGTGCTGCCGACACACGCTACACGATGCACCGCACTGTCTTACACGTCGGGGCAGAGCGAGGTTTACAGGTACTAGATTTGTTTGTTTTGAAACTAGGACATCAACACATTTCGCAGGGATAATGTCAAAGTGATAATATCCTACTAATACTATAAACGCCAAAGCTTGTGAGTTTGTTTGTTGCTCTTTTACGAAAAAACTACTGAACGGATTTTAATGAAACTTTACAGTTATAAAGCTTATATTATATTAGAATCACGCATAGGCTGCATTTTATCTCCGTATTTGCACGGGAACGGTAACTAAGCGGGTGAAACTGCAGGGTGCTAGTAGTTAATAATAATCAAATCAAAGAAGTTTATTGTCACGACACCATAAAACAAAACAGCAATAAAAGAAGATAGAATAAACTAATTGGTATGATGCTTAGCAATGGGTGCAAGTGAAGGGTGGATTAACGGGGCGTGTACGGTGTATGTCATGAGGATCATGACCCCGCTCTCCCAACTCCTCCCTGGATTTAGGCCGACCACTGATATTTTTTAATTTCATTTGAAAAAATAAATAATGAGCAGTGATAGCCTCACGGTTAAAGAGCCTGCTTCACATGATGATAATCAATGAGGCGCGTTTTCGAATTCTGGCATGTACTAATGAGTTTTTCGAAACTTACGTACCTACATATTTATATATCACTAGCTCGACGGTGGAGAAAAAATAATCGTGAGGAAACCCGCGGGTCTCAAAATTAATTCTGAGGCATGTGTAAAAGACCCGGTCCCGGCGATGGGCTTAGCACCTATCAGGTTTAGGGGTCAAATATTCTCGTGAAAAGTGGGTATTTCTAGAAATGGAATACCTCTGCCTACCCCCTCGGGGATAAAAGGCGTGAGATGTTTTAGTTTAAAATACATAAAATAAATACTTGGTATGATTGGCTAACACATACGCGAACAACACGCATGATACGACGTCTGGTATATGTGTTTTCTTTCCATAACAGATCGGAATCAACTCAAATAATCAGGAACGCAGTGGGAGCTTGTCCCGAAGATGTAGTGGTACCTGGCGCATCGCTGGTGCGGTTTCTGAGGGCGCTGCGGCCGCAGAGTGTGGCTCTGTTCGTGTCTTCAAGGGAGACTGAACGTCAGATCTCGCCGTGGAGGGAGTGCGGCTCGGAGGTTAGTACCTACCATCAGGACTTTTCATCATCTCTTAACCTCTCACCTACCGAGGGTCATTAGCATAGTATGGACCTACCTACATTTTTGCGACATTGCTTGATGTAGCTGGGCGTTGACCGGTTATAACAAGCTTAAACAGTATTGTAGCTGTATTGCTATCTTCGTACCCTGACCTTATAAAGTAAGCTTGTTTTTTTGTCAAATCCAATCTATCAATTTTAGAGAATACATACATACAGCTCACGCCTTCTTCCCACAGAGGTAGGCAAAGACGATGGATCGCCACTTTGCCCGATCTTCGCACTTCCCTCGCTTCCTTCACATCCATAAGCCTTTTCATGCACTCTCTTTTATTCTTCACACTCTGGACCCCAGCTTTTAAGAGAATGTATTACGAAATATGGGTCAAGACTGTTCTACGCGACCCCACCATGGAAGCCGGATGGCTTGAAAAAATTCTGACAGGTTAACTGACGTGGCTTAACTCTCCCATTGTTAGTAAACAGGACAATCCCAGTTTTTGTGACGTGACTTGTGAAGAAAAGTCAAATTCCGATATTCAAGGAGAACCTCTGGTCACGTTATTAGAACACTTTATGTTACTGTGTTAAGCATAGCTAGCTCTAAAGTACGTAGTAATTTATTGCTCAAAATCAATCGCCAATCACTGTAGTAACACTAGTAAAGTATAGTGGCCATTGTAAACCGTAGTCACGTGTTGGCCGGTAACAAATGCGTGATTCGAATGCATGTGTGCTGATAAAGTGCGCTCAAAGGAATTTGCCGATCGTAAACTTGCTAGGTGCATATCGAAATCAGGGCTGCCGTAAATAAAGCAAACAAATAAACAACAGAGCGAAAATAACGCGTTGATTTAATTAATCCAATGCTGGTCACAAATATACAAGGGTGTTGTTAATGGGTCAGTAGAGGTCGACCTAGGTGTACCTATATCGCAGCTCGGCCATGTTTGAAGAAAGATAAAGTGTATCTGAAATCGACGAGCATGCATGAGTCGTTTGATAGATGTGGATGAAATAAGAGAAATGGTTCCCAGCAAGTGGCAGTCTAGTGTGTCTGCGTACCCCAATAGAAAATAAGCGTGAGATTAGGTAGGCATGTATGATAATGGTGGTGAAATGAGGTCATCTTTAGAATTTGCGATACGGTAGCGATATAATCACCTATAGTTATTTAAAGCAACTCTTGGTGTATTGATATGAAAATACAAAGTCCACATCAGATTTATAGAATAACGAGAGAATGTAATTCTATGGACAAACTTCCACCTGTTGACTGCCAACAACGAAAATGATGTTAATGATGATAATAATTTTGATGGTGACATTTTTTGACATTTTTTGACATTTTTGTAATTTTTTGTCATTTTTGAAACTTTTGACATTTTAGACCTTTTTGACATTTTGACATTTTTGAACTTTTTGACATTTTAACATTTTTGACATTTTGACATTTTTGACCATTTTTGACATTTTGACATTTTTGACCTTTTTGACATTTTTGAGCTTTTTGACATTTTGACATTTTTTGACATTTTTGAAATTTTGACATTTCTGAAATTTTTTGACCTTTTTGACATTTTTGACAGTTTAGGCATTTTTGAGATTTTTGAAATTTTTGAAATTTTTGACCCACGGGTCTGAAATGCCCAGTCCCTTTTGACCCACGGGTCTGAAATTCAAACTCGATCGAGGTATTGACCTAAGGTATCTACTGACCGAATTTGAAGTCAATCGGTCCAGTAGATCCGGAGATATCCTGTCGACAGACACACAGACACACAGATACACAGACAGACATCTTACTCAAACCATTAACTTCCTCTTATAATGCTACGCAGGAGGAAGTTAATAACATAAGGCATGAAAAACTTGATACTGGCTTTGCAACGTCGCTTCGTGGAATGGATTGTCGCTGTAAATTTCCAAAAACATGAAAACCCAAAGAAACGAAAATGTAACAAAAAAAATGTGTAAAAGTTATTATTGTATTTAACTTCATTATTTGGTTCTGATTTCGAACCTTCATTTTTTATACTATTTTACATGCCATGCATCGTAGATACCAAACCATTCCTTTGAAATGGAGATGTAATTTACTAACTAGCTCTAGTTTAATGCTTTACATGACTTAGTTTGAAAACAAGTATCAACCCTAAATGCAAGTAGTGCAACCTGCAATTGACGTAACAGCCTGCGTTATCGAAGGACGTGTCCTTGCTTCACGTGTTAAACAAACACGATTTCTTTCATAGAACTGTAAACATAATTATTTTCATGGCCCTCGTTTTACTGAGAAATGTAATAAATAAAATGACTTGTATTTTTGACTCGTGTGAAGCTTTTTCTAATATAACCGCTTTCGTCATAATCTTCTCCTTTTGCAATTTATAATTTTTCTGGGCCGATACAGTATGTCATCGATGCTGTAAATGGTTGTCATTACTGCCACCTACTTCACCCTCCTCAGTGTCGTTGTTGTTGGCTGCTCCACAGGAGGCGGCGTCGTTCTGTAATACGGACTTGAATCACCTTTTACAACACCCACTCGAGAGTAAATTTGCCAATAGAAGTGTTATTCATTACGTATTTATTTTTGGTTGAGACCTGATGCAAACTTTATACCAATTGGACTGAGCTAAGACAAACAACAAACAAATAACAGAAACTACGTCTTATACTGGTGACGGTTTCCATGTATCGTTTACGAACATTCAACAAAGAGTTCTCATAACTTATCTTTTAACTACCTACGGTCTTTACTCCCATTGAAATAAAAGACGTCATTTGCTTTATTCCCTGAATTTGGCAATTTCAATACAAATCGGCTCTTCATGTTGGAGATTTGCAAAGAAAACACGTGTCCCCAATGTTGAGAATTTTCCAGCATTTAGATTTCCAATAACAGTAGAGCATGAGTTATTCGCCAATACACAATAGTTTAATGTATGCAAACGCAGCTCATGGCGACTAATTGCAGTTAATTAAAACGTCATGAAATGATAAAAACATTGCTTAACTGCTTTGTATTGTAGGTTTTTGTTTACATTTTTCCATGTTTTTTTTGCTGTTGCAATCGATTTATTGTATCAGTATTTACAAAAATTTTCCTTATCTTTTCTGCACTAGATTGTACCTACCTTGTTATTGAAATCTTTTACTTTGTAACAGGCTCTTTTCAAGAGGATTATGTAAGTGTGTCTTGAATTATTCAAGTGGAATACTTTGTCGATTTAAAAGTCTATTCAAATATTGATGACCTGTTGTGTCATTTTCTTTGTGGTCAATAATAATAGTTCTTTACAATCTTTAGAAAATGTTAAATAGATTGTCTTTTTATCGAAAATTCAGTCTACAGTGACACTATTACTCTTCATCTTTGAACACGTTAAGTTGTTTGTAATTTCTTCTTCTTTCTATAACAATAGTTGTAATTCGTTTATTGACATTAGTCAAGCACTTCACAAATTTTGTGTCCCATGTCTCATCATATACTTAATACCTATTGTCTGTGTAACTGATTCGAACAGTTATATTTCTGGTTAAGACTATTGTGGTTGTAAGTAATGACTTTGGACTAACTTATGATAACCTAAATCCAATGTAGATAGCGTGTCAGTGGGGCTTAAAGTCATGTCCTTGTTTTTTACACCGTTGTAGACCTTCGAGGATATGTGCTATTTTTGGAGGCCAGACTAACCTTTCTGACACGAATTGCGTTGTGCAAACTTGAGTCTTTGCGGGGAGCCATTTGTTTCAACCTTTTTATTTGGGTCTTGAATACTAAAAGGGTTTTCAATCGCATAAATTCTCTGCATTCAGGTAAGGTTAGGTTACCTAAGTAAGCGAAATTCTTTGAAATGATATTTGTGTATCATTTGAATTTATTGATTCCGGTAGGTACATTACAGTTCTCTGATTCCGATTAGGTCATTCTGTTTACATACATATTATAATCTCAAGACTTTGCGGTCGGTGTAGACGAAAAAGCATTTTTTACAAACCTTCCAAATTTTCTTCGCATCCATCAAACGATCATTCTGTTCTCATTAGTAATGTTTGTAAATATATATTATTGCGATAATCATTATTTTTAAATCCCGTGTGAAATTATTACTAGATACAAATATATGAAATTTAATGGAATCATACGAAACCCTACCACAACGCAAATCCCACCCGAACATCTTTTTTAAAAGTATTTAAAATTTTCCATGGTATTCACTTCAAAGTGGAGCGGTGGAGTTGAAACCATAATATAATTGAATACGTAACGCGTGTACGTGTAACCAAATTTGTATAGCCTATTATAGAACTGCTTATCTGATCGACACGCTATTTTGGCAGCTTCGATCGCAAATTAGATAATCGAACATTAACCTATAACTGTTGCATTACCATACGACGTCGTGTCATATGTATGGATGAACAGAATGATATTGTGTCTATGAGTGTATTGAATAGAACTTTTGTTACAAGAAGACCGTAAATTATCACAAGATTAGATTTTGTGACCTTTCAACTACCGTAATGCAGCTACAATAGGATTAACTACTGTCCTTGAGTACCCGTGGGACGCCTGATGCTTGGCTTATAATATTAAACAGCTTCGGTGTACCAGAATTTATCCGCATTGTGAAAACACAGCCGACGTCAGTCGGGAATACCGTAGCTTTTTATCAGTGAAATTCTGAAAACTGATCAGCAGTTCAATACATTACCTAACAGTTACAAACATTCAACTTTACTGGTGTAGAATATTAGGGTAGATGTGAAATAACCGGTGAGCTACTCTCGAAAACTCCTCCGATTAATGGCAAAATTAACAAAATTACTACACTTCTACAATATTTTGTATACCTATTTCAATTTGTCTTTCGCTTACTGTCGTTACCTCCTAGGGTGAGTTGCAGATCCGATCTTTAGACTAGGCTACTTTTAATCCGGCACGCCAATATCGTGGACAATACAATATACCTACCTAGTCTTATCGCAAATCATTTTCAGTTATCTATTCCAAAAGCATAACAATGTTGTTGACATCATCGGTTATGCTAATTAACGTCACCATATGTTTACAAATCCATTGTTTTCAGATAATCAAGATCCCAGAAACTAAAGAAGGGTTCATTGACCTCCACAACTTGGAACTACGGTTGCAAGACCACTCTGGTAGTGGCAAGCGCCTGATCGGCTTCTTCCCAGCCGCTTCCAAGCTCACGGGCGTGTTAGCTGATGATGTGGCTACAACGTTACTACTGCACCAGTATGGAGCATGGTCTTTTTGGGACTACACGCTGGTGGCTCCAACTTCAGCTGTGGACATGAATCCCGCGTTCCCGGGTGTCGATGAAGAGATGGTAAAGAAAGATGCGCTGTTCTTCAACTGCGAGAAGTTCGTTGGCGGAGTGCAGGGCCCGTATGTCGCTGTTGTGAAAAAGGACGTGTTTAAGGGCAGTCCGCTGTTTACTGAAGATGTAGAGGTTAGCTGTCACCCTATTCTTATGTGTAAATAATTTGGAATATTAATCAATCGAATATATCTCATGCTCTATCTTTAGAGTGTTCTACTACAACCTGAACTACCCACCTCTCAGAAGTGTTTTTTGGACACCCATCGCTACTGGTGGTGAGCACTGTTACACATCGGTCTGAGCAATTTCTGGGGCCTGCAGATTTCTTTACGATTTTTTATTCACCGTCGAGCGAGTGAAAAAATGTGTACGTAATTTTTGTATAGCCATTGGTGTAAACTTAAGCTGACTCACTTGCGAAATGGCTATTAAGTACTTTATAGTACATACTTTATAGTTGCGTTTCTGGAAATCATAGAACTAGTAATAAACTGGGGAATACCGTCTTTAACTTTACTTGTCTGTGACATAGAATCTTGAATCATAGAATCTACATGTTCTACAATTCTTATGTATACGTCTATACGGGTACCTATGTACTCGTATCTTTCCAAGAAATACTCTTTAAAGATGGTTTTCCGTACCAGGTGCTGAGTGAGAGGATCGAAGAGTGGACGACCACGGAGGCTGTGAGAGCAGCGATCGTGATGCAGCTAAGAGATGCTGTCGGCCTGCAGAACATCGTGGAGAGACAGGACAACATTACCAAGTAAGTTTTCTTACTGCTTTAAGGATTTGAATTCGGGACATAGTATACCACAATCAACTTACGGTAATAATGTCATCTAACAAATCGTAATGCCAAACCAGACTGATAACAACAAATTGAAACACTGCTTGTTAGCACCAAAGGGATTGTCCCTGATATAAATAATATTTTAAGTCAAGGTCAAGTCTACTGGTTTAGTAGGTATGTACTTACCTATTGATTTCTGGATCATATTACTACACTTTTTCTAATGCTTCATTCTTCATTCTTCGTCCCACAATTGGACGCGTAACTTTCCAAAGTTTGACCATACTTAGTAGAAAGTAAAAACTGAACATTATGCAAATGCATCCTTTATGCAATGTGATACAGGGATATTTTCAAATTCTTCCTATGCGGTGCAACAAATGAAGCCACTTAAGTCTGACAGCAAAATATAAAGTGCACATGTTTTTATTGCCGTACTTACTTCCTCGTTAGAAACTGATCTCAGCGAATGGCTACTAACTAAATATGTGGTTGAATAAAACACACATCACAAAGAACAAAAGAAAGGTTAAACCATTGAGCGCGAGTGAGTATGCACTAGATCTAGATAATACAAACCTACCTAGTCTCCACACGGAACAATAGGCACGCTTGTCTTGTTGACAAAGGTCTATCAATAAGGAATGTGTCGCAAGCAATGTCCACGCCTTTTATGACACGTCTGTACTTCATGTAAAATCAATTGGTTTAGAACCCTATTAAGAAGGTAATAAAAACGAAGAAACAAATCATTTTTTTAAATAAAGAAGTTTTCGAACAAACATATAGGCGGTATCATTATCACCGTTTGAAATTAAAAAGTGACGAAATGTGAAGCGGGTAATTATAAAAGACAACCGACATAGATTCTTTAATGTGAAACAAAACAAAATTAGAGATTAGATACATGCAGTGTTTGCCCTAAAAGATACGAGTAACGAAACTATTACTCGATTTTCTATTTAATATACCTACTCCGTCTAGCCGAAGGAGAAGTTTAAAGAGATGAAAACTTTGAATGGTGACCTTCAAATACTCTCACATGTAGGGTAACGTAGGAATTTTCAAATGCGAATGCCTTTAGAAATGGCAATGGAGGTCTGTCCAGTGCAACGAGAATGGGAACGAGGCCGGCTGAACTTAATGCATTCGATGGCGACACCGACAGCAAGTATGCTCTTTAGTTCTTAGATCAAACAAAAGAGTACTATAGTAGCTGAACCAGGATTTTGCTTTGGGCTGGGCTTAAAAAACTGAGAGTACGCTTTATTAAAATAAACACAAAAATCAAACAAAAATTTGTTTTAGAAAACTCTTTCGATAGGACTAAAAACATACCATGGATTACATATCTATTTGTAGATAAAATTGATTAAGTATCGATACGTGACTAAAATTGTGCTGCCCGGTAGTATAGTGAGAAAGTACGATAATAAAAAATAAAATCAATTACGAGTTGAGATTTGTCAGGTGTGGATTCGGATACTTTTTCAGTTACACTGCTGGAATATTCGGTAATGAATCTTCGTCCATTATTTAAAAAGTTATTAGCAGACGCGGAGGTAAACAATGAAGGAGGTAAAAAGATTATATTCTTCAAAGCTTGTGCTGACATATTCACAGATGTGGAGAAATTTACGATAGAGGTGTACTTGTTATATAAACTGTTTTTGTATTTTTTATTAGCCATTAATGTATTCTTGCCAAATGGCAAACCGGACAAAGCAAATGAATCTTGTTCTTTAAATGTTGGCGCCTGCACCGTACGACTATTGCCAAACATCACTCCACTAGTATAGGAAGTGAAATGTCCTCTATGCGTTAACCTTTCAATACTAGAGATGATTTCAATACTTAGAATCAATTATGGAACCTGCAGATTTTATAATAAAAAAAATTATGGATAAACTATATTCATTGATTTCCTCACTATGATTTCATTCATCGTCGAGCCAGTGAATATTATAAATTGCGAGTTTTTTGTACAAGTAAACCGATGAACGCATTTTAAACGTATTAAAAATCTAAGACATGTAGAGCTTTCAACTTGAAAACTAACAAAATTGCAGATGGTCACTGGTCCTAATATATCATCACGTCTGGCTCGAGCAAGGCGCCACGATAACCTGATTCCGAATCTGTTAAATAATTTGGATTGGACAGACTTATTTATTAAATCCTCATTAATATTTATGAGAAATTAGACGGTATGACGTCACTACTGTGTAGGCGTTGCTGTTTTTGTCATTGTTTCGCAGTTGTTTTTGTCATTATATTGTTGCCCACAATGTTGTAATGAACCGCTTATGTGCGAAGAATGTTAGTTCTCACTTTCTATATTAAGTAGTAAACTTGAACTTACACATATATTATATCGAACCCTACTAAAGTGCCCTGAAATCATCCACTGAGTACCAATTTTTGAAGCGTTGATTGTGTATCTAATTCCATCAACATATATTTGTCATGGTCGACCCAGAACAGCCCACTGCTGAGCTAAGGGACTTTGCTCTAATCACCAATAGCTTTTGTGAACGATTTGCCCGTGAGTTTGTCTTCCTCAAGAGATAAAAAGTTGCCATGTCCTTCTTAAAGATGCAAACTGCAACATCAAGATTTATTCAGCAGCTTAGGCTAGTGTAGTCGTGAAACAGAGACGTACCAAGTTAGTTTCGCACAAGGGTAGTTAAGTAGCTATTATAATCTATCTGAGTAAACGTCAATTCTGCTTTTTAAAAAGGTACACATATTTATAAACAAATCAAGTCCATATTAGAAAATTAGATGCTTTGTATGACACCACAACTAGTGTTGATAAAGAGGATACGTGACTATAACCTAAACCAATCCTAGTTTATAATCAAAGCGGTTTTGTATGTAAATCAACGATGTTTGCGAAGATGGTATAGGAAAATCACTGTGTGGCGTCGCGAACGTATAATGTCAACCAAGTCAACTGTCAACCGCGATAGATGTGTTTACAGATCAACGCGAACACGGGTCTTTTAAATGGTTTCAGTGTTGTTCATTTATTGACTTCCTGGTTTTGTAAATATCGATTCGATCAACTTAAATTGAACAGCTGTAAACAGTCTTTGATAAAATGTTGGTTTGTAAACAACCAAACGTCTTCGTATTTATCTACGTTTTTTGCTAATTAAACTAAGATTATTCTATACTAGTAACTAAGATTATAAGGATGAGATTATGAATTTAGTATATTTTGTATTCATTCGTTTGGCATTCATTTTACAGTTGACCCCAAAACTGTGTATGACCATTGAAATTACCCACCCACAGTTAATGCAAAGTTAGAGATACTGTTATTATCGAATGATAGTTATTAAAATTAACATTTTGTTTAAGTACTTCCTTCCTTTTTGGGATCACTCTACAATCGAAATTACCAAGATCTCAATTTGAGGTTGCAAAGTTAACCTTCGCTGTACCAGTAATCTATAATTACTAATAAGTATTATAGATATGAATGTGGAACAGTAATAATGGGTGTTTATTAAATCAAAAGGCATCGTATTATAATAATCTTTTTATGAATGAATGTTTTATAGCCAGTTTTAATTATATTAACGGTAAAGTAATGGAATCTAAATTAGTTCCCTGAGGAACACCACTTTAATTTATTGCCTGTCTGTGTTAATTCATTGGATTAGCAATATACCTATTAACTTAAATAAAGGCATAGCAACATGATTAAAATATATTAAATAAAAACTGTAAAACTGTAAAAATATCTACAACATTGTTTTAAAATTTGCAAGTTTAAGACGATCAAATGCATCTTCTTCATCGTATATTTAGGACGTCGGTACTACAGGATGAATTACTTGTGAATTGGGTCTTGTGGCATGTTTCCAGCTTGTAAATCCGTATTTTGTAGCTCAACTAATCGTTCATCGATAAATACGCTAACTCTATGTTTGTACAGTCGCGATTTGCAAATATATCGTGTGTGCGGATGGCGCCAGTGGGTTGCTATGCTGAATTGATGTGTCCTTGAGTCCTATGATGTTTAATAAAAATTTATTGAGTGTGTTTGTGTGTTTTCGCAGCATATATTATCTGTTTTGGCGTGATCGCTTCTTTTTCCTCATTAATGAGATTTGACCCTTACAGATATTTAGGCTGATAATGATCAATAACTTCAGAATGTTACTTTTTGTCATCATTTTCGAATCAATGATTTGGAATTATAGTTTTAACAATATAGTAGTAGCATAGTCTGCCTAGTCAAATGAGTTCCTTTTTACGATCTGTTAAAAAGGAAAACATACTTGTAAAATGTGCTGACTACTGACCTGTGTATGTCATCATTACAGTATGTACAAATTACAGTACAGATTTAGATTGTAAATTTTTTTATCTTAGCTATATTTGTAAAACGACAATTTAAATTTATTTTTTGAAGTGTTTTGGAACAATTTTTTAAATTAATGACAACGCGCAATTGAATTCCGATACAGTCAACTAGGTACCTACCATATCTCGTACCTAGGTACATCTTTGGTGCTTATTAGGATGCATATGCATTTCCTGATTCGGCAACGAACTTCCTTCCAATTGAGAGATTCCCAGGAACCAGCATCGGAACCCGATTATTGAATCGACGTTCTATTTCCTCTTCATAAACTGTTTTGCTTATTTTCTGTTTATTGGTTTTCCTTCTTAGAAGTTTATTGATGTCTTTTTCTTTTTTCTGCAGTGCATGTGAGTTTCAGGAACTGTTGTCTAGATTTGTATTCCAATCTCATACATGAGAGGCCTGTACTTTTCGGACAGCGACTGTTGATAAGAATAATTAAAAATGCTTCTATTCCATAAATAATAATATAGTACATTATGATATAAGTGCGGTAGGTTGAAAATTACAGCCGAGGCGATATTAGTACAAGTAAGCAGAGGCTGTAATTATCAAAGCGCACGTATGTCATACGACGTTTTATAACACATTTGCGAGGAAATAAAATAAAACTCCGACTATGGTAAACGAATAAAAACAATACAGCGTTAAGAAAATGCGCGCGGCGCGCATCCTCATTCTTTTTTAAGAAAAGGCACAAAAAACAGCCAGTACTTATTACTTGGTTGTAATTTACTGTCAAAATTAATTAAATTAAATAATTATGTACATAAATATTTCTTTATTATATTTTATCTCGGAGCATCTTGATAAACCGTGCGTTTTACTTTACACTTACAGCACTTGGGCGTAATGAGATAAGTAACGATATTAAAATTGGTGAAATAAGACACCTTTTACGAGCAAATGTGTTATAAAAATACTTACATATTTTTTCTACTTACGAACGACAGCTATTCCAATTATTATCATGATTTGCTTACTAGTGAGGTAGCTTTGTTTCACAGTTTACCTTTCTCATAATTAGATGTATATTTGGGAATATAAACTTCTATTTATTTAATATTTTTACGAGTTGTGATGACTTTAGATTATATAAAAAAATACTAAATTAAAATAAAACTACTTTACTTTTAATGAAAACCTAACCTATTTATTTGAATATGAAACAATTGCTCCTATTATGAAAACCTACTATACTGTTTTAATCATTTGAGAACATACCTATTAAACAACTCTACATTAAACATTGAAAAGCTCAAAACTCCTAGAAGTTGTATTTTTATTTAAAATATATTTTGACTACGCTGTACCTACATAAACATTTAACTGCCAGTCGTATCTACGAAAGTTTCGCGTACAATTTACTAAAAACATTCCTGTGGAATATTTGTTACGAACACGGAATCGAATCCGGGTCAATGCAGAAACGTACGCCCTCTAAACGTCGGTAAATGGGTCAGTCCAGTTAACTGCACTCAAATAGAGTGTTGCTACGCAGCCACCGAACTGACATGACGACGGAAGGTGGTGACAAGTTCCTTTGTAATATACGAAGACGAAGAGAATATTAGACGGCGCTGAGAACAAAAGATAAAACTATCGTACTATGTGGCTTGTGGATGAGCTAAAATAATAAGTAAATAAGTAGAATATAGTCCTGCTCTTTGTTCTTCTTTTAACGGAGCAACAGATTGACGTGTTTGCTTGTATAGAGATACCTAGTTAAAGAACCGGGAAGCAAGGCAACTTTTTTCTCGGAGCCCGGACGATTCATGTTCTTTCAAGATGATGTTCCAGTCCGACACGTCATGTAGGGCAGCTCCACTCTTTGTCTACAAAAAATAAGACAATAAGCTTGCTGATTTGTTATCTATCACTTATCACTTGAACAGAAGATCATATGGACTGCATTATTTTTTATTTTGGATAAATACTCCAGCACAATACAATTCTTTTTATTCTGTACAATTACTTGATTACAAAAACAAAGAAAACAAACAAGAAATAAGTAGATGTGAATCGGTGGCGTTTTGAGTCTTTGTTAAAGTGAATTTTGAACAATCCGAAATAGTCTGAAATATGATTTTTACAGACATATATTCAAATAAAAACACCTAAGAGGTGATTGACCAGGAGTGTAGGCTTTGTGAGGGTACAAAATTTACAATTCAAAGTTCAGGTATAAAAAGGCTTCCTCTAAATAAAGAATTGAATTTATAGTGTAAACCTATATGCAACCAAAACGGTTGCACAAATTCTAAAAATAAACAAGGTAACATTAGCAAACCACGATATATCACAGCATGACAAGAATGAACTGATTGAAGATATGATATTTTTGCAATTTTAGTGATTTTAATCAGATCTAAGATATGCACCTGAAATAGATTCCAAACGAGATCACATTTCAACACAAAAAAACAAAGATTATTTAACAATTGTAACAAAGATAATGTGGCACAATTTCAATCGGGATTGGGTTCAGTTTTTTCTGAAATCAGAACACTGACATCGTGTCCCACTTTCATCGGGCAATGAACCCTTTTTTACGATTGTAAACATGCTATGTGTCGCGGAAAACTGCAAATAAATCTTCGGCAAAGTTTATACAGAATATTTTGATAAAATTGTTGGCTTTCATCAAATTAGGTTTCCTAAAGCTAATAATAGATATAGGTACATTAGGTAAAACAAATGTCGTCCGCAACGTGGACATAATATATTTATTTGACTGTACTTTTGTAAGCAACTTTTAAAAATATGATTAGTGTGCCATTTATCTAGCTCGCCGTATTCCGTTTCTATTTTATTGACATTGTTGGTATCGTAAACACTTGTATGCATACAATTGTTTCTTGACTAAGCTTCCTTTGTTCATGATTTACGATCGGTGGTCTGTGGTAACATCCTTTACGATGAAGTAGATGCGCAGAAACTGAACACAGAATCTCTGACAAATGAGCACTTGTATTGCTCCTCCATATTTCATTCATCTCGTCGTTTATTTCAATGCTCGTGTTAGTCTTTATTATTTTAACAATTTGTATTGTAACTATTTCATTTATATAAAGAATATTTCTCGCAAGTTCAAAATCATCATCAAGTTGGAAAAAAATTGCTACGAATACCTTATAATAACAATATACCTCTATGAATTTAGATGTAGCTTCCATAATCTTTTTAATTTTCAATATGATATTAGTAATTGTTATAACGCAGGCGCATACGGAAGTCAGTGGCTTTGTCAAATTAAATATCTTATATGCCAATCGATGTTCAACAAATATGGTATGATATCGATAATATTGCTTCACGAGAAAACGTACATTGATTATTTTGGTATGATCTTCTTCTATTTTATAAAGCTATAGCTGACTGACCGACAGACAGACAACGCTTAGCCTATGGTGGTGGATCTAAAAGCTTTGTAGGATTTTACCGACATTGGTTACAAAACTTACAGATAGGTGATCAAAGTTTGTAATTTATCAAAAACCGATGAATGAAGTAATTAAATATTTTTTCTAAGAGACTATGTAAGAGTTGAATTAGAATTTGTTCCGAAATCAAAGGAGTGTCAGCTGTTATATTAGCCAAAGCAAGTCGAGGCTAATTTAATGCAGCAATTATCCATTGCAGCAGGCTCCAACCAGTCTGGCCTGATCATGTCAGTATGTAGGACAGGAAAACAAAACATTATTTATTATTAGATAGCTGGCTCAAGTAGGCCGCAGCGTTTTTCTGCGAATAATAAATTAGCATTACGTATGACAAAATAGCACATTTTTTCATGTAACATTATCAGCAGTTGGAGGACGGTTTTTATGTTTCGTTTTTGGGTTTAGGAACATTTTATTGTTCTTGTAAGTCAAGAATAAAGTTTAATCTAGTCCAGCAGCCGTTAATGTCTTAGTGTTTACGATGATGCGATATTGTGCAATTTACTTTCGTAACTATTACTTTTGTGGAGTACCCGCGTATCAGAGCTATGCTTTTCTGAACATACGTACGTAACAGATCTTTTTACTCTTTCTGTCTTTTAGTGTTGCTATACAGGGCACTGAGAATATTTATTTCAGTCATAATTTAAATCTACACTTTTTAGATCTATCAAAATATATATTACTACAACACTCACTGGAATCTGCGCATAAAACCGTAAAATCGCCATTGCGCCATTCATTAGATTCAGTAAGGTTGATTTGATGTGGTTGACTGAGTATCGCATAAACAACCACCAATAAAACTGTTGCTACTGCTTTTCGCCTACTTACTATAAAATTTTTCGGTAGTCAGAGAATTGCCTTTATGAAGTGGCCAACTCTAATTGAGTGCAGTCTAGTACTACATACCCCATTATATTACCGCCAAGCAACAGGTATCGATAATAGAATAATAATCATAATAAATTGTGGGACATAATTCACACACGGTAATTTAGTCCTACCACGTCCTACACCAAACAGGGCCTGTACCTACTATGGGTACTAAACAACTGATAAACATACTAAATATTAAACGATCAGACGCGAAGCCAACAGACATGTTCATGCTCACAAATATTGGCCCCGAGCGGGGATCGCACCCGCGACCTCCGACATAGAAGGCACGGTCACCGCCAACTGAGCCAACAGGCCGGTCTGTATGTATTGCATTTCATTGCCTGTAAGCTACCTAAGGCTTGACTAACAGATTTTTTTTTCATACGTGGTGCTGATGCTGTAATAGTACTACTAAGTATTGGTTCAGTACATGCTTAACAGCATCCTAGTCTGGCGAAAGACTGTCGATCACATTTAGGAGTCCAAAGACAATAGTGAAAAGTAGATGTGAAATACGTATGTCATATTGCCAAATCTGTGAGTACATTTTATAGGATTGAGTAAAAGAGACGTATGTTAATTGTTAAGGATACTGGGTTATACATGATAATGATGTTCTTTAGCAGATTTCGGTAATGACGACGTTTCGAACCAAGTGCTGATGCAACGAGTCACTTTAAACTTCTCGTGGTATTAACTGAGAACTGTGTCACCTATATGGTACATTAACTGTATTGGAGACTTCCTCGGACCACCATGAGGGCTACACGTGTCTAATGCTAACGAGTTCTTCAATCAACTGAAGCACTGTATCGAATGAGTCATCCAGCCCTATTTATATCGCAAGTATCGTCGTAAACATGGCGAAATGTCAAGGGTAATTGGCTTCGGACATTCGCTTGATATTTGATAGGGACGGTGTACTCCTGATATATCTGTCATCACAACGATTAGCGTTGTTTAGTAATAACATCGGTTTATTTTTATTGCAAAAACGTTTTGTGGTGTTATGTTATTGTATACTTCCTTTAATACATTTCCTAGCAACGTTTGTAATAATAACAAACCACAAAACAACTGTTCCTCATAATTTAACGCAATACCTTCTTCGGATCCTACTTCATACTTTGTGCTGCAGATTTGATTTCTGTGCTGCAAATTTTGTTTTCGCAAAATATAATTCATGTTATTTGCAGTTGTTTAGTTTCATTAATTCAATAAAAATGTGCAAAACTCCATTCAATAATAATTATTTAGTGTAAGCTGAGAGCAGTGTGTAATTATTGAAGATTTTCAATCTGTTCTTGAAAGCAATATAAATATCATGCTACCGCGGAGTGTTTAAGACCAATAAATATTACAACAAATGCTCTCACACGAGCAAATGCTAACCCAAAGCGGTTGTTCGGTATTCTACTTGAGAAGCGTGGGTTGAGTCGGAAAATTTCCTACTTCACAAGCTGTCTTATCAAACATTAGTTCGAGATACTACACTGCATATCCCAGTCGGAGCGAATCCATTAGAATGCTAATTTCGCTAGTTAAACGAACCATCCTGCGCGTTTCCTTCTTTAAAGCATGGATTTAGGTCAAATGATGCTTTAGAATAATCTACTTTGACGCTCTTTTCTCGTTTACTTAAAGCTTCGGAAATGTCTTGTGACTGGATAGCTTTTATAGCCAGTTGAAGATTTTCTTTCTTTTAATAGCTAAATCAAAATTCTTCAATCAATTTGTGTCACCTACATGTTGATAAATAAATAGCAGTATGTTGCAGCGATTTCTGACAGTGCTATTTATTTTGCCGCACTACTCTGCGACACCGTACGTGCTCGTCGTGCGACATGCGATGTCTCTCTGACCTAGTGTGTAATTCAAATAATGGCTGTTATTGACCAGTCTTCGGTCCACTTAGCTGAGGTCGATCTGCATTGCGTTTTTAGACTGCTATTTAGAGATTCTTTCTTTATGGTTATTTGCTTTCTTACTTCCTTTGTTAATATAATTATTCTATTTTGTTTAAACAATTCAGCAAGTTTATACAACGCATCACAGAATAAGCGCAATTCCTCATACTCCCCAATTAGTATACCTAGTAATATAAAAAAAATATGATACATTCGTGCTTTTATCTTGTCTAACAAAATTTCTTAAATAAAGAACAATAATAGTACGGTTTCCTTAGGTAGCCCAAAATTCAGTTAAGTACCTATAATTAATTTTTCCGAAAAATTTAACACATTAAAAATGAAAAAGATTAAATCGATTAAGTAGTCGATACTGAACAAACTAATTTCAGGAATTGCGCTTATTCTGTTACATAATTATATACCCAAACTGAGCCTTTCCTTGTTATAGGTAGGTAGATAATATATCCTTTGAACCAGAAAAGAATTAGAGCAGCTACCAAAACTCCTATTTCTTAATTACCGATGTAGGTAGATTTCTTAATTTGCCTCATGGCAATTTGTCCCCGACGTGTCAACAGCGAAGCACGAATTCAATTTTTAAGTGAAAATCAAAATACATGTTTAGAGGTGTTTTGAGATAACTTTTTAATGAATGACTAATTGACTTTGACACTGTCAATTACGAATGCTTCTCTATGTTGTTATCAGTTTATGTTGTCAGTTCCTTTTGCTGATTAGTACGTTGATCAACTTCATAGCATTCAAAGTTTCATAGTCTGGAATTAAATTCTTAAGCTAGGGAGGGTGTTGGAATGGAAGAGGGTCCGGTGGTCGGAAAGCTATAATTTAGACGTCGCGTCTCCTCGTCCCCTTGACGCCTTCTCGAGTCTAGTGCATTCTAGTTTTGTATCTATAGGGTTTTTCAAGATTATTACGGTTTAAGTCATTCTGGTTAATATTTTACGGATAATACGAGAACTAGCTGTGTGTGCGATGGGATTTGGAAAAAATCACTTACTTCCGTACAAAGCTTTATCCAACATTTAACCGTCTTAGACGATATATTTTAAAAAATCTTTCTTTGTGCTCAACGGTGTCCGTTTTCTGTCAGTCAGTCAGCAAATTCAATTATCTACAGAGAATTTCTACAAAATGTCTCCAGAATCTATTAATTACTTTGTAATTTATATTCTTTGAAGCTTGTATTGTGGCCTAGAATAATGGGATGGTGCAGCGTATTAAAGTTACTTGGAAAATAAACCTTATCACTAAGTTTGTAGAGAAAAGAATTCAAGAGCTGGCAGACAACGGCGATACGACGCTGTCCGGTTGCTTTAACTATGTTTACTGAAGAGTTCGTTATAAAAGACCTTTAGTTACATCAGTGAACTTGACTTGACTTGTGATTTTCGAAATTCCTACAGTAGCGGGAAAAGGTAAAAACGGGATACACGCCGTCAGCGCCGTTCCGCAGTAAACTAAGATACAGCAAAGCGTTTTAATTTAAAATTAATTAATACAGAGAAAAACGTCCTAGGTATAAAGCGGTCACACAAGTTTTTGTACCGTTCCTAACGTATCTAATAAGTAAATGAAGCAAAACAATGTCAATTGAAAATCACCTGCACCTGTTTATGTTTTGACAAACAATTTTATTATTATTTGCTTGGAATACGAACTTCGTTTGTTAGCTCTCATGGCGTAAGTAACGGATCAAGATACAAAAATTAATGTTGTATATGTTTATAAAATACGTGTACTTCTGGGACTTGGGACCCCTAAACGTGACTGAGGTAATTTTACTTATCGAAATCAGAATCAAATCTGTGGGCTTCGGGTTTCCTTAGCATTCGTATATTTTCCTTTACCGTAAAGCCAGCAAGTTTGCATGCCGTAAGTTTTTGAAATGATTATTCGTACATTTCCTATCCAAGTATCGAACCGGTCATGCATGCGTGCTCACTTCAAACAGGAATATTAGGTACTCTATTTATCAAACATAGCGCTAACAAAACATAACACTCAGTTTTGTGATAACAGCTACACGTGGATGCTTTGTCCATCGATTGCGCATTGCAACAAATTTTATATGTTAACTTTCTCATAATATCTGGAGTGTTGGCACTAGTTGTTGGCAGCAATCCAAAGACCGACCTATCTCGGATGGCGAGGGAATCTCTCGTTGACTTCTATGCTGTTATGGGATGTGACCTCGTTTTAAGCGCATGCATTGGTGGCATTGGCAAAGTTTTAATAGCTGTATTGTTTTCTCTTTTCTTGGCATCGGATTTGATAAGTCAAATATCCAACTAGTATGTAATATTCTATAAATTATGCATTTCTATTGTCAAAACAGAATCTTTAGTAAACACTCTGATCACATCTAACTCTGCGTGTTTGTTTGTACCTTGATCTTTTTTAGGGTTCCGTACCTCAAAAGGAAAAAACGGAACCCTTATAGGATCACTTTGTTGTCCGTCCGTCCGTCCGTCTGTCAAGACCCTTTTTCTCAGGAACGCGTGGAGGTATGAAGCTGAAATTTATATCAATTACTCAGGTCTACTGTCCCTTGAAGCTGTGAAAAAATCAAACTTCTAAGCCAACGCAATCAAAAGATACAGCCGTTTATGCCGCAAATTTTCGACACTTGCAAGGGAATCAAAACCTACAGGGTGCTTCCCGTGAACTCAGAATCTTGAAATTTGGTACGAAGCAACGTCTTATAGCATAGATAAAGGAAAAATTACGAAAACCATAAATTTGCAAGGTTGTACGGAACCCTCGGTGCGCGAGTCCGACTCGCACTTGGCCGGTTTTTTTAAATATGATTAACTGATTAATTTCTGACACCTTCTATTAGTTTCATAATTTCAGCAATTAATAATGGTCTTGAATCAATCTGTTACGTATCTCTACTTCCCTATACAAGCCAGTATTAAGTACTCAAAGTATTACCATGGCCAATTTTCGTCACGTCCGTTTTCTTGCATTAAGATGCATAAGTGTTAATCGTGTATGTGTGTAATTGTAATGACTTGTCTATGTATCTCTTCTTTTAGTCATGCAAAAACTAATCCTAAATATAGATTTGCGGGGTTTCCCAAAAGGTGTCTAGACACAATGAGCTATTTTTAGAGCTTTTGCGATGTATAGGTAAGTCATAAGTTTGATTAAGCTTGGACTGACTTGAATTATGATTTAGTAAGTTAGGATAAGCATGGTATGTAGTTTATACTATGGTTTGATTTCCGAATCAAAACAAGCTGTATTTAGTAATGTGGTATTACAAATGCTACCTTGAATAATTTTATACGGTCTATTGTTTGTCAAATTGTTAGCAAGACGTAACTTGTTTACCTGTTGCTATGTGATAAATTCATATCAAGGTACTAGCTTTAGCCTGCGACTTCGTCCACGTTCCGGAATGAAAAGTAGCCTATGTCCTTTCTCAAAATGTGAGTTATCTCTTTAGATGCGAGTTAACTCTCTGCCGAATTTTATCAAGATCAGTTCAATGTTATTCGAGAAAAGGTAACAGACAGACAGACAGACTTACTTTTCCATAGTAGTGAAGTAGGGATAGGTGCTTATGAATAATTTATCCCGAGGTTAGATACCTGTTTCTTGAGTTTTGTTTTTAAACTATGTTCGTAAAATATTCACAACGCACATAATATGTTTAACAAAAATAGCTCATATTTCGTGTTTTAAATTGTGTAACGGTAACTAATTTATGAATACTTTACCCATTTTACAAACAAAGTATTATTAGACACCTGTTTGCATTTTATTTAATTTTAACCTAAAGCACCGCAATTACGTGCTAGCTGCTTTTTGTAACTCATTTCTGAAGTTAAGTTACTTAAATCATATTAATATAATTTTTATTGGTGTCTAATAAAAAAAATTTACTTATTAAAGCCAAGGTACTTCTAAAATAACTTACCAACACATTTACAAAATGCTTTAGATAACATTCCTATTTATCTTTGTTGCAGACAAGTCCTATCCCACATAAAGAACATTCCGGAGCTCATACTGCTCGGGAACGAATCTCAGACTGGGAGGAGACTTCCCATCTTTTCCCTTATGGTGAAGCATCCTCGAGGCACCTTCCTCCACCCCAATTTCGTGTGTGCGGTCCTGAACGATGTCTTCGGCATCCAAGCCAGGGGAGGCCTGAACAGCAACCTGAACTATGGAGCTGATATCCTGGGAATCGATGATAAGCTTCTCAAGGAGTACGAGAAGGTGTTAGATGTTGAAGCGTGAGTATCTTTACATTGATGAGGAAGATTCTGATAGACATAGCAATGATGTGGATAATTCAGGAGCGTACGTTGTGGGAAAACTCTGGGGCAATCTGTAAAAAAAATGTCCTATTGTGAATTGTTACGAAAATTAGATCTGCGGTTGAAGATCATAACTTTGTTAAATCTTATTCGTGTAATCTAGAATGGTATGAGAATTAGCACTGGTATTTATAGATTAACTTGTCCTTTCCAGACAAAAAGAAGTAGCACGAATCCGTAAGATAAGTGATGTCAAATCGCCAGATATACCTATACACAATGAGCACCTAAGACCTGGATTTTGTAGAGTATCTTTGCCATTCTTCATGTCTGATACCGAACTGGCATTCGTACTGGAGGCCCTAAAGATGGTCGCCACTGAAGGCTGGAAGATACTGCCTCAGTATGTGGTGAACCCTCAGACTGGGCAGTGGAGACATCACACTTGCTCGGTGGTGAGAGACACAAAGTCTTTGTATTCGTTAAGATTCAATGATGGGAAAATGACCGCACACGAGCGTAGAATTTCTGGTGAGTGATAACAAATATAAAAGTAGATAGCGCTCACAACTTCCATGTTATGTTTTATAATAAGACTTATAATTTGCCTCTATCATTGCAGGTCCAGGAATATTTCCACAGACGTACACAGAATGTCTACAAACCGCAAGGAATCTGTTCAGCAGAGCGAGAAAGCTGGCCATGAAATGTCCAATTGCCGAACCAGAAGTAGTTTTCAATCCACGTATAGATTATCTGAGATGGTTTATGTTGCCTAAAGAGGCTCATGATCTTTTACTTGGCAGATCAGGAAACGTCAAGCACATTGTTCCTTTTGATCCATCAGGGTACACGGGGGCCAGAAAAAGTTTACGTTTTTGCAGATCCGGAGCCACTTGTTCGCCTATATTAGGCTCTTCCGCACGCCATTTCAGCCTATCGGCCATAGACGATTGTCAAATATTTAGAATAAAGGATAAGCAAAAGTTTTTCTCAAGGGAATCGAGTTTGAGAGAAACGCCCTTGCACAAAGAAGATGAGGTCACACCGCATCCTGTACAATTCGCTGTCGGAGAATCAGTATCTCCATTGCGACTACTTCCTCACTTGAAGCAACCAATCCGATCCAGATGCTATAGCTTAGGATCCGATAATCCAACAGTTCAACTCAGTGCACAAGCTAAATTAAATCTCGGGCTAAAAGAGACGAGTCCGAACAATATTATAGAGAAAACTAGCAGTTTCTGCAACTGTGGAAGTCAGACTGATCTCCAATCATTGGACGATCCCATGATCTCACCCGGAAGAGTATTATACAGTGCTCAGAGTAGTGCTTCTATATCCGACTGTAGCCAAGTAGGCCGCACGTCACCTACTACTTCCGTGCACTCGCACACATCAGATGATCTTCAGGCGTATGTCAAAGAAATGACGAGGGAGATCGCAACTGAGATTAAATCAGAAATTCGAGAGGTGATCTCTCAAGTAGACGATATTCTAGAGAACTCGGATTCACTCGAACAGTCAAATTTGAGTATCAACTCAATATCTAGTCAAAGTGAGAAAAATTCTGTATCAGTTATAGATGTCGCTGAATACCTAATGGGAATGTCTAGAGAAATGGCATCCGAAGTGAAACATGAGATACGAGAGATGGTTAATCAAGTAGACGAAATGATTTCACCGGATTACGGAAACGGTTCAAGAAAAAGTTCTCCGCCACAAACGGGAAGGCAAAGAATCGGTTCTGGTCCAGAATTAGGTCTGGACTTGAATAGAACCCCACCGTCTAGTGCAAAACTAAGAAAATGTCCTACAAGTCCCATTCTACCTATACAGTATCCTGACGACGATGAGAGTCGAGTGTATAAGCGATCGCCTACCACAACGTCCCCTAAATCGGCCCATGGGACTCCTTCACACGAAAGTTCTGGTCCTAACAGTATCTCCTTCAACTCCAGTGAAACTTCTACCCCAGATACGATAATTCAAGTAGTAACAACACAGAATTCTCCGACTTTTCCCAAGTCTCTTAGTTCAAACAAGCTTTCAGATGACGAGACAAGTTGCAATGATGTCTCGTGTAGACATTGTTGTATCAAAAAGACTTGGTGCCAAAATGCTTCCGTCAGTTCTCAGGACAGCGGGATCAATATGACATTCGCCGAAACCGACACCTATTTGGATTTCGGTGAGTTGCAATAATTGGATCATATTTTTTTTACACATTGCAATTACGCTTGGAACAAATTCAAAATAAATAATAAATCAATACAAAGAATGGCAACGCATGTCATTGTCTTCAATAACATCTTCATTAAATCTGGTTCTGTTTTAGTTTTAACCAGTTTTTGTAAATGTAAACGCTTGACTAATTGACCAATCATACTTGAAGAATAGTCTTCTACATATTTTTTTTGAATCAATACCGTTATAATCAAAGAAAGATTTCAATTCAAAAATATTTTATAACAATTCCAGTGAAATGGCGAACATCTTCAGACCCCACAACGAATAAAGTGAAGAAGCTGCAAGGCAGACTCCGAATGTGCCAAAAACACGAGAAGAGTGAAGTTCCGGATATTATAGAAGGAGTACCGGTTTGTTCAGGAGACCACACCAGGCAGACCAAGAGATATAGTGAAAATACTGGCGACTCTGGTAGAGTTGTCTTCCAGATACCAGTTGAAACAGACGGGTGAGCTATTTTAGTACTAGGAATAGGGTAGTTGACAGCTTAATGAAATCTGCAGCCCAACCACATAAGTTTCACTCTCTCTCTCTCTCTGGGGTCGGTCCCTCATGTCTGAGGATCGTGGCCAGCATTAAGGTCGCATTTGGAGTGTATGATCCGTCTCCACCGGTTTCTGCCCAACGCGTCTCTCACAACCGTGTAGAACTTGGATGAATCTTTAATTCGGTCGGTCCATCTTGTTGGAGAACGACCGCGCGATCTTTTGCCTTCGGTACGGTACCTACCACAATTACTTTTCCAAATTTTCGTCGGCACTGTGAACGGCCAGACGGCCGAAGTAGGAAAGAATACGTTGTTGTTGTATGTTTAAGTTTCACTACATGATATCTATTTTGATTGCTTGCAATTTATTTTGATAGAGTCAGCTCACCAATGGAAGCAATATATGGAGTTCTATTGTGAAAGCAGTCTTTTCTGATTTGCTATTATAAAATTATGTAATTCTCGTAGTTGAACGGACTTTATAGCAAACTCGCAAACCAGAAACTTCTAAAACTTGGCCAGAGAGGCAAAGTATGCGAGAAATTAGTCGAAAGTTTTTGGCGATACCTCAAACTTGTTACAGACTCTCTTACAAGCCATTTTGTCATCGTGGAAGTTACTAGCTGACAAGACTTTTGTGAATAATAAAATATACATTTTACATTTTATATCAGAAAATATAATGAGCAGTATTTAGGGCGTTTTTTGTTTAATCTGATGATTTATAACTTTGCCATTAGCCTAAATATTTTAAAGCTTACGCTAATTTAGATACCTATGAAAAGGCTATAAAAATAAATGGAATTTAGGTAATTAGGGTTCAGCTGTTGAAATAAGAATGTCTAATTTATGCAGGAAATCTATAATTATATCCTCCTAGTACAACTATTCCATTACATCAAAGCTGCGTTTGCAAAAACTCCTAATCGAATATCGATGATATGAAACAAAGTAGCGATTATATCGACATATTATCTGATTATAAAATTTGAATCTTATTGGCTGGGTGCGCGATGACAGCGCCCACTAGTGGTAACAATTAGGGCGGGCTTTGAAATGTCAAATGGCTGGCTGTCATTACGAAAAGTAAGTAAACACAAAAATAATTTCAGTGAAACAACGTTATTTACTTAGGTCCTGTTAGATATTGTAAGTCTATAGCGTCGATAATAATGTTGACCTTTTTTATTTCCCATCAAAAATGCCACAACCAATAAATTTCAGGCAGTACACCTACACGGACTTTCTCATGGCTTCACGGGAAATAAGTAAAGAAATGGACAAAATTTGTCGACTAGAGCGTTTCATGTATCTTGTAGACCATTATTTATAGCAGTACTGTCGATAATAATGCAGATTGTTGTGTATTTTCAGTTCAACATGGCCCAAAGAGATTAAAATATCTTTGACATGGTCAAATTGATTATAAAAACAGGATTCCGGACAATAACGCACAATATAGTTTTCCAGCCACAAACCACTACAAAAGACAAACAGTTAGTTTTGGCTCAACATGTGCAAGATGTAAAAGAAATAAAATGTGAAAATCAAATGAGCCACACCATTGAAGCTAGTGTAATTAGACAAACTTTAGTGACATCAACGCCATACAAAACATCATTGCAGTCGTTGATCTTGTTTTCAACTTGCTCTTGGAAATTTATAGAATTTGCGATCACTATTTTTTCCATTATTCTTGCAGTTGACTACGCAATAGGTTTCGTTACCCATGTTCAAGTATTTATTTCCACTAAGAATGCACGAATACGTAAATTTCTCTAGTAAAAAGTGACAGTTTGTCTGAGTTCGTCCGACCCGAGTTTCTTTTTTAGCCACCATGGGCGCTGCGATCGATTCGTGGTTCCCCCACCCCCTACTTCGCACCCAGCCAATAGCTATTATTTTGCTGTCATATAAATAAACTATTGTAGCCGCGTCGCGCCGCCCTAGACCGACAACCTATGGCTGCAGACTTTGGTTTGATAAAATCTGCGATACCTTGTCATAGTTTCCATTGGTTTGTGACGTAATTATATAATTTTTTACTCAAGAAGCAAGTCAACAAGAGAGCTTCTCTTCCAGAACGTCAACAGCAGTGGATTCCAAGCGGTCTAGCAGGTCTTCCAACGCTTCATCCAGCTGTTCTGAGCGAAGCTCTCGCTCCAGCGGCTATGGAACTGACGTCTCTCGTCCCTCGCTCGAAGAGCACTATTGCGACAGGAGGTATGAGTTAACAGCTATAGCGTAGGGCGAATCAATCAAAAGACCTTGCAAAAATCGACCAAATAGACTAAGTTTTAAGTTTGTTTTTAGAGATGGTGGTACACCTCTTGCGTGTGTATTCACAGAGATTCTGTGAATCAGAGAATCGGTAAATCTGTCGAACGGTTTCGAGATGGGCTATTCACAGATATCGGTATTTGACATAAGGATTCGAAAAAAAATCCGTGTTTGTCGGAAACTTACACGATAATAGCTATTTCAGTCTCGGAAAGCATTCGAAAATTTTCGATAGATTCGACTTCGGAACATTTTTCACTCGATCTGAATCGAACGGGAACGGTGTCGAATCTCCGTGAATACGGTCTCTTTTTTAATTTTCTATGCACAATGGAATTCGACGAGCCAACCCTTGGAAGACCTTAAAGTTCACACAGTTACTTCCTTATATGTGATCACTGATTATTCAACCCTAATTAGAGAACGCTAAGAAGAACTAACGAAAACTATATTGTTTTCTGCAGCGAATCGGATTGCCGCCACTTCAAGGCGGACTGCTGCTGGGAGGAAGAAGCAGATGACAGTAGCGCCTGCAGCGATGCCTCACTCACAGACTTCACGCTCGATGACGAAGGCAACTGGCAGTGCCCGCCGAAAGCCGTCTGGAAGGCCACCATTGAGGTGAGAGAGCAACAGCTCAACAGGCGTTATTATAATTGAAATTGGAATCATCTTTATTTGACATTTATTCCGCGACGATAGCTTGCCCTATAGACAGACGCTGACGGTAATGACGAATGTACATCGGAGTGAAGACAATTGCGATTAAGGTTGTTAGTAAACAATAAGCCTCAATGTCGTCGCTCAACACTGCTTTTTATATTGTCTGGAAAATTAAACAGGAGGCAAGTCCAGCAGGGAGAAAAACATTCCAGCCCCCAGAATTGATTCTAAGGCATGTGTAAAAATACCCGACTCCGCCGATGTGCTCTCTACTGGTCACGTTGACGGGTCCTAAAAGATATATTGGTGAAAAGTAGGTATATCCAGGACTAAGTCTAAGGAAAGGCTTGAGCATATATATTTATTTTATTTATTTCTCCAGGCTATCCACGAATACAACATGATCAGACCAGGAGACAAGGTCTTGGTGTGCCTCTCAGGTGGAAGAGACTCCATAGCATTGCTCCACACTATACACCAGTACCAATTCTACGCTCGATCCAAGGGAACACACTTCAGTATTGGTAAGATTCTCCTGTTCTATTCTTTTAGCTTAATGGAAAATAGTCCTAACAACATTCTGTAAAACATACTCTTTTGAGTTTTCCATGTTAGGTTATATTGAAGAACTGCCTTATATAAAAACGGATATACTATTTATCATAAAAGAACTGTTATTAGTTACCTCGTCTTTCATGCGTGAGGCCAGGATTCGATTCCTGGTGTAAGTACGTACCCCACATACGTACGTAACCAATGAGTTTGAGTCAAAAACTGGCGTATATACCTACATTAGAATAAACTAGAATTTGTTCGAAGGCCTACTGAGGGATACCAATCAAATAATTATTTGTAACATTTTTTTTGCTGATTTTGTTCAGTTTAAGAAGATTCACCTCCTCCGAGGATTGTCTCTAGAACACCTATTTCCCCGGGAGTTAAAAGGTACCCTCTACTTTCCAGGTGCACTGTTCGTTCATGAGCCAGAGTCGGACGTTGACCCGTTGCACTTGATGGCGTACTGCCGCACCCTGGGCGTCAAGTTCATCTACCAGGACAAACTGGATGATGACACTTCACCACGTGAGTTCACCAAGTTTCTTTTATAATAATAGTTAACTGTCGTCCTCAAGTTAAGCCTTATTTTGAGGTTGTTTCCTACATTTTGTTTTAAATTTGGAAATATTCGATGATGGGGTTCGTCAAGCCGCTCTTATAGTGAAATCCTGAAGTTGGTACTGATGATCTATGGGTATTTACTTATAACGAGGCAGCATTTCCCACGCGAGCCCACCGCGGATAGCGAAATACATAGTCTAGTAGGAAATTGCTTTTTCATACCTTCTATTCGAAAAGTGACGTTTTGGTCCTCAAAAAAAGGGAGCAAAGTAAGTCTTTTCTGATAGGGTTTTTATAAGTGCGAATAAAAGTGTTTTGAATTTAGAATTAAAAATATTCGTCAACATTCTTAGCCAAAGAGATTAGCAAAATAAGTTTGCATTTTAGGTTGGCGCCACTGTAGCTTAAGTACTATACTATAACAAAACATTAGTTCCATTTTTCGCCGCATTAGGTTGACAAGGCTGAATAGCGTTCGATGGTCCTAGGAGTAAAAGTGTTCTGTGTGCCACACTGTCAGAAAAATTGCTGTGGCAATGCGCGCGCTCTCGTAGTTATTTTTCACAATTTACATTTTATTTTACGCCAAATTTTCGAATTCCAACATCAAATTGTTTGTGTCTTTTATATTTTAAACTGAATTCAAGTAGCAGTGATAGTTAAACACCGGAAAATATTGAAAAAAGAAGCAAACAATGCCATCAATATTTTTTTCTCATAGAGAGGTATGAAAAGCAGAGTGTATCATTCGGTCGCAAAATTATTTTTACCTTGGGCTACGTACTTTAAACCCCTCACTTCGTTTATGATTCTACATTAGAATCCCTCACTACGTTCGGGATTCTATCCTAGAAACATTCACTATGTTCGTGATTTAAAGAAACGCCCTCGCCGTAAAAATATCGTTTTGCTCCCTTATGACACAATCTACTATTTGTCCATGGGCGACGGTAGTCATTTACCATCAGGTGACCCGTCTGCTCGTTTGCCCCCTATATTATAAGAGCAATGATAGCCTTGACGGTTAAATAGCCGGGCCGAAAATCAGTGAGGCTCGGGTTCGCATCCTGGCATGTACCAATGAGTTTTTCAAAAACTTACGTACATATTTATCACTAGCTCGACGGTGAAGGAAAACATCGTGAGGAAACCCGCAGGTCTCAGAATTAATTCTGAGACATGTGTAAATAGACCCGGTCAGGCGATGGGCTCACCACCTATCACGTTTAGGGGTCCAATGTATCTCGTGAAATGTGGGTATATCCAGTAATGGAATACCTCTGCCACCCCTTCGGGGATGAAAGACGTGAGATTATATTATTATTTTATTATTACATTTCCTGAAATCCATATAAAATTCAAGTTGACCATCTCATACAGGGTGTAGCAGCCATAACAAACTCTCGGAGCTAAACCGCTGGGCCACACACGCTATCAGGCGACGGGCGTACATAGCCGCCGCTTCCCACGGCTATGGGGTAGCCGCCATCGCCCAACACTTAGACCACGCGGTCAGGGCGTTTGTTGCTGGAGCGTTCTTCGGCGGCAGCTTGAGCAGTGTGAAGGCACATTATCGAGTCGGGTGAGGCCTTTAATGCAGTTAAATTCTACTTCACGTTAAATCTAATCACGGTAAATCTCTACAACACACAACTGTGTGTTGTAGAGATCCGCCAGGTTCGTAGCGGCAGCCTATTGTCTCTGCCTTCACCAATGGGAAATAGGCGTGAGATTATGTACGTATGTATGTAAGTAGTTGTGTCACAAATATTTTGAAATGACGACCTTCCCTGCTAACTTGCAGCTCCTATTTAACCTCTTAGGGGATACATTTTCAAAAGTCCTTTCTTTGTGTTTTGCCACGTTGTATAAGGAACTTCTGTGCAAAATTTCATGATTCTAGATCTGCTGGTTTAGGCTGTGTGTTGTATGTTAGCGTTAAGTAGTAGTTATCAAAGGAAAAGTAGTTGAGAGAGCTTATAGCGGTAGATCATGATGAAATTGGCTAAAATATTAAAATAGTCGTGCCCCTAATGTGCTCCTAAAATTTCCAATGTGCTCACCACAATCAATATTTATTCCACTGTCTGCCGTCTGCGTAGGCTTTGAACATGACGGGAGGCCACTCATCGTGCCAAGGAACTAACATATTATCTTAATTGCTACTATATAGTTGTATTTTTTATTTTACTTTGTTCAATTGTATGTGTAACTGAGGATATGCACCAGAACAAATAATGCTAAAGCCCCTTTCTCCCGCAGAGAACACGAGCTACGTATAATCCGGCCGTTCATCTACGTGCGTGAGCGCGCGCTTGATGCGTTCTGCCGTGCGCGGGCGCTGCCGGAGTTCTGCTCAAGCTCGCCTCCTAGCAGCCCCACCCGTGGTGACGCACACACCGACACCGGGTCAGTATGATTATATTATCAATGACTTGTAGACACATTATATTTTTATAATATATAGTGGTTCTGTGAATAAAATGTAGCCTATATTACTCAGGGGTATTCTAGCTTTCCATTGGTGAAAGAATATTTTAAATCGGTCCATTAGTTTTTGAGTTTATTCTTAACAAACATACAAAAATCTTTCCTCTTTATAATATTAAGCAAGGACACGAAAATACGGGAGGTCATTCTTGAAGTTTTTTACTACGCATACGAAATCCTTCTTAAAAATGTGACCACACACACACACATTGAAACAGTAATTTGGTTATGTCTGCAGACATAACCAAATACTTGATTACGCCAACGCCTCTTATCCTGATTTAACTGAAGCCCAACTTGATAAGCTTGAACGTCTCCAAAACTTCTGCATAAGGTTCATATTTGGTCTTCGCAAATATGACCACGTCTCTGAATTTCGCAAGCAGCTCAAGTGGCTTCCTATTCGCCGCCGCCGGGATCTCCATCTTCTCGCCCTTCTTTACTCAGTGCTATTCATTCCATCAACCCCTTCGTACCTGAAAGAGCGTTTTCAGCAGCAGTGCGACTTCAGTCGGTCCTGGCGTCAAAGCAGAGATCTGTTACTGAAATTTCCACGCCACACTACAGACTTTTACAGCTTCTCATTTACTGTGCAGGCTGTAAGGCTATGGAATGGTCTCCCCCTGTCCATAAGCAGTGCTGAATCACTGCCAATTTTCAAAAACAGACTAAAAATCCATTACCTTGGCTTGGAATCCTCCTTATAATAAATCAAATAATGTATGTATTTAATGTATGTATTATGTAATAATGTATTATGTATGTACTATATTCATGTTATTATAATATGCTATGGTATCTATATATATATATATATATATATATATTATTTATTTACTTTATGTATGTATTGTGTTTTTATTTTTTTATATATTTATAGGAAACGGTTTATGTATTTAAGTACCTTAATCCATTGTTAACTTTAGTGCACCACCTACCTTCATCTGTTTATCTCAGTTACATCCATCCTAAGGTTGTCTGGAAGAAATCGCTTAAAGCGATAAGACCGCCCCTTGTACTTTTCTGTATCACTATGTCACTTGTTGCATATTTTTATTGGTGTACAATAAAGAGTTGTTACTTACTTACTTACTTACTTACCAATATATTTAACCAATTCTTTTCTTCACAGCAAAGAGATACACCTAGACCGGTCAGTGTCAGAGCCATGCGGGTCAGAGAAGCTAGCAGCGGCCGCGAGCCGCCACGTGGCCGAGCCGCTCGCTGCAGCCCGCGAGCTGCTCGCCGTACAGGAACGAGCGAACCCCTTCCTATTTGCCAGCCTAAAGAATGCTTTGCATCCACTCATCAGTGCCAGGTATATACTTTGTGTTTACGCATATGGAAGTCGTTGTTATGTCAGATACCTTGGTACCTTGAAAAATTCTGTCAGTTAGGTGACCACTAGCCTAACACCATCTCGGAATCCACGGTGGGCTCGCATGGGAGATTATGACCCATACTTCCTCATGTGAGGAAAGACTCTTAGCTCAGCAGTGACCTGTTACATGATGACCTGTTAGATGATGATGATAATGAATGATGCTACTGGTTTTCACAAGACACAATATTATGAAATAAATTATAATTAAGCCCCTCTCCCCTCTCCCCCCTCCCCCTACTCCCACCTCAAAGGCCGGCAACGCAGTTGTGACTCGTCATCATCATCTGGTGACCCGTCTGCTCGTTTGCCCCCTTCTCTTAAAAAAAATGAAGCTAAATAAAATCAAAATTTTAAGAGTGTATGTAGAGATGGCTATGTACATTCTAAGTGGCATGTGAAAAATAGTATGAAACGAATATTCTTACGTCGCGCCTGCTACTCTCCTTTACTAGCCTGCTACTTATGAAATCTATGATATCGCATAATATATCGTGTGGTTTTCATTACACTTTTCATATATCATTTCCAGCAGCGAGTATGATTTTCCATCACCTCTGCAATCATGTGAAAAATATGAGCAATATGATAATAATTTAAAAGTAGCAATCATCCAAACTATCCTGTTTTTTTCTTAGATCGCAACATTGAACTTTACCTGTTTGGTTGTTTCAATAAGTTCTTGGTCACTGGTTATTCGTAGCAAAAAAAATCCAAAAATAATTACAGCAGAGAAAACGCGTCGAATGCCCCTTTTAATGTTATATTAGAAAATAGAAATTGATTTATAAATTTTTGGATTCTTCAGAAATATCGAGAAAGATCTGAAAGAGAGACACAGAAAGAAGTCGGTGATACAAATGAAGAACGGTGCGCCAGTGTACGACTCCGAGGAAGGCACCGACGAGGAACCCGTGCCATAAACAACCCCGCCAAAAAGCGAGTCATAGATTATATACTTTTTAAAGTTTCTGGCCTAGAAACTAGTCTTTTGGCCAACTTCATGACTACGTGGTAAGACCAATTTGTGATTAAACAGTGATTGTTTTATTTGTGATTAAGATATTTAAAGATGTTAAATGTTCTCATCTTATAGTTACTCGGATATGAATGTGGGAGTGTACTTTGTTTTTGAGGTTAAGTTAAGGGTTGCCATATTGATATTTTTTTGATAATGTGGAATGATGTTTTTTTTTATAATTGTGGAATTAAAAACAAAGTGCATTTGTTACAGTCTGGTATTCATTAGTATATAAATGTTACAGAATATTTTTGATGTTGTTGAGTGATTAGATGTATGAAATGTGAAATGAAATGTTTTATGTATAAGATGTTTAATTATTTATTGTGACGTATTGAAGAAAAATATATCAACTGTTCTAATACCTACAGATTGTATTGTGTTTAATCGACAAGAGAGGTTTACATCGAAGTGAATTATTCAATGGTTAAAAATAATATTTAAAAATACTAAGTACATTTAAAAACATTTTACGTACAAGTATTGTACTTGAAAAAAAAATGTATCGTAGTGATTGAAACACATACTAAACACGTAAAGAAAGTGTTTTGCTTATTATTTTAGTTAACTTTTTAACTATTTGAAAAACTTATGCTGTGTAACTATTTTTCAAGCTGGTACAACTTTTTGTACAAATCATAACTATTATGGAAAAGAAATATTTTACGTTTATGTAATAGCAACATCTACTTTCAGGTTCCATCTTGGAAATCGCAAACATCTAAATTGGAACATGGTTGTCGATGTCAGACTGATTAATTTAAAAGTAAACACATTTTTTGTATTTGATGTATCTTTCATTTAAAAAGTTAAACTTTTAATTTTGTAGTTTTATTTCTTCCTTTTTTTATTATTTGCAATTTTTTTCTTAAGTAAGTAACGTAAGTATAAAAATTCCTAATGTCTTAATTAGATTAAGATAAGTGAATACTTAATGATATTCGTGAAACAAGGAGTCCCATTCATTGCTTCCATTATTGTATTCATATACATTTTTGTCATAAAATAAAAATATGTTTTATTGGATTCTGTCGTTTTATTCTATCTCATCCTGCCTCATTTAACAGAAACAAATTGTTATTAACACTCCTTTAAAGGACCTTTAAACTTAACTATGTCTGAAACCTTGGTTGCCTCTGTTAGTAAAGTGTGAAGTAATAAAGAACACATACGTTCTTGGGACATAGTGTTATTATAGAGTAAAAAGTAAAGTGGATTACTTTCAAGAAGAAGTCATTTCAACAGCGACACTATTGGAACTATAATTAAAGGCAAGAGAAGTTGTTGGTTAAAAACTAGAAAGTCACATACCGATTATTCAGAAGTTAATCTAAGTTTGTGGTGCTAACTCCTACTTGGCTGCTACGATGAAGTAGGATTTAGTGAAGGTTGCATTTACCCGTAACAAAAAGGAAACTTAACCATTATGATTTTTTTAAACACATTGTAGTGACACTACATAGAACGCGCCAATAGAAGGCCGAGTTACATAGAACGCTCCAATAGCCGGCCGAGTTCTAAACCGCGCTATCGGAGTTTTCTAATGAGTTTTTATAAATACAACTGTCCAACATCAACCGTTGGACCGCGGTCCCCAGGCACGATCACCTCGCCTGGCGGAAGATCTTCCCTTTTCACGATGGAGGAGCATTCCACCTCCGCTCCTCCATAACTTCTATTAAATCTCGTAAACCGCTTACTACTTAACGTAGGTACCTAGCTTCTATGTCTTCTATGTTATGTTCTATGTTAGGGGCCTGAAGTGGACCATTGTACGTGAGCCATGGCGGCCGGTTACTCCAACCATCCTACCTCCTTCCAAAAGCAGATCAAACTTCCGAGTCTACTCAGGGCGTCCGCAAGAGATTCTGGTGTTCCGAGAATCTCCTTGCGGATCTGGGCAACGCCAACGCACTCAAGGAGCACAGCTTCTATGTCTTAAAGACGCACTACCCAGAAAGCAAATCAATAGGGATTAACAATAAATATCTCAAAAGTAGGTATGTGCGACTCGTTTGATGATAACACTAGCCTTTAAATTCCTTGCTTTGATTTGATCGCGAGGGCGAAGAGGTACGGGTGGTCTCTCTCTCTCTCTCTCTCTCTCTCTCTCTCTCTCTCTCTCTCTCTCTCTCTCTCTCTCTCAAGCTCTGTAGCAACCGTAGTCACTCGCCCAATGTAAGTTGCATCGCAAAAAGTTTATAGTACGTATTTCATTTTGAAATCTGCACCAAATGGGCCCTGACAATCGGCCGTCGACGCTGAGGCAGAGCCCGGAAGAGATGGCGGGATACACTGGACGCCTTTTCGAGGACATGGCCGGAGGAGGCACAGGATAGTGATAAGCGGAGGAAGGGAGGAGGGGCCTTTTCTCAGCAGTGGGACAACAACTAAAAAAAGACGTGTGGCACTCGGGGACTGCCGCGGTAAAGCTATTGCATAGCATTTTTTATCAACAAGACTGCCGAAAAGAAACGACGATTTTGAATTTTGAATTTTGAATAAAACATTTTGACTCGGACTCGGACTCGGACTCGGACGTCGGAGTGGGGAGCGTGAGGATTTTTCGTTACGGAATTTCTGGATTCGGTCCCCGCGCTCAAGGCCCGCGATAGAAGCTATGCAATAGCTTAAAAACTCTTATTGTCTTTTGTCTAACCTACCCTTGCTAATTTTAGATAACAGTCAATTTCAGAGCAATGTGAGTACAGTAGGGTGCTAGATTGGTAATTTAACACAGAGCCTTATAATGTGTATTAAATGTAACTAAGTAAATAAAACTCAAATATTTTTGCTTACCTCTATAATAATAATAAACTACACAAGTATTATGTCTGTGTGCGTGCCCACATACAATAGCTTACAATAATGAGTATTACAAGTACTAATCTCCCTTGATATAGCAAGAAAAATACAACACTGAATGTGATGAAACTTACACTAAGCGTATTCTAAACATAGCCGTAGATAGTAAATACTAAGCAGAGACGAATTGCCTTAACCTAAGTAAGCTAAATATATAAGATACATATCTATATATAATCCACTTATTTCGTTTCATGACGACACAATATTACGGCTCCTTATAAAATATAGAATTTAGTAAACATCAACTACATTATACGTTAAGTTACACAACTATGCATAGAAATAGTCTACAATATTATGTGACACTAATTAGATCTTTAGGAAATAATGTATAGAATAGTGGAAAGGCGAGCTCGGAGCTTACAAGCTGCCCCCATGGATGAGGGCTCACTTGATGCCCCCTTAGCTGAGGGCTTACTTCTTTGTTCCCCCTTGGCAGCATGGCTTGCCCCCTGAAAAAAAACATTTCAAATGAAAACCCAACTAAGTAGTAGACGCCTTTGTCCAGCTGTGGACGTCGATAGCATGAAATTGTGATTTTATTTATTTATTTACTAGCGACCCGCCCCTGCTTCGCAAGGGTGCAATGCTAAAACCTTCCTCTTGAATCACTCTATCTATTAAAAAAACGCATCAAAATCCGTTGCGTAGGTAGTTTTTTCAAATCTTTAAATTTAAGCATACATAGGGACATAGGGACATAAGTACGTAGGGATATAGAGACAGACAAAGCTACTTTGTTTTATACTATGTAGTGATAGTGATTTAGTGTAGGCCGGTCACATCGGTCGAAGAACCGACAACCGTTTGGGTAAACAAGTACTGGAGTGGAGACCACGTCTAAGTAAGCGCAGTGTAAGACGTCCTACGGCAAGATGGAGCGATGATCTGCGAAATGTAGTTGGGAAAGACTGAAAGAGCCGAGGACTCGCAGTGGCGCGTCTTGGGAGAGACCTTCACCCAACAGTGGACTGCTATAGGCTGATGATGATGATGATTAAGTTATATTTCCCTACTGATTAATGGTAACTAATAAGTTTTTCAACTCACGATTGACAATGAAATCAAATATTTTTATCCAACATTTGAATGTAAAAATCACTGTCTTTATTTCAGGCAATATTTACATTAGTGGATCTTAAATAACGTAAACAGATTTGCAGGTTTTTTAAATAATATTCCATGTATGTAAAAAAAATACTGGTGAAACGTGGGTATTCCCAGGAATTGATGAACCGCTCGGAGATGAAAGCTTGACCACAGTTTTTTGTTTACAAGAGATATGAAAAATCAAACTGAAACTAACCCCATTGAAGACAAAACAATCAATAACATGTCACGTATCAGACTCATGAAGCTGAAAAAGAGCCAAGTCCCATTCGTTGCCGCATTGCGATTCCATTTTTGGCAATACTCACCCCAACCCTTGCAATATCTAGACAAAATGCACTGCCTAATTGTTTAGAGCAGTGATAGAAATAAAACGAACTGCTTCTAATTTTAATATCAGAAGGCATCTTCTGTAAGCCTTCCAACTGTTTAACTTTAACCTAGCCATATTAGTTAAGCCAGATTAGCCTAGGTAGGTATTGATACCTAAATATATAATAAGTTATTAGCAACCCTCTCGCTTCTACCCTCTTTCTACCCTTTTTTTCCCCAGGGTAAATGCATTACTGCATACTGACCGACCCGGGGGTGCTGACTGATTATATGGGACACTAAAATCCCTGGGATGTTCCTCCTCGCCGCTTCGGACCCAGCCATGGAACCGCGGTTATGCATCCCCAGCTGGGTCGAGGCCGCCCGCAACACATCGCCAGGCCTACTTAGCGAATCCCCCCCTATCTCAGCTTAAGGCGTCCCGGAACGCCAGGGGCGCCTTTCAGCACGGGACCTCTCCACGTGGATGACGGATCTCCCGATCACGTCACCCACAGGTTCCCTCATGGCGGTTGATAGTAAGCGGACCTACCTACTGACGCATTCTATCCTTCTATTATTCTAATACAAACTGCAACTTGCGCTATGTTCAGAACGGCAAAAGCTCCCGTATCGAGTATCAGTATCACTACGTTATAGTACTTACCAGAGGGCTTGCCATCGCCGCACGCGCAGTTCGGACCGCATGTGCAGTTGGCCCCGCACGCTGCGGAGCCGCCGCCGCATGTATCTGCAACAAGTTGAGAATATAAACTCATGTCTCATGCTAGACTGTAAAGAAGTCAGCAAAGTGAAGTTGGTCACACTATAACATAACTCTGAAGAGTAAAAAAACTGACTTCAACAAATATGGTTTGCTCACATACCATTATCAGAACTGGATCAAAATCCTACTAATATTATACGAGTAAACGCAAACGATTGTATGTATAGGTACCTACTTAGATGTTTGTTCCTCTTTCACGCGAAAACTACTGAACGGATTTTGATAAAACTTTACAGTTATCAGAATAACACATAGGCTATATTTTATCCCAGTCTTCCTGCGGTAACGGGTGAAACCGTGGGACGCTGCTAGTATTATTATAAAAAAAGAATCATCAAAATCGATTCACCCAGTCGAAAGTTCTATGGAAACAAACATTAAAAAAATACAGTCGAATTGATAACCTCTGTATCTGTTGGTAAAACATCTACTTGAAATGTGACGATAGATGAACTACTTAAATTTTTTTATTAAACCAAAACGCGATAGACTGTTGCCTAATAGACCATTACACATAAAGGGCTTTTGTAGAAGTGGCGGTCAGTTGCCGCAAAAAATTAAGAATAAAAAGAACCACAAAAAAGCAGCAACCCAAACAACAATTTCTTAGGTATGAACCTTGATAGTATTTTGGAGGAAATCAGATCAAATTTTATTTATATTAGTTTCAATGTGGCATAGTCACGAGAAATTTCCTTTCGATCTTGAAAATACCCATAATAATGTCGTTGCCATATTCGTACTGTTAGCTGTTAACTAAAGACTTCAACGCATTGTTAATGTGGGTAAGGTACTCACCTTACCCACATTAACAATGCGTTGAAGTCTTTCTTACTACTAAACACGTGAATAAAAATTAGTTTTTTTACGTTATTGTTATTAATTATTATTTTAATTAATTAGGATATATTTTTTTTATATCTAAAGACGGAATAAATGCGTAACTTTTCTATACCTATCAAGTAAAAAGGCAAGCTTATAATTTATTATAAAATTGTGCTCTATTTTTATTTTACGTATTTTACTGCAGCTTCTCAAAAAATTCGGAAGTCTGTCACGAGACCATAATATCAATATAATGTGATTTTATGACGTCGATTATAAAATCAAATTAAATGACACAATATTTAATAAATCATTGAAGCCTATACGTGTTTGTATTTGTGACCTTCGCGGAAAACTGCGTAAACGGAAAACCACATTTTCGCCTCACTGCGTCATCGTCGAAAACTACCTACACCTTGCCGGCAAAACAAAAACATTTGACACGTGGGCAAAACGCGGCTGAATAAACATCATTGCTTTAAAAAAATAAAATCAAAAAATTCGAAAATCAAAAAATATAATACTATTTTATTTTACCTTTACAAGAGTCGCAAGGAGCCGGCATCGCAGGGCTGGCTGGAATGCTAGATTTTTCGGCGAGAGACTGCGCGCGCACGCCGAGTCTTGAGCACTAGCTCGGGTCAATAACTGTTTTGCTACGTGGGGGGATCGCGGCCGCTTCTTGCTGTCATAGTCCAGCGGCTGCAAACATTAATCGCTTCTGATAATTATGTGATACCTTTGAGAAAGTTGCCACCTCTATTGGAACTTCTATCCATATGATACAGACCGTCTCTACATTTTTCGAAACATGTTGTCATGGCAACTCTTAGAATATTTTGGCGAATAGCAATGCATTCTTCTTATCTGGGTAGGTACTGCAATTGGAACCAGCAACTCTTCGGTGGAGATGGGCTGCTGTTTACATTTAGCCAATCTTGATGGACGAGGTTAGAGTGCCTTGTTATTAGATAATGACATTTCTAAGTTTACTTTTTGTATCTACAGAAAATAAATTATTTTTGATTGTGAAGATCGACGAATATGCAATACGGTATATAAGAGGTTCTCTATAAAAGACTTTAGACTATAATATTATGGGTCCAGTGTTCAGTTCTATGTACATAAAAAGATTTATGTATACAATACGTATAGGCCTACAACCTTCAACATAGGAGGAATAAATAATTTTGTACGATCCCGGTTACGTAACTAACGAAGGTTTTATTGCTTTTATTTAACGCTAACCCTCATACACCCCAGTTAGTTTTTCAGTCATAATCATAATACATTTAAGTTAGAAATTAATTATATAATAATAAGTAGGTAATACTATATTTTTTGAGTAGCATAAATTATGTAGTTTTGTGAATGATGGATGATACAATACAACATCGGCAGATTTCATATGAAGTTTTATGGACATGAAATGTGGTTTATCGTTAAACTAGTGGGTGCCCAGCGGCGTTGCCCGCGCGGATTACCTTTATTCCCGTTCCCGTGGGAATTTCCGAAAATCCCTTCATAGTGGTTGCCTACGACATATTAACCTACCATATTTCAAATAGCGGGTGCCCAGCGGCGTTTTCCCGCTTGGATTTAGTTTATTCCCGTTCCCGTGGGAATTTCCAAAAATCCCTTTATACCAATTTCCTATGACATATCAGACACCTTCATACCATTTTTCAAGTTTCTAGGTGTTATCGTTTCGGAGCAGTACGTATTTCTCTTTTTAACCAGTTTTTATATTTTCCCGTGGGAATGAGATATTTTCCTGGAATAAAAAGTACCCTAGATGTTGACCCGGGTACTCAGTTATCTCCATACCAAATTTCATCAAAATCCGTTCAGTAGTTTTTGAGTGATGCGTGCACAACCAGACAGACAGACAGACAGACAGACAGACAGACAGACAGACAGACAGACAGACAGACAGACAGACAGACAGACAGACAAAAATTCCAAAAATTGGTGTTTCGGTATCTATATCGATAACTATATACACTACCGTTAAAATTTTCAAAAAATATTTAATGTACAGACACGGCCCCGTTAGAGTTTTATTATATGTATAGATAGATTACTTATATGATATAATGATATAATCTCACGCCTTTCATCCCCGAGGGGGTAGGCAGAGGTATTCCATTACTGGATGTACCCACATTTCACAAGATACATAGGACCCCTAAACGTGATAGGTGGTGAGCCCATCGCCGGACCGGGTCTATTTTACACATGTCTCAGAATTAGTTCTGAGACCTGCGGGTTTCCTCACGATGTTTTCCTTCACCGTAAAGCTAGTGATAAATATGTACGTAAGTTTTGAAAAACTCATTGGTACATGCCAGGATTCGAATCCAAGCCTCACTGATTTTCGGCCGGCTCTTTAACCGCCAGGGCTATCACTGCTATTTTTTTATTAAATTACTTATAAGTTGTATGAAACATATTATTATTACCTACGGATCAAAATAGTCGCTCTAACTCCCGGCCTAACAAGATAGTAGCTACGGGTTCCATGGCCACAATAAAATGATCAGCGGTCGTAAACAAAAACAAGCGAGCGGACCGGTTTTGATCCCCCACCCAACGCTGTGACAGCAGACAAACCAAGATTAATACAGTATAAGTACCAGTATCCTGCGGTCCAAAACGTACGTAACGTACGTAGTCTGGGGTAGCATAGATTCAAAAGGCGGGGAGAAGAAAAGCAAGTAAAATAATGTACAATACCTCAAAAAATATAGGAAAATCCATAGATTACATAATTAAATTTAATGCGTATTTTCTTGGTATAAAACTCATTTGTAATAAAGTAATCAAGAATTGTGTGCATCTGGATTGAGGGCCCACTTTTTAAATTATTGCGAAACGAAATGATACTTACAGGGCATTTACTTAAAATTTTGTAAAACCTAAAGCAAAGATTCTTAAATTTCTTAAACGTGAATCAAAAGAGTTATGGTCAAATAGCTTGGGCCCTCAATCCTGACGCCTGCATAAAACGGCATAGTCGAATCTCAGAAAGTACTATCCCTGGGATAATAATTTTTATTTGAGTATTTAGTTAGGAATTTCTTAAATACATTAAGAAATTGTCAAGTCTTAAGAATGCGACAATACAGATTTATGGCGGTTTAGCTTGGGCCCTCAATTCATCAATTTTGATATTGTAGAATCAGCAAAAAATATGAGTTTTTCTAAGGAAAGATATTAATACGACTTTAATATATTTGAGTTCCATATCTCGGAAAATTTGTTAAAAAGAAATAACGACACAAAAGTTAATTGTTAAAAAGTTATTGAAATTCGTATTTTTTCAAAACGTCTGAACTGAGGGCCCAAGGTTTTTGTCAGTATTGACTAGGCTAAGCCTTCTACACTACCGCACCTTAGGCTAAGTATTTTAACAAATTCTTAACTAAAAGGCTACAAAGCGTCCATTCTTCTAAATGCCGTACTTTAGGAGAAAATTGATTTTCGATGTTTTATATGAGAAAATTCAGTAGGGTGACCATAATGTTTATCGTAAGTATAAACAAGTATTCGTTGTGATCATGTAAGAAGTTTTTTTTTAAAGCTCAGATACAATATATATAATTATATAACGCGTAACAGAAAAAGCGCAATTCCTCATACACCCCGGTTAGTAAATTAATATAAAAAAAGATGCAATCGAACTTTAGTTGTGTCCAATTTTCTTAAATATCGTTCTATAATAGTACGATTTCAATAGATAGCATTAAATTCAGCTATGCTAATTCATTTTTCGGAAAAATTTAACACATATTAAGAATAGATGAAATCGAATATGTAGTCGATACTGAACAAACTAATTTCAGGAATTGCACTTATTCTGTTACATATTGTATATAATATATAAAGCTCGATATAATTATATACGATTAGCTGTGCTGTGCCTTCACCTACGTATGCGTGGAAAAATAAAATAAGAAAGTGCCAATAATCAATGAAATTATGTATTGGACGTATTAAAATTATAACCCTGTATATTAACAACTAGCAGTGCCTTGTGGTTTCATCCGCGTAGTTCCCGTTCCCGTGAAAATACGGGAATAAAATATAGCTTATGTACTCAAGGATTTTCTAGCTTTCCATTGGTGAAAGAATTTTTAAAATCAGTACAGTAGTTTTTGAGTTTTGTCGTAACAAAAATACAAACATATAAAATTACAAATCTTTCTTCTTTATAATATAAGTTTTATGTTTCGACCTTTTTTATATTGTTATTTGTATAGTATAATAGTATTAAGACTATAAGGTATGTATAAGTATAAGTAAAAAAAAAAGTCCTATGTATTTTGAGAGAAATTGGACGCGACGTATGCGCCATCCTATTCTTCCGTATTTGTACTACGCTCAGACCATGTATGGTCGTTGAGTTAATGATTTAAACTAAGAGATAGAGCTGCTACGATGAAATACCGCTAATTATCCTGAGATTAAAATATGACAGAGACTAAGAATTATAGAGTTCTGCGGACAGAGAGGCCGAAAGTGGTTAGATACTCTCTGGTTGAAGGCGGTTGACTTTGTCAATTGTATTTTGGTCAAGAATAATAAATTGAAATCGAAATATTTGTTGGTCTCATTCTGAACATCTTAACAGTATGTAATAGTAGAGAAGAAAACCTTAAAAAAAAAACAGCCAAACAAAAAACAGTTTGTAAACAGTGCCAATGTTCTGTTTTTTTAAATTTATTGCTCCTATGGAAAGAAGGTAAGGAATGTAGTCCATACAGCCAAGTCTTATTTGGTTGGAAAAAAAATGATTTTTAACATTCAAATTCAGAATATTGAGAGAAACAGGAGAAGACTATTTTTTTGTTTTTTACCCTTTCTAGTTTGTTGTGAAAAATAAATCACTAATACAGAAAAGGTACGAAAAAGGTACGGTCTATACTGAGGTACGGTGGTGTGACAAATAGTACGGAAAACCGTACTTTTTGGTACGTTCTGGCAACGCTGTTTGACACTTAGCAATTCTGCTTTTGTGAGCCATTTTACGAAACTCCATAGAAAACTGTCAAAAAGATGAATGAATTGCTGAATGATGAAAATGAATCATATCCTAATATGAATTGTCATTATGTGTCCATTTTAAGATTTCGAATATGAATCCTAGGATCCTAGGGATTCATCCGAAACGGCCTTTTTTAGACCCCCTTAATTGATCTCCCAGATGTCAATATACTACAGGGATGTGTTTTATGTCATCGCATAGGGCATGTTGTTTACTAGAAAATCCTGAAAAACATAAAAAACTAGATGAACGTCCCGTTATTTTCCTTTTACTGAAAAATTTCAATTTTGTTTATCATAATTTTTCAGACAGTTGGCAACATTTTGGAAAGTTGGGTTGGGAGAGATGAGGAAGACACAGTATTTTTGTGCATGGTCTCTGAAGCAGAGCCATTTTACTAAGATTAATAATAATAGGAAAGTAATAAGGCTATTAGGACTAGAATCCAAGGGCCGCTAAACAATAAAAAAAAAACATACAAGTATGGAGCGATTGTGGGTCTTTTTTTTTTAACAAACTTTTTTCAACAGTAAAATAATAGCACTTTTACTGATGACTTCATTAAGACTTCTTGAGGCAATCCAAAAATGTTTATCCCTGGCATTTTATCGAATTTCCCATTCACTGTAAACTGTCACGGACCCTTGCTACCACAGAGCTAGATTAATGATCTGTGCTTGCCACATAGGTATAATATACTATCACTAATATGAGTCAAAACCCGAAATACACAGCAAAATGAAAATTAAACAAAAAACATGACGGGCACGCGCGTACGTCAGGCGTCAAAAATACGAATACTATGATAACCATTTAAATAACACCTTTTATTAATTTTGGATCACACAAAACGTAATCGCTTCCGACAACAACTTATGAAATATCTTCTAAGAGGGTACATGCTGATTTGTCTCAAAAAAGTAACAAAATCATATACACCCTACTGAATTTTCTCATATAAAACATCGAAAATCAATTTTCTCCTAAAGTACGGCATTTAGAAGAATGGACGCTTTGTAGCCTTTTAGTTAAGAATTTGTTAAAATACTTAGCCTAAGGTGCGGTAGTGTAGAAGGCTTAGCCTAGTCAATACTGACAAAAACCTTGGGCCCTCAGTTCAGACGTTTTGAAAAAATACGAATTTCATTTACTTTTTAACAATTAACTTTTGTGTCGTTATTTCTTTTTAACAAATTTTCCGAGATATGGAACTCAAATATATTAAAGTCGTATTAATATCTTTCCTTAGAAAAACTCATATTTTTTGATGATTCTACAATATCAAAATTGATGAATTGAGGGCCCAAGCTAAACCGCCATAAATCTGTATTGTCGCATTCTTAAGACTTGACAATTTCTTAATGTATTTAAGAAATTCCTAACTAAATACTCAAATAAAAATTATTATCCCAGGGATAGTACTTTCTGAGATTCGACTATGCCGTTTTATGCAGGCGTCAGGATTGAGGGCCCAAGCTATTTGACCATAACTCTTTTGATTCACGTTTAAGAAATTTAAGAATCTTTGCTTTAGGTTTTACAAAATTTTAAGTAAATGCCCTGTAAGTATCATTTCGTTTCGCAATAATTTAAAAAGTGGGCCCTCAATCCAGATGCACACTTAAGAATTCCATAGATGCTGTTCGTTACCGCCATATTGGAGTGAAGTTGCGGGTGCAATTTCAAGTTTAAGTTATTGGTTTGTAATAGAAAACAAAGTCATTTCACCAAAAACTACTTGAAAACTGTTTTAAGTTTATTGAGCAAATTTTTAGTATCGTGTACAAGGCCATTTCATTCTGGAATAACGCTTTAATTAGTAATTTAAATGAACCCACCCAGATACCAAATTTTTTCTTGATTCTATGGCTGAACCCAAGTCAAAACTGTTTGCTGCAAGATATTTTTTCTGCGAATCAAATTGCATAAGCGCAGTAATTTTAAAAGAATAATGTTCAGTTACCTATATATGTTTAAATGTGTCCGTAGCATTATGGGGATCATGGAGCAAGCTCTCCCAATCCCTTTTCATATCTACGTTAGTATACCATAAAGACTGCGGGCCAAATCGTGCAAATACTTGGAATACTTGACTGGTGTTGCAATAGACTGGTACTGCTATCTTAGGCCACGGTACCTACTTTTACTTATAATGAAAGTCTCAATTTCAGTACGTAATTCACATTATTCTCCAGTTTCACACAATATGATTGGTTTGTTATCGGTCGTGACTTCATCATAATATTTTGACGGGCCTGTTGGCTTAGATGGTAGTGACCCTGCCTTCTGAGTCGGAGGTCGCGGGTTCGATCCCCGCTCGGGGCCAACATTTGTGTGCATGAACATGTCTGTTGGCTTCGTGTCTGGGTGTTTAATATTTATTTAAGTATGTCTATCAGTTGTTTAGTACCCATAGTACAGGCTCTGCCTAGTTTGGGACTGAATGACCGTGTGTAAGTTGTGTCCCACAATTTAAAAAAAAAAAAAAAAAAAAAAAAATTTGCTCACACTGCGGGGGACTCGAAACTTAGCCCCATTTATTTTGATTCTTACGGTGTGCATAATTAAAGAAAAGCCATCAAATTTTCAGGTTTTTTTTTCCTATATTATTAATGCTATAAAATTTTGCTATAAAAGGATCTTATGTAAACTGGTCATCCTCGCCCATGGACACCTACAACACCAGCAGCCGCCAACCGATTGAGCTGATATTTTGTATATACATGCGTGGTTAGCTGTGTGACATCTTTTTAAATCCATCATGACGGAACACCCAAGATGGCGGACACTAGATATTTTTAATGCGGGCCTACAATATGGATATAAAAATGAAATGGATTGCTGAGGTTAACTCGAAAAATAAAGTGATGTCACTCTAAATCTGAAAGCTTATTGAAAAAATACTTTAAATTTTATGGGTGGACGATGTCGGATATCCAAAAATTGTCTTAGTGTCAAGTGTCAACCCACACGTGCCACAACCACACCACATCACATCGGCAAAGTGTAATCAAGTACCTAGCGGTTAAATGTGAATGGTGTTGCAGCAGATTTTTGCAGTTGCGTTGTGGTACCGACAAAATGACGTTGTGTCTGCGATGTGGCCTGCCGCTCGCTGGTGGTTCCGTTGTGGCTGCGATGTAGTCGGTATCACTGACGCAGTCGGTAATGACAATGCAAAATGTGGTACGTAATTGATTTTCATTTTTTCTTCAATAGGTTTATATAAAATGATAAACTGACTGACTGATTGGTGATGTATCAACGCAAAGCTTAAACGGCTGGGTCTAGAGACTTGAAATTTTGCACATAGATAGCTTATACAGTGCAGGCATCCACTAAGAAAGGATTTTGCAAAATTCAACCTCTAAGGGGGTGAAATAAACGTGCGCGAGCGAAGCCGCTCTGGTAAAAGCTAGTACAAAATATGCACACGCCCACGTGGTGTGGTTGTGGTATGGTAGGTACGTGTGGGTCGACACTTAGATCTGGCTTGCATGGAGTCGCAGGTGCTATAACAATAATTATTATTATTTAATTTAGACATAGTCCATATGGTTAGTAACAATAACTTACGTGCTAGTGTTAGTATTTAAAAATGTGATTATAAATTAGTAATTAAAATCGGTGTGGAGCTGCATCCAACTGCGCAGCAGTGGCGAGTCCTACCGATCCGCAAACACACGCAGGACACTGTCGGTGCTGCCTCGATGGCGGCCAAGCGCGGAGGTGCACCGTTTCCTCATAATAGCGTTGAAGCCATCGGTCTGTGCCTCCGCAAACATGCCCGATACCGACCTATGAGAAATTCGTTAACACGCCTTTTGAAAAGCCGCCTGTCATGGCACAAAGGAAAATCTCGGGAGTGTTAAACCCGCGTTTTAACGGTACGATTATGCTCGGACCGGGTCTCTACTCAGACGCTACTACTGGGACTCCGGCAACTAATTTGTGGGTCGGAAGGTGTTCTATTGACACATCCGAGCGCAGTATGTCCAAGTGCACTCGTATCGGATAGCGCTATTTTACAGAAATTAACTGCGCATTGCGCATATCTATGTTTTTGATATCAATGGTGCAGCAGGTCGTTGACCCGCACTTTACGATGAAATCAAATGATTCAGTTTATAGCTGTAATAAAACGTTATAAAACGTTATATTTGGGAAGTGCCTTCAATTCCCTGTGAATGTACTTAATTCTGGTGGTTTTTTGTAAATATACAGGATGGAGTGAAAATGCCATGGCTTAAGGGGAAAGCACGTTAAATATTGATGTCAGAAAATGTTATCTACTAAAATATAAATCATGAGATCAATATTTTTTTATCTTTAAAGCAAATTGAAACTTATGAATTATATCTTCAATCAATAATCAAAAAATATCAAAGCATTTATGATATAATATTGCCATACTACATTTTCTTCCACCCTGTATACAAGAAACATGTACTTTCAGTTATTTTTGGTGGTACACGGCTCCAACTTGATGGTCCGAAAGGCTCTCGGGGCATGAGACTCGGAGGTGTCATTGTTATTATTTAAAACTATAGCTGTCTTATTACAAATCATTACACAACGGTATTTGAGTGAGTGGGGTAACCGGAGGCCCCAATCCCCCTCCCCCTCCCCTTCCTTCCCCCTACTCCCACCTCAAGGGTCGGCAACGCAGTTGTGACTCTTGAGTTGCAGGTGTCCATGGGCGACGGACGTCACTTACCATCAGGTGACCGTCTGCTCGTTTGTCCCCTTTTTTTTCCATAAAAAAAATTCAAGGTAGGTACGTTTACCTACCTATCAAAATTATAGGCGATGCTGTTTTGATAGGATAAAGAGTTAACTTTGAACTCCGATTTGTAATATTTTGTAATAACCTCGTACATAAATTTTAATGTCTATGGTAAGTATTGTTAAATAGGTACGTCTTAAAGTATTTCATTCATAATAGCATCATGATAGGTTCTCCCTATACTATAACCATAAGTAAATAATACAATTCATAAGTACCCATATAAGTTACTGTAAGTTTCGTCTGTTCCTATTCAAGTATCCCCGTACCAGTGAAAGTTAGAAACTGTGCGGCTAGTGCTCATAGATCTAACTTAACTTGGACACTAATTAGATACAGCTACTAATTTGTTTTAGCTGTCCGCTAAATTGTTTGAGTTAGTGAAAGAAAACGTGCAAAAGAAAATGTTATGGCATGTAGCAGAAACATTAGTAGTAAAAGCCTAGGATTATTTAGAAATAAGACACAATAATAAATTACTATTTTGATTAACGCTAACAGGACGGCGTTTTAAGATAGACTAATGTAGGTGTTAATAGAACACGGAAAAACTTACCTATCTACTAGGTACCTACAAATGTAAAATGCAATGCAAAGTTAATAGTACATTATGATATAAGTGCGGTAGGTTGAAAATTACAGCCGAGGCGATATTGCTAGCCCGAGCCGTAGGCGAGGGCTACAAGTAAGCAGAGGCTGTAATTATCAAAGCGCACGTATGTCATACGACGTTTTATAACACATTTGCGAGGAAATAAAATAAAACTCCGACTATGGTAAACGAATAAAAAAAATACAGCGTTAAGAAAAAGCGCGCGGCGCGCATCATCATTTTTTTTTTAGGGAAAGGCACAAAAAACAGCCAGTATTCCTAATAAAGTAAATTAATATTTTTGTGTTTTTGTTACAGATTAATTGGTTGTAATTTACTGTCAAAATTAATTAAATTAAATAATTATGTACATAAAAATTTCTTTATTATATTTTATCTCCCAAAGTTAATTTTATTCATAAAATGTTGACAACTTTTTTGACCTAAAAACTCTTTGCTGAGATTTTAAAAAGTACCATTCGTTTTAAGACGGAGCATCTTGACAAACCGTGCGTTTTACTTTACACTTACCGCACTTGGGCGTAATAAGATAGGTAACGATATTGAAATTGGTGAAATAAGACACCTTTTACGAGCAAATGTGTTATAAAAACTCTTACACTACACTCTTTCAGATGCAGTCGGGTAAGAATGCAACCCATGGCAATTCTGAGATAAAGATCACTCTAACAAAACTCTAAATAGAAGAAAGAAATTATTATAATGTACAAGTACAATCATCAAAATTCTACTCTAAATTATTTTTGTGACGTCATCCACCCAGTAAAACTTTGCAAAATGCAATTTTTTTTAAACTTGAATTTACTAGAATTTAGCACCTGTTTCTAGAATATTTTCGCAATCACAGAACTAACACATAGGATTTTATTATTGCCAAAGATACTTAATTTGTTCTCCACCCTTTTGCTAGCTTTTCCAAACCTACGGTAAATGCTGAGTTAGCTTGTAATTGGTAAGCATATTGTATCTGTTACCACCTAACGCCTTCATATATGACCATTTCACGATACCGCATAGAATAATCTAATAAGTGTAATGAATGTTTTGATGTTCTTAACTAATAAATAATCTTTTCATCTCTCCGGGCGGAAAGATGAAATAGCTCAACTTTCGGCCCGGTGCGCTAAACAAAGTTGCCGCTTTCCGCCTCCGTCGAGCTGAAAAAAAGTAAAGCTTCGTCTCGGTCGACAATTACATGTGATCTGAGACATTTCTTATTTTACTTAACTTTGCATTATTTATCCATGCAGTTTTTGAAATGCTCAAACCCAAATCTATATATAATATCTTTGCTCAAACCATCAAAACGGTAAATAGTTTGTTAAGATCTTAAGAGAGCTTGGGCAAAATTGTATCTTGGATGAGCAAAGTACATGGAAGGCCCTTGATCATTTATGTATTCTCGAAGAATACTTGCTATACGCCTGGGCTTGCCTTCCATCGCGTCGGTTTTTGCTTCGTCAATTAGTCCCGCCTGCGCAGGTGAACGATCTGAAATTAACTCTGGACGAAGTTTTTTGTTATTGCGATCGTGACGTAAGGTAGTGATAGAGTATAAGTACAAGCTTGAGGCCTTATTGTCTATTTAATAATAATAATACTAGGTTTCGGGACACAATTCATAGGTACAACACGGTTGTTTAGTCCCAAACTAGGCAGGCCTGTACTATGGATAAACAACTGATAGACATACTTAAATAAATATTAAACTGAGCCAACAGACCCGTCTGTCTATTTATATTTTGTTATAATAATATAATATATAATAATATAATCTCACGCCTTTCATCCCCGAGGGGGTAGGCAGAGGTATTCCATTACTGGATATATCCACATTTCACCTTGGACCCCTAAACGTGATAGGTGGAGAGCCCATCGCCGGCCCGGGTCTATTTACACATGTCTCAGAATTAATTCTGAGACCTGCGGGTTTCCTCACGATGTTTTTCCTTATATTTTGTTATAGCAATCTTCTTAAATTGATTTACGTTTGTTACATGATCAGTGTTGCTTTACTTATTGGCGGTAATCGACACTAATATGAGGTCGGCTGACACTTGAGAAGAAACAGAAAAGTTTTAGCTTCCGAAACTACTATACTTAGAGCGATTTGAAAAATTCTTTCACTAATGCAAAGCCTTATTTTCTTGGAGTACATGGGGTTTAATTTTCCACTTGAACCGCGAGAACGACGCAGGTGATATCGCGCGCGGAACAACTAGTGACAATTTGACAAATATACGGAAGAAGCAATGTACGACAAAATGAAGTCGATTACGATTAAGTTTGTAAATAGACAATTGGCCAACTGGAGTGGTCGAGTAGGAAAACACACACCCAATATATTTCTCAAGCAAGAGAACAATACAAAAAGAGCGGTTTAACTACATTACTACGTCTGTCAGTCTAGGCAGAGACCAGTTTAAATAGTCTCTGGTCTAGGTGTTCTGATGTGAATACTCTATTGAAAAAACTATAATCAAGAACGAGGCCTTAGGTACTATCAGTAAAAGTTCTGCCTGATACACCTAAGTGTCATTTTTACAAGCAGCTCTTTTAGCATCAGCATCTTTTCCCACCCCGTGGCCACAAAGCTATCTCTTATAGTAACAATGACAATTACAAAAAACGGTTTCTTTCATGTTTATGACCCCTTCGGGTCGGGGAATGGAAAAAGAAACGGTGTTACTGGGTTCTGATTGTTTAACTCTATTTAGGGTCGGCTGATAAAAACATGATCTTTCAAGCGACAATTCTTCCAAATGTATCAGGCTTAGTGTTTGTCGATAGTACTTAAGCCACATCGCAATTAGAGTACCTAGTACTTGTTTGTATAGGTAGGTATGCCTGACCGCAGGTAGCGGAGCGTGACGTGCAAAGAAATTGACTGTTTCATTTTTATACCTACGTACTTGCATAAAATGCCTTTAGATACTGATAAATCCGCACTAATACATAAAGAGGAAAGATTTGATATTTTTATTGTTTGTTTGTTGCTCCGAAACTGCTGGACCGATTTTAAAAATTCTTTCGCCAATGGAAAGCTTACTTTTTTGGGAGTAAGTATAATCTCACGCCTTTTTTTATCCCCGAGGGGGTAGGCAGAGGTATTCCATTACTGGAAATACCCACATTTCACGAGATATATTGGACCCCTAAACGTGATAGGTGGTGAGCCTATCGCCGGACCGGGTATATTTACACATGTCTCAGAATTAATTCTGAGACCTGCGGGTTTCCTCACGATGTTTTCCTTCACCGTCGAGCTAGTGATAAATATGTACGTAAGTTTTTGAAAACTCATTGGTACATGCCAGGATTCGAACCCGAGCCTCACTGATTTTAGGCAGGCTCTTTAAGCGTTTTTTGGGAGTAACATGGACTATATTTATTCAACGGGAACGGAACTTACGTTGGATAAATGACGAGGAACAGTAGGCTTAACAACGATGTTCTGGAACTTAGTTAATACATATATACTTAGGTACACCATACATATTATGTTCACGCCTTTTTCCATAATCGTTAATATAAGAATTATAAAAACGCCGTGAGGAAATCCGCAGGTCCCAGAATTAATTCTGAGACATGTGTAAAAGACCCCGTCCGGCGATGGGCTCACCACCTATCACGTTTAGGGGCCCAAAGAATATCTCGTGAAAAGTGGTTATATCCAGAAATGGAATACCTCTGCCTACAACCTCGGGGATAAAAGGCGTGAGATTATTATTATTAAAAACGAACCAAAACAATAATTGTCCCTAAGGAGGTTGGTCCTGTACCGAACTGTAGGTACCTAACTGACTCGACGCTATTTTAGGCTATTAATTAAAATTGTTTTCGTAAACCGTATTTATTAGTAAGACATGAGATTAAAAAGAGCTGCCCTTGAGTTTCTTGCTGGCTCTTCTCGGGGTACTGCATTTGGAACCAGCAACTCGTCGGTGGAGATGGGCTGCTGTTTACATTTAGCCAATCTTCATGGACGAGTTTAGTGTGTTATTAAACTATTGACTGTTCTAAGTGTAATTCTTATTACCTACAGAATAAATACATTTTTATTTCATTTCATTTACCCACTTTTTAAAACGACTTCAAAAAAGGAGGTTTTTCAATTCGACCGTTTATGTGTGTTCGCGGATAACTTCGTCGTCTATGAACCGATTTTGATGATTCTTTTTTTGTTGGAAAGGTGAATTCCCAACTATGGTACCATGATAAGGACACCATCAGGATCTGATTATTGCATCTCAGAGGAATCGAGGGGACCCTTTGAAAATCGTAGTGGCGACTAGTGCTTTTTACTTTTTTTTGTTTCATGTTTAAAGTTGTTTTTTTTTAAGGATCCCTAAACGTGTAGATACCCATATTAGTTCCACCGGGGTAATAGTAGTAATAGTACGACACATGCCTTTGAAAACAATTATCTAAGCCTACTATAAGTTTTGCGTAGGTAATAAAATAAATGCAATGAAAACAAAACATTTTATTTTATAGCATGCTTAGTGCTGTCAATTAAATAAGTTGATCACAAGTAACAATTATTTCAGTGCGGTGCAAACCAATAAATTACTATAATTAATCTTATTATTAATAAATATTATGCAATCTAAAAACAGAAGTATCTTCATAAATAATTTCAGTTAGTTTTCAAATGTTCTTTAGTTGATTTTGATTTAAGCATCATTCTTCGTAGCACGGAGTAGCAAATCCAAAAAATTAGGTAAAGATTGTTATCAGTAGAAATCATGAAATAGGTGGCTAGAATAGCTGTCAGTATACCAATGGCATTGAAGAATATACCGACGGCTAGCTTTCCGTTTATATTCCTGCAAGGACATTCTGGAGGGCAGGTTTCTTCTGTTTCTTTGTGTGGAGGTTCATATTTAGGCAATGTCTCTGTAATCATAGGTTTTATAATGTTATTAAGGTTTGAAAATAGTATAAGTTAATAACGCCTGGGATAAATCTAAGTATTGAAATTTGGAATGTGTTATTGCTATTTCTAATAGTTAGGCGGAAAGTTATAATTTGGAGAGGTGATTGTAATAATTATCATCTTATCTTCACATTAGATTTTACTGTAATGATGAGTTTATTTGACTGGGTTAGTGTTAACTGTAAACTGGAGATATGAATAATCTGTAAAATGAGTTTTGGTTCTGCACAATCTCGCTCAAAGATTATTACAATAATATTAATTTTAATCGAAGCGAAATGAGAACGAATTTTAATTTAAAATAATAAATAAAAACATTACCGTGACCAAGACCGTGAGATTAAAATTCGAATTAAGAAAGCAATCAAAGATAGTATTTTAGAGTAGGTATCCTGCGTCACTTTATTAGGTAAGGTACACATACAGTTTTGGTTTCTTACCTCGAACTGTTTGACACATTGTAGACCAATCTATCGCTGCTACCAAAATGATAATGGTAGCTGTAAAATTAATAATTACTTAAATATCGGCGACGAAGGTTGCGGTCAAAACCCAGGAAACTCGACAAGCGGCTTTTCCGTTTCCGCTAACATCAGCCGATTCAGGCGTGCGGAACAGTTTTCAGTTCCGGGAATGCGAACAACTGTGGCAATTCCTCTGTCATTGGAAGTAGGTACCTAATGTTCTCTGGTGGTTTCTGAGAGCAACCATTAAAAAACTTTAGGTTAGTTTAGACTGTTTGATTAGTGATCATATTAATCCTTATATCACTACATAGTATAAAACAAAGTCGCTTTCTCTGTCCCTATATCCCTATGTCCCTTTGTATGCTTAAATCTTTGATGCGGTTTTTTTTAATAGATAGAGCGATTCAAGAGGAAGGTTTAAGTATTAGCATTGCACCCGTGCGAAGCCGGGGCGGGTAGCTAGTGTATTATAAACGCAAAAGTTTGTAAGGATATTTGATACGAGTACATTTTCAGGAAAAAACTACAGAATTCGTTGAAACTTTACAGTAATATAGTTTATACATCAAAATAACATCTACGCGTAAGACGTTTAAAGAAAAAGTTACTCTCTCCTAAGAATGATTTTCTTCCAACCTCTTTGATATAAGCTATCGAACTAAGTTATACATTTATTAGATCACTTTAGTTTCACGGCTAAACCGTTTGGATTTATGCTGTTGTTTGCCAGCACGATAGTTTACATCTTGAAGTACCTAGGTACATAGGCCAGGTATCTCATCCCGGAAAAAATCATACATAGTTCCTATAGGAAACGACAACATAAAGTTAATGCGGGTCAGGCGCGGATCCCTCAAAAACGGTTGTGGTCACAGCCACCCGAAAATCTGTAAGTGCGAATCGGAGTATGAAGTCGCTCATGATCGATATAGTGCATTCATAGATGTTTACAAAACATAATGACGCAATGTCCAAGATTTTGTACGGTATTTTATTTCCAATTGCGCTAAGCCATGGGATGAACATTAGTAGATAAACTAATAAAGCTGTAAAATGTTACTTTGTTCGCTCACGAAAATTTAAAAAGTAAACGTGAAAGTGTGACGTCACGAGTCTGTTAGGTTTGTGGGAATGCCCATCGGGCCCCCACCTGGATCCACGCTTGACGCGGGTAGAGTCGCGCCCTACAGTTGATAAGTACTAGTACAAGTCGATCATGGATCAGATGCAAAAAAGAATAGAGTCTCTACTTTACGAGTTGGTACTCGTAAAGTAGAGACTCTATTAAAAATATATATGTTACCGGCAATTTGTATAATCCGGTATTATATATAATCCCTAGGGAATATATATAATCCCTAAAATATGCAGGTAATGTATGAAATATTATTTCTTTAATACTCTACCTAGGTATTATATATAATACCCAATGCGCAGCCGGTAATGTATCGAATGAGTTCATGTTTTCAATGTTTTAATATTTCCTTGCACAGGACCTAGTGAGATAAGAATAAATAAATATTTTTGAGTACTCAATTTTGAGTAGGCAATAAACCTTCTTATTTTTTTACTTAATTATTTAATTAATTAATTACCCACTTCTTATTTATGACATTATTTATAACAATTTAAAGAGCAGTGCTAGCCTTACGGTTGAAGAGCCTGCTTTACATGATGATAATCAGTGAGGCTCGGGTTCATATCCTGGCATGCAATGATAATTATTCAAAACTAACGTACATATTCATCACTAGCTTAACGGTGAAGGAATTCGTGAGGAAACCCGCAGATCTCTGAATTAATTCTGAGGCATGTGTAACAGACCCCCAGGCGTATTCACGGAGATTCGATATTCGACTCTGTCGAAAGGTTTTGGGATGAGCTATTCACAGATGTCATATTTGACTTAAGGATTCGACACATTTTTCGCTTCCGAGTCGAATATTGAATCTCCGTTAATACGCCCGCCGGTCACGTTTAGGGTTCAAATATTCTCGTAAAAAGTGGGTTTTTCCAGAGACGGAATACATCTGCCTACCCCCTCGGAGATAAAAGGCGTGAGATTATTTATTTCGCTCCGCTCCGCAGCCCTCGCCTCCGCAGATGACGTCGCGTGCGAGCGCGGTCACGGCCCCGCCGCGTGCTTACGCAGCCGCCGCTGCCGCGCCTGCCCCCGTCGCTGTCGCCGCACCTTCCCCGCTAATGCAGCGGCCCTCCCAGGAAGGGAAGAAGAGCCGGAGCAAATCTGCTGGCAAGCAAGTGCCCCCACCGGTTGACAGGAAAAACCAGTGTGATGAGGAGGGCTTCCAAAGAGTAGAGAGGAAGAAGAAGAAGCCCTCTAGCCGCAACACCCATGGCACTGCTCCGACCGGACCGAACCATCTGCTGCGTCCTGCTGTACCGTCGACGCAGCTGTATGTGTCCCGTTTGCACTGGTCTACGAAGGTCCAAGACGTCGTAGACTACATAATGAAGAAGTCCACATTTTCATTGAGGGTTGAACGGTTGGAGTCTCGCCGCAAAACGAATTTTAATTCTTTTGTGGTTAGAGTACCAACCCATCACCTGGAAACCTTCATGAAGGAGGACTTCTGGCCGCAGGGAGTTGTATTTCGGAAATTCCGGGGTCAACTACCTGCCGATAGCGCTCGCACGTTGCCGACATTACGTGTAAAATAGTTTAGTTAGATATTGTATATGTATGTTAGTTATAAGGTATATATAATATGGGCCTCTGTTTACGTTATTTAAGATCTATTAATGTAAATATTGCCTGAAATAAAGATGTATTATTATTATTATTATAATTTTATTTTTGAACAACTTTCACTATGCCCCCGACTTGACCAGAGCAACTTTATTTTTTACTTTACCATACAAATCAGCTGAGCGCTGGGAACAAAATGTACTGAGATGAGAAAGATAAAGTTGCTCTTATCAAGTTGGTCCTATAGTGAATGTTGTTCCGAATAATGTTTCTAACAACCCACTTTCGGCTTGTAAACCTCTTTTTGTTACCCACTACAGTTACAAAGAGGTACTCTACTTTTTTGAGGATTATTTTAAAGAATAATTTATTGATTAAATAAAGGGTCATTAATTTACTCATCAAGACTTAATTATCCTGCAAAAAATGCCAACCCAATAATAAATATTAGTTTTGAGGAGCAGCATAATAGGTAAGTTAATAAAGTCGATTTTAAGCAAACCAATGAAAGATGTGCTTTCATTGGTCCGTCATTTCATATGTAGGTAGATTACTTACATAACATAACATTGATAAATAATACAGACCAAAATCTATTTATTTTATACATTGCCGGTGGCCTAGTAGGTATTCTATATAATCCCGGGGCATTCTATATATTACCTAGGTAGAGTATAAAATAAAAATAAAATAAAAAATAAAAATAAATAAATAATCTCACGCCTTTCATCCCCGAGGGGGTAGGCAGAGGTATTCCATTACTGGATATACCCACATTTCACGAGATACATTGGACCCCTAAACGTGATAGGTGGAGAGCCCATCGCCGGACCGGGTCTATTTACACATGCCTCAGAATTAATTCTGAGATCTGCGGGTTTCCTCACGATGTTTTCCTTCACCGTCGAGCTAGTGATAAATATGTACGTAAGTTTTTGAAAAACTCATTGGTACATGCCAGGATTCGAACCCGAGCCTCACTGATTTTCGACCGGCTCTTTAACCGTCCGGGCTATCACTGCTCTTAATTAGAGTATGTAATGGACATTAATATTAATAATATTTCATACATTGCCTGAACGCCCCAGGTATTACATATATTGCCTAGGGATTATATATAATACCTGCATTATACAGATTGCCGGTAACATATATAAGTAACGCAAACAAGTCGTGGAACACCGTAATAATTACTTTCAGAGTTTGGTACACTTATATCTATGCTGTGATGTGAGTCAGTTTAAATACACAGACTTAGTATGTTATTTCTCCTACTGTTTTATTAATTAGCCAGCAAAATAGTGAGTCACAATATCTTATAAGTATTAACTCTAACATTTTTTTAGAACATTTAAAATTGGATCCTTTTGAACATGTCATCATAAATACATACTACTTATAGTTCCTATGCTACTAATATTATAAACTCGAAAGTTTGTATGTGTGGATGTTTGTTCCTCTTTCACGCAAAAACTACTGAACGGATTTTGATGAAACTTTACAGTTATATAGCTTATACATCAGAGTAACACATAGGCATTTCATCACCGTAAACCCACGCGAACGGGAACTACGCGGGTGAAACCGCGGGGCGCTGCTAGTTGTACATAATTTCTCTATCTGTCGTAAGACTAAATTCGACCAACACAAAGTTCTATTAAGACTTATTCCACGTTTGACAATTTTTACCTAAACAAATAATAGTAATCAGGGAATAAACAATATTAGGAAGGTTATGACTAGACTGGTTATAAGTAGTGTTAAAGAAATTGGAAGCGACGTATGCGCCATCCTATTCTTCGGCATGTATTTGTACTACGCTCAGACCATGGATGGCGTTGGTCGTCGAGTTAATGCTTTAAACTAAGAGATGGTGCTGCTACGATGAAATACAGCTAATTATCCAAAGAGTAAAATATGACAGAGACTAGGAGTTATAGAGTTCTGTCAACAGAGAGGCCGGAAGGAGCTAGACTCTCTTTGGTTGAAGGCGGTTGTCATGGAATTGTGTTTTGTTCAAGAATATAAATTGATATCGAAATATTTGTATGTCTTATTCTGAACCATTCTAACAGTAGTTATGACGAGACTGGTTAAAATGAAGAGTTTGATTAATCTAGGTAGGTAGGTACCTACTTAATGACTCTTAACACTGACAACTGAAACAATGCTTACACAGCCTGAACACAAGAGTCTAAAAGCATGAAAAATATTAAACTGTTTATTTCGTAAAAAATAGCATGCATTTTACAAAAACTTTACTACTAATCTTAAATTAAAAAGATTTTTATTATTATATTATATTTAATTTTATTTTGTACGTTGTGTAAGAATTTTGAAACTTCATCCCTTATGAATATAAAAAAATATATTTGTTCGTCGTTTTTCTAACAATTGCTGAACACACTGCTAGTCCTTTCACAAAATTGTTAATGACCTTTTCCATAATAACATTGATATTCACACTACTGATATTTTATGTCTACTGATTTATCAACCATTGTAGGTATAACATTTATCCGATGACTTAACCGTCATAATTCGAACCTCACATTTTTATAATAACTTAGATAAATAATAGATGTTTTTCTGAAACCTCGCTCCAGTTAGCGACAGTTTTTGTGTTTGTCCGTTCGGTATAAAACGGACTTAGACGAGATTTAGACCATAGTTCAGTCGAGGACTGATTGCCGAGATCAGCTCAACACCATGCCGTCTCCCTGTGAACCGTGCAAAGGTAAGATCTCTTCTGGAACATTCCTTCGATGTAGCCGTTCAATCGGCAGAGACAAAGTTTTTTAGCAAGCTTATATCCAGTACCTAATGTATGTTTAGGAGCTCGATTCGGCACCATAAGGTTTTTGTTTTTACTAACCGAAACCCTAAAAAGAAAAAAAACGTGTCTTCAAATCCATGATTGGTATACAACACTTATGGAAACAAGTGCCTCTGTCCGCGTAGGTCATCTTCTCTAGAGATACACATGGTAATCTTTAGAACTAACTAACTTACCCAAAGATTTTGTAAAAAAAATCTTGGATAGAAACTTGTTCTTCAAACTTCTCGATATTAATTACTGGGCCAACGTTAACTAAGAGTTAAATTTGAATAAGATTTTATAAACTTTATTTGACTCTCATTTTTCCAATTAAATTAACTGTATTGATAATAGTCATAGCTTTATTGTCAGAACGAGATGAGAAACCAGGAAACACCTTGTAGAATAATCAGACTGACAATAAAAGGTCGGCCCGGCTATTCTCTATTCACATACAAACAAAGACTTGTGCCTAGTTGATATAGCTGGTATAATAAAATAATAAATAAATTATTAATATTTGCCGGGGAATATAATTAAAAGTACAATATAAAATGTTAAACTATAGATTAAATACCTCCTCCAAAGCATCAAATCGAGGCAGCGTGTAAATAAATAAATAAATAAAAAGTATAAAAAGTACCTACATAGCATTCCTGAAATCAGTATATTTTTATTGAGCTGTGATACCTACTACCTATAATTGTGCCCATGCTATTCGATCTTACGGCAAATCGATTTCAAGTAACCCGTAATTACCTACTCGACGACGAGAGACGTGTTTAGTGGTTGGAAAAATACACTGGTCAAAATCAAAAACTAGGAAAGTAATAATTAAAAGAAACACATTGGAAAGATTCTGTGTCGTATTAACAACATCGCAGAGTTCCATAGGCCTATCAGATCTGTAACAGAATAAGTGTTAGCTGAATCTCATAATTAAATTTGAAATTTTGAAGAATTTATGTACTGTTTACGCTAGGTATTTAACTTTATGTCGTGTTCCGCAGACTCGTGCAAAGACGGCTCCTGCAAGGACGACTGTTCCTGCAAGGATAAGGGCTGCAACGACTGCCCTTCCACAGGTAACTAGAAAAAATCTTATGCCAATCTAGCCAATCTTCATTAACGAGTTTCGATTTTCGATGACGTTTCTGAACTCCTCTCAGGAACTACTTTATTTATGTCATTTCTGCGCAGGCGCTATAACGTAATAAGCTTGAGGCTGGCTAATAATATTAAACCCACTCGAAAATTATGTCTAGTTCGCGGCGTTCAGAACTACGACACTCAAAGCTGAGCGGAGAGATGCCGTGTCAGCAACAGCCGGCGACCGCTAGAGCCACACTAGCGAAATTATTTTAATCGTAACTGCCAACGCGTTACTGCCTATTTATTTATTTTACTTTCCACTGATTTAAAATTTTCACCCAGTCAAATACGTAATAAGCTTCTCACATTAGGTCGCGACAAACAAGAGCAAACAATGATATTTCCATTATAAGAATGAAGTGCGCCACTTTAATCTAAAGAAGTAGCGCGGCTGTATATTGTATTAAGAAGGTATCCGCTGGTGTCGCGCTGCTCTCGACCTAATGTGAAGGAGCTCTTACGGTATAATCCCATCCCCACTGTTAAACTGATCCAAATTGAACTTAATAGATAGATAAATTGTGGGACTCAATTCATACACGGTTATTCAGTCCCAACTAGGCAGGACCTGTATTATGGGTACTGAACAACTGATAAACATACTTAAATAAATATTAAACGACCAGACACGAAGCCAAAAGACATGTTCATGTCGGGATCGAACCCGCGACCTCCAACTCAGAAGGCAGGGTCACTACCAATACCAATTAAGCCAACAGGAAGTCATAAGCGATTAAAATGACGCCACTTTTCAGGTGGTTGCTGCTAGCGGCATGGACCGTCCAGGGCGGCGCACGCGCCGGCCCTCGCTCTGCTCCAGGATCACCAGCAAGCTGGAGACCTGCTTCCCTGTCTCCTTCTCCGTAGTCTTCTTCATAACTATTGTCCTCTTCTACTGTCTAATATAAAAGGTTCCACCTAAGATTTATGTTTTTATTTTGCGCTTTATTTGTAAAGAACGGCCGGTTCCAATTGGAACCGAGACACAATTAAAAACCTATTGTGTCTGTGATTCTTCGTCTTAGAGGTTAACTGAGAGATGGTCTCAGCAAAGCCGAAAGTTACAAGCACAATAAATATATAATTATTATATTTACTACACTAAAAGATACTCGACAATGTTTTAAGGTTGTGTTATAATTATAAAGAGTACCTATGAAACAAACATCCATCAATTCTCACAAACTTTCGCGTTTATATATTATTAGAATTAGCTTAGCTTCTAAATAGTAGATTATACACCAAAGCGATAAACCAGTGTCTTATACCACGGGTTGCATTAGCAGGTTATGAACTGGGGATAAATAATATTGGACCCTGAGCGCAACGGGGACTCTTTAAGGGAGTTATGTAGAGTCCTGAGTGAAGTAGAGGGTCAAAGCAGCCCAAGACGTAGATATCTACAGGCTTTAAACCAGAGGTAAATATTATGCTACTTCTCACACTTGCGAGACAATAAAAGAGAAATGGAAGTCGAAAACAAAAATAATTAATACTTACATATAAAAATACTGTAGGCACACTGAAATCTTATTGTTTTTTTTACACTTAGCGAGAGAAAGAGCAAATATAGGCTTTGAGAGAGCAGTGAGAAGCGGGCTCTAACTATAGCGTTAGCTATAGTTTAAGAGCCCGCTTCTCATTCGTTAGGCTCCGGTTCTCCGAATCCTAGCTAGCGGGAACTTTGTCATAAATTAACACTGTTATATCATCACTACATACTTAGTATAAAACAAAGTCGCTTTCTCTGTCCCTATATCACTATGTCCCTTTGTATGCTTAAATCTTTAAAACTACGCAACGGATTTTGATGCGGTTTTTTTTAATAGATTAGATTAGAGATAGAGTGATTCAAGAGGAATGTTTTAGTGTTAGCATTGCACCCGTCCGAAGCCGGGGCGGGTCGGTAGTAAACTATATAAGGTACCTAAACGCAGTTATTACCGACCCCCCTGAGCAAGTTTTGAAATTGATGTTATGAATGAAGGGTAGTTAATGGTTGCAAACACACTGGATTTTTTGAATTTATATTTCAATAGCTTTACGAAGTAGGACGAATTACGCATGACAATTCACAAAGTTCAGATCTTCGGCTGGTTTATGCCCAAATACAAAAATATGGCTGGTTCATGTTTTTTGGCCAAAAATCGCCGAAACCTATAAATCCCTAAAGCGTCGGATTGAATCATAGATATTAAAATATAATGACATAGTGGAAAATCTGAAGCTAAAAATTATTACCTAAGGTCATACCTATAAGTCTAGTGTGGTTCGACCGAATGACAGCTCACGTTCATACTAACTGACATGAAGCTTGAGATCAAAGTTTTTGTATGAAAATATTCCCATTATACCCCTATAAGCACAATTATATTGTGTTTTTTTTATTACTTAATACACTCCGGAGTATCACTATCGCTGGACGTAATTTTTGTGTCAACGTAAAAATACGTACACTAGGTAGTGTACCTACTAAAATTCAGTTAACAGTTAAAAATATGTAACCGTCTTTAGTTTCATATTCTTTGCAACCAGAGAGATTTAAATACTAGGGCATAGAGGGGACAAAGCCCGAAAAATTTGAAGTCAAAACTTATTCCACAGTGGAATAACTTGAATAAGTCGTCCGAATAACAACTCTCGTTCGTATCTCGCCAAAATAAATAAATATGCCGAGATGCGCCTTGCTAGGTTGCAAATCACGCTACGGCAAAACGCCTGGAAGGGATTTTAGTTTATTTTCGTAAGTAGTTTTCATATTTACTCAGAAAAAAGAACAAAATTAATAATTTTCTTATATTCGTTCTAGAACATTCTGCTGATATTGTAAATTAACGCCCTCTGCTGTTAAGTAGCATAAACCACTACTTCACCACTAATTAGTGATGTGGTGCTGTTTATCGACTTTTGTTATCGATATTTATTTATTAGGTAGAAAATATAGGCATACTGTTTTTAAGAATACACACAGTTGGCTACTGCAAACTTTGAGAAAGTTTTGACCAAAAAATATGGATACTCGGCCTGAAATTGCCGCCAAAGCTGTGGCACTTCTGCAGGCCGGGCATAGCCAAAGAAATGTGAGTGCACAACTAAATTTAAGCCGTACTACTCTCCGAAGAGTTTATTAAAGGTACTTAGAGACTGGCGGCTTCGTTTGTTGTCAAGGAAGACCGCGATCTCGCGTGACAACGTTTTTAGCTGGGGACCGTCAAAACTTTAAACACTAGGTGGCCCGATAGATGTGTCCGGGAGTGTAGTAGGTAGGTATAATTGAAATTGATTTTGTTGTATATACCTATACTTTGTCCATAAACTGATATTATCGATACCTTGGTATGAAATAGTAACATCCCTTTTAATCAGCGTGACCTCTACCGGTCGATAGCTGAAACAACTTCTAATTGTTTGAAGACTTGTTTCAGCTTTTGAAATCTAGATACCAGCACTGACGCTTAGGCTTCAAAGTTTTGTATGAAAATATTCCCAATGCCCCCTCTATGCCCTAGTATTTAAATCTCTTTGTTTGCAACCGAGTTTTTTTGTGTTCTGTTTGCCATTTCGAGTTTCAAATAAACTCTCTTTACAATGTCCATATTATAATGCTAAAAAAAAAGTGCTAAAAGTTTTCACATGGATTTCTCAATTTATTTATTTATTTTATATATAAATGTAGCTTACAGAATACATCTAAGGCATTACATTTATCTTACTTAAAAAAAAACATATGTTATAAAATATCAAGCACACTATACAAATTATAATCCGCAAACGGGCTTCGTCAAGAAAACTTTAGCTAGCAATTCACGTGCATTCAGAGGACCTCGGAAGTGTTCAATTTCTCACAGATATTTAGTATTTTCCTTTCGACAGTGGGCCAATTATCAGAAAACAAATCAAATTGAGGATCACAAGTAAGGAAGACATTGAGTATATGCAAAGCCCGACAGACCGGAGAGTGACGTCTTGCAACAGTACGGGCATAAATCAAAATGTATCCCTTGGGATATCGTCTTTTGTTTCACATTCTTTGCAAATGCCCCTTTTTCGTTCTGTGTATGTTCGCCAGTTCTACTTAGTTTCTAAATTCAAATCCCGTTCAAATCATGTATTCCGTGGGATATAATGCCTTGCTTTACCTACGTTGAGATTGCATGATAATGTAATTGGACATTCTAGAGCAGGATTATGTAAGTACTTAAATTAGAATTTATTAGAAACAATCATACAAGACAATCATACTCGTCGTAGGTAATAGATTAAAAGGCGATCGTAGCCTTGTAATGCTGTGTATAAAAATAGGAACTTAGGTATATTTGATTTTCCATTTAAAAATGTCCTCCCAGAGGTACAGTCTGGTATTTTCTCCTGGTATCTCAAATAAGCGAATACCATATTATTATAGCAATATTATGTAAAAGGGATCAAATGAAAATAAAATTTATGAGCACCATTTTTTTTATTGCCTGTTCTAAAGCAAGCTACATATTAATTTCATGTCTAAAAGTCAAGTAACGATGATCTGGACGTGTTGACCATATGATTAGCAGCATCCTCCTGCGAAACAACAAATTTTGACATACATTATTGAATTAAGTTGTTTGAATAATATTGTACAATAATAATTATTAACTAACTAAACAACCATACTTAAACAAAAATGTACTAAGTTTAGAGCAGTGATAGTCTCACGGTTAAAGAGCCTGCTTCATATGATGAAAATCAGTGAGGCTCGGGTTCGAATCCCGGCATGTACTTATTACCAATGAGTTTTTCAAAACTTACGTACATATTTATCACTAGCTCGACGGTGAAGGAAAACATCATGAGGAAACCCGCAGGTCCCAGAATTAATTCTGAGACATCACCACCTATCACGTTTAGGGGTCGAATATTCTCGTGAAAATTGGGTAAGATATCCAGTAATGGAATACCTCTTCCTACCCCCTCAGGGATAAAAGGCATGATATTATTATTATTCATTCACGTAAATCAGGTATTACAAAAGTAAAGATCCAGTATCCATAGTAGGTAGGTACTTAACATTACCAATCGTTTGTTTTCTATCAAAAATCTATCTCTTTGAAGCAGGTACCTACCTACTTTGTTTTGTTTCTCATCCATTCTAAAATCATCATTTACCTGGTTTAGTGGAGCAGTCGGAGCAGTCCGGTTCGCAGGTGCAGCTGTCCTTGCAATCAGCACTGTCCGTGCAGGAATCTAAACACAATGTTAAATTTGAAATAATTTCCAGGTAGAAATTGTACTTATAACTCTGAATCTCAGATTTTCTCAGTATCGATAGCTAAAATATGTTGCTATTGCAGCGAGAACTCTTGTATGACGAAGCTTCCACGATGTATTTTTGCCCGTGTCATAGCCAAGCTGAGCTTCCTTAGAGACAACTCAATGTTTTTTGGAATTTTTACAATTCTCTTTGCTGCCCCGAAGACTCAGTTGTCAATATATCCCTTGAGAATTTTCGTGAAGATCGATTCCCAAATTTCTTTATCTGAATTTAGGTTTCCTTATTAATGGAATAAAATACAACCCGGTCTGGCGATGGACTATCACGTTAAGGGGTTCAAAGATTAGGTATATTAATGAAATGTCCGTATTTCCTGAAATGGAATACCTCTGCCTACCCCTTCGGGGATAAAAGGCTTGACAATCTTTATTTATTTACAAAGAGCACATTCAGCACGTATTCAGTCTCAATTTATTACCAAGACCCTTAAATGTGGTCAAAATACAGTGCAGGGACTCTCAATCTCAAAGAAAATAGAAGTTTACCTTTGCATGGTTCACAAGGGGCCGGCATCTTGTTTGCTGGATGTTCGACTGCGTACTGGTGATGTTGCTGAAGTGGTATCAACTGTAACTACGACTGCCTAAGATTGTCTAACTTTATATACTGTAGAATTAGAGTAAAAACTGTTTAACACAAGGGCAAGGTCTTCGAAACATTGAGTTTTTGTTCGTGGACGACACTGGAAGTTGTTTGATGATGTAGATCGATCTAATTTTTTTCGTATAGAATCAATTTTATTGCATTGTCAGTATAACTATTCCGAGTATCAGACAGACTAGGGCTATATTTGACCAAATATGGAGCTACTCGAGATAAGTATAGGTACCTATGCCTACCGGTTACTTCCTTACTTATTTTCGGTATCGATATAAGTATATTTCTTTAATTTTTTTGTTTATAACCAGTCAGTTAATATTGTATAATGCTGCAAATTGAAGTAAAATATTAAGTTTCTATATCTTATATTACGTATAAGGTTAGGTATAACTACTTAGTAATTCTGTAAATGAGCAGTAAGTACTTTCAATAGTTAGCAGCGGTTTGTTTCTTTTTGAACTCAATGCCATTTTTTATTTTCCATTGATGTTTCTGCTACTACACCCCGTGTGATGCACCGCTGCATTTTCCATTCAAAGGCAGACGCTGGGAGTCGGTTTTACGGCAAAGTCGTTTATACATATAATATAAAATATTATATCAACGTTTGTATTATAGACTGAGACTCTATCGTTTTCATTCACATTATAAACTTACTTCACTTAGTTTAGCCCAGTTATATTGTGCTTTGTGTTGATGAATAAAGTCTTATTTATATTTATTGTTACATTTGCTAGTTTTCAATATGGTAGTAGATGGACGATCGAGTAAGTACCTAAATACAATTAAATTGTTTTATTATTTCCAAACCTTTATTATTTCTTGAATTTTCCTTACGGTTTCTCGCACCCACGATTTGCTCAGCGGTTTACCGTCACAAGGTAACAAACATAATACATTTCATTCTTACTATTTACTACAACGAGCTATCTTTATTAATTAAAAAAATATCGCCCACCATTTATGTGACTAGTTTTAGTTTGTAGTACATTAGTAAGTACCTAGGCAAGCATAGGGATTAAGGTTCTATAAAACTGCCCTTCCTCATTCCAAAGTACTTCTGATTTCATTGTCAAATGAAAAAAAATAATTGTGGGACACAATTCACCCACGGTTATTCAGTCCCAAACTAGGCAGAGCTATGGGTACTAAACAGCGATAAACATACTTAAATAAATATTAAACACCCAGACACGAAACTAACAGACATGTCCATGCACACTTTTGGCCCGTTACGGGGATCGAACCCCCGACCTCCGACTCAGAAGGCAGGGTCACTACTAACTAAGCCAACAGGCCCATCGTCTTTAAAATAAAGAAAAAAATTACAATTTCATATTGTCCTGCAGATTTTAACCCCGACGTCCCATGGAGCGACTGCGTGCCAGGCTGCGACTGCCACCGCATTGATCTATCAAGTGAGTCACGTGACTAAAGGCTTTCAAATGAGACAGTTTGGAATATGAACGATTGGAGCACGTTTTATTTAGGGCATTAAAGGTCAACCCAAACAGAGGCGGGAAAGCGTACGTGATTCCGCCTTTACAGCTTCTGTGTGCGTTGACCTTAATGTAGGTGAGAGCAGAAGTGACCCTGTGGTTAGTAGGTAGGTGGTTTAGTGGGCAGGGATGGGTATAATTGCTACTTTTAAATCATTGTCTCTTGATGTTTTTTTTTCACATGATTTCACCTGTATAATTTCACAGCCAATGATCTTTAATTACGACACATTTGCGTAGACTTATGAAAATTCATTTCGTATGATTTTTCACGAGCTAGGTACTTATGAAAATTACCCACATCTCTAGTGGTTAGTGACCCGCCTCTCATGCGAGAAGCTCGGGTTTGAATTCTGGGCATGAGCTAAAGAGGTTTTTATAAAATTTACATACATATTAGGTCAACGGTGAAGAAGAAAATGAGGAAAGCCGCAGGGCCCACAATTGCTTCTGAGGCATGTGTAACAATCACCCGGTCACGTTTAGGGGTCCAAAAATACTGGTGAAACATTGGTACTATTTCTAGGAATGAAATACCTATGCCGACCGCTTCCGAGATTTTATTAGGGAATCGGAAGTAACATTTTGGTGATGTTAGGTACCTATTCTTTGATATATATCCCCCTCTCCCCATAATCTTCACTAGCACGTTACTTACAACATTAGGTAGGTACTCTTGGGTGTAACGATTACCTACCATTTTTTTATCTGACCTCATCATCACTGATAAGTTTGTCTTATTACCTATACATAAAATACTTTTTTCAGGTGACTGCATCAACTAACAATCTGTTGAAATGGACCATAGAATACAAGCAAAGAAAGTGACAATTAATCAGACGAGTTTATACGTAATGTTAATTAGAAGGAAAATGGATCTAGTGTAATATTTGTATTTTGTAGAGAAACAATAGGTAATAAAATACTTAGTTATTGGCGAAACAGATTTATTAATTATTCACATGATACCTACCTACGTCATAGAACAGTTTATTTTTTGTAAAGAAACACATTGTACAGGTTGTGCTAAACCATATTTGAAACAAATATTTTTTGTCTTAATCTTGACCAAAGATTATATTTACACTTGTATTCCAACCGATTTACTTAGGGCTGATTTTTCAATCGAAAGATAAATCTTATCTGGAGAATGTATTGATGCTGTCACTGTCAGACACAATAGAAAGGAAAAGTGACAGGTGATGTTTATTATTTAGATAACTTTTAACTGACTATTGAAAAATCAGCCCTTAAGAAATTGCCGTTTTGTATAGATAATTTCATGGAATCAACATAATTTACTAACTTTTCGGGATTTAAACATCCAAATCTGCCAAAGCTATGAGATACTGAAAACCATATTTTTACCAATATATACCTACTCATCTTTAGAAAAACTAATAATCTCGGGGTTATGTAAATCAAAAACTACGGATGTTGTGAATAAGAAATTTAGTTACAATATATCGACAATTTCATATGAGAAAGACTTAAATTATTAAAAAAACATTCAGCCTCCTACAACACCCTTCAAGTCATCTTCCATCACCCAAGTAACGTGACAGTGATTCCATAAACTTTGTATGCGAGTAACTTCCTTAAAGTCGCTCGCATACGAAATTTCATCACGTATCACGTCACTTAGGTCTTGGGCCTTAACTGGGACTACTGAGGCTTCTTAGTAGCGGTGGTGGTTGGGGCATCCCCGGAGCCTCGTTTGGATGAGCAATTGCACGACGAGTCGCATTTACACGACTGACCGCACTGGCTCGTGCTGCATTTGCAGCCTGAAAGTTAAACAAGTAAAAAAGTTAATAATAATAAAAACATTTATTTCTTGAAAAGTCACTTAATTTTATGAGTAGGGCTAAGATACTTATTAAGATTATGGTGACTCTAAAATGGGTCGAACCCTGTTCTATAGCGTCAACAGTAAAGGAATACAATTATGGCAAAATTGTGAAAAATAAGTGTCATGTTGCTGTAACCTAACATGATGCTATTTAAATTAATATGGATCATACACTAATATAATCTTACCTAAATTGTGTTGTGTGTGGTGTGATTTTGCATGTGTTATTGCTGTATATAACAACTTTAATTCAGTTGGTCGGACACAGCATCAATGCATCAACCCGTAACAGCAAATACACTTATTATTTTAACGAAGTAAGTTTAATTATTTAACGCAGTAAATTAAAAATACTTACAATAAGTAACTATAAATAACGGATGCTCTCTTTGATTTGGTCTGAGACAGTCTTGTAAAGTTTCTTTCCATTTTCGGGTGCGGTCATACCCTCTTAATCTACCTACTTATTTAGAGAAGTTTTCTTCATTTTCTCATGACTCCTCAATCAATAATGTATAGGTAAGTCCAGCAGGCCTACTATCTAACACGATCTTTGCATATTCGAGAGCGTCTAACGGAATTTGGTTATCATTTAACGTTGACAATTGCGATTTATTTGACTTGGACCCAAAGTATACAAAGGGTGGATATTTTTCGTTAAACTAAGTAGTTTGACTATCCGGAATAGAATTCCTCGTGATCATTAAGTTTGACCACGAGGAAGGAACGAAAATGGCGCCGGCTGCGTAGAGAATAGAGATCAACTTAGAAAAAAGGACGATACGGTACGAGTACATTCATAGGCAGCATTGTTGACATTTCGGACTACACACAACTACTTTTTGTTTTAATGCTATTGGTTTGTACACTTCATAAAACACATGAAGGCATTGTATAGCGGTTTAACCATTCAATCATGTGTTTCCTTCTCGTCGACTATTAGGTACTGTCTTTGAGTATGGTTTAATACTCAAAGGGAACTGTCGATAGGCCGGCCCGACTGAGACTGCAACGAATTATAGGTACGTTCCTTGGAACTAATTTAAGTGGTCCACACGCGAGAAGTTAGTACCTACCTTATCTTCCTTTTTTGATTTTATCGAAGGAGACCAACGTCATTTTTGTTTTATGATTGTCTATTATTATAGCGACGTCAAATTAGACACCCCGTAATAAAACTTATGTGGTACCTACCTACGTCTGCGTGTAGACACATAAGTACAACCAGAGATTGGAAGAAAATCATTCCTTCGATAAACTTTTTCTTGAAACGTCTTTGAGTACAACAAAGCAACATGGACATCAAATTAATCATAGGATTGTTTTACGATGTCCGACCTATATGATATAGATTACAAAGAAGATACGGTACTTTATATACATGAGTGCACTAAATACTTTATTTATCAAGGCACCGATTAATATTTTAGATTGGTTTTGTAAACAGGCGGATTTGCGAAATTCTAGTAGCTGTTGTACGAGTATAAACAAATCGACGAAATTTTGTTTTACAAACTTCATCGCATACAATTTGTAAACATTGGATGTGCTACGAATAGGTTTGTATGTAACTAGATACGTGGATACAGTAATTTGGAAAAATTTATATTAGATTTCGAAAACACTTAATTATGTAGAGGTTTTATTTTTTTAAACTACAGGTTGATCGTCACTATCACGAGACGGGGTTTGCGCAGGCGAAGCCTATGTTCAAAGAAAAGTCAACTCCTTTTAAACTCCTTTTAAACAGACGCTCCTCATTTAGGTAGGTATATTCTTTTATTTGACACTAAATAGGTGCACAGTGGGGCAGATTCCGATCGATCCACGATTTAAAAAAGATAGAGTAGGTACCAATTTACAGTAACTTTAGTTTTATAAGAAGAACTCTGACAGTTAACGGCTCTGAATGATTATATTTTATAGACCCGACGGGCTTTTAAAATGTACCTATTCAAAAAATTCCCGAATTCTCTAATTCTGAAAAATGCACAGCAATACATTTTTATTTAAGTATACATAAAGATTTTTAAATGCCATCCATTTATCAGAGCTCTTCCTATAACAACCGAACTTTAAGTAAACCATTAACCATATTAACGTATTAAAATATGAATAAACTCACTGTCACCACAACCTCCGCACGGCATTTTGATTTCAAAATTAAATAAAGGAAAACAAAATTCAAGTGTAGCGCTCGACTTGCAGTCACTGAATGCTCAATATACGGTAATTGAGCAGAATACAGTAACTTATAGTGCATATGGAGTGCACTCCAATAATCGTCCATTGGATGCAGTGCGTTCGGAAACTTTTCAAAAGATCTTTACGTCAAGGTTATACCGATTTTAATGTATTTTCGACAATTTATTTACAATAACTCTTTATTGTACACCAAAAACAACACAATATGAATACCAACATTAACTAAAGTACAATGGGCGGTCTTATCGCTTATAAAATTTGTTCGGAGTCAGTCTGCCTCTTATGCATGGGTGAAGCCAAAGCCTAAAGCAACTTTTCTATGAAATAGGTATCTTGCCAGGCCGGAATTGCATGCACTTTCATTTGTGTGTTTTTTTTTTTTGCTTACATTACTCGATTTGGCACATATTGCCGCTTTTGTTACACGACTAACGACTAGTTAGAAGGCTGCGCAATGTATGCCGAATCGGGCCCTGGAAATTAGGTATTGTTGTAGAGCTTTTTGGGAAACAATTTCCCCCTTCACGAAAATCCCGTCCTGCATGCAAACATTAACTAGTGACATACCTACAACATATTTGAATTCTTCGTGCCAAAAAAATTTAAAATCTCTCAATGTTGTTTCCGAATGCAACCTCGTTACGAATTACAAAACACAATGATTTAGTCAACGATTTCAGTGACCATTGCTTATTGAGTTGAACTAAACTTATTGATCATTCCTAGTAAAGCAGCCATGGTCTTGAAACAAAGGAATGCGGTCGCTAGACCAATGCAAACAATTGAATGTATTAGTGTCGTGTGAATACTGTTGCACTCGGTACAAGTCCTCATTGCATTAATTATTGATTCGCTCGTTGACTTGCTCTCGAACTGAGTAAATATGAACATCAAACAAAAACATTACGCAGTTGGCAGCTTGGAGAGAAATCAAGAACTTAAATGACCGACTATCGGGCCAGTGGAAACATGGTCGGTCACTGTTGCCACACATTGGCTCCATCCACTTTATATAAAATAAAATTATAGAAACTGATCGATCAACACAATCGAACCTACGCTAATGCAAATAGATAACAATCAAACAATCTCTAACAAACATGATGTCTTTAATTAAAAGAACACCATGAAATCTTACCCTGTATACAAAATGTAGGTGGTATATACGATATAATACATAAATAGCCTAATATATTCTTAGATAAAACATATAAGTGTCATAGAATCTATCAACCCAAGTTCTATTCAAACATAAAAAATTTGCTTGGACCAGTTGCCCACTATCAGATCGGCACATGGTAAACTGGCACAGTATCATGAAAACATTCGGGCCAGACTACCACTAGCAATTTCAAAAAGTGGTAAACTCGCACGCGTACCACTTTTTTAGCGTGCCAGTTGCCACTACACCACACAGCCGACATCGCTAAAAGCATGATACTTTGCTCAAAGGTGCACAAATGACGGAACTTGACGGAAGTGAGTGAGCACTAAAAAGGATTTTTTGGGAATTCGGGCCGCCGTATGGGCAATTATAATATCTACCACTAGTGAGAGTTTTACAATAACCCTGCCTCATACGAATACTTAGGTGTAGTATATTTCACTGTCCTGTCTACTATTGAAAATATTACGATAATAATAACAGAGCTACCCTTATTGTTGAAATAGTTGTAGTGTTCGGTCGTCTGATTTATGATTTTATATTATTTCTTCTCTCTATGTAGGTAGGTAAATCTGATTCGTTCTCAAATGTAAGTGCCTACAATACTAACTATCTAAGTAGTATTTCTTTGTCTGCTGTTTCATGATTGTAAGTAGACTCAGTGGTTTCGGTTGTGCGTTTAGATTAGCAGTCAGCCAGTTAGCCAGTCAGGTCAGTCTTGGATGCACGTGTCCATCCATAGCTAGGTTACTGTATTTTTTTTCTTTTTATTATATATACCCAAATATTTGTTTAATTGGCCAATAATTTGTTTATGTGTGTTCTACCCTCGTTATGGCAAAATATCATCGGTTGTGGACTGTCCAGAGCCTAAGACCTTTTTCTCCAAGCTATACTAGTTACATTAAGTTTAGTACTCGAAGAATTAAAAGGAAAAATAAATAAATCTTTATTATTTTCAGTCAAGCAGTCAGTTTCTTCTTTTATAAAAATATACTTACCTAGAAAAGTTATTTCTTTCTGAGGTAAAACAGACAGGTGGTTAGCATAAAATTAGAACTATCTCGGAAGAAATAGACGGAATTTCCAATATTGGTACCTAATAAATACTATGGCCGATTATATGGTAGGTATGTCTCTCTCTAAGATCTCGCGTGCTTCATCCACATCAATCAACGACTCATGCATGCCCATGCATTGAAAAATAATTTATGATCATCACCTTTTATAAAAAAGAGCAGATAATGATGATTATGACACGAAAATGAGATAACTTTAATGACTGGATCATTTCAGGAAAATTACGCACATCCGGTTCAATGACTAATTTCAAGAACTTCCGAACAGGAACTATTCCGAAAAAATACTGAGCTTCATGAATCATTATGTAGCAACGCCTTATCAGGTGTATAGCGAAACAACACTCGTATCTGCGATAACAGGAACTAATAGGTACATCTACCTGTCACATAATTTACACTAGTTATCGATTGGAAATAACGAGAATGAGCTAGGTACTTTCTTTTGAAGCGTATTCTTTCAACTCTAAGGGACATTAAAATTTATATGATACCAGCGGCGTTGCGCGTGCAGATTCTGTTTGTTTCCGTTCTCGGTGGATCTAAAAATTACGTAATTTAAGGAACCTTTGTGCCAAATTTCATGCTTCTAGACCCAGCAGTTTCGGTTGTGTTGATCGATCAGTCAGACAATCAGTTTCACTATTATAAATATTATTATTATTATGACATAGACATAGAAAAGACGGTCAAGTGCGAACACTCCCATCTTGTTAGGATTCCGTACTGTCATGTAGGTTAATGTTAGATTGACACTGTATCGTGCGCGTCACGTAAGTGCGCACTAAGAAGGGATTATTGGAAATTCCTACGGGAACAGGAATAAGCTAGATCCGGGGCAACGCCGCCAGTTTTAAATAAATGATACCGTAGGTACTGGTATTCGGGTATAATTTGGGGTTACTGTAAAGGTATGCATTTTAGCTGTAATTAAAGGTAACTGTGACCGCGTCCTGCCAGTGTACCGGTACCGACGATTCGCGACACACATTTTAAAAACATTTTGGATCTACGAGGTTTTTTTTGTTCAAGTTTCTTGAATAAACTTAATTAAGTGTTTGTGGGCCTTTTTAAAAAAGACTGACAACCAGCCACGCTCTAATGGCACCTCTTCGTGTTTATTTAAATCATGATTTTGCACATCCTGAGAGATGAGCAGTGACGGATCTAAGGTGGGGCATAATTAGGAGACGTGCCTTGGGCGCCATTCGAGGGGGCGCAAATTTACAAATCAACGTTGCATTTTAACGGATGCAACATTATGCTGAGCTCAGACCCCAGAATTTTTTTGGAGGTTTGCGTGACAACACCCTGGGCTGGAATAACTTAAAGGTGTTTAGGGATCCCAAAAACACATTGACAAAAAATGGGTAATTTCAGCTGCTAACCCGGAGATAAGGCGTGATTATATTATAGTTAGTTACTAGCATCGCCCCGCCCGGTTTTAAGCGGCCCTGTTTTTTTTTGTTCCCGTTCCCGTGGGAATACGAGGTTGAAATATAGCCTATGTCACTTCCTGATAATGTAGCTTTCCATATGTGAAAGAATTTGTAAATCGTTTTTGTAGTTACGGAGCCTATTCAATAAAAACAAACAAACAAATCTTTCCTCTTTATAATATTAGTATAAGATCACTAGCGAGTCCACAGCGACGTTGCCTGCTAAATCGATGTTGCTATTAGAGACAAGTCCAACAAATCAAAGATCATAAGAATCGGTCCAGCCGTTCTCGAGTTCTAAATGATATAAGTATCAACTAACCCGACTTTGTTTTATACTTAGATACATACTTAGATATCAAATTTATTTAGTGTAGCTGTTTATTTTATATGAAATGTTTTCGCTAGTGGTCATTTCCTAGGTACGCCCCTGGATTCGGGGCCACTACCGAAAACAGTTAACGATATAAAATCTACAATTCATACAAATAACGAGTTCCAAATACACAGGGCGGTGGATTAGGACAAAGAATTTGGCACACCTCGTTCCTATTTGCTATCTTATCATATCTTTGAGATAACGCCATATCAACGAGCACACAATGTACCACACTTCAGTTCCCCACACCTAAGCCACCAGGCACCTGTCCGTTTACAAAAATAATAAATATAATTATCTGATAAAAATAATAATGCGGCGGTGAGAAGTGACGTCATAATGGGTGGCTTAAAGTTAGCTCTAGTTGTACTATTAGTGAGTTTAAGTGTCAGAGGTCAAGACTCTATTGTAAATGAAGACGAAAGAACTGTTAGTGATGTGAAAAATGTTATCGAAGGAGTCGAGCCAGAAGCAGCAGCGGAAGCAGTAGATGATACACCTTCAGAAGTTGTATCAGAAACAGAACCATTGCAAATACGAAGCGGAAAGTACCAATTGCTCAACGATGGGCTGATTGGTGAGGAGCCTATTAATTTGGATGCTGTGAACTTCGATTCTAATGGCCAGCAAAGTGAAAAGCAATTGCTCGTTCCTAGTACAACAGCTACTACCAATAACGAATATGGTGAGTAGAAACTAACGTTCTTTATTAGTTTACAATACACATATACCTACTAATACCGATGTATCTGAGGAGGAAAGCCTAATGTGGGAAGCCTAAATTCTATGTGATAAATTAGGGTTTTTATAAACAACACTAATGACTCACCAAAACAAGAAATACTAAACAAATGACTACATGTCGTTGCACTTTTAAGTAGTGTTCGTATTTTAAAATGACTAGGAGTCAGATATGAGTCATACAATCATTAAGTACACATACGAAGCTTAAAATACACAGACATGAAATGAGCACAATTGCGAGACGAAATGAGCTACGAATATCAAGCTGCAAGAGAGGTAATGCCATGCGGCCAGTCTTCTGGGCACTGTCCCACATGGTTCCTCTTTGGAGGACATTTTTTATCTGTAATTATTGTAAATGAGCTGCAAGCAAAAACATTGTAAACGTATAAAAACTTTATACAAAGGGTAGTTATATGTATCAGCTTGTTGCAGCTATATCTTTTCCAGTTAATACAACTAATTAACCTCAAAGACCATTTTAACCATATAAAACCATATACCTAAGTAACGAATATATCCAACGTTATCGTTAATGATTTAGCAACCTGTGATAAGGGCCACACCTAAGCGCCTATTACCCTGCTCATTAAGGAAGCCTACTTAAATTTAGGGACTGCATTTAAAGCAGCAGATATTAACACTGGTAAGCTTATACCGAACTTTAGTGTAGCCAATTAACTAAGATAAGGGCCACGTTCTTTATCATGACTGCAGACAAACAAAACGTTTCAAAATTTATAAGAGTTAAAATGGAAATGATTTCATCGCTTAGTTTGTCAAGGGATCTAACTTTGTAGGTCATGCACTCTTAGAGAATGATAATTATGTGTGTCGTAATTGTCTACAATAATGGTAGCCAAGTGGGTTAACTTTTTGACAAACCAATGGATTTATTTATTGTTAGGTTCATAAAACAATTTACAATGGGAATAAAGAAATGCAATGGTAGGAATATATTTTCAAACCACAGTTCGGTACATAAATAAATAATCGTTTGTAATATCTACAAAAAGAGAAAAAAAGTTGTTTACGCAATATTGTGTTATTCCTATTATTAGAACAATTTTGTTAAATTTTGTTTTTCCAGAAATCTTTGAAATTATTTCTGATCAGGATCACATAAATAATTATCTTTATGTTGTTTGCACAAGTTATTAACGAATGTAACAAAAGCTCTGTTGTGAATAAGCATTAAAGATATGTAGATACCCATGCATAAGTAGATATACCTAGAATTTCATTAATCATAGTGTTATCTAAATCAAACAAATATGAGTAGTATATTACGTATAGCACACGAGGTTGACTCATCTATCACTTAAGACAAACCTGAGAATACACTGAGGCTGCGATAGAATATAAGATTCCAAGTAATTAAGTATTGAAAATAAAACATTAATAATAAATAGTCTTTCCAACCCAAGACTAGTCAATCATGATGTAACAACAATTTACTAAGAGAGTGATAAAGTAATTTTAAATTGAAGATGTAGCTTGTTTTTAATTAGAAGAACTTTGACAACTGTTATATTGGGAACCATTGCATAATGTCAGATACACATAATGTCGGATACGCAAAATGTCAGATACGCATAATGTCGTATAAGCAGAATGTCAAAATTAAAACAAATTTTGATACAAACATACCTACATACATATGCTCACGCCTTTTTCCCGAAGGGGTAGGCGGAGACAACAGCCCGTTGCGTCAAAGCGTCAAATTTTGATGTTGATATAAAAAAATACTGGTAAAAGTAACAATAATAAAACTTATCAAATTCCCTGAAACAAAGAGGTATCGCAAGGTAGGTAATATTCACAATATTCTGACATCACCCATTCAATGGAATCTCTAGGCTGTCCGATATAAAGTGATAGCTTATCTACCCGAGGCGAACGTCGATATTAAATAGATCCTAGGGCTGCTATCACGCTTTGTAAAACAAGTGGAGTTATAAATGATTTTAATGAAGACGTAGTAGAAGCTAAACTTAAAAGACTAGCCGATGCGAAAAAAGTCATTGTATATTTAGGTAAATTAATAATAACCAGTCTTTTCAGGGCAATCAAATACAATAAATATATTTTTGTATTAGGCATAAAACCGTTAACTGAGTATAAAATACTATTTAAATGGCATTGGCGCTAGACTGATAATCATGAATTTGATAAAAACATAAGTAAAGATTTAAGAAACTTTTGAGGATAGCGTATCCCTGATTTTGGTATCAGCTTCTATCTTATACGGTTACCTACTTAAATTAAGCTCTTTACTCAAAGCAAGGTCTCATGATATGACACCTCACATAAATTACATACATTACCAATTCTTACTTCTTTACCTCAACATAGTGCGCTAGAGGACATTTTTTATCTTTAGTTTAGTTTGTAAATATTATGTGTGTTTAAAAAAGAAATTCCTAGGACATTTCTAACTTTAACATTCAAACAATTTTCACAGCACACATAGACGGTAGGGTTCTTCCTTCGACTACCTACCAGAACAATGGCCAGCCCTACGTCATCACAAACGCCAGGCTCGCACAGATCCGGGCAAATTTCTTCTACTGGTTCTACGACATGGGCGGCTCCGAGAACATCGGGGATTACCAGCGGGACATCCACACCTCCACACCACAGATTCATAAGAACTTCAACTTCCAGCTGCCTTTCTTTGGGTTCCGATTCAATTACACTAGGGTATGTACCTACCTAACATAGACTCTCTGATTTTGTTATAACCTTAGCATTCCTCATTATCTTAACCTAAGTTACAAGATATAAATATAATCTCACGCCTTTTATCTCCGAGGGGGTAAGCAGAGGTATTCCATTACTGGGTATATCCATACCCTACATATCACGAGATACATTGGACCCCTAAACGTGATAGGTGGTGAGCCCATCGCCGGACTGGCTCTATTTACACAAGTTTCAGAATTAATTCTGACGTTCACTGCTGAGTATAGGTACCATTGTCTCGCTTAGCTTACGGCAACTCAATAGTGGTTTACCATTAGTTATACAAATCAAACTGTAGTATTTTCTTTTGCAAAAATGTTAAAATGGGTGCAATCTCTTGCAGCTCTCCATGAATGGATACATTTACTTCAGTGACCCCCCAGACCACTACACTTACCCGCTGTCGTTCCCAGTCCGTGATTGGCCCTCTGTCAATGATCCTTCGTTCATCGGAATCTTCTTCAGCAAGTGCCGTATTGGCAGCATGAGGCCTGAAGACCCTGATCAGAGACGACCTGGAGTCTACTTCAGACTTGACCGAGATTTACAGGTAATGATTTACACATAATTTGAAATCGTCAGATAGATTTGTTGACGTCGTACTAACCTTCAAAAGTTTCAAAACGCTTGATGTAAACGTTGAGAATCATACATATCTAGGTACTTCTTTTCTCAGTCGAAACAGGTTGTACCTATGTAAGTATTCCATTTCCTATCTTATTTATCTATCTGGAAAATTTCAAGACAAGATTTTTTAGATGAATAATTTATGTAGGAAGGAACTTCTAAGCAATCCATCTATCCTGTGCCTGATCCTATAATGACTTATTATTATTATTTCTTTGTGTCTCAGACCCGTACAGATCAGCTGGGTGTAGAGATGAGAGAACGCGTGACCTGGGATATCCGCGAGGGTGTCATCGGCTCCGAGTCTTTCTTCCCTAAGCACGCCATCACCATCACATGGAAGAACATGTCCTTCGCCGGTGGAATCGATAACTCTTTGTTTGTGGTATGTATAATCTGATCATAATCATTCATACTGTTATAGTTAAACATTTTCAATTTCTGAGAAAATCTAACCAAGAGCTTAGATGATCATGAGCAATAATGAATAGATTTTTAGTAAAACTTATATAATATGTCAAACCACAACTAATGTTCTCTATGTTTTACAGACCAACTCCTTCCAAATGGTATTAGTTACGGATGAAGTGTTCACGTACGCGATCTTCAACTATTTGGAAATAAACTGGATTTCCCATACGGAAGCTGGTGGTGATACTACTACCGGAGAAGGTGGCGTCCCTGCTTATGTAAGTTTGAATTATATTAGACATATTTAATCTACAATAGTTCCTACACCACAGATTTTTTCCGAATGCGACGAGTTTCAATCAGCCCTGTAAATTGATACCACGCGTAATTCTATGCAAATTTGAAATCATAAATATTTTGCAGATTGGATTCAACGCCGGCAACGGAACCAGAAGTTACGAGTATAAACCGTATTCACAAGAATCTGTGCTTAGAGATTTGACAGGACGAGGGTGGGCGAACGGATTCGCCGGACGACATGTATTCAGGATAGACGAAAACATACTCATGGGAACTTGTAACAAAGATATTGGTGAGGAGTTTAATCAAACCATTTTTTAGACTGAAAAAGAAATTGCAAAAAATCTGAATAGGTAGGTATTAATTAATTTGGCATTTCATCACAGATGGTGCAAATCTCCCGCTGATGTTTGCTCCTGAGAGTGGAAACATGCTTGGAGGCACCATCGTCAACATCACCGGTCCCTGCTTTAAGCCAGACGATAGGATTAGCTGTCGATTTGACACTGAATCCGTCGTTGGAGCTGTTATTGACGTTAATAGAGCTGTGTGCGTGCAGCCTCGATTCTATCACAACGGTTATGCAAGATTCGAAGTTGCTATCAATAATGAACCTTATAAATGGAAAGGAAAATTCTTTGTTGGTAAGTTTTTGGTTTATTACAACAAATGTCATAAGAGCTACATAAGGTCTTCAGAACTAAAACAAGGTTGTTATTACAGAAACACCAGCTACAGCAGCAGAGAAAATCTTCTTCCCTGACAATTCTATACACGAACGGTATCCGCCAGAGATTAGGATTACTTGGGACCGTTTCAATTTAACTACCAATCTTAACGTGCAGCTACAGATCAGCTTGTGGGGCTACAAAGAAGTTACAATCAGACCACAACTCGAATACATCGACATTATAGAAACAGGCGTTTCGAATACAGGCGAATATGTTATTAATCCTCAAAACTTTAGGAATAGAGAAAATATTATGCACAATGACATGCAGTTTGGTTTTCTGCAAATCAACTTGACCACGCCCGAAGTTTATAAGGGAGTACCGATATCTCCGTAAGTACCTGGTCTACGACTTAATTTATCAATCTTTAGAACAGATGGTTCTTAGTCCTAGACTTCGTATATTTTTACAGAATCCTTTGGAGTCGTCCAATACCTCTTGCCTGGTACTTCGCCCCACAATGGGAGCGGCTTCACGGCCTGGCCTGGTCGCAGTCAATGTGTAACAACTGGCTACGAACGGACCGTTTCCTCAAGAACTTCGCGGCTCAAGTGTGGGTGTGTCCGTGCACATTAGAACATGCGCTGCTGGATAAGGGCCGATTTATGCCTGACGTAACCTGTGACAAGGACTTGAACCCGACCTGTAGATACCATTGGGGCTCGGTGCACTGTGTTAGGAGTGGATCTCCAAGGTAAATATTACCTTATAATATGACTTAGGATTAGAATTCATTGATGCACCTTTTTTCTGATATTCTTAAAAATTCAATCAAAGGCTCTTGACATGCAGTTTGTAGGGTTACAATTCAAAATTAAGATTTCGTATTATTTCAGCGCGGAAGGCTCCGGCCAACAGTGCTGCTATGATAAGAACGGATTCCTCATGTTGTCCTACGATCAGATGTGGGGCTCGCATCCTCAACGTTCTCATGACTTCGGTTTCACTCCTTACAACGAAGCTAATAAGGTAATACAATGAAGATTTGAATAATATGATAAGGATTATGTCAGGATCTTTAACTAAACATGTAATTGTTTGTAGGTACCGTCTTTATCCAATTGGTATCACGACATGATCCCATTCTACCAATGCTGCTTGTGGCAAGAAGAGCAAGCTGTTGGGTGCGAAACCTTCAGGTACGTAAGCTTTTGACCTCCTCAATTTTCATTTAATTTATGATTGAAAATATTTTACTACATCTTTATGTGACAGGTTCGAACGTCGACCTTCTCAGGACTGCGTAGCTTACCAATCACCAGGAGTGGCAGGCATATTTGGAGACCCACATATTGTCACTTTCGATGATCTACAATACACGTTCAATGGAAAAGGTATTTTTATTATCCTCACATTTATTTCTATATCGTGTACCAAACTGAATTATGTATTCAGAAGATTTTCTATTACGTTATTATTATTTCGGTTATGGTTTTAAGAAACATCTGACTTTGTATTACACAGGTGAATACATGCTAGTGAAAGTTGACCACCCGCAGCTAAAACTTGACGTTCAAGGCAGATTTGAGCAAGTACCCAAGAATATTCATGGAGTGGTAAATGCTACAGTATTAACTTCTGTGGTCGCTGCTTCCAACAACTCTGTTCCTATTGAGGTAACTAAAATTATACAAAACATTAATTAGATATGCATTTATTATTTACAAGCAAAGATTTAAAAGCATGCGAACGAAAACGTTTCTGAATGACATTATATTTTTTGGATAACTTGAGTAGGTACTTTTCTACCAATAATGATTCGTATTTTATATCCAGATTAGGTTACGTCCTCAATATGCACAATGGCGATACAGACTGGACGTGTTCGCTGACAATAAACGGGTCTACTTCGACCGTCCTGCACTCAGGGTACAATACTTCCCAGGTCAGTTATTTTTCTTCGTGTTGAAGTTCCTATAAATTACGTTTCACCTTCAATCATTTTCTATCTATTTGAATGACACTCCTCCATCATCATCGAGAGCAAAAAAGTCTTGTCTTTTGTTTCTCACTTCACAAATAAAATCAAATTCAGTTGCCACACAATAACATTTTATTTCGATTCTCCCGTTATCGTAGTGAAAACTTCTAGTAGGTACCAATGGTAAAATTGCTTCGTTCTTCAACAGGTGTAACAGTATACCAGCCTATGTACATCCTGAACCAGTCTGAGATCGTGATCATGTTCTCATCTGGGGCTGGCGTGGAAGTGGTGGAAAACAAGGGCTACATGAGCGCCAGGGTCTACCTTCCGTGGACTTACATGGTAAGTAATGAATCTAGAAACGTGAATACGGAAACGACTAAGTTCTGGGGGAAAACAGTAAATCATCTGCTGAATCAGGGGCCCATGATCTCTTGTGTTCAATCCAATAACTTACGAACACGGTGCGAAAGTGATGACTCTATATGAAAATCTTTCTTTTCTTTACATGTCTATACAGGAATAAAACAGTACGATTGTTCTATGATGTCATGGTACAAATCTGAGTAATGTATTTCAAGCTTAAAACAAATGTTAGTTTTTTATAAGATGTTGGTTGGTTGATACCAATCTCATCTTCGTCCTCTTTAACGCATTTCAGATAAGATGTTTTATGTGAATGTTACATCCATCTTACACCGTGTGGTTTCATACAATCGTTAACTTTATTATACTATTCCTTACAGAATCAAACTAAAGGATTATTCGGCAACTGGTCACTGGACATCAACGACGACTTCACTCGACCTGACGGAACCACAGTTCCGGTAGACCTCAACAACTTCCAATCTGCTCATAAAGATTTCGCCCAGTATTGTGAGTAACTTTGAACATACTTTTTAATTTCCTTATCTATTGAGAGTCCTTTCATAGTTTCCAGCTTTGGTTTGTTTTGCAATTGCGGCATCATATTTCAGCACTCTAATAGAAATCCTTAATTCTTTATTTCCGTACTTAATATTATACATGCGAAAGCAACTCTTCTTCTGTGTTTTGTTTAAGTATGTTACCTTTCACGGCTAAACCGGGGTACCAGTCTTGATGTAATTTGGCAGGACGCTTACGGCAGATGTACATCTTGAGTAAGGACATAAGCAAAAAGACAACAGCTAGGTATTCACTAATGATATCATCATTTCTAGATGCCTAAAATCAGAAGCCTCTCCTATGTGGAAGTAGATTGGTGGTAATTGCAGCAACTCGGCCTCAAATCTAACATTGTTTGCAGGGCAACTCTCTGATCGCGAGCAACGAGACATAGGCGTGGCCTTATTTACGAGAGAGTATGGAAGAACTGCAGCGTATTACAACGATAATAGCTTCTTACCGAACTACATACGGGAACCAGCAAACTTCGTACCACCAACGAACAGGTCGGAACAAGACGTCTCTAAAGCGATAGATCTATGCCAAGACTCGTATCAGTGTCGTTACGATTACGGCATGACCTTGAATAGGGACATGGCAGAGTTCACCAAGAATTATTTGGCTTCTATTGTAAGTATGCTTATTCTAAAATCTAGTGATAAATGTTTTGGTGTTTTTCAAAAACTCATTGGTCATGGTCATCTCGCCAGGATTCGAAATATTCGAATCCGAGCTTCTAAGTTTAACCATAGGGCATTAGTCATAGTGATAACGACTGTGTGCATGTTCTTGTCTGATCCATTTTAGTCCTCGATGCTCGTGTATGACGGTGACTAATAATATTAATAACTTATGAGTGAATCATAAATAATTGATCAACTGTGTACTTGCCCACACTTACGGATAATATTAGGGATCCTTACAAAGATTTAGATCCTTACAAGAACGCGAAATGTATAGAGCATTTTTAGAGGCAACGTGTACTAGGATAACTTGTTGCTTTTGACCATACACTCAATCTTAGTTTTATTTAAAACTTTACTTATTTTTTTGTGACAACCATGAAAGTTTCTAAGTTCAATTTGTTGAAGGAATTTTAAAACTACTCGTACGACAATTTTATAAAGAGCCTTTGATACCGCTCATGGCTTATACACTTTCGGGAAGTGTCTACCCACTGTCCAACTGTATTTAACCGTTTAAATAATTTAATAACTAACCAAGACATTAAACTAACATCGTTTCTATAAAGTGCGTTGTCGCGATAGTCGCGTGCAGGCTTGGATGGGTCTTGTCAGCCGTAGACCATTGTTCTTTAATTACCCTGCATCGGCCAAGGTCTGCAAAGCTATCCACGATTTATTCACAGTCAGTCTTTTATTGCCGAGAGGACACTTTTAGTTTCCCTTACATCATTCATAGTGTAGGTTCCATTATTGCATTTGTTAAAACGTAAATTATTTTCTTGTATTAAAGTATTTCGAAGTATCCACATCATCTTTATCTGATCGAACAATATCTTAATCGGAATACTAATAATATAACACAAGGAATTTCACATTGCATTTTGTGTGGAAGAAACGAAATTAACAAATAAGACGATCTTTTTTAATTTCAAGAAGTTTGAAAATCTGCGATTCATGATTGATTGTGCATTTTTTTATTTGTAGACAAACATCAAAGAGCAGAACGCTCGTCGGGTGATCAGCTGTGGTATCCTGGAAACCCCTCGATTTGGCAGAAAGAGTAACTTCTTCTTCACGCCGGGAACTAGGGTAAGTTTTAAAGTCCTCTTACATCATTATTTTAATAAATTCTTTGAACCAATCAATGAAAACTCAGTGCCAATCATTGTGTTTATTAGGTAAACTTCGAATGTAATCAAAACTTCATCCTCATCGGGGACAAGCGACGAACTTGCGAAGACAACGGGAGGTGGAACATTCCTGATTATGGATACACGGAGTGCTTACGTGAGTATTACTTTATCAAATAACTATCGACCCGTCCTCGCTTCGCTCCGGTTTATATTTATCGCTCTTTATATTAGTAAAAATCACATCAAAATCCGTTGCGTAGTTCAAAAGTTAACGCATTACTGACGCGGAAAGTGACTTCATTTTATACTTACTATGGAAAGATTTGGATGGCGTTAAACTTGACGTAAAGGGATTGGACCATTCATCTGTCTCTAATTATCTTTTAAAAAACTAATACTTATTATGTTCATTCGAAAGTTAAATTGCCACGTAAACAGTAGTATTACTAAGTCATCAATTTCTGATATCCAGGTAACCAGGAGTACTCACAGCGCGCTCTGTTTCTGACCTGGGGCGTCATAGTGGCAGTTATTCTACCATTAGGCCTTCTCATTTGCCTGCTCTGGTTCTGGTGCTGGCACAAGCCACGATCAGAGGGCAAAGGGGGATTCCGTTTCGAAGACATACCGCGATCAAAATCCGCGTCTCGCCTTAATCTAAGATCTGCTTCAATGGGAAATATTACTGATACCATGAAGTCTTCAACTTTGCGTAGTCAGGATTCTGATATCAAACCTAAATTGCCAGACACACCTACCGAAACAACGCCCGCTATTCTAAGCAATGTTGTGTCTAGACCAGCTCCTTTGCCCCCGTCAATGATGGACGGCGATAGCTCAGGAATAGGCTACACAGATTCCAACAGGAGCGATTCCGGGAAGTCCGATAAATCCAGTTTACCCAAAAAGCGCCGTGGGTACGATAAAACTTATCGCACTAATGAGCCTCTTCCCAATGCCCCTGACGTCGAATTCCCAGAAAAACTTTGGGACTTGTCCGAAGAAGATTTACTTTCGTTGACTTCTCCTTCCCCATCTGAAACTGAGTCCAATCGGGATTCAACGTTGACCCGTCCAGCGAAGGATATCGAATACATCAGTAGGCCAAGACAAACTGGACGACATGCTTTACCGAGTGATTCAGGATACTCCACAAAAGATGGGTCGGAAGATCCTTACGGTCAGAAATACGATAGCCATTACAGTCCTATCCCATCTCCGACCTACTCTGAGATTTACTCCCCTCCTGTAAGTCCTATATCGGATAATAGTCCAAGAAGTACTTACAATAATGCTGGCTTACCGGACCCACCAAAAAGTGCACCTGCTGATGAGATAAGGACCTTCACTATGCCTCCACAAAGGGGGAAGTCTGTGGAGACACTGATAGACCCACCGACCACAGAAATACCGACTTTCAGCGGTCGATCCACCATGGTTTAGTTCGAGATTATTTATTTAAAAAAATTATATGTGTGGTTGAAGAAAACCGATATACTTAGGTACCTAGGTTTTTATAAAAATATATTAGATTAGAACGTTCACTGCCGAGTAGAATGACAAAGTGTAGATTTACAGGGCCTTTATTATAATGAATAATGATAATTTAATACTGCACGAAGTCTAAAAATTAAAGGGCAAATTGCACTTACTAATGATAGTTTTAAGTTAGGAAGTATTTCAGACAGTATTCTAGTGACATTTCCCATTGATTTAGATTTACCAAAGTTGTTTTTGTTAATTTTCAAAATGTTTAGGTATTATTTATGTTTCGATGTATGAAATTAAGATTATTACACGTATTTTACAGTCGATTAATGTCACAGTGAGAGGAAATTTCTGTTCTGAAGCACGGTAGAATAACTTCCCTGTGGTTGCTATTGTTTTTTGGCCAATATAAGAAAGCAAGGAATAAACACTTTACCACGTTTTGGTGGAATAGAAATTTTCTCGAACATGTGATGCGTTTTATTTCCGCTAATCAAGTAAAGGTTATTGCTTGCTTTCTTATCTGTGTACACAGCAAATTCAGGTCAATCAAACAGGTGAGTACCTACCATGGCTTTTTTATTTGCAGTTAAGAGATAAAAAATTGCACCGCTGATTAGATAGGATAGCCTTACCTGTATCTACCAACATAATATTTATAATAATAAGTAATTACTCTAAGCGATGTCTATGTAATTTGTCTAGGTGGCCACTTTTGCTTCTGTTCTATATATCTATCGTACCTGACTGTAAACCTACTATGTTAAACAAAGAATTATAAATAAGGACAATTATTACATAAGTCCAGTTTATAAGTAAATATATATTATAGAATGTAAGAAGAAACTGGTCCTCTTTTTTGCTTATTAAAGTCTCAAATTTAAATTAACCTAAACCGTCCTAACATAAAACTCATAAGATAACCTCAAAATCTCATCCAGGCAACCAGGAGTACTCAGCGCGGACGTTGGGCGCCACGTGGGGTATCATCAGTGCGGTAATGGTACCCATCGTAGTAGTGCTAATCTGCATTGGTTGGCGCATCCTCCAGCGAAAGAAAGCTGAAGAGCGGGACGACGACGAATACCTGGCTGTCAAGTAAGTAAAACGATTTTAACCTCAACCTAAAGAAGCTAGATCTGATCTTCTCCTCGACATATTAATAATAATAAATTGTAGGACACCATTCACACACGGTTATTTAGTAGCAAACTGCAGGCGTATTCAGGGAGCTTCGATATTCGATATCGGAAAATCTGTCGAACACTTTCGAGATGGACTGATGTTGGTATCGAAAACTCTCGAGATGGGCTGATGTTGGTATCGAAAACTAATGTCATACGTGACATAAGGATTCGGAAAATTTTCCGTGGCTGCCAGAAACGCCTAGAATAAAGATTCCGAAGTCGATAGATTCGACTTCGGAAAATTTTTCACTCGATCTGAATCGAACGGAAACGGTATCGAGTCTCCGTGAATACGCCTGCTGGTCAGGGCTTGTGACATGGGTACTAAACAATTGATAAATATACTTAAATACATATTAAACGAACAGACACGAAGCCAACAATATGTTCATGCACACAAATGTTGGCCCCGAGCGGGGATCGAATATCCTCTAGATAGAAGGAGAGGTAGATAAAAGAAAAAAAATAGGGTACCTGCTTGATTGTGTGAAAGATGATAACTACCTACTTACCTATGTGCAAAATGGAAGTGCAGACATATAGTTTTAATTGGGATAAATAAAAGTACCTATCAATCTTGTGACGACCCCCAATATGACGGGCCTGTTAGTAGACGCCCTGCTTCTGAGTCGAAGGTTGTAGATTCGATTTTCGCCTGTTCCAACATTTGGGTGCTTGGCAACATGTCTGTTAGTTACGCGTCCCAGACCTACTATTTACTTACAGAATCTAGTTTGAGACTAAATTAGTTACTTATTCATTATGCAAAAAAAAAGAACAAACCATACCTACTTATTTAAAGTAGAATATTCTGATCATCGAAAACATCTAGAAGGATGCTGCTTTATCTTCTTTCTGCCTTAACTGCTAAACAGATTAATAAATACTTTCAGGACTAGAGCCATCGACCCAGACGAATCAGTGAAAGTGAACTCTGACGATGAGAGCATTCCATACAAAAAGGATGTCACAGAGGACAGCCCTGAGCCGACGGAGCCATTGAAAGTTGACAACACTGAACCGTCGTATAATCCGTATGGACAACCCTACCAGCAGTATGATCCAAATCAAGCGCAGCTACCGACACAACCCCTCCAATCGAGGCAATGGGCGGGAGAAACGGAGATCAATTAAATAATTAATGATAAAAAGTAAACACAATACTACTTATGTACAGTCAAGAGAACGTGAAGCTTGACACATTAGACTGTGCTCTTGACTGTACCCAATATATAAAAAAAATTTTTAGTAGGTACTTAACGCCTTTTGTAGCTGCAATAAGTAGTCATTTGGAACTTTGACCGCAATCCGAGTATAAAAGTAGTATGCAATCTAGTTGAATACCTACTTACAAAGGATTTTGAATAAAAACTTATTCTTAAACGCACACACAGACAAACTTACATACTTAAATTGTGAATATTAAATGAATATTTTTGTAAGATTGCTTTGTACTACTTCTTTTACTTTTAAAAAAATATTTAAGTAGTTAAGTACCTACTATTTTTTATATAATTTTAATTAATCGCAACCAAATTTATTATTCGTTCCAAATTATCATTGTCATCATTAACCGTTACCTACTTCCTTTGTTGTGTATTTTAAGTTTTAACGATAATAATCAGTCTATGACGTGTGTTTTATATACTTTAACTTTAAATATAAGTAGATGAATAGATGCAGGTACGTAAACAATATTGTACCTTGTTACATAAATAATAATAAATCGCCTAGTACGAAAAATTGAACGACCCCACTATTAAATGGCAATATATTTTATCATGACAAGCCGTTACAAAACTTGGAGCCGAATAGATTGTATTTTTCGAATTGTTTTTAGAAGCTTTATTTGTGCCATTATTACATTGCATAATTTCTTTGATTGTATGTTAGATTTATTACTTTTGAATAACATAATGTTACCTGGATGTTTTGCGTACAAACTCAGAGGGGTCTGGGGTTCTAACATGCGATGTAAGTAAAAGCAGGCAGATACTTGGTACACCTACTTACCTACTTAGGTAGGGTATAGCAAATAAATTATAGGGTGGAAAGTATTGACCATTTTACAAAATTTATTTATCAGCCCCTAGCAACCCCTATGCTGTGGCTTGTACTAGTTTCTATATATTTTTTAATAAAACAGTAAAGTTGTTATTTACTTACCTATCAGCAGGCTTAGCACGCTAATTATTTTCCCGCTCTCACCTGTCACCTTAGCCACAAAACAGTATTAAGATGACGTCACATAGATGAGATACATCTACGAACATCTTCGAATATCCTTCATCATCCTATTTCCACACACCTATTTGTAGGAGGCCAGTAGGTACCAGTACCACATGTAAGGACACACATTTGCTCTGAAAAGTTACAAAAAACACCATTGACCGACCATTAACATGTCATTGTGGTCCAACTATAACCGTTGACATTTAGTGGAATTGGCCCCCTGCTCATTTATTTCACTTAGCCTGCTAGGTACGTACTTATGAAGTCGCGAATCATGTGAATTTAATTTCGTACCTATTTAATTTTTAGTAGCAAGTATCATCGTATTGAAGAATGGCACCAACTCGAATGGTGTTCGGGCTTCTGTTGATTTCCTACCGCACATCAAAGGGTTACTGTAATGTAGATTTAGATAGGTATAATGTTTTTTTTTAAATTAAATAAGTAAAAATTATCACGCCTTTTATTTCCGAGGGGCAAGCCAGAGACATTCCATTTCTGTAAGGTACCAGTAGGTCCTTGCTAGACACGCTGTTAGAATTAATTCAAGGACTTGCGGGTTTCTTCAGAGTGTTTCCTTTACCGTCGAGCTAGTGATAAATAAATAAAAATATTTAATTATTGCAAAAAATAATAAACGTCGTCTCAAAAAATCTTAACAAAATTCTCAGAAGTTTTAAAAAAAATCCAGATATAGGCAATAAGAGATGCGTGGAACGGAACTTTTACCCATAGATTGACACTCATTTATCGATAATTTAATTTATAAAATATATTTCACACTCATAGGTAGGTAGGTACATAACTGTTAAATTAATAAATTTCAACTGACAATAAAATCGACGAATAGAAGTCATTATTTTGTAAAATTTCTATTTGCATAATAATATTTATATACTTACTATTTCTATTTGCTGTAATTATGTGGTAAAGGTCCTTGAAAATGTGCAATGATTAGGAAATAGGTACCTACAAAATTTTCATATTATACGGTCTGTAATCCCGTCCGGAGCCCAGGAAACATACGGTGAGATAGGCATTTCATTTTTCAAGTGCAAATTGCGGGTAGATTGGTCACAGCGGCAAATTTTATCCGAACTTTAATGCAGGTAGTGCGTAGTAAGTTATGTTGAAGTCTATAAATAGAACGCAAGCACAAGTGAGTGTCAGTTGGCGTTTTAATTTTCGAGTGCAAACATGTCAAGAAGTCATTCTTCCCGACGTCTGACCCTCTCAAGTTCTTCGACTTCGTCGAGTGAGGAGGATGACGCACCGCCGCGAAAAGTGCCGCGATTGATCGAGGCACCGTGCCCGGTGCGCCCGCCGCCGCCCCTCGAACCTATCGTGCGTTCTGTGGTCGAGAAAGTGACGCCGGCGGCGGTCAGTGTGTGTCCAGCAGTGCCGATGGTGTCTACGCAGTTGGAGGATCAGGTACAATCACTAATACGTGAGATTACCCAAATTAAATCTATGATGTCGCATGCTAGTCAAGTACCCGCCACCGCTAGTCAAGTACCCGCCACCACGGAGCGGGCAGGCACGTCTGTTCAGCTCCTAGAAGATCTCGTGCCACCTGTCCCGCCATCTCAAATACCGGAGCTAGATGTCCCTATGACAATAATTGCTGAAACTACTAAAAAAGCAGATGCGGGCCGCTTGGCTGCGGTCGCCGGATTACAATATTTTAACAATCCGGAGTGGGCCAACATCCGTTACGCGGATACACAGAAGAAATATTTAGCAGTTCCGGCGTTTAACTATTTGGAATTAAATGATGAACTTGCACCATACGAGCACAAACCTTATCAACTTAGGTCTCTTGACCAAACATTTGGCGCTTTAACTAACATGTTGCTAGCCCAGCGTGAAGCATTGCAGGGGGTAATTAAAGATTTATTATGTTTACCCGGCGCGCCACCGGAGCTGCATTCTAAATTATCGTCTTCCTTTGCTTCGGGTAGTGTCTTTTCCGAAATCTCCAAAGATCTCTTGCAGGTGGTTTGTGGAAGGCGCGCTAGCATTATCGAACAAAGGCGTGATCACGTACTAAGTGGCGTTAAAGATAAATTTAATAGAGCGTCTCTGCGACGTATCCCACCAAGTCAAGGTCACCTCTTTGATATGACGTTATTCTCGGACGCTGTGACGAAGATGGGAGGACCCGGAAAAGTATTTCGCAGACCGTACGAGCTCGCTGAGAGCCTTTACGGGTCGTCGAGGCGGGCCCCTGCCCCCTCGCCTACTCCTCCGGCGCCGTTTCGCGCTCCTGCCGGCACGGCGCCCCCTCGGCCACGTGCCCCGGCCCAAGCTGCAAGAGGAAAGGAGGGTAAGCGTGAATTTGCACGTGCCCGACCCCAGCGACCACGCGATGGCGGCCGCTCGAGGCGCTGACTTCTACGCGGGGCGCCTACGCTGCTACATACCCGCATGGAAAGCGAGGCGTGCCCCGACACACATTTTACGAATGTTAAAAGGTTATCGTATACCGTTCATAGAAAAACCTCCGCTGAGGAGAATAGCTCAACCTCGGTTTCCAGTCGATCAATCACTGGCTATGCAGATCGAAATTCGCAAGATGGCGGCCGAGGGTGTTATCGAGCACGCACCAGACAACGCAGGGTTCGAGTCTCACCTGTTTTTAGTCAAAAAGCAAGATGGTACGAATCGCCCAGTACTGAACTTGAAGGCGCTAAACCGGTACCTGAAACCAGGAAAGTTCAGGTTGATCAATATGTACAAAGTCCCAGCTTTTCTCCAACCTGGAGACTGGATGATGAAGATAGACCTGAGCCAAGCGTACTTTCATGTACCGATCTCAGCATCGCATCGTCGCTTCCTAAGGTTTGCGGCGACAACACCGTCAGACTCTGCTGCAGACAGAACAGTGTTTCAAATGACCTGCCTGCCATTCGGCCTTGCGACGGCACCGAAGACCTTCGCTACCCTGTCCAACTGGGTGGCTCAACAGCTCCGTGCAGAAGGCGTGAGGCTTCTCATTTACTTGGACGACTATTTCCTGGTGAGCCAGTGCCCTCGCAAACTACGAGCACAGGCATGCCTTACCAAGGCCCTGCTTCGCGAACTCGGCTGGGTCATAAACGACAAAAAGTCGTCCAAGGTACCCTCACAGGTCTTGGAATTCCTAGGTATCGAGTGGAATACAACACGGAACCAGAAGTCTTTACCCATAAAGAAGTTAGACAAACTGTACAGTTGCATACAACAGAGGCTCCACAGTGCCACGTGGTCAACAAAAGAACTGCAGTCCCTAGTAGGTTGGTTGAACTTTGCGAGTTTCGTGGTACCCTTCGGCCGGATCCACTTCCGCAACCTGCTGAACCTCATGCGGAAATCGGTGCGAGAGGAATCTCCAATGGTCAGTACGCAACCTACATTAGAAGAGCTGAATTGGTGGAAGGACAACTTTCAGACAGCCAGCAAGATATGGCCCCCCTCAGCCACACACTTCATTGTCACAGATGCATCGGATATAGGTTGGGGTGCGTATGTGGATGGGGATCATGTGCAGGGACCCTGGCTCGAAAGCGAAAAATCGCTGCCGGCGAACATGAAGGAACTTCTCGCAGTTTACTTCGTACTTCAAGTACTAGCACCACGTTTCCCGGGAGAGACCTTCCTTATTCAGAGCGACAACCGCACCGCTCTTGCCTATCTACGAAACCAAGGCGGAACACGCTCGTCCAATCTTATGACTGTAACCAGAGCGATCTACGAGTACTTAATGAACTACCACATAAATCTGTGTGTAAGCTATATCCCGGGCCCTCTCAACACGGTAGCCGACAGCCTGTCGAGGTTCGAGTTAATAGCAGAGTGGCACTTACTCCCAATCGCCTGTCAGGTAATTTTCAAGAAGTGGGGCATTCCAGCGATCGATCTATTTGCCTCTCAGTCAGCCCACGTGGTTCACCGCTACGTGAGCAGAGACCTACGAGACCCCAACGTCGCATTCCACGATGCGTTCAGCAGGACCTGGAGCTACAGACTGGCGTGGGTATTTCCACCTCCCTGCCTAATGCAGCAAGTCTTGATAGCAATCAATCAAGCAGAAGGCAAGTACATTGTAATATGCCCGCGATGGACGAACGTGGCATGGAGGGCAGATCTGAAACCGCGAGCGCTGAGCCCGCCGTTAACTATTCGCCACCTGCGTCGAGTCCTGCTCGACACGAGAACCTGCCTACCCCCTCCACAAGTAGACAAGTTAGTATTGGAGGCATGGCTGATACGGGGTGGGGAGACTTGCTCCAAGGCTGGTCACCATCACAACGAGCTCTAGTGGAAGCTGGCTGGAGACCGTCCACCCTTAAAACATATAGACAAGCTTGGTCAAAATGGGTTATCTGGTGTCAGTCTTCAGGTATCGACCACAAAAACCCTGGTGCCAGTTCAGTTGCAAGGTATCTAACGTACTTACACAATGAACAGGGCCTTAGGTACAGCTCAATTCTAGTTCACAAGACTGTAGTCACAAACTTCTGTAATCCACAGAAAGCACCACAACTTACTTCTCATGCGTTAGTTAAGCAGACACTTAAAGGTATCGCTAATGCACCTAACAATACCAGCTCAAAACCTAAACCACCAGTCTGGAACCCACAGCTTGTGGTAGACTGGCTTATCAATAACAATGTGCGTGAAAATAGTTTATTTGATGTGTCAAGGCGATGTGCCATTTTGCTCCTACTTGCTTCCGGCAGACGAGTACACGACCTCACGCTATTATCCGTGGCCGATGGCAGTTTAGTCATTGAGCCAAACAATATCACACTCTGGCCGAGGTACGGGTCCAAGACGGACTCACTGAATCACCGGCAATCAGGTTGGCTACTCAGCACAGGCGCGCACCTCAATATAGACCCGGTGTACTGGCTAAGACAGCTGCTCCAGCTGTCGGTGTCACGCCGCGAGCAAGGCATGGTCACGAGTCTGTTCGTGGCCACTACAGGCCGCCCACGCCCTGCCAGTCGCACCATCATCGCGGGCTGGGTGCGAAGTGTGCTGCACGACGCAGGCATCAACGACTCCCCCGGCTCAGTTCGCTCTGCCGTCGCATCACTCAACTGGGTTCAAGAGCTTCCCGTCGAAGAAATACTTGCTAGAGGTAACTGGGCATCTCAAAATACTCTTGCCAGATTCTATAGAAGACCGCTAGCCCAATCTCTTTCGAGTGTTCCTTCAGTGAGCGCCTCGTTCAGGCCTATATAACTATATAATCATTTTCTCATTTGATTTAGTATCATAATTATAATCGAGTTTTTATGTATTTTGATTTATAGAAGTTACTATTCTAATATAGATTTTTAATCCTGTAAGCTGTTGGGTGATACTGATAAGTCTCGATAGAAATAAAAGTCTAGTACATATTTAGTAAAATTTATTTCTTTTTCTATAAGATAGCTGCGAATAGGTATTCAGATATCTATTTTAGCGATGTAATTTGTATATCTATCACACCATAATAAACATTTTGTCACTTGGTAAAACTGTTTTCGTTACATACTTCCTAACTATATTAATTGCTTTCTGCTGAGCTAATTGTGTTAAAATTTGGTCACAGTTGGCATACAATTTTTTCCTCACCATGCGATAATAAACACGTCTCACCGTATGTTTCCTGGGCTCCGGACGGGATTACAGACCGTATAATATGCGCATTTTTCCCTATATAAAAATGCTTATTATACGTCTATCCCGTCCGGAGCCCAGGAAATCATTTTCTGCATGGTGATGACGCAACTGACACTCACTTGTGCTTGCGTTCTATTTATAGACTTCAACATAACTTACTACGCACTACCTGCATTAAAGTTCGGATAAAATTTGCCGCTGTGACCAATCTACCCGCAATTTGCACTTGAAAAATGAAATGCCTATCTCACCGTATGTTTCCTGGGCTCCGGACGGGATAGACGTATAATAAGCATTTTTATATAGGGAAAAATGCGCATATTGTCTCGAAAATTGCGTTTTACTTAACCATAAGTACCTATTTTAATTTCATCATCTACCCTAACCTGTGAATTTGGTAATAATCAATAAATAGTAATTTTGGAAAAACAATCAATAAGAAAGTCGGTTTACAAACGATAATTTTACGTGACAACGTCATAAGAAAACATTGAAAAATTTAAAAATTGCATACTGGAGTGGAAGAGAGATAAATATGCGTCACAAGCCGAACGCTAATGGGCAATTTACACGAGGTCCATTGAGCCATTCCACTAAGCCAATCCAATATGGGCCATTTACACGAGGGCAATCCAGTAAGACAATCCACTAAAACTGCATACAAAAAACCTTAAGGACAATCCATTCTTCCACTGTCCTCAAGTTTTTTTTGTATGCAGTTTTAGTGGATTGTCTTAGTGGATTGCCCTCGTAATGGCTTCGTGTAAATGGAGACAGTCCACTGCTTGAGGACGATCCATTGTCCTCAAGCTTTTTTTGTATGCAGTTTGGATTGGCTTAGTGGATTGTCTTAGTGGAATGGCTCATGCCGACCGTGCCTCTCTATCACTTGTTCCGCACTCTCGCTTGCACGCCCGGCTCAGGCGGAACGTGACATTTTTTCGTGCGTGCAGCCGGGCGGGCGTTCATCGATTTATAAGACGTTATCAATTCGGTTTCCTTTGCTAATTTACTCGATATATATGGATTTTATTACATCACATCACTTCAATTGTCAATGTCAACAGCGAACTATGACTGAACGGTTCTATGTGAGGCGAGTGTAAAAAAACTAAAAAATGTAAATACAAATGTTTATAAAAACCTGCCAGTTGTAAATAAACAATAAATTACTAAGTTAATGTAGGATACTATTAAAGTTTTAGTGCCAGGTACAATAAATTATGATAGTACCATCTTATAATCTATAAAATTTCAGTGGTTTTTTTTTCGCTTGATGAAAATGTGACTCTTGTAAGTGGTAAGTGATTAGAAAGTTGTTGAACCAAATTCACACAAGGTTATTTAGTCCCAAACTTGTTTAGTTTACGGCCTTTGTTATCGGCAATAAAGAAATGATAGAGGTACATGTACCTATATTAACATCTGAGTGCAAGTAATAGCTATCATTATTTATACTGCATTGACAGTAATAAAACAAGTAAAATATAAATATGTGCGGCTGAACTGTACAATATCTGACGTGGAATTTAGGGGTGGATGGGGTGGGGGGGGAAGGGGTTGGGGTGGGCGACCCACCCCCCACCACCCCCACCTGCCGGAAACGCATAGTTTTTTTTTTATGAATTTTCAAAGTTGACATGGAGCCTAGTGAAAAATCGCGTGACGTGGAATTTCTGCTTCATATTTTTTTTGTAGATAGAGGTATATAAGAGGGTTTATTTACCAAAATTGCCGAGCTCGGAAATCAATAGTTTTCGAGATATAATTTTTTGAAATTGTAATAAATTAACCTCAAAACTGTACAAATAGACGCAAGGACATTATATCAAACTAGTGAAATGTTTAGGTTCAGGTTATTTTTTTTTATGACCACACAAATCCAACCCGCGCCAGAAACTAGTGGAATGTTTAGGTTCAGGTTATTTTTTTTTATGACCACACAAATCAAACCCGCCCCAGAAACTAGTGGAATGTTTAGGTTCAGGTTATTTTTTTTTATGACCACACAAATCAAACCCGCCCCAGAAACTAGTGGAATGTTCAATTTTGAAAAATTCATAAAAAAAAACTATGCGTTTCCGGCAGGCGGGGGTAGTGGGGGTTGGGTCCCTCACTCCCCTCCCTACCCCCATCCCCCTACCACCCCTAAATTCCACGTCAGATATTGTACAGTTCTTCCATATATGCTCACGTCTTTACCCCCGAGGCGTCGGCAGAGGTATTCCATGTAGCTTGTACCTGCTGAACCAGATTTGAAAGAAGTGCTTCCTTTTCCAATATTTTGCATTATTTTTCTACATTTTATTAGGTGCTGGGCTCAGTTTATATCATATACAGGATATAGCCACTGTAAACCAGTAAATTTTTAGACCCCTAAACTAAACAGGGTGAGCCTATTGTTGTATTTGGTTTCTATTACACATGCCTCTGACTCAATTATGAGACCAGGGGGCCAATTCCACTAAATGTCAATGGTCATAGTTGGATAACAATGACATATTGAATTGGCCCCCTGTAGGCTTACGACACTAGTAACTGTACCTATTTATAAAAAATGAAATAAAAATAGCCTTTATTCTCTGACTTATATAATATTTCTTAGGTCTACATTATGTGCAACCAATTCCTGGTTGCGGCACCAACAATTTGGTCAGGATGTCTCTTGGACATAGGCCTCCTCTAAATTATGAAACTGTAATCGATCATAGGCAGATCTTAACCACCCAGTGGGCAGATATACCTATACCGGTACCTATTATTAGTTTTCAATATTTCCTGCTTTCCTCTTCCAGAAAATGTAAAGATGACTGAACACTCAATTAAATTACAATAGTATTGTAGAGCAAGAAATACAATTCTGTAATAAAATGAAGTAGCCATAAAGATGGAAATACGGACTCGCAATGTTGTTTCTTGCCTTCTGCGTCGACCGTGGCTCAGCTTACCATTTGGAGTGTGGGTGGTTATATCTGTGCTGTATTACTGGTGGCTGTTATCACATATCAGCTTTCTTGAGTCCCAGAACCGTGTCATCAGATATCAACTCGCACACAATTCCTACCAAGTACCAGAAGTAAGTGTGAAATTTTAAGTTAGTATACTAAACGTGTTTGTAGCCTGTCAAGCAGCAGCCAACCCTGTGTGATCTATTATAATCCTATTGTTTTCCAATTATGGATATGCACAACTATATGTCATGTACCAGTTATATGATTGTGTCAATCAATTTAGATTTATTTAATATAATAATTTAGATTATTTTATGTAAGATAGATATAATCTCACGCCTTTCATCCCCGAGGGGGTAGGCAGAGGTATTCCATTACTGGATATACCCACATTTCACGAGAAATATTGGACCCCTAAACGTGATAGGTGGTGAGCCCATCGCCGGACCGGGTCTGTTTACACATGTCTCAGAATTAATTCTAAGACCTGCGGGTTTCCTCACGATGTTTTTCCTTCACCGTCGAGCTAGTGATAATAATGTACGTAAGTTTTGAAAAACTCATTGGTACATGCCAGGATTCGAACCCGAGCCTCACTGATTTTCGGCCGGCTCTTTAACCGTCTGTCTTTTATGTAAGTATTTTTGTTTTTATGTTTATTAAGATTTTTATTAAGAGTTTTCTGCTTAGCCTGATGGTTGACTGGTAGATAATGCCTTTAGGCATTAAGTTCGCCATGTGTACATTTTCTTGGTACATGAAGTTAAATTTATTGAAAAATATATATACATTTATCAGTTAATCCCACTAATATTAACGATGTACAATGCTACTTGTGTAGGCCCTCTGTTCTCTTTTGTTGGCTGCATTAGTCCCAGACAATAAATTGTATAATTGTAAAGAAATCAATGTATTATCATCAAGATATTCATCATTGAATCAAGGGCATAGTCACGGTTCTATCAAAATTACGTAGCTAGTAAAATCATAAGTTTGCGCTTAATTAAGTTCTGGAGGGTTGCGATTTGTTTATATTATTTACCCCTAAGGTAATTTTATTACAAAAGAAATTAGACCTGCACAAGGGGAATTATATCTCAGCTTGGTCCAGCTATTTTCTTATTATAGTGTAACGAAGAAAATGCTAAAATTCTCCAACCCACAAGATAAGGATGTAATATGGTTATTATTTGGTTTGAAATATGCTGAAACGAGAGTATACATAGACTTATATTAATACATATTATGTACTGTCTGTGACAGCCAGAGTCCACTACATACTTTCTCACCTAACAAGGTTTTGAATTCATGTCATCGATCCAGATTGCAGATGAAACGGGCACCATATGTGAAACCATCCACATATCTTTCGTGTGCATGGGCAAGTGTGGACGGCAGATCATGCCAATGATGAAGTCACTCCTGCACCACCGGCAGAATCCGCTGTACCTGCATCTGATCGTCGATGGAAACACACAGAAAAGTATTAGCAAGTTATTCGATACATGGGATTTGCCTGACTGTAAGTTAATTTGTAGAATAGTGCAATACTTTCAAATGTGAGAGCAGGGATTCCCCAGTTTATATCCACCGTGAGTCTCGAGTTAAAATTTTGGGAGAATGAATGATAAGTTTAAAACCAAAACTTAGGTAAGTATGTATTTATAAACTCCTTAAATGGTGAAGGAAAATATAGTCAGGAAATCGACATCCTTCGGAATTGATTCTCTTACATTCACAACAGCAACCTGATCTGGCGATGAGCATGCCATTTGTTATATTTAAGGGGTCAAAAAAAATACTATAAGTATTTCCAGAAAAGAAATACAATCCTTGTTTTTAGGGTTCCGTACCTCAAAAGGAAAAAACGGAACCCTTATAGGATCACTTTGTTGTCCGTCTGTCCGTCCGTCTGTCAAGACCCTTTTTCTCAGGAACGCGTGGAGGTATGAAGCTGAAATTTATATCAATTACTCAGGTCTACTGTCCCTTGAAGCTGTGAAAAAATCAAACTTCTAAGCCAACGCAATCAAAAGATACAGCCGTTTATGCCGCAAATTTTCGACACTTGCAAGGGAATCAAAATCTACAGGGTGCTTCCCGTGAACTCAGAATCTTGAAATTTGGTACGAAGCAACGTCTTATAGCATAGATAAAGGAAAAATTACGAAAACCATAAATTTGCAAGGTTGTACGGAACCCTCGGTGCGCGAGTCCGACTCGCACTTGGCCGGTTTTTTTTTATTGCTATCCCATAAAAACCTACTGCTAAAGAGAAGAAAAGTAGCCTGTCCTCATTCAGCATTAAAATCTATGAGTGAACAAATAAATCACCCCTATTTTAACACCCTTAGGGTAGGCATTTTGTTTATCAAATTTATATGGGACCAATTTCGAGGTACATATACCCTATCCAATAAAAAAAGAATTATCAAAATCGGACTACTCAGTAAAAAGTTCTGTGTGATCCTGATCACACATAAAAAAAAAGATAAGAACCTCCTTCGTTTTTGGTCGGTTGAAAAATATATAAATCGGTCCAAAAAATTTAAAAATCGATTTTAAGTTTTCTGTGTTTAGCTTTTTGAAGAGGGGGTGTTGGTAGTTGAGGATGAACTATGGCTATATTGCTTGCAAAGTTCAACAAAAGCAGTTGTGAATTTGTGAAACTGAAAATTACAAACTACTTTTGCATTCATAATGTTAGTAGGATCAACTGCAAAAATAAAAGTTGTTTTGTCAATTCACATTAATTGCACCAAAATATTTTCAGTTAAGTACAAATGCTACAATGCTCAGAAACTCCTGTGGAAAGTGGAGTGGATCCCCAACAATCACTACTCTGGTATATATGCATTTGTGAAGCTGCTTTACCCGGAGATTCTGCCAAAGACAGTGACCAAAGTCATTGCATTGGATTCCGACCTCACATTTTTGTCTGATGTTGCTGAACTATGGGATATGTTTAGGAATATGACTAAGCATCAGGTACGTAATTTTAGTCCCCATCCTGTGACTAAACTAAAATTATGATGAATAAAAGAATAATCTCAAGCCTTTTATCCCCGAGGCAGGCAGAGGTATTCCATTTCTGGATATCCTACTTATATCGTGAGGAAACCCGTAGGTCCCAGAATTAATTCTGAGGCATATGTAACAAACCCGATCCGGCGATGGGCTCACCACCCATATTATTTATGTATGTAAGTATGTCTGTATGTTCCACCTTAATTATTCCACCGATTTTGATAAATGAGATGTCAATCGATTCTATAATATGGTCCGGGTGAAATATACTAAATTTTTTAGCATAGGATTTAATTTCACCTATATATTTCTACTTATTTTGTTCTCATCTATCTCTTCCAGTTTATAGGGATAGTAGAGAACGAAAGCAATTGGTACTTCGAACTCAACCGCTGGCCAGCACTTGGCCGGGGGTTCAACACAGGTGTCATGCTTCTAAACCTTCAAAGGATGCGTTCTGAAACAAACTGGTCCAAACTGTGGCTTCAAGTGGTCGATGAAAATATTGAAAGGCTACAGAAGACGTCGTTAGCGGACCAGGATATCATAAACGCAGTGATAAAAAAGTATCCGTACATAGTATACAATGTTAGCTGCATGTATAACATCCAAATGTCTACGAGGAATCAAGCGAAGGAGTGTTATGGAGAAGATGTAAAGAATGTTAAGGTATGTAGGCGATTGAATTTTATCATTTCCAGTGGATGTAACAAAAAGTAAATTCAAACAATTCCTATCCTACATGGGCAATATTTATAAACAGTTCTAATGGTTTAGATGAAATTTATACTGCTGAGGTTTACATCGGCGAAAAATAGATTTAGGTATCTCACTTTCCAATTATTTTCCCAAATAGTTCCTACTGAATTGAATATTATGTATCACTACATAGTTTTAGAGACCAGTTTAAATGAATAGACTGTCAATCCCCATAGAACAAATCGTAACTCAAATAAAGCTCAAAATTTGTACAATATCCAGATGGCTCTACTTCATAATATATACAATTTCACCAGAGCCATTAAAACCAAGAAATTTAAATAACTTCTTCAATAAAACCTCGGAAAAATATATTTTTCATTTTTAGAATATGCAAGATTCTTCATTCATTTGAATTTAAACAAAAAACATTCGCATACATTATTAACACCACCCTCATGTTTAGTGACGTGAATATACAGATGGCGTGACTATATAGATAGGATGAAAGGTAGTCAAGGTACAAAGTATCGAATCGTTTTCCGACTAGATGGCGCTTAACACAAACCTTTTTCAACCTAAAATCTAAACCAATATTAAAAAGCAGAGGTTGGAAGAAAATCATTCTAGGAGAGAAACTTTTTCTTTAAACGTCTTTGATTCAAAGATTTTATTTAATTTGCAATGTATGTATATAACTATGTATGTTCAGTGTAATCTTGCAACTCAATTTTGAAGCAGATATCTTCAACCGATTGAGCTGAAATTTGATATAGGTACTTAATTTAGGGTGTTATTTTTAAATGGTTAGCATAGTAACTATTCGTATTTTTGTGAGCAGAAAAATATAATCTGTAAGCAGAAATAGCTACTTGGTCAGCAACTCATGGCCAGCAAACATTCCAAAATCAATCTGCAATTTATGTCATTCTAGATGGCTGTAGGTAATTATTTTTGTACATCATATTAATTATGTAAGCTGCAATGAGCTGCTCCTGTTTAATAAAATTTTGGTAAGCACTTAGAGGGTAAGCAAAAAGATTCATTTTGTTGTTGTTATTGTATTGTTTTGTTATTGTATTGTTTTGTTATTGTTGTATTGTTTTGTTATTTTTTGTTGTTGTTGTATTGTTTTGTTATTTTTTGTTGTTGTTATATTGTTTTGTTGTTGTTGTTATTATTATTAAACGTGCATTGCCGATTTTAACAAAACGCAATCCACTTAGTAATTTTGCTCGCCATGTTTTAAATATGCATACCAATCAAATACACTAGTGCTTACAGACATGTTTTCTCTGCTCTTCAATCATGAAATCTTTCTGACCAAGTAGTTATTTTATTTGCGGAACAAGGATTGCTGCCTGATTTTTTATATTGCAAACAAAATCTTTTTATGTCGACCAAATGATTTAAATGCTGTCTTTTTGTGGCGCACCAAATTTCATATACGTATTTGCTAATCATTTAATTACTCCTTAATTTATTAAAGTTCGACGGTGAAGGAAAACATCGAGGAGAATCCTGCAGGTCCCAGAATTAATTCTGAGACACTGCAAACAGACCCGGTCCGCTGATGGACTCAGCACCCATCACGTTTAGGGGTCCAAAGACTATCTACTGTAGTAAAATGTGGGTTGTGGTTGCTACAGAAAAATAATGAAGACACTGGACTCGATTTTGCAGACCATCTGAAATTCCTAATTTTATAGCCTACCCTTCTCTATATAGTACGGAAGAAAAAGGACAGAAACAAACCATTGATTATAGAGTAATGTCAAACATGTAAAATCCAACTAATTTGATGTCTTATCTGTCACTTTTATCCATGACCTTATTACATCGTTGCTAAAATTGCTATGTGAATGCGTCCATAAGGTTCAATTTTGTTATTTTGACATTTGTGACAGTAAATAAATATGAGAAGTAAGTAATTTGAATATAAATTTGGTGAGCCACAAAAAAACTGCATTTGAATCATTTGGTCGGGATACAAAGATTTTGTTTGCAATTTAAAAAATCAGGCAGCAAACCTGGTTCCGCAAATAATTTTGATATTGGTCAAAAATTAAATCATAAATAGGCAGCTTACAATAACACGAGTTTGCATAATAAACATTCAGTCCCCAAACTAATTACTTGGCCCGCAAAATAACTACTTGGTCCGCAAGATTTCATGATTAAACAGCAGAGAAAAAATGTATATAATAATATCTAATTGGATTGCGTTTTTGTTGAAAAATCGGGAATGTATGTTAAAAGTGGGCGGAGTAAGAGCAGGCGCGTGACACGTGGGTTAGCTTAGGTTTTTCTTGTGACCACAACGCACAAGCCGAGCGAGCGTAGCGAGCGTGCCGCGGCCGCAGCCGGCGAAGTGCCAGAACCGAATTGCGCCCTGGTAACTTGTATAAGGCAGAATACGAAAGGTTGTATACTAAGTTATGATGACATAGTTACTCGTAAACTCACTTTTTAGTTTTTTTAATTTCTCCAAAACTATTAGTTTCCGCGTTCTGGGAGTGAATATGGGGGGATTACCCCTCCCCCTCCCCTAAATCGAATCTAAAGTCCTTCCTAAATAATCTTTGTAAGGAATGCGCCCATTTTGCGCAAGACAAGTAAAGTATGTATTTTTTTTCAGCCATCCAGAATGACAAAAATTGTAGATTGATTTTGAAATGTTTGCTGGCCATGAGTTGCTGACCAATTAGCTATTTCTGCTTACAGATTATATTTTCCTGCTCACAAAAATACGATTACTATGCTAACCATTTAGTTGACAATGAATAAATATGGCGCTTATTTCTGTTCCTTTCCTTTCCAAAGCGCTCTAAAAGAATAGAGCAAACTTAAAATTAGGAATTTTAGCTGGTTTGCAGAATCGACTCCAATGATCTTATTTAATATAATTGAATGCTAAATGTGTTTTAATGTTCCATCACAATGTCTCACACACTTTTATTTATTAAAAAAATCAAAGATTTATTGGAACGAACGAAGTTCCTTATCGCACGTTGCGAAAGGGGGCTGGACGGATGATGATGATGATGATGAGATGGTGATGATGATTATGAGATGATGATGCTGATGATGAGGTGATGATGATGACGTTGATGATGAGATGATGATGGTGATGATGATGATGATGATTATGTGCTGAGGATGATGATAGTGAGATGATGATGATTATGTGCTGATGATGATATGATGATGGAACTTCGTTCCATCCGGGTGTCCCTTGACACCTCTAAATTTTTTCTTTTTAATTTTATTTACATCATTTTAGCATTATTTTATATTTTTTAATCGATCTAATCCTCAAAGATCTAATCAGACAGAATCCACATTCATAACAAACGAAACGAACGAAATTTATTTCCCCAAGATGGGGTCGCAAGTCATATTCATGTCCACCAAACCACCACCACCCTTATACGTCACACAAATTTCATAATTTTTTGACCCTCCCCCGTCCTTGTCACAGCTGGTCACATTTGTGAGACACCCCCCCCCCCCCCTCGCTAGTACATAAATTTTACAACAAGACGTTGAATTAAAACAGCTGTTCTGTAATTAGTTTTATTTCCATTTAAATTTTTTTTTAATAAAATCAACAACAAATCAGAAATTTGAAAAAAATCATAAATATTAGATTTTGAAATGTGACGTCACAAAATGTAGGGCCTTTTTAGTTAGATTTAGAATAGCATCATATGGCTTACCTTGCATTCTCATCCAAACTAAACGTGTATACAAAATTTCAGCTCAGTTGGTTATTTTCCAGTTCCATCATCAGACCTGGTTACCATCTAGCACCAAAGTACTCGTTAAGACGAATCAACCAAGCCCAAACTCGATGGGTTTATGTCGTTTAATTACTGATTGCCTATGGCCATCTTCTTGCTAAATCATCAGACCCTGGTTACCATCTAGTACCAAAGTACTCGTCAAGACGAATCAAACGAGCCCAAACTCGATGGGGTTATGACGTTTAATTACTAAGTTCCTATGGCCATCTTCAAGCTCTATCATCAGACCCTGATTACCATCTTTTACCAAAGAACTCATCAAGACGAATCATACGAGCCCAATCTCGATGGGATTGTGTCGTTTAGTTACCGAGTTCCTATGGCCATCTTCCAGCTCCATCATCAGACCCTGGTTACCATCTAGCACCAGAGTACTTGTCAGGACAAATCAAACGAGCTCAAACTCGATGGAAATATGACGTTTAATTACTGAGTTCCTCCTATAGCCATCTTCCAGCTCCATTATCAGACCCTGGTTACCATCTAGTTTCAAAGTACTCGTCAAGACAAATCAATCTAGCCCAAACTCGATGGGGTTGTGTAGTTTAATTACCGAGTTCCTATAGCCATCTTCCAGCTCCATCATCAGATCAGCTCGGTGGTACCATAATATTGCATTGTCACCTAACTTACATAAGTACACCAAATTTCAGCTCAATCGGTTGAAGATATCTGCTTCAAAATTGAGTTACAAGATTCCACCCGAACAAACATTCATACATACATACATTGCAAGTTAAATAAAAGCTTCTAATAAAAAGCACACAAATCTCCAAAAACTAAGTCGTGTAAGATCGGCAACATCGCACCTTACAAAAATTACAGCCCAGCACAAAATAAAAAAATAAATCGGATATAGCGCCATCTAACGTTTTGTTTGGCCGCACTCAGCGTGGCAGTAAGCTAGAGGTGAAGAAAAGTTGTAGCTTTGGTTGTAGTTTCTATTTATTTCTACATTCGATACACCTAACGACATCTCGCGTCCTAGTAAGTAATTAGATTTCGAGTTACGATATTTTGTGTGGCGTTGTCAGTCTATTTATTTAAACTGGTCTCTGATAGTATAAAACAAAGTCGCTTTCTCTGTCCCTATGTATGCTAAAATCTTTAACTACGCAAAGGATTTTCATGCGGTTTTTTTAATAGATAGAGTGATTCAAGAGGAAAGTTTTAGTGTTAGCTTTGCACCCGTGCGAAGCCGGGGCGGCTTCGCACGGGTGCAATGGGTCGCTAGTTATAAATAAGTATAAGTATATAGTCCCAAAAGGCGGTTCTTTCTATTTCGCGTGCATGCAGGCGTTAAACCGAAGTTCAGTCGGGCCAACATCTGGAGCGTATTGAAGAACCTTATTTTTGTAACAATAAGGACTATTTTAGATTATCCACTGGAACTCACCCACGAGATATTCCGTCGCAGTGCCGGACGCAGACTTCTTCAGGAATATCCACTACTCGTATGTGAGCTACGACGGAAACCTGCTTAAGGAGAAGCTACATAAGTGCTGGCAGAGAGAGACTGTCACTTATCCGGTAGGTTTTTTTGTAGAGATGCACCGAATGTGGGTTCTGCCGAATGTCGAATTCGACCGAATGTTCGGTTCAAAAATCTGGATGGACAGGTCATGACTCGTTACGAAGTGTTTTAATTACCGCTTCCCTTTTCTGTAGTAAACTACTGAACCGATTTTGATGAAATTGGGCAAGTAGGACTACTACTGCTAAATTGCTAATATCCTGAAAAAAAAACATAATTCCTAGGGGTTAGGAGTCATCGGGTAAATCGTAAAATCCACGCGGACGAAGTCGCGGGCATCAGCTAGTATCAATTTATTTAACTTGTAAAACTTGAGAAGTATCTTAGTGCAGAAATTGTGTGTCAATTAGTATAATTTGGGTTTTATTTAACACTACCGAACATTCGGTATCTATTACTGAAGTTGGGTATTTTTTATCGAAATTCGGCCGAAGCCGAAATTCGGTAACAGCTGCCGAACTTCGGTTTTACCGAACGTGAAACGAATTTCGGTGCATCACTAGTTTTTTGTATATGAAATATGTTTACAAGGAATTATTTAATCTATACTAATATTATAAAGCTGATGAAGAGTTTGTTTGTTTGTTTGTTTGAACGCGCTAATCTCCGAAACTACTGGTTCGAATTGAATAATTCTTTTTGTATTGGATAGTTCAGTTATCGAGGAAGGCTATAGGCTATATAACATCACGCTACGACCAATAGGAGCAAAGATATAGTGGTAAATGTGTAAAAAACGGGAGAAATTATTTCATCTTACGGGAACTACGCGGGTGAAACCGCGCAGAACCGCTAGTTACATATATAGCTTGTGCCCGTGACTTGGTTCACATATGCAAGCCATATCACTGCCACGTTTCACCAAGACCGTTTTACACTTATCTATGAAAGACCGGTCAATTGCGACTCGCGGTTCATTGCCATCGTACAATAAAAACGCCAAAAAAAAACACGATTAATATTTTTTATTATTTGTTGTTATAGCAGCAACACAAAGTTGAAACACACTTTTTTTAACTAGTTCGACGGCAGATGTTCTGCAAAGATATTGTAACCCATACACTAGCAGGAATAAAAATTTGTAAACCTTTAAAGATTATTATTATCATACAGGGTGTCTACATATCTTTTTCAGATGAACCATTCCGACGTCTGCATCAGTTTCCGCGCCGCCCAAAAAATCAAACTGCGCACACATATTTATTACATGGACTACAGCTATGAGAGTCAGGATAATTTTGACATAACGTTAGTACTACAGCTATCTATAGATAGGTTGCAGTTTCTCGAGAGATTGGTCAAGCATTGGGATGGTAAGTCTTCCTGCTAATATTATTCTTTGTTTCCTTTCTTTCACACAACAACTGAGCGACAAATCGACGGGATTTTTTGCATATAGATAGTTGGAAGATCTGGAAGTAACGTAAGCTACTTTTTATCCCGGAAAGCAGATGATATCATTAGCAAAAACTTGTATAAGCTGTGACGATATCATTAGCAAAAACTTGTATAAGATTTGACGATTTCATTAGCTAAAACTTGTATAAGATGTGATCTCTAAAACTAATGTGGTGATTCAGAAAATTCTGTCACTTTTAGAAAGCTGCATTATTCCTGTATGATATAGGCTAAGTAAGACGCCAGAAAAATACATATTTAAAAGAACTAAGGGCTAGACTGTGGACGAACTAGTTCGCATAGTTCACCTAAAGGAGCGCTCTTTCGAACTAGTTCGATCGCGAACTACCCAAGACTATTGTTCAGTAGAAAAAAAAGTAACATTACTAATCTTTCAGGCCCGTTGAGTGCAGCGATCTACCTAGCCGATTGTGATGTCAACAAGTTCGAGAGCTACATCCAAGAAGCGTCCACGCTCAGCTCGCGAAAGAATATCGGCTACCACTTGGTGTACAAAAAAGATTTGGTATGGCACTTTAAAACTAAAAGTATTCCTCTTTGAACCAATAACTAATATTATTTTGAAGATTTTTCCAATAATGTAGAGATTCATATGGAATAGGAAACTTATAAATCGAATTAAAAACGAATTTAAACTCAAAAACACCTGGACCGATTTTAAAAATTCTATGATTTGTATGTTTGTAACGAGTAACTCAAAAACTAATGGACCGATTTTAAAAAAATCTATCATAAATGGAAAGCTTACTTTTGTAGAAGTAACATAATCTCCCGTATTCCCACGGGAACGGGACTTGCGCGGGTGAAATCGCGAGGAACAGTTAGTGTTTCTGTAAAGGGATTAGGCGCATAATGCCACATTCGCAAAATGACACATTAGATTTTCGCAAAATGCCACATTCTCAAAATGCCACATTCTCAAAACGCCACATCGCAAAATGTCACATTATCAAAACGCCACATTATCAAAATGCCATTTTCGCATAATGCCACACTCTCGAATGTTTTTTTTTTAATCTTTTTACGAATTACGCCACCTAGCGAAAACCTTAAGAACTACTTTTATTACAAGCAATATGTAGAATCAATCATGCAAAAATGAATGGAAATCTATACTTACATATAATATAATAAGGGGGGTTGAAAGTCTGTACATGGAAGATATTCCAAAAAAAGTTTGTTGGGGATACCTACTTAGAATCAATAACAGTACATGTTCCAATAGTTTAAAAAAAATGTCTGTTTGTCTGTTTATTTAATCGCGCATCACGTGAAAACAGCTGAACGGATTTTGATGCAAACTTTACTAAGCTGTGTGATGTGATTAAATGCTATTATAAGTATTTCAATTAAAATTACAATAAAACAGATAAATGATGTAAATACAAAAAAAATATGCTTTTTGAAAAAAAAGTTATAATATTATGTTATTAAGTTTTTATGATTCTCAGTAGCATTCATACGAGATTTCAGTTTACATTTTCAATTTATTTTGTGTTAAAATAAATGGAAATTAATAAATGTGATTAAATACATACATACTAAAATTATTAAATTAGTTTTATTTTCTAATTTATAAATACTCAATCATTTATTGCATCCCTTAAGTTTACAAGGTGGTCTTAACTAAGACAGATCAATTTATGGACCCTCTGCAGGACCACAGATATTAGAATACACAGGGCACAGCAATAGTAGAGCAATAGTAAATCATCGGCCTACATACTGCAAGAAAGGGAGTTGGATAAGTATGGCACTTTGTTAGTGTGGCATTTTGCTACTGTGGCATTTTGCTGTGTGGCATTTTGCGAATGTGGCATTCTGCGAATGTGGCATTTTGCGAATGTGGCATTGTGCGCCTAATCCCTGTAAAGCACCGTGCGGTTCCAATGCGCGACAGAACAATTAAAAATCAATTGTGTCTTATTTTCGTGGTTAAACTCGAATACTGACCGACAGACAACTCGTGGCACTCTAAACCGATGTGTCCAGACTCTAGAACCATTAAATTTTGCTTGGCGAGAGTAAAAAAATATTTTCTAAAAAAAACTCCTTAGGAGGTTAAGTAGGCGATGAAAATTTTTTCATTCAATAAGAAAACTGGCTACCCTATTGTGTTATCCTGTCTTTCTTCCCAGGTGCATTACCCAGTGAACTACCTCCGCAATGTGGCTCTGGAGAACGTGAAGACTCCTTACGTGTTCCTCATGGATGTCGACTTCGTGCCAATGGCGAATCTGTACCATCACCTCCGTGTCGCCATTAGAGTTATAAATCCGTATCCGCAGAAAAAGGTCAGTAGCGTTTTGTCTTTTGAGTCAGTCATTTATTATGTTTTTAACCGACTTCAAAAAAGGAGGTTTTCAATTCGTCTCGTATGTTGAAAAAAAAGGTTTAGTAACAGGAGATAATGAATCCTGCTAATATTATAAATGCGAAAGTTTGTATGGATGGATGTTTGTTCCTCTTTCACGCAAAAACTTACTGAACGGATTTTGATGAAACTTTACAGTTATATAGCTTATACATCAGAATAACATATAGGCTATATTTTATCCTCGTATTCCCAAGGGAACGGGAACTACGCGGGTGAAACCGCGCGGAATAACCAGTAATATAAAGAGGAAAGATATGTTTGTATGTTTGTAACGAATAAACTGGACCGATTTTAGAAAAATCTCACCAATGGAAAGCTAGAATATCCCTGAGTACATAGGCTATATTTCATCTCCGTATTCCCACGGGAACGGCAATAAAAGTAAGACGGTAACACGCCAAGTGCATCGCAGTGTCTAGTGGTGCCGGCGTTCGAAACGCAGCGGTACAGAGCAACCCCGCCGCACAACAAGCGCGCGCTGCGCTCGCGACTGTCCCGCGCAGGGCCCCGCCCCCATGCGCGTGCGCAGCCCGACGTGGCGCCGTTCCGTGCGCACGAGTGGCCGAGAGGACACCGCGCCACCAACTACTCGCGGTGGCTGGACGCCGATAAACCATATGAGGTATCTATAATATATAAAGCTGGACTACCACTCACTCACTCACTCACTGACTGACTGATTGACATAATTGTTCTCCCAGAAGGAGTCGTTTTGGAGTCAAGTCATGTAGGAGAAAAGTGTTCAAGATGGCGGAGTGACCTAGGGAAAATTCCGACTTTTCAAAAAAACAAAATGGCGGCCAAGCCTGCCCATCGTATCTCTTTTGTTTTCCGGCCGATCCGGTTCAAATTTTTGGCATCTGTAGTTTTGTTAAGATGATTTACGAATATTATTTAAAAAATTGAAAAAACAAAATGGCGGCCGCGTAGTAGTGTTTCAAAGTTGGAGTGGTTTTAGACCCCACTTGACCCGAATTGATCTCCCAGATGCCAATATGCTAAAGGGATGTGTTTGGTGTCATCGCACAGGGCATATCCTGTAGTTTACCAGAAAATCCCGAAAATTTGAAAAACCAAGATGGCCGACGGGTGATTTGCTCTCAAAGAAAGGGATACGTTTTACCACATTTTGATTGTCGATTTTCGGCAAGATGGCAACACCTGAGCGAGTTGGTCTGTATAGCGGGGTTGGAGGTCTTGCTACGTAGTGTTGCCGTGTTTAAGAATATTCCCGGAATTTGGCGTATTTTTTTACTTTTAATGCAAAATGTCAAAACTCAAAATTTTACCATTTTGCAAAAACAAGTGACAGTCAGTGAAACATTTTATCTCTCCTTATGACCTTTTGTAGGTTTTTTGATTTTCGCCTGGCAACACTGAAAGTTATGGTTGATTTAATTTTTAGGGTAGACCTCAAAAGACCCGAATTGATCTCCTAGATGCCGATATGCTACAGGGATGTGTTTGGTGTCATCGCATAGGGTATATCCTGTAGTTTACTAGAAAATCCCGAAAAATAGAAAAAACAAGATGGCCGCCCCTTTTTTTTTGTTTTACTGAAAAATTTAAATTTTCTTAATAATAATCGGCATTTTTTAGCCAGTTGGCAAAACTTTGGAAAGTTGGCTTGTATGGAGCGATTGTGGGTCTCAGTAAACAGTGTTGCCATGAAAAAAAATATTTAACAAAATTTTATTATTTTTCGACTTAAAATGGCTAAAACAAGATGGGTGCCCAAAATTAGACTTTATTTTTCTGTCAAAATACGACCCCACAGAGACACGCGTGGCCGCTTGCGGCCTCGCGCACCGCGCGACATCTAGTCTATAATATATAAAGCTCGACTACCACTCACTCACTCACTCACTCACTGACTCATTGACATAATTGTTCTCCCAGAAAGAGTCGTTTTGGAGTCAAGTCATGTAAGAAAAAAGTGTTCAAGATGGCGGAGTGACCTAGGGAAAATTCCGACTTTTCAAAAAAACAAAATGGCGGCCGAGCTTGCCTATCGTATCTCTTTTGTTTTACGGCCGATGCGGTTCAAATTTTTAAAATCGGTTAAACTTTTTAGATGATTTACGAAAAAAATTTAAAAAGTTGAAAAAACAAAATGGCGGCCGCGTAGTAGTGTTTCAAAGTTGGAGTGGTTTTAGACCCCACTTGACCCGAATTGATCTCCCAGATGCCAATATGCTAAAGGGATGTGTTTGGTGTCATCGCACAGGGCATACCCTGTTTACCAGAAAATCCCGAAAATTTGAAAAACCAAGATGGCCGACCGGTGATTTGCTCCCAAAGAAAAGTATTAATTTTACCACATTTTGATTGTCGATTTTCGGCAAGATGGCAACACCTGAGCGAGTTGGTCTGTATAGCGGGGTTGGAGGTCTTGCTACGTAGTGTGGCCGTGTTGAAGAATTTTCCCGGAATTTTTCGTATTTTTTTACTTTTAACGCAAAATGTCAAAAGTCAAAATTTTACCATTTTGCAAAAACAAGTGACAGTCAGTGAAACATTTTATTCCTCCCTATGACCTTTTGTAGGCTTTTTGAATTTCACCTGGCAACACTGAAAGTTATGGCCGATTGAATTTTTAGGGTAGACCTCAAAAGACCCGAATTGATCTCCCAGATGCCGATATGCTACAGGGATGTGTTTGGTGTCACCGCATAGGGTATATCCTGTAGTTTACCAGAAAATCCCGAAAATCTGAAAAAACAAGATGGCCGCCCCGTTATTTTTGTTTTACTGAAAAATTTAAATTTTCATAATAATAATCGGCTTTTTTAGCCAGTTGGCAACACTTTGGAAAGTTGACTTGTATGGAGCGATTGTGGGTCTCAGTAAACAGTGTTGCCATGAAAAAAAATATTTAACATAATTTTATTATTTTTCGATTTAAAATGGCTAAAACAAGATGGGCGCCCAAAATTTGACTCTATTTTTCTGTCAAAATATGACCCCACAGAGACACGCGTGTCCGCTTGCGGCCTCGCGCACCGCGCGACATCTAGTCTATAATATATAAAGCTAGACTACCACTCACTCACTCACTCACTGACTCATTGACATAATTGTTCTCCCAGAAGGAGTCGTTTTGGAGACAAGTCATATATGAGAAAAGTGTTCAAGATGGCGGGGTGACCCCGGGAAAATTCCGACTTTTCAAAAAAACAAAATGGCGGCCAAGGTTGCCTATCGTATCTCTTTTGTTTTCCGGCCGATTGGGTTCAAATTTTGGGAATCTGTAGTACTGCTTAGATGATTTACGAAAATAGTTAAAAAAGTTGAAAAAACAAAATGGCGGCCGCGTAGTAGTGTTTCAAAGTTGGAGTGGTTTTAGACCCCACTTGACCCGAATTGATCTCCCAGATGCCAATATGCTACAGGGATGTGTTTGGTGTCGTCACATAGGTCATATCCTGTAGTTTATCAGAAAATCCCGAAAATCTGAAAAACCAAGATGGCCGACCGGTGATTTGCTCCCAAAGAAAAGTATTAATTTTACCACATTTTGATTGTCGATTTTCGGCAAGATGGCAACACCTGAGCGAGTTGGTCTGTATAGCGGGGTTGGAGGTCTTGCTACGTAGTGTGGCCGTGTTGAAGAATTTTCCCGGAATTTTTCGTATTTTTTTACTTTTAACGCAAAATGTCAAAAGTCTAAATTTTACCATTTTGCAAAAACAAGTGACAGTCAGTGAAACATTTTATTCCTCCCTATGACCTTTTGTAGGTTTTTTGAAGTTCACCTGGCAACACTGAAAGTTATGGTTGATTTAATTTTTAGGAAAAGACCCGAATTGATCTCCCAGATGCCGATATGCTACAGGGATGTGTTTGGTGTCATCGCATAGGGTATATCCTGTAGTTTACTAGAAAATCCCGAAAAATAGAAAAAACAAGATGGCCGCCCCGTTATTTTTGTTTTACTGAAAAATTTCAATTTTCTTAATAATAATCGGCTTTTTTAGCCAGTTGGCAACACTTTGGAAAGTTGACTTGTATGGAGCGATTGTGGGTCTCAGTAAACAGTGTTGCCATGAAAAAAAATATTTAACATAATTTTATTATTTTTCGATTTAAAATGGCTAAAACAAGATGGGCGCCCAAAATTTGACTCTATTTTTCTGTCAAAATACGACCCCACAGAGACACGCGTGGCCGCTTGCGGCCTCGCGCACCGCGCGACATCTAGTTTATAATATATAAAGCTGGACTACCACTCACTCACTCACTCACTCACTGACTCACTGACATAATTGTTCTCCCAGAAGGAGTCGTTTTGGAGAAAAGTCTTGTAGAGGAAAAGTGTTCAAGATGGCGGGGTGACCCAGGGAAAATTCCGACTTTTCAAAAAACAAAATGGCGGCCAGGCTTGCCTATCGTATCTCTTTTGTTTTCTGGCCGATTCAGTTAAAATTTTTGTAATCTGTAAAACTTTTAAGATGATTTACGAAAATTATTTAAAAAGTTAAAAAAACAAAATGGCGGCCATGTAGTAATGATTCAAAGTTTAGGCTATTGTAGACCCCACTTGACCCGAATTGATCTCCCAGATGCCAATATGCTAAAGGGATGTGTTTGGTGTCATCGCACAGGGCATATCCTGTAGTTTACCAGAAAATCCCGAAATTTGAAAAACCAAGATGGCCGACCGGTGATTTGCTCCCAAAGAAAAGTATTAATTTTACCACATTTTGATTGTCGATTTTCGGCAAGATGGCAACACCTGAGCGAGTTGGTCTGTATAGCGGGGTTGGAGGTCTTGCTACGTAGTGTGGCCGTGTTGAAGAATTTTCCCGGAATTTTTCGTATTTTTTTACTTTTAACGCAAAATGTCAAAAGTCTAAATTTTACCATTTTGCAAAAACAAGTGACAGTCAGTGAAACATTTTATTCCTCCCTATGACCTTTTGTAGGTTTTTTGAATTTCACCTGGCAACACTGAAAGTTATGGCCGATTGAATTTTTAGGGTAGACCTCAAAAGACCCGAATTGATCTCCCAGATGCCGATATGCTACAGGGATGTGTTTGTGTCACCGCATAGGGTATATCCTGTAGTTTACCAGAAAATCCCGAAAATCTGAAAAAACAAGATGGCCGCCCCGTTATTTTTGTTTTACTGAAAAATTTCAATTTTCTTAATAATAATCGGCATTTTTAGGCAAGTTGGCAACACTTTGGAATGTTGGGTTGTATGGAGCGATTGTGGGTCTCAGTGAACAGTGTTGCCATGAAAAGTTATATTTGACAATTTTTTTTTTTAAATTAAAATGGCTAAAACAAGATGGCCGCCCAAAATTTGACTCTATCTTTCTGTCAAAATAAGACCCCACAGAGACACGCGTGGCCGCTTGCGGCCTCGCGCACCGCGCGACATCTAGTAATATATATATAAAGCTCGACTACCACTCACTCACTCACTGACTCATTGACATAATTGTTCTCCCAGAAGGAGTCGTTTTGGAGTCAAGTCATGTAGGAGAAAAGTGTTCAAGATGGCGGAGTGACCTAGGGAAAATTCCGACTTTTCAAAAAAACAAAATGGCGGCCAAGCCTGCCCATCGTATCTCTTTTGTTTTCCGGCCGATCCGGTTCAAATTTTTGGCATCTGTAGTTTTGTTAAGATGATTTACGAATATTATTTAAAAAATTGAAAAAACAAAATGGCGGCTGCGTAGTAGTGTTTCAAAGTTGGAGTGGTTTTAGACCCCACTTGACCCGAATTGATCTCCCCGATGCTAATATGCTAAAGGGATGTGTTTGGTGTCATCGCACAGGGCATATCCTGTAGTTTACCAGAAAATCCCGAAAATTTGAAAAACCAAGATGGCCGACCGGTGATTTGCTCCCAAAGAAAAGTATTAATTTTACCACATTTTGATTGTCGATTTTCGGCAAGATGGCAACACCTGAGCGAGTTGGTCTGTATAGCGGGGTTGGAGGTCTTGCTACGTAGTGTGGCCGTGTTGAAGAATTTTCCCGGAATTTTTCGTATTTTTTTACTTTTAACGCAAAATGTCAAAAGTCTAAATTTTACCATTTTGCAAAAACAAGTGACAGTCAGTGAAACATTTTATTCCTCCCTATGACCTTTTGTAGGTTTTTTGAATTTCACCTGGCAACACTGAAAGTTATGGCCGATTGAATTTTTAGGGTAGACCTCAAAAGACCCGAATTGATCTCCCAGATGCCGATATGCTACAGGGATGTGTTTGGTGTCACCGCATAGGGTATATCCTGTAGTTTACCAGAAAATCCCGAAAATCTGAAAAAACAAGATGGCCGCACCGTTATTTTTGTTTTACTGAAAAAAATCAATTTTCTTAATCTTAATCGGCATTTTTTACACTGTTGGCAACACTTTGGAAAGTTGGCTTGTATGGAGCGATTGTGGGTCTCAGTAAACAGTGTTGCCATGAAAAGAAATATTTTACAAATTTTTATTATTTTTCGACTTAAAATGGCTAAAACAAGATGGGCGCCCAAAATTAGACTTTATTTTTCTGTCAAAATACGACCCCACAGAGACACGCGTGGCCGCTTGCGTCGAGAAGCCAGCCAGAAGGAGTCGTTTTGGAGTCAAGTCATGTAGGAGAAAAGTGTTCAAGATGGCGGAGTGACCTAGGGAAAATTCCGACTTTTCAAAAAAACAAAATGGCGGCCAAGCCTGCCCATCGTATCTCTTTTGTTTTCCGGCCGATCCGATTCAAATTTTTGGCATCGGTAGTTTTATTAAGATGATTTACGAATATTATTTAAAAAATTGAAAAAACAAAATGGCGGCCGCGTAGTAGTGTTTCAAAGTTGGAGTGGTTTTAGACCCCACTTGACCCGAATTGATCTCCCAGATGCCAATATGCTAAAGGGATGTGTTTGGTGTCATCGCACAGGGCATATCCTGTAGTTTACCAGAAAATCCCGAAATTTGAAAAACCAAGATGACCGACCGGTGATTTGCTCCCAAAGAAAAGTATTAATTTTACCATATTTTGATTGTCGATTTTCGGCAAGATGGCAACACCTGAGCGAGTTGGTCTGTATAGCGGGGTTGGAGGTCTTGCTACGTAGTGTGGCCGTGTTGAAGAATTTTCCCGGAATTTTTCGTATTTTTTTACTTTTAACGCAAAATGTCAAAAGTCTAAATTTTACCATTTTGCAAAAACAAGTGACAGTCAGTGAAACATTTTATTCCTCCCTATGACCTTTTGTAGGTTTTTTGAATTTCACCTGGCAACACTGAAAGTTATGGCCGATTGAATTTTTAGGGTAGACCTCAAAAGACCCGAATTGATCTCCCAGATGCCGATATCCTACAGGGATGTGTTTGATGTCATCACATAGGTCATATCCTGTAGTTTACCAGAAAATCCCGAAAATCTGAAAAAACAAGATGGCCGCCCCGTTATTTTTGTTTTACTGAAAAAAATCAATTTTCTTAATCTTAATCGGCATTTTTTACACTGTTGGCAACACTTAGGAAAGTTGGCTTGTATGGAGCGATTGTGGGTCTCAGTAAACAGTGTTGCCATGAAAAGAAATATTTAAGAAAATGGTATTATTTTTTGACTTAAAATGGCTAAAACAAGATGGCCGCCCAAAATTAGACTTTATTTGTCTGTCAAAATACGACCCCACAGAGACACGCGTGGCCGCTTGCGGCCTCGCGCACCGCGCGACATCTAGTTGGTTGATATATCTGCTTCTTTCTTCTTCACTACATAGCAAAAAACAAAGTCGCTTTCTCTGTCCCTATATCCCTATGTATGCTTAAATCTTTAAAATTACGCAACGGATTTTGATGCGTTTTTTAATAGATAGAGTGATTCAAGAGAAAGGTTTTGGTACTAGCATTGCACCCGTGCGAAGCCTGGGCTGGTCGCTAGTATACAATATGTAACAGAATAAGCGCAATTCCTAAAATTAGTTTGTTCAGTATCGAATGTGTTCAATTTTCCGAAAAATGAATTAGCATAGCTGATTTTAGTGTTACCTATGGAAATCATAAATTATTGCTCTTTATTTAAGAATATTGGTTAGACACAACTAAAGTACGAAGGCACCATATTTTTTTATATTAATATACTAATTGGGGTGTATGAGGAATTGCGCTTATTCTGTTACGCGTTGTATAAAATAAATTGCTGTTCATTAATCTCGCTAAAACTTGATAATGGCCAGACCGACTTTGATGAAATTTTTTGTGTGGATCCACGGAAGGCTTGCACGGTAACAGAACAACGTTTACCGGGCCACTGGTAACAACATCGTGAAACATCGGACACCCATCCCAGATCCAGCACTCCGGCCCAACGATAGGTTCACTACCTGTCGCTTTTAGGGTTCCGTAAAATACAATGGTGGACACAAAGATATTAAAGTAAAGATGAGTTATATTCATACTGCGAGCGTTTGGATATGTACATACTTACGTCTTAGCGTATTTATACAGCAAACATTCGCTGCAATGCGACTAAATAAAATTTGACCAATTATGTACATTTATCGGCCTCTATTTATATAATATTTTTGGGTCGTCATATTAATTTTTTTTTCCTTTTCAGGTAGAGTGGGAACCAGATTATGAACCATATCTGGTAGTGCATCGGTCAGTTCCAAAATACGACACGAGGTTCTCTGGATTCGGCTGGAACAAGGTAATTTAAGATTAATTTTATTTTCGACTGCGCTGCGGGTCTGTGTTGAGAATATTGAGCATCATTTCGGTCATTGTACAGGTAATGCAGGTATGAATTAAAGCATTAAAATATAAATCAGTATATTAAATTCAAAAATTTTCCTTAAGTTTTTCGTGTGACTTCTTCCCAGAATTCGATCCTTATTAGCGACACTATCGAATGGTGTACAGTGTTTTATGAGTAAAGATCTGTAGATGGCTGTATTTCTTGTTTAAATTTATAAGGTGGGAGAGCCATGCTTCGGCACGCTTGGGCCGGCTCGACCGGAGTGATACCACGGCCTCACAGAAAACCAGCGTAAAGCAATGCATTGCGTTTCGTTGAGTGAGTGAGGTAACCGGAGGCCCCAATCCCCCCTCCCCCTCCCCTCCCCTCCCCTACCCCTACTCCCACCTCAAAGGTCGGCAACGCAGTTATGACTTTTGAGTTGCAGGTGTCCATGAGCGACGGACGTCACTTACCATCAGGTGACCCGTCTGCTCGTTTGCCCCCCTTTTTTATCATAAAAAAAATAATAATAATAAGGTTCTATGTTGCTGTTGAGCCCCAATGAATATATAAATAAATGATTGTGCACAGGTGTCGCACATAGTGGAGCTGCGCGCGCAGGGCTACCGCGCGGTGGTGTTGCCAGACGCGTTCGTGGTGCACACCACGCATGCGCCCTCCGCGGACATCGTCGCATTCCGCGCCGACCCCCACTACCGTATGTGAGTACCTTTATTATTTACTAGCGGCCCGTCCCGGCTTCGCACGGGTGGACATTTTTTTTTTACATTTTATGGAAAAAAACAAAAAAATACACACTTTGTTTTATATTATTAAATATATCGACGGTTGAAAGGCTATTTGATCTAAGCGACATTTTGTAAAACTTGCAGGAGGACGGTTCAAAGTTTTTTTTTTTGAAAAAAAAATCATAAAAAAGCAACTATTTGATAGACTTTTATTTATTTAATACAGTATATCCCTAATTAAGTTAGGAAGTTTTTTAAGTTACTACTGTTGAAAATTGTGTATTATTTTAGAAAATTTATGTTGGTTAGCCCAAAATGCATCAAATTTAGTATTTTTTTGAGAAAGGAAAAATGGTTCAAATGCCTACCGTAAATAAAATAGCTGAAAGTAAACTGGCTCAAGCATCGACCTAGAATAATATAATACGAGAGAAAATGAATCTAGTGCCAAGTCATCTGACAGAAGAATATGCCCAATGAGCCGAAGCAACATGATGGTGTTGCACCAGAGTGAAGTAGTTTGATACAGATGCCCATTAGAGGGACTGCAGGATGAAACAAAATGAACCCTTACTAGATTATAGTAGATATTGATGCTTAGGCCATCGTAATTCAGCAACGTCCATAAGATATTTTTGAGGTTGGTAGGTATGGCACTTTATACTATTTTAGACAGTGTTTTGTATATTTTGTATAAAAAAAAACATTTTTGTGTAGAGGAATCATTCAAGTTGTTGATTCAATGTGTCTTGGAGCAAAGTATTAGATAAAGTGGTATAGTATAAACCTTTTTTCTACTAACCTTAACATCTTAAATCGCGGGTCGAAACCCACTAGGGTCACAGCTCGCGTACAAATAATTCAGAAAACTTAACGAATCATATCTCTAACTGGCATGTATCTAATGAACCTTGCTGTTCCGAACATAGGGGGATTCGATTCTCACTATCAGCTAACACAAAAAAGACCAAAGCTAGACGCTACCCACGCCGAACCGACATACCTGGTTATACAAACGCCTTCTGGCACTCAAACCGTCCGTTAGGTTTAAGGGTGTTGGGTTGTAATAAGTGTAATAAGTAAACTGCTTCTAGAAACACACTTCCTAGACTGCAGCCTCTCCAAGGACAATACATGGGCAAGTAAGTAATCACACATACCTAATAACCAAGAAAGGTCCAGAGCCCGTACCGTAGTAACAGAGGAACTAATAAAATGGGCAATTACAGCCTTCAAGCCTTACAAATCCGCAGACCTAGACGGCATCTTCCCTGCCCTACTGCAATGGGGAGTGGATTTCCTCACACCATGGCTTTTCATTCCTAAGCCAGGCAAAACCGATTACACACAACCCAAGGCGAACAGGCCAATAAGTCTGACATCATTCCTACAGAAGACCCTGGAGAGAATCTTGTGACCGAAATATTTTTGGGACGGGCCCCTTCGGAAATTTCCATTTTTCCGGTCATTGTTAGTTGTTACGCAGGCAAAGATAAGATTTGCCTATGCTAATATCACCTACTGCTGCTCTACAGGCGATGGTGGGGTAGCCGCCCCTGCACCTTGTCGTAAGGGAAGAAGCATCCCTAGTGACGTTCAGGCAGGTGTAAAGAGATTCCAGAATCAAACACAAAAAAAAACTTAAAAGAGGATGCAATCTCGCGACACCCGGTGATGGCATCACGGAGCGATAGGACCCAGAAAATACACTGTTTCGTAAAACACTACAACGTAGAACTTACAGCAGGTCCAAAAGTGCTAAGGATCTACACTGATGGATCAAAAAACAACATTGGAACTGGAGTTGAAGTCTACTCAGATGATCTAAATAGTAGAATATCCAGACCACTAGGAATGCTCAACACTGTCTATCAAGCAGAATGTGTGGTCAGAGAGGCCAGAGAAGTCACGGATACCCATATCCGTATACTCTTCCACAGTGCCTCAGTCCTTCAATCCTTAAAGAAAAACTAGATCACTTCGAGACTGATATTGGAGTGCCATCATGCACTAGAACACGTTACGGTACTAAACCACAATACAGTGACACTTCAACTGTCACTGGCTGGCGTGGAAACGATGCAGCGGATGAACTCGCCAGGAGAGGTTCTGACACGAAGGCCATCGAACCCGAACCCATTGTACCCATTCCGTTTAACCAGCTTACGAACTAGTTTAGGGAATACACACAAATGCAAGCGGAGAAATGGTAGACCTCAACGCCAGGATGTAGGCAATCCAAGGAGGCTATGCCATCCCTGGACACGAGCTGAGTAAACGCCTTCAGCGCCTGGACAGAGACAGCCTATGAATTGTTTCGGGGACCATCACCGGACACTGCTCACTGAATAAACACCGACACACCTTAGGTATTACTGACAGTTCTCTATGCTGAGCGTGCATCGAGGTGGAAGAAATGGTAGCGCATGTGCTCCTAGAGTGCCCAACGCACTCGAAGAGCACATGCACTACCATCTCTTTGTTGCCCAGATCCGCAAGGAAATTCTTGGAACACTAGAATCCTTTGCGGATGTCCTGAGTAGACTCGGAAGTTTTATCTGCTTCTGTAGGGAGGTGGGCTGGTTGGAATAATCGGCTGCCATGGCTCACTCACGTACAATGGTCCAATTTAGGGCTAAGTGCGGGACTTAACCAAACCCTTAAGATAGAAGAAGGTGGTATATCACCCTAAGCCTTTCGCAGTTCCTTTAATGTTAACAGCTGACTGACGCGTCCGCGCGGGTAGGTGAGATATTCGTAACGGATACTTACACAGCGCGCGCAATAAATTGAACTTATAATTTTTACTTTTTTATACTCCCAAGCGACTAAGGAGTAGCTAATCTCATAATTTATTGGACGGCCTATGTGTTAAAACCGATTTGATAAAATAATGGAAATGCCAATTTTACGTATACTGAATTGAATCAAAATGTTTCAAATGCCATAACACTAATGAGATATTTAGGTAAAAAAAGCCGAAGTGACATCACTCATTATCCTTAATAGAGGATCAATGGGTCAAGAGACTTATTTAATTCATAGAACTTAATGCAAAATGGTTCAAGCGACACGCTTTTTTATTGTAGTTGAATGCAAAATGGGCCAAACGACATAGCTTATTATTTTGGTTTAATGCAAAATAGGCCAAACGACGAAACCACAACCATGGCGAAAAAGCCAAATGCCCTAAGTCATCGAGTCCTCAAATTTGTCTAATTTTGTGTCGTATAGATCAATGAGCTCAGAAATGAGGCCTGTTTTGCTGTGGGTGCTAAGCGCCAAAAAAGTTGTCAAAAAAATTTGAAACCTGATTCAAACGACGGAGAAAAATTTGCTGATTCCGAATATGTATATAACTCAATATCGCAAAAAATGTCGCTTAGACCAATTAGCCTTTCAACCGTCGATATATAGCCTATGTTACTCAGGGATAATGTAGCATTGTAATGGTGAAAAAAATTTTTAAATGGGTTTATTAGTGTTTGAGTTGATTCGTTACAAACACCAAAATACAAATCTTAGATTACTAGGAAAACTGATCAAAAACTTACAGATATACACCTAATTTATCCACTTTTCGTTTTTATTAAAAAATATATTGTGAAGTTTATTTCTTGTGTCAATTACAATGTTGTCGACTGTGGTTGTCGATTTAAACGGTTATGAAGATTTCGATTGATTCCTAAAATATAAAATTATAATGGAATGCAATGCATTTATTTGTTTAAAAGTAGGACATCTTTGATTTGTAACATTCCTTACACTCAACCAATCGGTATACAACTATTATTCTAATTTTATATTACTATTTGAAATTTACACAAAATTAATTAAAATAAAATCTAAATAATTAATGTACTAAAAATTGCAAAATAAATTCAAAATAAGAATCAACCAGTTCTATAGTTTTTACCAATCATTATAACATTATAGATTATGTAGATTACTATTTACAGCTCATTTAACACTCACCATAATTTCAAAATCTAATGTTCACGTGATCAACATGTATAGTGTGTAATTGTACTGACAGCAACAAAAACTCGAAAAATATAATGCCTTATTACAAAACGGAGTTTAAAATTAAACAGTGCTAAATATAGATTCTGACACTTTTTTGACAATAAGGTGAAACAGCGAGTGCATCAGTTTTTAAAAAGTGTCTAACTTTAAACCCCGGATCGTAATTATATGTAATAATCCTAATCATCTTTATTATTTAATATTGTCTCGATAAATATTTTTTAATACTGTTTAAAAAATCGTAACAGACAAAGAACAAGAGTAACTAGGACAACTAAATAGTTAAAGATTCCATGACAACAAACAAAATTTAAATTAACTTCAGTAATATTTATTTTGTATTCAGATCATAAAATTTCCTGTTTATATATTTTGGTTGCTGATTAATGATTATACGTAATGGTAACTCTTAACGAGGTTTAAATGTGGTCCGATGTATCATCCGGTCCCACTAAACTAATGAGCTCGTATATTGAAATCATTGCAGCTACAATCGTTCAACGTTTGCAAACCAAATCAGTTCAATTTCAAAACCTCCCAAGAATATGATGCCAAAACTAACATATACTACACTTGGTTGCTTAATTTTTATACTAATCGGAGTAAGCAGCGATCACAAATCGACGCTGCTAAGTTTCCTGCCATGTAAAAGAGCCAATCCACCACTCGAGAAGGTTCCACGTGTTCTGTACTACCTCAAAAGTTACAGGAAAAATGGCCAAATGTTAATAGGAGGCAACATCACCGTTCTCGAAGATTTGACTGGCTTCATGAAATTCAAAGCAGAGATCGAGAAAAATGGAAAAATAACGGACCGACTGTTAGACTATAAAGGTCTTACCTGCAAAAATCTGTTATGCAAACTCGTACTTAGTGCAATCAATTTGAAATATGACCAAGATACCTGCAGAGTTTTCAAAGGCAGCTATGAATTTAAAGACCTTGATGTCAACAGTCTTTACAAAACTATGAGCCATATAGCTACAAAGGACTCCGGTATACACATTTGGCATTTAAGCTTCTATGGGGCCAATGGAACACTCTTCTGCGCTGATATTAGGGTCCAAATGACCTTTGAAGAATAGTAAAATTTATTAGTCTGTAATTTTGATAACATTTTTTTGTCAATTACATTCCTTTTATCAATAAACGGTTTTCAAAATTGAATGTTTTTTTTGGTACGTTTATAAATCAATCAATGTATTGTGAACCAACAGTTCCTTCTAATTCCATACGTGGGGGGAAAATTACAGCCCATGTTATTCCTAGAAATGTTACCATTGGTGAAAGAATTTTTAATATAGGTCCTGTAGTTTATGAGTATTCATTACAAACATATGCAACAAATCTTTCATCTTTATAATGTACATATAGTTGTGATTAAGGCCCGTATCACAGAACAAACCTCAAACATGAAACTTCGCATGAGCACAGTTAAAAAGTGACAGCTTTGTGCGACTTATATATTTCATTTCATTTCATTTCATTTATTAAAAAGATAACAAAGATCTTATTTTTTTTAGTATATTCTTAAAAATAATGTTAGTACTTAAAAATATAGCGGCATCTCTTTCTTATATCCTCAAGCGGAGTTTCGATGCTTGAAGATCTTTCTGTAATTCTGACCTAACAATAATATTTGACAATAGATCGTCATCATCATCAACCCTAAGGATCTTTCTTCACACATTAGGAATGAGCTATAATTGGGAGATGGTATTAAGTTAGTGGCCACCTAACATAATTTTTGAATCCACCCAACTGCAACGGTATCTGACAGGGCTTAAGCTTCCATTGTTCGAAAACAACGAAAAGGAACCAACAATTCGTCGCTGACGTCGCAAAAGGGCCCTTTTGCGACGTCAGCGACGAATTGAACGTTCAGCCGTATACAGAAAGAAAGCCGAAAGCTTGTCGGCGCCGATGGGCGCCGGTCCATTCTACAGAAAGCAAGCAGATTGAAGCAGAGCGAGCAAAATGTCGTACGATGATTGGCGGGCGGCACCAGCGCCGACCGGCGCGAGTCGGCGCCCATCAGCGCTTGTTCATATAAATGCCTCCGCCGGTTACCTGCGTAGAACGGCGCCTGTAGGCGCCGACAGGCGCCGGTCGGCGCCGATGGGTTTTCGGCTTTCTTTCTGTATACGGCTTTCCTTCCGAAACACGGAAGCGCTCCTGATATAATGACCCTAGGGGTTCACAAATTCACTGACTGACCGTGCCCAATTTTGCTTAACCAGTGTGATCGTTACACACTGTTGCCGCATCGCGACGAGCCCTTTTTTACATATACTATCCATTATTTTTAGTCTATTGTCAAAAAAAAAATTAGACAAAATGTAATTGTAACAGTAATTGGTATAACATTTTTTTATTCTCTCGAATACTGCCAACTTATTTACATACTTTCCTTTTTTCCAGATGTCTCGCAATACTGAAGCAAGAGTTCCTAGACGACCTAAAGAGGAAGCACAACATCACATTCGAAGAGCGTAAGCCAGACTCTGTGTACTCGGCTCAAGCCAAGAGCTTGTTACTCAACCAAGCGAAAGACATCAGATAGAGCATATTACATTGGTAAAAGTCGGATAACGTACATAGCTAACAGGGTAGCATAAAGCTGGTAGAAAAAAGATTTGTCTACCTTCAACTGTCACTTGTAGTACGGCCGTTTTAACTTGGTAGTCCTGAAGTTGCGCAAATGGCTGCGCAATAACATTTTTACGGTAACAAGACAATATTTAACTCGCGCGCGACATACTGTGTACCGCCTTCGTGCTACCAGTGCTGATAGGTGCATTCGATCTATTGTCACATAGGGTTCACTAAAAAGTTTCATGAATAAAAAAAATAGCATCACATGCAATGATCAGAGTAGGTAGATTGATTTTACATACTTGCATCTTTATATCATAACATTATTAACATTCACATATTGAACATGCTATTTTTCCGGAAATTACGGGAAATGGTACCGAAATTTGCAAAACTGTAAAAAGTGTAATAAAATAAACGTACAAGGCAAACAAAATCATTTATTGATACTCGTGTACGACATCCTAGTTTCTCATTTGTATTATAAATTGAATTGATTTTATTATATCTTTAAACACTACAGTTACTTCAGAGTACCTACGTGTTAAGATAAGTTTTTCACTTGGCTCCGTCTGATTGTTTCAAAATTCCGGAAAAATATAAAAAATATTAAAAATTTCGGAGGCATGTCCATCTTAACATATACGTTTGACTTCAATAACCTCAAATGATTCTACCTACTCCGATCACTGTATTCACGAGTCAAACTCTTTACAAGCTATTAGCTCTAATCAAGTACAATAAAACTAATTAGTTTCATATAGATTAATGAAAATTTTGATTGTGATTTATTTTCTTATGCTTTGTTGCACGTTACTCCAGTTTTTAGGGTTCCGTACCTCAAAAGGAAAAAACGGAACCCTTATAGGATCACTTTGTTGTCCGTCTGTCCGTCCGTCTGTCAAGACCCTTTTTCTCAGGAACGCGTGGAGGTATGAAGCTGAAATTTATATCAATTACTCAGGTCTACTGTCCCTTGAAGCTGTGAAAAAATCAAACTTCTAAGCCAACGCAATCAAAAGATACAGCCGTTTATGCCGCAAATTTTCGACACTTGCAAGGGAATCAAAACCTACAGGGTGCTTCCCGTGAACTCAGAATCTTGAAATTTGGTACGAAGCAACGTCTTATAGCATAGATAAAGGAAAAATTACGAAAACCATAAATTTGCAAGGTTGTACGGAACCCTCGGTGCGCGAGTCCGACTCGCACTTGGCCGGTTTTTTTTATTTTAAGCCATGTATCCACTAGACAACAATCGAGATATTTTTCATGGCCGCTTCCACTAATATCATATGGATCTAATAATATATATAATTAAGTTATTAATTAACGTTTTTGAAAGCCAAGAAACATACCAAAGACGTTTGAAGATAAAAGTTTATCTTTTTTTTAACAAGATATTTTATCGACAGCGCCATCTGTGTGATATTTGTGGAAGTTGCCTAAGGAAACGCCTAATTATGGACACGGTTAACACGTGACGCTCGACGTAAGCATGATCTAGCGACGTTGTGTCCTTTTGCGAATGTTTTGCGATAATTGGAATATGGAAAATGCAGTGATGACACTGTTGCCAATGAGCCCGCCATACAGTATGTTCGTTTTTGGGTATACACATAGTATAATAGTGGACTCGATTCTGCAGACCACCTAAAATTCGTAATTTTAAGTTAGCCTATCCTTCTTTTTAGAATACGGAAGAAAAAGGACAGAAACAAACCATAGATTATAGAGTAATGTCAAACATGTGAAAACCGACTTATTTGAAGTCTTATCTGTCGCTTTTATCCATGACCTCCTTACATCTTTGCTAAAATTGCTAAAAACGTGTATTTTAATGCGTCCATAAGGTTCAATTTTGTTATTTTGACATTTGTGACGTTGTAAATAAATATGGCGCTTATTTCTGTCCCTTTCCTTTCCAAAGCGGTGGAAAAGAATCGAGCTAACTTAAAATTAGGAATTTTAGGTGGTTTGCAGAATCGAGTCCAGTAAGTACGTATATTACTCGTATATATATTTAAAACCTAGGTATATACCGTTCATATTTATCACTAGCTAGACGGTGTAGGAAAATATCGTCAGGCCCCAGAATTCTGAGGCATGTGTAACATCCTGTATAATGTGAATTCAGTCAATAGATAATATAACGTGAACTGGTACCATCGATATAGCTTTATATTTTTGCAGTGTTGTATATACAAGTACATTATGTGATTTAATTTTATGTATACGGATCACACAATACTCTACATAATAAATATGTAGATAAAATTTAGTTTTTTTTTCTAGTATTAAGATATATATTTTTTTATTCATATGGCAATGATCATTTATTTTGTTATATTATACTAATTTATAAGCCTTTACATTTTCGTATTTTTATTTATTTTCTTTATTGTATAAAAATCAATTTGTATTTTGACTATAGGCTGTGAAAACTGTTGTATTACATGTGGGTCACCAGATGTCGCACTTGTCACAATTCATTGTAATTACTTTTCATATTTATTCAATCTTGATGGAAAAAAATCGCCATTATGAGCTAAAATTAATATTTTTATTGCATTCATTTCATACATTAACAGATATATATATTCAACGACACATTGTTGCATTAGGCAAAGTAATATTATGTATATTTTTCTCAAAATATACAGAAAATTGCCACTCCGGTTCTTGAATATGAGTCACCGTATAGTTAAAATCCTTGCTAACTACGAAAGTGCATCTACTATTATAGTAGTAACTCAGGGCATCCAACCTTTTGTATAAACTGTAGAAAATATACCATCATTTCTGTTTAATAGATAGTTATATCACTGTTTTGCTATTTTATCTACTATATTTTTCCAATTTTAAGTTGAATTATCACTTGTTTTTGTTGCTATACCAAAGTTACACCTAAGATTAGTTTTTATTGGTAGCTTTACTAAATTTTCTTGATGGTCTTTTTAACTTCCTCTGTTAAGGATGTAATGTTATGAACGTTACCAATTGTTTGGACTGATGTCATATTATTTAAGGGCCTACGTCTAAGTGATTGATTAAGGTGAAAATCCCCAAACCTAATAATTAAGTTACAAGATGCATAATATTATTATTTTTCATGAATTTTATTGTATTATGAAATGTTAGATAGACGATTTATACAGAATTATATATACCTACCGCATAATAATAAATTGTTTTAGATATGGTATCAACATATCGTTGAAATAAAATGAGTTTTATAAAACTTGGTTTTATTCATTATTAACTAAATGTTTCATGAACATTTTAAAACTAATAAGCCTCATTTGTAATCATTCTTGATTCGACATTAGCTAAGTAATTGTTGCTTGTAGGGTTCTCTTTCGTTGTCAGTAACCAGAGCAAAATGATGATTTGAAAGTCCAACTCTTGTATATCCTTCTTCAAATTCCCTACAGCTTTCTTTGCTGTGACCAATGGAGAATTGTCGTTCATTGAAGAGCCTTTAGATTCTGTTCTCTGTTTTATGCTTTCCACTTTAGCAGTCAATTCGTTTAACATTTCTTGTCTTTCTGTTACTCCGACACCAGCTTCTTTATATTCATTCGTCACTTTACTCAATTCGTCCAATAAAGATCCATATTCTCGTACCAAAGGTTCGAATTGTTCATTCAGTATGTTCTCTCGAGCTGTAATTTTGTCCGTCACAGAACTTATGTTGGTATGGAGTTTGTTTAACTGCGCTCCAGTAGTTTTAAACCTCTCGAACAGCTCGTCTCTGTAAGTTTTCATTTGGGAGTGTCTCGCTCTCCAATCTCTCCCATCTGCTGAGATTTTCAACCTCAAGGCAGGAGCTACTCTTTCTAATTCCAGCTTCCATGCTTCCCAATCGTGGACTTTACCTACACCAGTATCTTTGTCTTCTATATTCTCTAATTCTCCCTCGGATTCTTCAGAATAAATTGCCATTTCTTCTTCTACCTTGTCCAATATTATTTCGGTTTCGTCTTCTATCTGGTCCGCGTCGTCGGCTGCGTCTTCTGGCTCAGGGATGTCGACAACGGGCTTCTGCCATTCGAAGTTATCTTTCTTCAAAGCTTCGTCAGCTAACACATTCAGTATATAACAGACTTGCTCCCCATACCCTTGCTTGAGTTTGTGTGAAGAGAAATCAACAGTTACATCTTTTTCTCTAAGGATATCGAGTATGGTGGCTATTGTGGAATTGGGGTCGTCTTCCTCGTTGGGCTGATCGAAATCTTTGCCAGTCTTGCGTATGAGCCACGCAGCTGTCGAAGTGAAGACATAGAATTGTTCGGCAGGATTGGTAGAAGTTACGAAGTAGTAGCGACTCATCGGCTTCATCTTTATTTGTGGGCGAAGTTCGGTGTCAATCTTCAAAAGACGCAACTTGTCCATCACATTGAGATCCATAACGTGAACTGACAATGGAGGTTTTATTGATTGATATTGACACACCTACCTCTTTACTTTTCTATTTAGACACTGGAGACTACAATTACACAATACATCAACTGCATTGCAGCAGAACTAGAAGAAACACGAAAAATAAGTGAAGTAACCTTATTCCGCGCTCTTGTTTACAAGTACGTTGTCATGGTAACGCGTCCTACTCCGAATAAACACTCTTTGTACCTATGTATACGAACCACTAAAATTCCCAATAGGTATTACCAACCATCCTCTAACGTGAAAGTTAAGACTTCTGAACGGATTTTGTTTAAACTTTACAATAATAAGTACCTACCTATAGCCATACCTACATCAGAATAACGGTATTATATAAAGGTATTGTGTAAAATAAAACACGGGTACACTGTAAAGGAATTCGTCAGAGCATCCGGTAGTTAAAAAATTCTTGATTCTGTTACATTTAATTTTAAGTAGGTATTTTATTAGCTACATTCTACATTCACGATCTAAACACTTTATATGTTATCAGATCGTAAATGTAGAACAGTAGTATCCAGCATGGTTTACATGACAATAAGTAAAGATAAGTACCAACCTACCTAGCGGTGAGGGTTTTGACTCGCTTGGGTAATCGTTACATACTAATTAGGCACAAACGAGCTTGTACTAACTGATAGTGATAAGTGTCAACACGCAAGCCCAAGGTCAGAAGCCAATTGGGTATTTTTGGCAGATCACCAGCAAATAAGAGCTGTAGACGGATTTAAAATTAAACGAGTTTGGAAACAATGGCGACGTGTGACCGGCGAGTGAAAATAATGAGTTGAAACAATGTAGAGTTGGTACCTAACTACTTTCTAAAAAGACATTGCACAAATGTAGTTATGTAGAATCATGATCAGTTTACCGATTTGACAGTTCTGGGTGAATCGGCTGAAGTTACACTATGTAGGTACATATGAAGTGGCGCATTAATCTACATCTGAGTTTACGCAAGCTAAATGCAAAAAGCTGTCCAAGGTCCAATATTGACGCCTAATTTAAATATGTCAGATCTCGTGATCCTAAATAATTAACGAAGTGGATTTATCAAAGCACTAAGTATCTACCTACATAGCTTGTAAACGAGGGTTACCTATATATCGACAATTTACAGAATACTACCTCGTAAGTACTACTTACCTGTAGTTTTCAGGTGAAAGGTAAAGGAAAATAGGTGACGTGATTATAGATCTAGAAAACTACCTTCTTACTACTAACTCATAAGCAGGTAATCTCTGCAATTATAACAACTTGAAACCTAAGTAGATTTCTTATACGAAATTACCATGTTTACGAGAAAAGCGGGTTCCATGCAGGCAAAGAGATTTAAATATAATAGGGCATAGAGGGGGCATTGGGAATATTTTCATACAAAACTTTGAAGCCTAAGCGTCATTGTCCTTGTCATGTCAGTTAGTATGAACGCGAGCTGTCTTCGGTCGAAATTGTACTAGACTTATTCCACTTGGAATAACTTTTGACTTCAAATTTTCCTCGCTTTGTCCCCTCTATGCCTTATTATATTTTAATCTCTTTGCATGCAGGCAGCCCTGCAGGCGTATTCAGGGAGCTTCGATATTCGATATCGGAAAATCTGTCGAAAACATTCGAGATGGGCTGATGTTGGTATTGAAGACTAATGTCATATGTGACATAAGGATTCGGAAAATTTTCCGTGGCTGTCAGAAACGTAAAGTTTCCGAAGTCGATAGATTCGACATCGGAAAATTTTTCACTCGATCTGAATCGCACGGAAACGGTATCGAGTCTCCGTGAATACCTACGCTGTTGGGCAACCATGTGAGATAAGTTAGCACTTTTGACATAACTAGCAATATCAAAGAGATTAAAATATGGGCTTTGTGGTCAAATGAATGGTAGGGCATAAAGGGGACAAAGCGAGGAAAATTGAAGCCGAAAAGTTATTCCAAGTGGAATAAGTCTAGTACAATTTCGACCGAATGACAGCTCGCGTTCATACTAACTGACATGACGCTTGAGCTTCAAACATGCTTTAAAGTTTTGTATGAAAATATTCCTAATGCCCCCTCTATGTCTTAATATATTTTAATCTCTTTGAGCAATATAATAGCCCTGTTGTTAATGAACCCGCACCTTGTGAGGCTTGGGTTCGAATCCTAGTGAGGGCAGGTATACGAACGAGTCTTTTTTAATTCTAGGTAGGTAAGTAGGCATATATTCAAAACAACTAGGTAGTTTTGCGGTGAAGCAAAACATTGTAAGGACACCCGTGTATACTTATAAACGTTTTGCAAATAGGGGTGTAAAAATATACTGCTGAAACGTTGCTATGACCAGTAATGAAATACCTCTGTCGCCCCCCTCGAGGATAAAAGGAATATTAATTGACTATTCATTTTTCACGTGATGCGCGTCTTGACCTTCAGAACTAATTTTTTTAATGTATTTTTTGTTCCCAGTTTTTTAGAGTATTTCTTTGTTTTTCTAGGGTCTTCTAGGATAGAGGTGTAAGAAAGTTCCATAGGGGTGCCAAATTTCTTACCTACTTACACATATTAAAATCTCCTTCGATAGCATTACCTATACCTAGTAGGTACCTAATAATCAAACGCGTAATCTGAGTCTGGTTTCACCTTGTAGGTAGGTACCAGCCATTTTAGTCATGTACTTACTTATGACCTAGGCACAGAACTTTCTCTAATTTTATGAGCTCTTTAAAATTTACATCATTAGGTAGGTCTAGGTACTAATTTCTTTCAATTATACCTACTACTTTATTGTTCTTTTTTATTTTATGGAGTAACATTAATTAATTGACGATTTTTATTAGTTTTACTAATTAACGGCTTCTTCGGCCTTTCAACGTTAGCTCGTTAGGTACGTACGTACCTACAACTAAACACGAAAATACACACATCGTAATCGATTTGTGATACGTAGTTTAAAACATATATTTCGTGTAAAATAAAATAAAAAGGCGATCATAAAGAACTGCTTTATCTCGTGTTACTGGCTCGACAAAATTAGAAGCGGTTGCGGCGACGGACGCCGGCGCAGTCGCGACCAAGCGCTCGCGACGTCAAACCGAGCGCACGAAATTTAAATTTAGAATTTCCATTTGTTTTCTTTTGTTTTTCCGCGCGGTGTGTTACGAAACGAATTTAATTTTGTGCCAGTGCTTTATTCGTGTATGTGTACATTTACTAGTGATTTTTTCTGCGAAAATAAATTTGTATCGTGTTGTTGTGTGATGCTGAACTGAGTTGCCGAAGGTAAGTCTTGCTCATATACGGTTAGAAAGTTTACTTTTTGGGATTGGAAATACCCGTTATGGCTCCGCGCTTTTAAGGATATATCTTGAAACTTGAAATTTAAAATACATGGACGACAAAGTTTTATTCAACATAAATGTAATAATAAGCTTGATTTTAGAGATAAAAATTGTGTAGGTCATGGTACTCACAAACATACTTAGTTATTTTTTAGCTTCACTAGCTTACCTACCTTTAGAGTTTTGTCTGATTTGTTCAGTTTGAGTGCGGAAACAATGAAATTGAAAAATGCGTGGAGTTGTGGTTATCTTGACGGTAAAGCCTTGGTAAATCGATTATATTTCTGATAACAAAGTTTAGGTACTTACACCTAAGTATCTAGACGTTGCTTAGTAATATTGCTATCAGAAATTCGCATTCGTAATCAATAAGTCTTGCTTATCAAATGCATTTCGATTACCAAGGTCTAAATTCACCATCCCGAAACGACCGTTAAAAGCAGTAGGTAATAGGTAATTAATAAGACCTTCGTAGGTTATCCGATACATTATTAATTATTGGAAACTAGCCACCCGCCCCGACTTCGCACGGGTGCAATGCTTATACTAAAACCTTCCTCTTGAATCACTCTATCTATTGAAAAAAAACCGCATCAAAATCCGTTGCGTAGTTTGAAAGATTTAAGCCTACAAAGGGACTTATGGATATAGGGACAGAGAAAGCGACTTTGTTTTATACTATGTAGTGATAGTGATGTAGTGACTAGCAAGGAAGGATCAGCGTACCCAGAGTAGATCTTGGTTTTTCCTGTTCCCGCGGAAATTTCAAAAAGTTTAGGGTTGGGCCTCCTCCAGGATAATTTAAATTTAAATCCAACGGCTAGCAACGACTTTATAGGCTGTGTATTCTCCTACTGTTATATACCTACTAGAGGTAAAGACAAAATAATAATTTATGGTTAAAATTATAAATAGATATTAACTACAATATTAGTAAGTAGGTAACTACCTAAGTGTAATTTACTAACTTGTAAACAGCGGAAATTATCGGAAACAATTAGTTAAGTTGGCTGTAAAACGAAACTAAAGGCATGTTAATATGGTTAAAATGGCGACAAAATTAATAGTTTTAGTAGGTATTCTTTAAAATTGAGGAGAACAAATTTTTATCTTTGTTATAATTATAATGAGTAACTAACTCGTTTGTTTGTGGTTTGATATTCGAATATTTTCCGTATTTTATGTAGGTACCTACTCACACATCTAGGTAATCAATGGATAAAAAGAGGCTCAATTGCTACATCAAGAGCAGCAATTTGAATTTTCCCAAAGGAACGAGGAAAAGGGTAACGCGTGGTTCCAATCAAAAATACTCGTATAACGGTACACCGTTCAGGCGAAACGTTGGCTGATCTTAGTAGGTATCTACTTACATAGTCCGTTTTATTCAAACTATAAGCCTGTCACCTGAGCCTGCATCCTTGTGAATACGTGACAACCTATTAATAGCCTATTAGGTACATCCCATAGTTAGCTAATAACGCATTTCTATGACATACACACATACACAACGGCAGGACGCATTGTTTTTATAAACAAAAGGTGATAGATGGCAGAGCGAAGCGCACGAATAAAACCATTGTTTAGGAACTTATTCTTTCCACAATGACTACATCAATCTAGTTTCAAGTTTTCAATTATCTACCGACAAGAATAATCAATAAAATATGTAAGTACCTACTAAAAATCCGACTGTGTACAGACAATTTAAAAATTTATTTATTTACGAAGTACCTAAGTTATGTTGAGGGTACCTAATGTACCCTCCGGGAATGAAGACGAATATACCATACCATTGGAGGACATTTTTTATCTGTAATTATTGTAAATCGATGTATATTTTCTTTGTAAATAAATGTATATAAATATATATATATATATATATATATATATATATATATATATACCATCATATTTTAAAATCTATAATTCTACGGCTAACGTGCTCCATGTTTTTTATGACATCATACTCACCCTTCTACGAGTACATCTAAGAGAATATAACGATCAACCTGTTTAGGCTTTGAGGCTTTAGGCAGTGCTAATTAAAGTAATTAAAGAAATCGACTCACATAGTTTCATGTATAGGTGCCTATAAGTAGGTAAGTTATACATATACCTACTGGAAAACATAAAATAAGGTTATTTTGTTAAATAAAAATGACTATAGGTAACACAGTGACGGTAAATCTTGGCTTTTTATTTCAAGCTTTTTAAGTTTAACGTCGGGCGCTTCTATGTGTGTTAACCCCCGCCCGACCCAAAAAGAGAGTGGTGTTAGGTATATGTTTAACATGGCTGTCTGTGTATCTGGCTGTGGTATCGCAGCTCCCAAGAGGATGAACCGTTTTTTTTTTGTGTCATAGATAATTTTATCCCGATTGTTCTTAGCCATGTTTCATAAAAATATGTTCAACCGTTTGTGTTTATATGTAGGTACCTATTGATTGATTAACTTACCCTTTTCTATCATTGTCACTACATCTTTTTATTCAAACCACACTTCTCTCGTATATCCGCATTCCTCACTCTGTCACACAATTTCACTCCACACATTTTCCTCAAAGATCTAATTTCCACTGCGTTCACTTTGCTGTCATGCTTTTTCTGCCACACCCAAAATTCACTCGCATACATCAGCGTCGGGACCCGAACGGCGTTATGCATTGCCATCCTTGCCTTGTTAGACATGACCTGGCTACTCACAAGGCTATTCAGGGCCCCATTTACTGCATTGCCTTTCAATACTCTTCTTTCAATATCTTTCTCTAACTTGCTATCCCTTGTAAATGTACCTAAGTATCCCAAATTATTATAAATAATTAAATAGGTACTTGCATTAAAGATCTATATTCAGACTTCAGAGCCAATTGTAAAATGATATTTTCCTCATTGAACAAAAAAATTAAGTATTCACAATACAGTAGTGTGCAAATAGTAGGTATATTTTATCCGACCAAAGTATGCAAGAAATCGACCGCAGCTGGATCCGATTACGGATACCCGATCGCCATCAGTGAACGTACGGACAGTTGATGCTTGGTAGGTAACTATATAGTATTATGAATCCTAGGTAGGTAGGTACTCAGGCGCACGAGATTTACTAAAACTCACAGAAAATGAGTTTTTTGAGAGCTATACATACCTAGCTACGATAGGATTTTTCGCTCCGTAAACTACTGAATTCGAAATTTTATCGAAGTTTTTAGAGCCGTTTTCGAGAATACGATCACACACTTTATATAGGTACTTTATCTAACTATTGCTACTAGGTATTAAGATAATTTTAATTTAATAGTAGGTAACTATAGAATTCATTTTCTGTGAGTTTTCACTAGTAGAGCTCGTCGACCTAAGTATTTTAATAGTTTAAGTCATCACAAACTGTACGTCCTCACTTGGTAGTATCATACTTATTAGTAGATATTCTACAAGATTCTGCGCGTGTATATTATATGCCTAAGCGCACATAAAATAAAAGTCCAAGATTTGAAACACAATTCCAGTAGGCTAACATAAAACATCTTTTTTTGCTGCGTAGAGTCGTGCGCACCCTAAATGGACTATCCATGTAACCATATCCGTCCTATTGTTATGGACGAGAGTGGAAAAAATACCTACTCTAGATAACAAGCAACTCGAAAAAGAAAAAAAACTCAAAACTGTTTTTTGTTCACAAAAGAATCCTTGAAAAAAAACGGAATTATCTAACGATGCTTTTACTACCTAATTTATGAGTCTGTGGTTTAATGACTGTGGTAGATAACTTTGTCATGGGTTCAATTCCGTCTTTATCTGACAAAAAAAAACATTTTGTCCTTGTAATTACTAATCAAAGTAAATACAGAAGAGACCATACTTTCTTACCTTCAAGAGTTTGAAGTACCGAAAACAACACTTGATAATTCCTTTGTGTTGTTAGTTAATTGGTTTCGATACTGTCATTAAATGTTTATCAAACGCACCTATTAATCATCCTGAACTATTGATCATACCATTGGTAAATATGATATTGATATTATTATCTGGTGCCTAGCGGCGTTGCCCGCATAGATTCTATTTATTCCCGTTCCCCAGGGAATTTCCAAAAATCCCTTCTTAACTTAAGTTTGAGCAAAACTGCATGATTCTAAATCGATCAGTCAGCCAATCATCCAGTAACTTTCTTCTTTTATTTATTTTTATAGGTACCTCCCTACTCGCACTTAGATCAAGATCACTTTTAATAAGATTAGAAATACAACGCGTTACAAATAATCGCAATTCCTCATACGGGTGTAATTAGTACCTACATTATTATAAGTAAAAAAATATGATGCCTTCGAACTTTAGTTGTGTAAGCAGGTAGGTACGTAAGTAACAACTCTTTATTGTATACCAATAAAAATATAAAGGAACAATGACAGTTGACGAAGCGAAAGAAGTATGTAAGGATCGTAGTAGTGGAAAGAAGTGGTCCCTGCCTGCCCCTACGGGAAAGAGGCGTGATTAGGTATATGTATGTATAAAAATATTCAACAAGTGATATAATGATAAAAAAAAGTACATTGTTGTGTCTAACCATTTTCTTAAATAAAGATCAATAATAGCACGACTTCCATAGGTAGCACTAAATTCAGCTATCCTAATTCATTTTTTGGAAACGGATTTTAACACAATATATTAAATATACTTAGCTGAAATAGATTAAATAGTTGATACTGAACAAACTAATTTCAGGAATTGCGATTATTCTGTTACATATTGATAGAAGACGAAGTTTTGCGTCTCTAAAAGACCCGTTGCTTCTCTGGAAACACTTCGAACATGAGGTGCATATCCACTCCACGTGTGATACCGAGTAACCAGTTTGGAAAGTGAGCGGTCGATGAACCCATGAACATTCTATCAGGAGCCGGTTGCTAGTGACATCCAATGTAAATGTGAGGTACTTGAATTTACACAACAATCGTTCTCTTTAAAAAAAAACATTAATCGCATCTACACATTGCTATAGAAAAAGAGGAAAGAAAAACAATATGCTCTAAATTCTTCTTTTTTTGAAGGCTCTTAAAGCATTTACAAAGTTTTGTAGAGGTTTTATATAAAACCCGAGTGGTTTTATATAAAACCTCTACAAAACCTAGTTGCTCTTTAGGGTTCCGCACCCAAGTTGCCAACGTGATCCTATTTACTTAAACTAACTAAACTATTATACTTAAACTAAGCCTACGCTGTCCACATTTACTGGTATCATGCGTAATGGGACATTGTGCGAATAGGACTTTATGCGAATGGGACTTTATGCGAATGGGACCTTTTGCGAATGGGACAATATGCCAATAGGACATTTTTTTTCGGTGGGACGTTTTGCGAATATGTATTTTTTTTTCGGTGGGACGTTTTGCGAATGGAACGTTCTGCGCCTAAATCCGTCCGTCCGTGTCTCTTAGTGAGCTGTCCCTATCTCATGAACCCGGTATCTACTTATCACAGAATGTGTATCACTCTCGCCATTACAACAAATCATAAAAAAATCTAAGTTAAAAATTAAGGCTGGCTGAGTGCAAGAGCGTAAATTAATGGTTGAGTGCCTGATAGGAATGCGAACAAAAGACAAACTTCTCTTCCTTATTTTCATCCCATTTGAGAAATTTTTAAAATTCCGTTTCTTAGTGCATTAACCTACCTTCGTTATCTAAGAAACTAATGTGCAAAAGTTGATGCTGCTAAACCTAAGTTTACATTCCCTTAACAGGGTATATTTCCAATATTTGGTAAATTATTTTTGTGCAATTTCATTGATTGTAATTACATTGGAACCTGCATGATTTTTCTATTGAGCATTTACAGGAAACGCTACGACCATTCATAAATTACTTAGGTACATTAGGCATTTTTAAATAATTATCAGTATTCTGCAATGATACTTATTACGAATTGAATAGGTGTGTTAATCATTAAAGGAATAAAGACAGATCATGGTAAGTAGGTAGGTATATTTTTTATAGAATTAAAATTTGCGAAGATATACCGTACATATCAGTGGAATTCCAGATGATATTAAACATTAAATGGTATGTCTTACGGCGTACCTACTTTCAAAACATTATATATATTCTCGAACATTCAAACTTGACGCTGCATTGAAATATTTCCTCGCCATAATACGTACCTAGTCCAAATATGCCGCTACCAGAGCGATTCATGTAAAATATATGCATATTAATAAATCACTGTGTGCTTAAACTATTTAGGGAGTACGTGACGTATGCGTAGTGTATTGGCTTCTTAGATTGACGATATACATTTACATACATTCCTTAATCGAAGCCAAGAATATAATCGATGCAACACACGAGCCGGTCTCGAATCAATTCAGTTTGCAGTTGACACTTCCTAGATCATTCGTTGTGCATAATATTTTATTATTTTTAAAGTGCTGTGAACATTTATGGACACGGACAATAATGTGTTGTGTCTGGAAAATGAAACGAACGGACGAACGACACCGTTAGACATTGAAGGTCTAAGGAAAACGTATAGTTCCAAATTTGAAATGATAAAAATAAAGGATTGTTACTAAATTTAATTTCGTCGTATTAATGAGATTTTTTTTTTCAAACTAAAACACAAAGTATTTTGTTAATCGAGGACACCACGCGTTCTAGCTCAAGTTTTGAAATGCCAGGCTAAGTGTGTGAAATGAACATCAGACGTTTTCATGGAATATCACATGTTCAATGTTCTCAATCTGGAATTTTTAGAGCAAGTGGTTTGATCTGCGGATTAATTTCAGCTATGTGGGACACAAGCATGTTTTAGCTGTGAGCAAAATCTCAAGATGAGTCCTCGAGCAGTGTTTAAGAAAAATAAACGCCAGATGTAAGTTTTAAGTTTGTTTTTAAGAGTATACCTAGGTACCTACTAATATTATAAAAACTAAAAGAGTTTTTTTGTTGGATCGACAGGAAAGTATCTTGTATGTATTTTCAATATGCAGATAATATTTATTAGGTACCTACTTACTTACTTACTTTAAGTAAGTAGGTACAATTTCTAAAGGCGGCAAAATCGTGAATGCGCAAAGTGCATTTAGAGAATTTAATCCAATAAAAAAATCCTTGTAGTAGTGGTAACATCAGCCAAGAGACATTAATATCACCTGCATCGTTATTTTCATTTAAACACAGCCATAATTAAAAAAAGAAAAATTGCAAAAATTAAACTACCTACAAACATCACTCAACAAAATGACGCCGCTGTCACATTACCATTTACAAATTCGGTCTCGAAAAGAATTTCAATTTTCACCTTGGCTTGTGAAAGCTTTTATGTGGAATACCTACTCAACATATTGAACGTATACAGTATGTGACAGTATGAAGCGTAGGTACAAGCGAGGTACACATACATGTACCTACCTTAGATGAAGATCAGAGACCGGTCATTTTCGTACCTATGACAGATTTTATTTCGGCTTTTGTTAAACGGACAATGACTCAGTCATATCCATTTACGGTGTTCTTGAAACGGAACTTGCGGTACATGATTTAAGGATGTATGAGCCGAAATTATCATGTGTTGGTCGATCGTTCCAGAATATTCAAAAATATATCTAATTTTCGAAAGCATGAAGACCCATAGTTATCTTATTATTTTTTCTAACGACAGACGATCGATGGTGACTTGATCTGATGTAGATTGATCATATTAAGCGGATGTATGTAAATATACAAGGGTGTTGTGACTGAGCGAGTTAGTAGAAGACAACGAAGACGTAACGTACCTTCATATCGACCAGATTACCTAAGGAAAAAAGCCAGATAAAGAGCCGGAACTGACGAGCATGGACGAGTCGTTTGATGAATGTGGATAAAAGGGATCTGCCACTTTGTATCTTCAAGTGGTGGTCTATCTTCTTTGTCTACCTCAACGGACTCTATATTTATGTATTTATTTTCAAAGGCTATCATATTATCATGTTCCCTCATGATGGCAGGGTATTATCCATGCTTTCCAACAAAACTCGCCCTAATCTGAGACAAGAATATAAACTAATAATTATACTTAAGTGTTTGAGTGACTCACCCAGTCGACCCCACATGCAAGCTTGCACATTGCCTTTAGATGCGTATGCGCCGACGCGACCTCCTTAGCTCAGAAATGTGTTAATCCGCAGTAAATCTCACTAGTTGACGATTTATTTACAGAGCACAAGATAAATACGAGCTGTGCGCTCAAATAATAAGCTGCATATTTTAATAAATACAAGCATTGATTCATCAGACATTCAAAATATTATCGTTAGACTAACAAGATACGCAAATGGAATATTTAACCTATCTGCACAAAATGGATACGAGTTGAAATGTTTTAGGTACTCTTGCCCATTTTCCATTAATTAGGAGCAACGCTTTAGATTATTTCCTTAATTCATCGCTAGAATGCTTGAAAAGAATCTTTTTTTGGTCTTCCGCTATTCCTATAATCTAACTATTTATGTTTATTGACACTAGGAATAGAAACAAATAAAAACCAACTATGTATTCTTTTTTATAACGAGATCATGTAAGCCACCATCATTCTCTTGGCCTCTTGACTAATGTCATAATAATTTCAAGGTTGCAATATAATCTTCTCCTTCTAAATCAACGGTCCTTTCACACAATTCACTAAGTATATTTTCAAAGAGATCATATCAATTGGTAGATAATATGGAAAGAAATTGGAAAAATACATGGAAAGTTTCTCGCGACACCTAGTCCGTGTTGTCGCACCTAAGTTCCGGTGCCGGATTGAGGGACAGAGGAGCACATAATAAAGGCTAATAAAAATAAAGGGGCCCTTGGTTTAACTTAGGTCCTATCGTTTGGAATAACATTAGACCTTGGGAGGCTGTTATAACTCTGACAGCTAGGTGGCCACTAGCCTAAGACCATCTTTTAAATCCGATCTTTAAGGATCGAGTGAACAGGCACCTTCTGGGCAAGCTCGTCCTATCGTAGGCCCCGTCTTTGCTCTCGGGCTAGTCTGGGGTCAAGAGTAAGCAAATCATACAACAATAAAAACTACTGGATCGATTTAAAAAAATATTTCACCAATGGAAAGCTACATTATGACTGAGTAACAGGCTCTATATTTAAATATACGGGAACTACGCGATTGAAACCGCGAGGAACAGATAGTTCTTTAATAATTAGATAGATATAGTGGTACTTATATCACAAGTCACAACCGTGTAATTTCATTCATTTTTTACGCCTAGGTACGGTGACCCCCCCCCCCCCCCCTTTACTACTCTTAATTGTTGTATTTATGGTTGATCCGGCACTGCTAAGTTCCCAAGCTTTGCCGAGCTAGGTGTTTAGAAACCTGCCTGGGTGACCTACTATTGGAACGCTATCCTAACGCGCTGACGACCTTGCGCTACTTTCAACATTTTAATGAGTCTACTGGGATGCTTGTTTACAAATACATGGTTTATTATTTTCTTAGACTGGTTTACAAAATAAACATTGTAGGGCATCTCACACTCGGCCATTAGAACCAAAAACTGGACAAAGCACATCTATATTATAAAATGATAAACTGACTGACTGATTGGTGATGTATCAACGCACAGCCTAAACCACTAGGTCTAGAGACTTGGAATTTTGCACATTGATAGCTTATGCAGTGCAGGCATCTAATAAGAAAGGATTTTCCAAAATTCAACCCCTAAGGGGGTGAAATAAACGTGCGTGAGCGAAGCCGCGGGTAAAAACTAGTAACTGATAAATACTTATAATAAATAGATGTCGCATTTGGTCAAATCTGTAATGATAGTTGTAAGTGAAGAAATAAATAAATAACATAAAAATAACTAAATGCAAATAAAAATCCACACCGACACCCATTGTGTCCTAGGATTATTATATTACTTAACTATTGTTTACCCGATTGCACTCAGGTGGGTAATGTTTTACGGAGCAAATAATTAGGGTCTATTTCTTTGGCGCAGTCTTTAGGTATCCCAAGCGGATTGACAGTTTTTAATAAATGAGGTGACGACAAGGTACAGTTTACATTTACAAACTGACAGACACACGATTGGCGAGATAATGCAATAATAACGGCTCGTATGCGTCCGTAAACCCAAATAGACGACCCACATACGATGCAGCGAGCTTTCATAATAATGTGCAGTTATGTGGGTATGCACTGCACTGCGCGGCGTGACACGGTTGTCAGTTGTCAGTTTGTCACACAAACAGTGGCGTAGCAAGTTAACCAATGGACCTGGTGCAAAAATGCGAGGCCCTCCCTATCTAAACGGGTTAGGTTGTATCAACGGATTTTCCGGAGACGGTGTACTTAGACCGAGGTAAAGACCGCCACGTGACCCTTCGTGCCTCATTCATTCATAAACATAACATACATACATAACATACAAAACACAGTACCACAGTTAAATATCACTTGACCATAAACATATTTCCAGAAATGGAATACCTCTGCCTACCCCCTTGGAGATAAAAGGCGTGAGATTATTTATTTATTTTTCTTTTGCATACTCTATTTATTTAAGTGTGTCTAACTATAGTTATTTAGTACAAATAGTACAGGCTCTGCCTAGTTTGGGACTAAATAACCGTGTACGTGTAAATTGTGTCCGACAATTTAGTTATTTATACGCTATCGTTTTTCAGTCTTTAGTCTTTTCGGTGAATTAAAAGTCGGTTTGTCGGTTGATCGCGGCGTGCCGCAGGCGGCACAAGACTTTAAATTTTTAAACCCGGACTACAAATTAAGGACGGCCCGGACGTCTTTTAAACTAGGACAAATCCAGGGAAACCCGGACACATGGCAACCCTATGTGTAATGGTGGTCCTTTAATCTTTATAAAGGTGAATATGTATATTGATGGGTCCGACAATCAGACTATTGGTATGACAATTCGGAGGACGGAGTACGGTTGCGGTGCGCAACAACTCATAAAAATAATACTATCGCTAAATGATACTTATGACTGGAATACACATTGCACTGTTTTGTTATGTTGGTCAGTAGATGAACATTGCTTCTATGAACAGGGGTAGGTATATGAATAAAAACTCCATACTGAGCAAGCATATGTGTAAACCAGCCATAAGACTTAGTGCACAAGTTTTGTAAGTACTACCTAGTCATTACGATAGACACAAAAGTAAACATTCTATACTAGCTGCTAAGGTTTACGCAAGGCATAAAACGATGCCATAAACTTAACTTTATAACGATTATGCAAGAAATTAGCATAAAACCATATAAAACACACACTGAAAACTTTTATGGTTATTTTATTACGTCAAGATTAATGTAACCAAATCCAATTCTGTCAAAACATGAATCAAGCTTAATCTTTTATGTGGCTTTCTCGCTTGCTGTAGATTTAAAATTCTGGAATGTTTTTGGGTATTATTCGGTGTTATGTTGTGGGTTCAAGCACTAAACTTTCTTTATTTACATCGGAATCAGTTTGTTATAAAGTGAAATACCTTTACGTTAATACCTCTCAGACCATGTCTACCAGACACAATAGATTTTTAATTGTGTCTCGGTTCCAATTTGAACCGGCGGTTCTTAACTCAAAAAAAAAAAAAAAAATTCAAAAATCGTTTATTTTCTATTGGTATAAGATATACACTTAGAAACGTCAATATTTTATAGTAACAAGGCACTCTAAACTCGTCCATGAAGATTGGCTAAATGCAAACAGCAGCCCATCTCCACCGACGAGTTGCTGGTTCCGAATGCAGTACCCCGAGAAGAGCCAGCAAGAAACTCAAGGGCAGCTCTTTTTAATCTCATGTCTTACTAATAAATATCGTTTACAATAATAATTATAATTAATAGCCTTACATAGCGTCGAGTCGGTTAATCCCATGCATGTTGGTCTACTAAGTAGTCTGTAATTTTATAGTAGCCTTTTTTATGTAATTTTTGCTTAACTATTATTTTAAATTTGTCAAGAGGCAAATTTTGTAATTCAGTGGGAATCTTATTGTAAAAACGTATACATTGACCCTTAAAGGATTTGGTAACTTTAGATAATCGACTAACACAAGCAGCCAGTTCATTCTTATTTCTAGTGTTTATACAATGTCTGTCACAATTTTTTTTGTAAAGTGATATATTCTTTTTAACATACAATACGTTTTCGTAAATATACTGTGACGCCAGTGTCAGTATATTAATTTCCTTGAATTTTTCCTTTAGAGACATCCTGGACCCCATTTTATAAATTGGGTCCAGTGGGTCGAATGGCTCGTTTCTGCAAAATAAATATTCTCTGGACATCAGCAGCATTCCCCCACAGTAGAATGCCATATGACATCAAGCTGTGGAAGTAGCTGAAATAGACAAGTCTAGCTGTTTCTACGCTTGACATATTACGTATTTTTTTTACGGCATATGCAGCAGAACTGAGCCTTTTCGCCAACGTATCAATGAGCGGTCCCCACTGTAACTTAGAGTCTAGAGTTATTCCTAGAAATACTGTAGTGTTTACACATTCTAATTTTTCGTTTTTAACTGATTAAGGGTTTCTCAATAAAAGTGCGCTATCACTACATATTATAAAACAAAGTCGCTTTCTCTGTCCCTATATATCCCTATGTCCCTTGTATGCTTAAATCTTTAAAACTACGCAACGGATTTTGATGCGGTTTTTGTTAATAGATAGAGTGATTCAAGAGGAAGGTTTTAGTGTTAGCATTGCACCCGTGCGAAGCCGGGGCAGGTCGCTAGTTAAAATATGTTATATTACCTACTTACTTTACTTACTTTTTCGTGCAATTTGGAAAATTTACAGATGTCACCTTTGATTGTTCCGATTATCTACACAAAACTGGGTCGATTGTGGACCGAGTATCTTCTAATTTTTTGACCACTCTTCAAATTGTTGACTCAAGGGCACCGAAATTTCGGTTTTACCGACTAAACATTCCGCGAATTTTGTGAGTGGTCTCAACCCAACTTTCCCTATTTTTGTAATGGGTTTTCACAATAATACCGCCTTCTTCTTTTGGTTATTTTTTACAATCATAACCGGAGTTGCCAATTGAACAAAAAAAGATACAATCTTTAAATAGTACCCACTCTTATTGACAAACTTTATAAACCTCGACTCATTGATACAGACAAAGAATAAAATACATATTATGGCAGTAAAACATTAAGATTATCAAAATAAATTAAATTATTTAGCCCTTGTCGGTCTATGTATAACATATTTTATTGTTGCAGATCGTCAGAGATGATCCATGTGGATGAGACAGACCCCGTGGGAGGTAAGAATTTAATGTATTTGTGCTAAATTCTAATTGATACAATGAAAAAATTAGACGAACTAAAATAGAATCTGTTGCATACCATAGTTCGAGAGATAAGTAGTCACGTATATATTTGAAGGAAATTGAACACCGCCTTTCATCTTTTTAAAAGTTTTAGATTTGGATTTAAATACCTAACTAGTCTCTTTCGAGCCCTTTGAATCTTAAGTGCCTGGCCGTCAACTCTAGAGGGACGGACGTAAATAAAATAAACAAAACACTTGATTTTTGGCAGGGGAATGGAATTTGTCTTTATTTTCGCTCCGGCCGAATATTTTAGCTCCCAGCGACAGGAGACGGGCGATGACAGTCTCAGTGTAGATGATCATTTGTCTGTGCCGTCAATGAAGTTATGATAACATTAGGTAGGTACCTAATGACCATTAGTCTACTTGAATTTTGAATTGAAATGTTTATTTCTGATGTTGTTTCATATCGGATTATCGGACAATGTAATATGTATTTGTTTTGCTCACCTCAGTAATTCTACATTTAATGCGTTGTCTATGAGCAATCATATTTTGCAAGATATGGAGACTCATATTGAAGTGATGTACGTAAATATTGACTAAGTATTAATAATATATTTAAGTTCTGTAGTAGGTAGGTATAGTATCTTGGTACATTGTCACGTACCTATTCCGAGCTACGAATAAGGAATAAGTCAGGAAGAGTAACTAAGAACAAACTCCGTCGAAAAACTGGCCCCACAAATAATTACTACAAACTAAAAGGACATATATCCATACAGACCAATCAGTAGAGATTGCGTGACGCGATTAATTCCGACAAGCGCTGCGTGATTGGTTCTCAGCAGCCATCATAATAGTAATTGGTTCGAGTGTTTAAATTACGAATTGTCACTGTTAGATTGTCATTGCATTCGTGGACGATGATAGGCAATGTACGGGAGAGTAAAAGTAAAAAACAACTATTGAATATTTCAGTGTTTTATTTTAGTGATATATTTATAATTGCGTGTTAGAAACAAATTTGTTATCAATCAAAATCTGATATTGTGTTTACGAAAGATAAGATAAATCTATACATATAATTAATCTCTAGAGGGGTCGCGTCTGTAGTGAATATTTTTGTAAAAAAATAATAGAGTACTTATATGCATACAAAATATTATCCGTACCTATCTGAACTTATTTACAAAAAATTATAATAACACCAATGAAAACAGACAAATGAAATTAATCAAAAAATCACCGAGATATACAATCGTAAAGCTATGCTATCTGAGTGCGTTACTCCAGCGGAAATTTGTCGAATATCGGCATTTGAGGGATACAGATAATTAGTTGTCCAGCTTCTGTAAATGTTGTGCAGATTTAAAAATTTGTATTGCTTATAGTTTTTGAGTAATTCAAGAAAAACAGTTTCCGCTGGAGTAACGTTACCCCAGCGGCAATTTTTTTTTTCTAATGGGAATATTGAAATAATTTTTATCTACATAATTAGTTTTCATGACGGAGTAAATGTTGCGACTTAATTTGAATTTGTATCGTTAATGGTTCCGAAGATATTCAAAAATTTCAAAATGCCGCATTTTTGATGTTTGCGTTTTTCGCTGAATTTCGGAAATGGTTAAGCGCACTATCATAATTTTTTGTACATGACTTCTTATGTCTTATTCCTGATTAGTTGTGAAATAAAAAATTAAAAATAATTTACCCTTTAGTAGTTATATAAGCAAATAGAAAAACCCTCTAATACGTCCTAGCACTTCGAATAAGAGGTCTAGAGACTTGTTTGAAACGTTATTTTGTAGCTTGCAACTGCCTTCAGATATTTGTGAAGTTTCATTAGTATCCTATAAGTAATTAATAAATTATAATGAAATTTAGCTCAGTTTGGGCCTCGACGCGCAGAGCGTTATTTAACCCCCTATCAATGGACTTTCTTGTGGGATTTTTTAACCGAATAATACGTAAATAATTAGTTATATAGTTCAATTTTATACTTGTGAAATTTCAGCATCGTACAATCAATAATTAACGAGATAATCAAAAAATACACATTTTAAGTTATTTACCGTGGTAACCCGACCGAGTTTAGATGGTCACAGAAAAGCGGTCGTTTAGTACATTGTGCTAACATTCTAAAACACGTAGTATAATAGTCTTTCAAGTTCGGTACAGGCACGTACATTATCTTTTGAGTACCTATTGATTTAATTTAATTTTTTTTGGAGTTTCACATGAACATTTTATATATTATGCCATTATCCTAGCAGTCTGCTATACTTAAATCGAGCTAAATCTTCGTACCTATTAACATGTAGTGCTTCTTAACTTTTCTTTTTTTTCTGTGGGTTACTTGTTCCACCAAGAAGGACATTAATTGGTAAACAAGGTAGGCTATAATTTATAAATATACAATATTATTATTATTGTTTATAATTGTATATTATACTTATACATTCTCACAATCTAATGTCACGCCTTTTTTTATCCCCATAGGGGCTAGGCAATACCATTACTGGATATACCCACATTTCACGAGATATATTAGACCCCTAAACGTGATAGGTGGTGAGCCCATCGCCGGACCGGGTCTGTTTACACATGTCTCAGAAATTCTGAACGGATTTTGATGAAATTTGGTATGGAGATAACTGAGTACCCGGGTCAACGTCTAGATTACTTTTTAGTTCTGAAAAATATCTCATTTCTACGGGAAAATATAAAAACTGGTTACAAAAGACAAATACGTACTATTCACCTCGAAACATAAAATAAGGTATGTAGGTGTCTTAATGTAGTAGGCAACCGCTATGAAGGGTTTTTTTTTAATTCTCACGGGAACGGGAAAAACAGGATCCGCGCGCGCAACCCGTTGTTTGAAATATCGTATGTATAGGTGTCTTATGTCATAGGCAACCACTATAAAGGGAATTTCAGAACTTGCCACAGGAACAGGAATAAACTGGATCCACGGCACCCGCTGTTTAAAATATCATGGTCTTATATGTCTTAGGAAACCACTATGAAGGAATTATAGGAAATTCCCACGGGAACGGGAATAAACTGGATCCACAGCTCCCACTATTTAAAATATTATGGTCTTATATGTCTTAGGAAACCACTATGAAGGAATTATAGGAAATTCCCACGGGAACGGGAATAAACTGGATCCACAGCTCCCACTATTTAAAATATTATGGTCTTATATGTCTTAGGAAACCACTATGAAGAAATTATAGGAAATTCCCACGGGAATGGGAATAAACTGGATCCGGGCGGGAAAAGCCACTGGACACCCGCTATGTAGTAAAATTTTACACGCGAGATTTAAAAAATCTTTCACCAATTGATAGCTTACTTTTCTGGGAGTATTATATTATAGATTAGAATTTTCCCACGGGAACGGAAATGAAACCCTGGGGTTAACTCGTCGAACCACTGAAAGATCAGGGGGCCAATTCTACTAAATGACAGCGGTGATAGTTGTATGACTGTGGTCACTCAATGGTGATATTATGTCAAATTTTGACACTTTTCGTATTCTGTTAACTGTCAGTTTTCACAATCATTCAACTATCATTGTTGACCACTTTTGGTATTCTACTATTCCTACCATGGAATGGCGCTGTCCAGTGATTGCTTTTTTCCCCTTATTTTAAGGCATTGGCAATTTAGCCATCAGCCCTAAACACGACACGAAATTCAGATTTTAGCTCTGCTTCAGAGTCTATGCACAAAAATACACAAGTTTCTTCAAAACTTATCGAAATGTCACATGTATCATAAATAAAATCAATCATCTAAAGATTTTAGTGCCGAAAACCCGAAATAAAACTAATGACACGCATGGTAGTAATAGTTATATATGGTAGGCAACACCTAACGTAGTCCATAGTCATTCCATTGTTATGCCACTATGATTTTAGTGGAATGCAAATTAGATGTCATAGTTGCCAGTTGCAGCATAATGGAATGATAGTTCGATGACAATGGCTGACATTTAGTGGAATTGGCCCCCTGGATGAGGCTGTGATCGATCGGCAAAGGCAACCTCTCGACTCGACGATGACAAGTCAACATTTAATTCTATTTCATCAAACATTCTTTTTCGAAATTTATATAGGTAGGTATAGCAGAGACAAAACATCGTTTTTGAAAATTGGTACATAACTTAACAAAAGCAATGAAAAACAACAATATTTTTTTCATACCATCTATTCGAAAAGTGACGTTTGACGTTTTGGTCCTCAATAACAGGGATCAAAGTAAGTCTTTTCCGATAGGATCTTAATAAGTGCGAATAAAAGTGTTTTGAATTTGGAATCAAAAATATCCCGCAACATTCTTAACCAAAGAGATTAACAAAATAAGTTTGCATGTAAGGTTGGCGCCACTGTAGCTTAAGTACTTTATCAAAACATTAGTTCCATTTTTCGCCGCATTAGGTTGACAAGCATAGAGTAACTTATATGCTGACAAGGCTGAATGGGGTTTGATGGTTGTGCCACACTGTCAGAAAAATTGCTGTGGCAATGCGCGCGCTTTCGAATTCCAACATCGAATTGTTTGTGTATTTTATATTTTAAAATGTATTCAAGTAGCAGTGACTGCAGTGATAGTTAAACACCGGAAAACTTACTACGTTCGGGATTCTATCCTAGAATCATTCACTATGTTCGTGATTTAAAAAAACGCCCTCGCCGTAAAAATATAGTTTTGCTCCCTCATGACACAAACTACTATTCCCACGTTGAAGTGTTATTTGTTTTATTTTTTCAATTAACAGCTTTTTATTTGCAAGCCATAAAAATATAATTATATAATCAATACTTTTCCAATAAATAAAAGCAAGTTTCATTGTGATGGAACATTAAAGAACATTTAGCACAATTACACCTTCATATGTTTCTTTTTGCAATCATTATGTAACACGCTTTTATTTATTAAAAAAGTGTTGATTATTATTACGTATAATGATATTTTTCTTATCAGGTTTAAATTATTATTTTGAAATTTTTAGTTCTTTTTAAATTAACAAGAACATAATAAAAGCTTGTTTTAAAAAAACTATATATTTTAATTTTTCTGAATAGTGATGCTATTTAATTTTATTATTGATAGCGGGTGCCCAACGGCGTTGCCCGCGCGAATCCAGTTTATTCCCGTTCCCGGGAGAATTTCAAAAATTGATAATAATATCTAAATTGATAACTATCTATACTACCGCAATAATTTAGTCCAGTAATAATTATCTGATTTTGTTTTTGAAGTTGATTTATATTTATTTTGTATAAAAAGATGCTCTCAGAATAAATATACCTAAGTTCAATGACTTTTTATTTTTCGTATTTTTTATTAAAAGGTTTTATAGAAACGATTATTAATACCTGTCAATAAGTTTTTTTAACACTTGTGTACGCAATTGTAAAAAACCTTATAAAACTATCCTATATATTTAAAAGGTTAGCATAATGTACTAAACGGCTGCTTTTCTGTGACCATCTAAACTCGGTCGGGTTACCACGATAAATAACTTAAAATGTGTATTTTTTGATTATCTCGTTAATTATTGATTGTACGATGCTGAAATTTCACAAGTATAAAATTGAACTATATAACTAATTATTTACGTATTATTCGGTTAAAAAATCCAACAATAAAGTCCATTAATAGGGGGTTAAATAACGCTCTGCGCGTCGAGGCCCAAACTGAACTAAATTTCATTATAATTTATTAATTACTTATAGGATACTAATGAAACTTCACAAACACCTGAAGGCAGTTGCAAGCTACAAAATAACGTTTCAAACAAGTCTCTAGACCTCTTATTTGAAGTGCTAGGACGTATTAGAGGGTTTTTCTATTTGCTTACATAACTCCTAAACGGTAAATTATTTTTAATTTTTTATTTCACAACTAATCAGGAATAAGACATAAGAAGTCATGTACAAAAAATTATGATAGTGCGCTTAACCATTTCCGAAATTCAGCGAAAAACGCAAACATCAAAAATGCGGCATTTTGAAATTTTTGAATATCTTCGGAACCATTAACGATACAAATTCAAATTAAGTCGCAACATTTACTCCGTCATGAAAACTAATTATGTAGATAAAAATTATTTCAATATTCCCATTAGAAAAAAAAATTGCCGCTGGGGTAACGTTACTCCAGCGGAAACTGTTTTTCTTGAACTACTCAAAAACTATAAGCAATACAAATTTTTAAATCTGCACAACATTTACAGAAGCCGGATAACTAATTATCTGTATCCCTCAAATGCCGATATTCGACAAATTTCCGCTGGAGTAACGCACTCATGCTATCTATCCCTTCATACATGTTGAAGCGGTGGAGTTGAAATGACGTTCAATAAGTGGACTTGTAAGTTCCTATTTTGAATAAAACATTTTGACTTTGACCTCTCTTCGAAACGAAATTTTATATGGAAGTAATATGGCGCTCCCGTCATGTGACGTCCACGACAGTTCGGATCTCTCTCTTTAATCAACGACTTTAACAGCATTATAACTCGTAAACTAACAAGTACTTTGTTTTTTTTTTTTCACATTTATTCTTACTGATAATTTAAAAAAAAGACTTGCATATACCGTATTGCAACAGGCATTATTAACGATACTAAGGCCAAAACTTGTTTTAGATTTTTGTCTGTCTGTATGTATACTACATCACGCCAAAACTAATGTACCAATTTTGAGGGGACTTTTTTATTCGACTGAGTGTTAATACGATTGCAACTTAGGATACAAATAATCACGATTCGATCCATTTTTGTCGTCGGAATTCGTTTTTGGAGAAACTAAAAAAGTAAATTTTCATAAGAAATAATACCAGAAATGTGTATATTGCTGAAAATTGCTTGTTCGTAACTGTATAATATTACATATTATAATATATCTAAATTACGCTTTATAAACTGGCTGGCTGCTTCTTGTGTAATGCGGACCAAACAACAATATTTTTACGAGAACAAAATGGAATATTATTTCATATTTATCTGTGATAAGTTATCCCGGTTAGCTTTTTACTTCTTTCCTTACATTTTTTACACCAACTCAGGTGGTCATTTTTGTGAAGATTTATCAGGTTTTTCTCGAGTTTTACACAAATAAAACGATGAGGGCCTATCTCACTGACAGCGCGTGACAGACTGAAAAACGCACAGATTGTAGTTTTGTGCCCCGCCTACAAGATTGTACTTTTCGCGGGGTCATTTTTTGACCGCTGTTACTCTTCTTGACTTATTCCTTATTCGTAGATTCCGAGACATATCTATTTTTACTTCATTGTTGGATTTTTATAAGTATACGATGCCTATTAGCCATAATATTCTACGGTTATAAAATAATATTATACCTACTTCAAGATAGAATAATTTATAACAATTTAAGAAAGCTTTTTCATTTCAATTTTCATTTTCCTTTAAGCCAATCTTGGCACAGACAGACAGACCCAAATTTCTCTGGTAGCAGTCGAAGCAGGAAATGTCATTGCACCCATTTAATCAATAAGTTATTGAGCAGAAAATTTTATAGACTAATTAGCCTACTCAAAGCAAATGTCGCGTCAAAAGAGAAGAATAATAGTGGTATTTTATTCCTCGTATTTTATTACCGGAACCATATATATATCATTGTAAAGCTGATTTACTGGGCTATTTGATAACATAATGAAATATTTTAAAATGCCACCCTATGTTTGAAAAATTCAGTAATATATGAGGGTTTAGGTCACTGAGAAACGAACGTCACCCTTTTGGTCTAGGGACCCAAAATGATTTAACCTGTGGGCCTATAATTATTTAGTTAAGTGGTCAATTAGGCTAATCGAATTTGTATGATTATTTTGTATTCCCTGAATTATTAAATTATAATTTTTTTGTTAGTCAAAGTGGTATGTTCGTTTCATGGTCCAAGGTCCAAGGACTAATAGTGTTCTGTGCTCCATGTAGGTGAAGAAATGTCATATTGACATTGGCAGAATGGCAGACCGACAACATAATAAAAAAAAACTGTGTTTTATTTCACTTCCGCATAAATGCTAATGACAGATAAGAGTGAGAAAGAAAGTAGAGCGCTATCTCTTTCACATAGCACATCAATCGCTACTTTCGTGCAAAAAAATATTTATTTCTTTTAAATATTTCTTTTTACGACTCTGGATTCAAGCTTTTTTTGATTTCATGTACAAAAATGTATGTTGGATGGGTTACCAGTATTTTGATAATGTTGCAAGCAGATTTTTATACTTTGAAGAATTTTACAAGTCAGGGGGCATTCTCATATTTGTTTAAAATAATATCTTCTTACCGCTCTACTAAATCAGATCTCTATAGTATTTTTCATTTATTATTATACCACCCTCTATAGATTTTCTGGACATCACCTTTAGTTGCAATAATTTAGTTTGAACAAAACTGTGTTGACAGCATTCGAAACCAACACTGGAAATTAATATAAAAAGAAATAATGTTTATTACCTTTCACTGGGTTTGATCGCCATAACCAATAACTATGAAACTGTTGCCCCGTGAAACGTATGGTTTTTTAGGCTAATTAAGTCCAGGGGCGCCAACTCTGTGGGTGATCCCGGCACCACAAAGATTAAACCGAGCACCCATGACTATATCTCTATAATATATGCAAAACAAATAAAAAATAACAAATCAACGCATTGCAAAGATTAAATTAATTAATTAATTATGTAAGTAATTCTAAAATGTTTATACCTTTATACTCTTTTATTGAACATAATATCCCATCAAGCAGAGGATTCCCGTGAACGATACCAATAAATAATCTATTGTGTAGCGGAATTGTTACCTAAGATGAGAGTAAGCTTACTGACACGTGAATCTTTAAACTGTCAAAATTGAGAAACTGCTATATATTCTGGATGAGCGATTCTCACGTGACTCCATAGGCTGGCGGCCAAGAATCCGATATTAGGATTCTCCTAGTCCGTCTCACCGCCAGAAGGTCGTCCAAGTCTAGCCGCTTAGTCGAGCACCCATTCATAATGAATCATTTCATTTCTATTGCCAGCTATTCTTTAAGAAACTCAAGCTTGCATTAAAGTACAAATATTCGCTAAGACATTTCCAAGTCAGACATATTTTGATTGTATATGTTTGAATTTACGTTTAGTTCTTCAATTAATGCTGCTTGAACAAAATCATTGCTTCCATGATTAAAAATATCAATTACCTACCCACGCTGTTCACGGCACACAAACTAATAAAGTAGTCAAAAACTTGAAGATTAAAATTTCAATTAGGTATCAAATCAAAGTCTTTTGATCGTGTTTTGCTACATGCTAGCTGTACAATTTTATTAACATATTTTTCCTAAGAGACAAATATCTGTAAAAACGAAATGAAAGTTCTGAAACTATTTATTATTTAGATGTAAGACAAAATATTGGATGACTAATCAGAACATTGCGCGCCAGTCTGCAGACGTCAACGGGTTCAACTCTAACATTTCGCTGTTTGGTTTCTTTTACACCGAATAAAACTATTAAATTAAATAAATCAGCCTAGATGTTTGCTTCGCCGCGTCATAACTAATGATTTATTTGTAACCTCAGGCTATCTATGCTTTTGACATACAAAAACAGACAACAAGAATTTTCTGTTGTGCTGCAGTACCTACCGTCCAATGCTACAGATGATAATTAAACAGGATCATCATCATCTCTTGCTCTTTTCCCACTATTAAGCTCAGCGTAGTATGTCTTCTTCCATTTCTCCTTATCAGTCGTATCTACATTCGCTTTCTTCTTGCACATATCATAATTCACACAAACCATCGATTTTTTGCTTGCTTTTCCAATCGTCCTATAACATCTTTCAATAAGACAATTATACTAAGCACACTTCTTACTTTACAACATTGCTCTCATAAATAATTTATGCTCTTATCACTCCGCACTGTTTGTGCATCCCCCTAAAAATCATTAGGTACCTACTTACCTACTGCTCATCTTCTACTACAATGTTTTCTGTTTTAGTCCCTCGAACCATATACCGATTCCGTACCAGTTAGTTACGGCTTGTTTTGACATGACTGTATTACCTACTTCATTAAAGTCTAGCATAGGTAATCAAGTGTCGATAACGTCTAAAACCAACGTAAATTAGTAGTTTAATTTAGTCATTACTAGAAGTGGTATGAAAATTGTAAAACTAGTCTTATCTTTAGAAGGGCTGCCCCACCTAGTGTCAGCTACGGTAGTGGATATGGCAATCGGTCCAAAAATCAACAGGGTTATAAAGATAAGACTTAAAGTATTAGCGATTATAGATACATTGTTGGTATTAGTTTCCTTTCACCACCGAGCTAATATGAAAGCTTAAGATTATCTGCTCATTATTGAAATAGTTCACTTCAGATTCGAACGTCACAACAGAGAAATACCCTAATGCTCAGTACATACTAGGCGGAAACATACCGGAGCAGATTAGATTACACAACAAAAATGAATTATCCTCCTTATGTACACAAATACCATTTTGCCTGCTGCAAGAGCAAACTGCTTCAGCGGAAAACGACTCGGGATTTATTATTATAGACATTTCATTCAAACTGCTGAAGTGTTTCCACCTGGTCTACGCTGACCCCAACCCGTGGTACTGGTAGTTATTTAAAATATTCAATTCCTACATCGCGGCAAATATTTGCGCCTTACAAAAATTTAAATTTTAACCTCGTTTATTTCCGGTACCTTTAATAAAACCAGAAGCCAGAACTGTTTGCGCCGTTATTTATTTAATTTCAACTCTTTGGTGTAACAGCCGACCCAATGCACCAGACTAAACAATACCAAAGGTTACTGTTGCACGTTGCACTTGTGTGGGAACTTTTATAACGCTGGGTTGGAGCCAAAAGATACTCCGACGTATTTTAATGCTTTCATAATGAGCTGGTTTTTTATGTGATCGCTTTTTGTACCGGTCCGGTCTCTGATCCGTACTTACTTTCTAAAACGTGTTTGGTTGTTTCTGGAGACGGTAAACAGTAATTTTGTTTGGATTAAAACGCTGGAATAGTATTTCTTTGATGTTGATAGATATGCGGTTTCAAATACGTCATAAGTATTATTTTATGTAGCTATACGGTTATGAGATTACTTTTATTTTGTATTTCAATCGCGTTATTTATAAGTAAAGAACAAAAGGAAATTCTCCAAATGTATAGCTTTGGATTTATGACTAAACTGAATTTAAAACAGAGAATCAGAGTAGTTAAATACATGACTGAACTGTTTTGTTTTTACATAAGACTTATTTCGCAGTGTCCTTGCCAGTGAGAAACCACTTACTTCAAGAGGCTTACTTATTTAGCCAGGACATTTTTTTACATATAATTAGATCATGTCACGTTATTAATAAGTAAATACAAAACGAAAGCCTTTGAAAGTATCAAAGCTTCATTAAGCAAGAAATTTCGGTTCACTTTCTAAGCTTTCTAGACTCTCAGCGGTTTGCTAATTATCAAGACGTTCCCAACACCTTCGAATTTAATGTGAAGCAACAGCGTTCAGTGAAAGTGCATCGGAAAATATATTAACGAAATGAAGTGGTATGTTTTTGTAAATTTAAACAATGATCTGAAAGTTTAAAATTTGTTACAGAATTTTGAATGAAATCCTTAGCCTTTCAACAATCATTGTTGGGTCTTGGACAAACAAAGGTCTTCTTAGGAAGTTATTCTTAAAAGTGAATTATTGAACCTGTTATCTCAAACCCAACGACTTGCTATTAATGGATACAGCGACCAACCAAAATTACAGGTTAAGTATATTGTTGCAGAGATAGAGCCGCCCTTTCCCTGCCGCGATGTCAGCATCAAGAGGAGCACAGATGTCAACGACTTCTACGAAATGCTCTCGGAAATCGGCCGGTGAGTCACTTTAGGTCTTTTCCATACCAATCCTATCGGTACTAACGAACTCGTATTCCGAGTAAATAAAATTTTATGTTAAGCTCATTGTGAACTTATTAGGAACTGGAGACTGGGCGTTTTTGTCGCGTTTAATGTTGTTTTAAACCGCACTAGTTTGATATGCCTACTCAATCGATTTTGAAGGAGTTTATTCCGAATTTGCAACATTCATTCTTGACACTCTTTCAAATAAGAACAGGTAAGGTGTTGTAAACACAATTTGAGTTGTAGACATTCGCTAATTATATGGCAAATCCTTTATACCTAGATTTACCTCGCTTCCGTTGGAAAGTGTAGCTCGTACATCCTCACAAGTGGCAAAAAGTATTTTCCTGAGGAAGTATGGGATTGGTCTTTTCAAAACACCCGTAGGTCAGCAAATGTCTTTCTAATCTATTACAGCAGATGATGATATTGAAACTTTCTGTCACATAACCTGATCTCGTACTAGGTATATTCGACTAATCGCACACGTCCATCATCTTTTCAGAGGCAAATTTGGCACGGTCTACCTGTGTCGAGAGAAGTCCACCGGGTTGGAGCTAGCTGCAAAGCTGGTGTCGGTGGCCCGACGTGACGAGAGACGCAATGTCGAACGCGAGGTGGATGTGATGCGGCGCCTGCGCCACCCGCGGCTGATACAACTGTACGACGCTTACGAGTGGGGGAAGTACATGTGCGTCGTGCTCGAGCTGTAAGTATCATGCATCTCTATAAGCAGTTTTATTATAAAAGATTACGAACTACGTGGGCTATAAAATCACCAATGTCACCGTTCACTACTCTAACACCATCCTTGTACACAACACTGACACACAATCACAGTTCGCAATTTGGTGATTAAATCACTGGAGAATTTCGATCACAGTTGTTTATTTGATTTGGAGCAACAGCGATCGGAACTCAATCCATTGATTTTAATGCGCAAATGAGAACTGTGATCGTGCACTGTGACTTTGTTGGAGTTGTGTTGTAGTGATTGCGTCGGTGTAGCCATAGATAACTCTTGAGTAAGTGTTTTAGTTTAATAGTTAAGTGCTAGTACACCTCACTACTGTCGTTTTTATAACCCACGCTGTTCGTTTTATAAGCTAAACATATATGTCAGTTAGAAGCTGCACTAATAATTGGAAGCAACGTCAATCAATATCTGCAATCTGCAGGTCCTTTTGATATAACAAGTAGCAAGTTCACAAGCAACTATTAAAGGGAGCAACGTTATGATAACATAAGCTCTAAGAAACACCATCATAAACAGTCTTAATTTAGACAACATTATTATGAATACTTACATAAGTTTCTGATGCCTGGCCAAAGTAAACCCTGCTTCTGGGTTTAATTAAATCTTCTGGCCATCTTCTGGCTAAAGAAAGATTATAAGAACGAGTTTCTTTTGATGATGCTATTGAACTTCAGATTATTTTAAGAACTTTGTCCTTATATAATTTTAGTCCATTTCGGATCTGAAGTACGAAGAAGTTTCTAATCTTAATGCACAGTTTACACAACTTTTTCAAGTTTGGCATCGTTTTATTAGTTTGTAAATTTATTTCTCGTATACCAATGTGATTTCACCTTACAGACAATCGTCCAAGAATCCTAACATCGCGTTTCCGTCACCCAGAGTTATTTCAAACAAAGCTATTCAGCCAATCCCGACATTTATTTGCGTAATACATTGCGAGCATTATTCGGACGTGTGATGCCAAATGTCCCGTTTTGAAGTCCGGTTTTACGCAGTTTATCCGGAATTGTAAACGCTTTGTACTTGGCACAGAATGTTTCTAATGCTACGTACGAGTAGTTAGAAAATTACAATTCAAATTAATTAATTAATAATCTCGCATTTTATCCCAGAGAAGGTAGGTACAAGTATTCCATTTCTGAATATACCCACTTTTCACGAGATGTTCTTTGGACCCCTAATGGTGATATGTGGTGAGCCCACCGCCGGACCGGGTCTTCTTACACATGTCTCAGAATTAATTCTGGGACCTGCGGGTTTTCTGGAGATGTTTTCCTTCACCGTCGAGATAGTGATAAATATGTACGTAAGTTTTGAAAAACACATTAGTACATGCCAGGATTCGAACCCGAGCCTCATTGATTATCATCATGGGAAGCAGGCTCTTTAACCGTAAGGCTATATCACTGCTGTTTAATGTTCAATTCAAACTTTGTTTCTATAACTTATTTGAATAATAAGCCTTTCATGGATGATGCTTCGGGTCTTGTTTTATTTAGTGTTTGCTTATTTGTTGTGTTCGTTTGTCAATCCCCAACCTTCTCCATTCCAGTCTGTCTACCCCATGTTGTGCCCAGCGTCCTATGTGATATCGTCATCCCATTTTATCTGTGATCTACCTCTCTTTCATTAACCTTATGTTGAGTACCACATGGAAACTATTTTGAGCTATTTGTCTTTCTCTCTTGTCGTATGTCCACAATATTTTAATTTAATTTCTATTTTTATGTAACTAAAATAATGTGTTGAATCATTATTGTAAAATGTAATGCGCAATATAGAAATACTCATTAGTGTAAATATAGATTTGCTTTATAGATATAGTATCTTAATTTCAAGTGTAGTATTTCCACTACCAGTAATGTCCCGTGACGCGCAATCTCATCATGCAGTTGGCATCTCGAAAGACCCTGTATTGTAAGCTTTACACTCACTCCCATTAATTTCTTGAATCACCTGTTCGGACACATCACACAATCACTTTTGAATTCCGAATGCATTCTAAATCCGTTCATTCAAACAGTTCCCTCGTTGTTGGTGAGTCATACGTTGGAACTTCAAACTTGGAGGATATACGAGTAAATTTTTGAGCGTTGTTTTGTTAATTTATATAGGTTAAGGTTGGGTGCGGTCCATAAAAGATTTTTTTAGATCTTGAATATTTCGTCAAATGTTTGCGTTCTATTTGAGTGTGACGTTAACGACCATCGATTGGTATTTTATTTAATGGACGGTCAAGACTGGTTAAAGATACGATTAACATATTTAACACGAATCTATTGCATCAGAATTTTAAAAAATCGCTTAGATACATCTATCTAATAATAAATAAATGAAATCCCTCAACTTTCCTGGTTTAAAAAATAACACCTCATCTATTTTACAGCTACTGTAAGACACGGTAAAAGAAATGTACTAGTAAACAAACAGACCTACCAATTTCTGAGACAATAATTAAATCTTATCACATTCAGGGGTAAATTCCGTGATGATTCAAATCTATGAGTTCATTGGTACATGAATACCTGAGGCAAAATTTATAAATAGGTAGTGAATAATCCAGGTGAAAATAGGTCGGTCGTTGACAGAGGCACGAGAGATGAGGGCCGACAGGTGTTGACACGCCTCTCGGACATTCATTACTGGAATTTCACTTTTGTTTATAAAGTGCTCACACTTGCAGCCTATTAGTTACGTATCAAATCAACACCTTTTTAAGATTGTATTAATAGCTTTGCTCGTTGATTGTTATCGCAATGAGATGTTTAGTTGCCAGACTGAAACTGCTAATCTTTTAGATCATCTCCTTTATTGGACTTAGGATCAGCACCCTGAAGTGACAGGTCATACCTCCTAGAAGAGAATCTTATAATTCTAAAGCAGGTTCCTGATGATGCTCATGATCAACATCCTGTCATTTTCCAAATATTTGTGGTCGCATAAGGTTTTGTAAATTTTTTGCCAGCCCCGATCTAACGCTTCTTGGGAATATTGTTGTGGGTGGTTAACCCGCAACCATTCGTAGTGGAATCGCTGGATCAAACAGGACTCTGTAGCCTCTACGTTACATACCTACAAATAAAGGAATACAGAACATTTAATTGCGGTTTTAAGTAGGTCCGGAGTCCGGACAGTTGGCTAAAATGTGAAAGCCACAGAGTACTGACTCAGTGGAACTTAACCAGCTACAATGATAGTCTGTGAGTGTGACAAATACAGACTTACGCAAACACACGAACTCTTATCGGCTGCGGTAAACCACGTTACAATAACCTGTCTTTAAACGACATTAGATGCAGTGGGTACCTACCTCCATTGCTGTAGTATTGGCGGGTATAAAATTTATTGAGAATTAATACGGATTTTAGACGCGATATAAAAATCTGGACCGAATTTTTTACTTATAAATTGGTCTCAACTGCGGGTTTGACAATGAAAGATAGGTAGTTCATTTGTGCCTTTCTTTTATCATGACAATGTTGGCAATTGTAACACATTCAAACGAACTCCTATTATTTACTACGTCTCACCATCATTATAATTAGATTAATGTAATGTTTTTTGCAAATAACCTACTTTTTGGTTAAGTATCTGCGGTTTTGATAGATGAGAATTCTTAATTCGACCTAGCTCTTTCAACATTTTACTGCTACTCGCTCTAATAGATTCTTCACAATGCGATTCAGAAAATCGGCGGATCACGACCTTGAGAATGTAGTCAAAAAATACATCTGCCAGTTAAACTTTCCATGAAATTATTGAAACTGAGAACTGCCAAGAATATAACCAAGATTTGAAATTTTATAACACGGCCACTTATTTATGGAGTAAGTAGTAGTAAGTACCGTCCTTTGAAAAAATAAATATCTGTTTAGCTAAAATAGGAAATATTGTTGTCTGTCAATTTTGTTGTCATATTATAAACCACTTACATACATTTTCACCGAAAGAAAGTCAGAAACGAACGCGCAATCGACCCGAAGTAATATCGAAAACACAAAGTTGAGAACAAAACTGTACCTACAGTATCGTAAATTCATCAAATCATCATCAAATTTCCCTTTTAAACAATAAACAAAATCACGAAGATACCGAAGTAGGAAGCAGGAAGCGTCTGAAAGAAGATAAATTCGCAAATCACTTGTGTTCCAAATATACTTCATGCTATCATGACGCACTTCAGCTGTTTTACAGGGTCACCGCCAGTTTCAGCTTACCAATATATCTTGTCAGATTACAAAATTGTGCAGGAGTTGACAATAACATATTATTATTTAAATTTTCCTGTCTAGACCTAATCCAATAATCTATCAGCGACACGAGCGAGTTGGTAGTAGCTACCCTACTTTTGAGTCGGAGGTCAGGGGATTGATTCCTTCTCGAGGTCAACAGACGTATCTACATTTATGTTGACTACAAGTCTTAGTGTTTAATAATATTTATTTAAGTATATTTATCAATTGTTTAGTAACTACAGTACAGACCGCTTAGTCTTTGACTAAATCACCGTGTGTGAATTGTATCCCTCAATGTATTTCTTTATTAAGACCTTTTACATTATCGTTTGTACTGAAACTGTATGGTTTCGAATCAACAGTATTCTTAAAAATACTCATTTATTAAAGAACGAATTACTATCTGTAAATACTCTTCATACTTCCACCAGCTATGACGCATTACAACTTCCTAATCCAATATTAAACCGCGTCAAAGACAAGTGGGTCCATAAATGGAGCCGTTTATTAACGTCGCGTATAAAGTCAGTGGCGTCAGGCTGCGTCAGATGTTAGCGCACGCGCATACTTGGCGAGGCGCCATCTTGCTCCGCCATCTTTAATCCGACGGTTGATGGGTGATTTAAAAAGGGGATTTAATTACTGCTTTGTCTTGCTATCTGTATCCTTTTGGCGATCATAACAAAGGCTTTAAAAATATTCGTGTTGTCTAAAGGAAATAAGGTGACTGGACAGATAAACCGTCGACTCTGACCGCAAATTATGTCAGTTGTTTAACAAAATATGACAGTTATTCAATTATTAGCAAGTTTCTGATTGGTCATCATTTATTTACTGTGTCTTGCATTTTGCAGCTATATGTCCAATTTATCCATACTACAGTATGGATAAATTGCGTGTAAATTACTTGGTTAATATTTGCAAAGGTATGATTATTGGATTTTACTAATATAATAAGAGGGAATATAAGCAAAAAATCTAAATGAATACAGTTTTATCGCTGGAAATCAATGAAACAATATATTTTATTAATTTAACTTCATGTACCAAGAAAATGTACACATGTAATATCTATCTAGCATTCTAATTAAACCAAGCACTTTGCTAAAACAACAAAAAAACATTTTTCCTCGAAAAGGCTGATTGCTTACGTCAAATGGTTCAAGTCAACAAACATTTTACCAATAACAAGAGATAACCAAAAAAGTGCGGGATAACTCAGCTGTTTACGCGGGATCATTCAAGCTCATTCTAAATTTAAATTCGGATGGAAACATGACGTTTTTGAAACGAGTTTGGATGGAAAATAAACAAACAGCATCACCAATATAGGATCGTGATGAGCCATGCCGCCTACATTTTATTTTGGTTAGGTTTCATATTTTGTTTAGGTTTGCGTAGGTTATGCTAAACAAAAATAATTCGATTTATTTTTGATACGAACAGTCATTTCATAACATTTCCAGTAGACTTAGAAAAAAATATTACTTACTTAACGATTCTCAATCTTTTAAAATGTTATGCTTCAGATTTATTTGTCATTTGGATCTCAGCTCAGCAAATGTTATATTTAGTACAGATAAATAGTCTTCAGTTATAATGCGATTTTTGGTAACAAGAGAAACGCCATTTTATCAGATTTATAGCATAGTTTGCGTTTAGTTTTTGCATACCAGAAAATGGGTCAAGGTAACTTTGATAGACTTGTTCATAATTCTACGTCAGCGAATCAAAATGAATTCATTGTGAGAATATGATATGTGACTTCTCAAGTTCATAGGTAGGTAGGTTATATTTGTCATTGACGATGTGACTACAGTACGCTATTCACGTTTAGTTTCAATTTTATGTGTTGTCATTTTCTGAATATTAATTTAATTAGATAAAATAAACTACTAGACAAAGTTGGATAATTCAACTTGATATAATAAGATCCAAGATGCACTCAAAGCGAAAACATCTTATATTCTGTTTTGCATATTATTTTCTTATTCAATGTAGAGGAAAAGTATCCACTGCGGAAAAAAAACGGAAGAGCACCTGTCGTGAAGCGACAATTTTAATAGAACAAAATAAAAAAAGAAAATATGGAGAATGAGGATATTTTTATATTTCGATAAATAATATTAAAAAAACACTATTTACATCAGTTTTTTTAAAAAAAGGGAATTTGTGAAGTGGGTGTATGGGCGTGTGATGCGTGGTAAGCGGTATGTGTCAGTGGAGTTGATGACGGATGGATGCGGAGAATAGGGGCACGACGTCAGCACGGCAGGGGTGAAGGAGCTGCGCGCTTGAAGGCCGCACAGCTCGATGTAATCAGGCCAGATGTAGTGAGGCTCGATGTAGTCACGGCAGGGGTACGCAGCAAGGCAGAGGGGCCTGCGTGCGCCTGCCAACGGCAAGGCGGAGGGGCCTGCGTGCGCCTGGCAACGGCAAGGCGGAGCGGCCTGCGTGCGCCTGGCAACGGCAAGGCGGAGGGGCCTGCGTGCGTCTGGCACTGGCAAGGCAGAGGGGCCTGCGTGCGTCTGGCACTGGCAAGGCAGAGGGGCCTGCGTGCGTCTGGCACTGGCAAGGCGGAGGGGCCTGCGAGCGTCTGGCAAGGGCCAGGCGGGAGGACACACGGGAACCAAGATGACTCACACAATGAGGAACTCACACACAGTGAAGATTTTTAGAAGGAGGCACTGCAGGGTCCCGGGGTCGCTCGACCCCGGGATAAGGCCTTTAATTAGAACTTTCTTTTATGAAAGCTGGAGTAAGACTTGATCTGCTCTTCCGAATCCTCTGCCTTTTATAGAATTTTGGCAGAGGAATCGTAATTTTTAATTTAGAAGTATTTTTTTACGAATGGCCAGCCCAAAATTCACAATTTAGCGAAAGATTACATACAAAACATCAGGCCACTAATAAAACGAGAAAGAAATTGCCATAACAACCGTTATAAACAATAATGTCAGAAGTGTCAAAATTACCTTTTTAGCAAAATAAACAGCAAACCAATTCAAAAAATCAAGAAATAATAGTGAATTGGAATAGGAAAAAGTAACGCGCATCTGTGCGCTCGAAGCCCCAAGTTCTAGGAGTATAGTGAACACGTGAAAACTGCGCTGTAAGTAATTGGAGCCAAGACCGATTTATAAAGGTGCTTGTAACGTGAAGATACGATGTGGTAGCGCAGTGAAGATGTGTTTTTATAACGTTAACAGGTTTCAGGGATCTACAGAAATGAATGCAGCGAAAAGGAATGATATTAAGAGAAATGCGTCGATAGACATATGGGATGATGTCACGAAAATGGGAGAGCAAAGGTAACCGTGCGTAGTAATAATACTACACACCTAAATGTCTAATAATTCTGTAATAGGTTAGGTAGTAAGGTAAGAACGCACCGAAATTATAATTATTATTATAAAACAAGAATAGGCAGATCTCTATACGCGGACGGCGCCATTTTAGGTCAATTCAAATCCCAAAAGTCAATTTGAACATTAAATGGTAAGTAACTGCGTTTTGATGCTGTCGGATATTTAAATATTGTCTTATGGGCCATTTACACGAGGGCAATCCAGTAAGACAATCCACTAAGACTGCATACAAAAAAAACTTGAGGACAATGGAATGGATTGTCCTCAAGTTTTTTTTGTATGCAGTATACTGGATTGCCCTCGTGTAAATGGCCCATTAAGATAGTCTGCTCACTTGTTTATTGTAGGTACAGTCGCACATGAATCTTTACACTTGTAGTACAGTCCTCTAAGGCGATTGTAATAAGAACGTTACAAAGTCCAATGTGTCAAGCTCCACGTGTTCTTGACTACAAGGGCTTCAGCAAATTTGACAATAATTGCTGTTTTTGTTTCATCTTTCACTTCATATTATTGGAATGTAGACATTAAACACATATGTAATCCAGTATAGGTAGGTACCCGTTTTAATGCAGACTATAAAACATAGACAGCTAAGTCAACATTCGTTAAGACGCCTACACCTATTAGCCTATAAATTCCGATCCTACGTAGATGTAAGGGTAGTCATGTTGACCTGAACATATGACGTCCAATTTGGTGTATTGATACTCGTCTCTTTGTAAGCGAACTGTCAATAACTACTTTCATTTTAGATAAAAAGTTTAAATATACACATGTATATTGCCGCTAGGTATAACAACAAAGACTAAAAATTAGGAAGTTAAAAAATTAAGGGGGGTCCAATACAAGAAAAGTGTTTTTTTTACTGTACGGTGGTACGGAACCCTTCGTGTACCTACGACTAGCACTTGGCCTGTTTAATTTAAATTTTTCACAATTTAGTTTACAATAGGTAATGCCATTAAAATCACGTAGCCATACGCCTACCTACTCTGTTTCTTCTTTTTGTAAGTTACAACTCTTGGATTCAAGAACTCTTGTATTTTAAGCACCATTTATTCAACTAAGGAGTAAACGCAAATTATAGCCATTGTTCATGTTAATTTATAGCCACATAATTATGTTTTGATCGCGCACGAAACGGCAAAATATTTGCTGTAGGTAACGTTTACCTACTACAGAATTACAAATTCAGCGTAGATAATTTTACACATGCTAACATTTTTAAATGTGCGACAAATAGTAATTCTTAGATCTAAGAGAATCTAAGGATTTAGATGGTTAGATATGCCCTGATACCAAAAAACGTGACAATGTCAAGCGTACAAGTATGCAGTGACACAATGCCATCTCTTCAGGTAATACTGACGAGGATTCCAAATAAGTGGAAGTTATGAAGTAAAACTAAAACCCGACTAAGGAAAAATGTAGCCTATCTCGCCCGGATCATAATGAAGAACCATTGCCACCTCTTTCATCAAAATTGGATGACTAGTTTAGGCGCTACGGTGAAACACACGTAAATACACGAAGCCGCGGGAAAAAGCTAGTCCTAAATGTAGTTTGTCATCCGGATCATGATCTATACCAATATTATAAAAAGAAAAGTTTTACATTTTTGTGTTTGTTAAGAATAAACTCAAAAACTGCGGAACCAATTTTAAAAATTCTTTCACCAATGGAAAGCTAGAATATCCCTGAGTAACATAGGCCATATTTTATTCCCGTATTCCCACGGGAACGGGAAACAACGTAGAACCGCTAGTAACGAATATATTGACACCCCATTCATCAAAATCGGATGAGTATGTAGTTTAGACTCGACCGTGGAACATAAGTACTTAAATACAAACATATCTACAATAAATATATTTAGCCTTCTGGCTTCGTCCTTGTCGAGCAATAGTGAGTGAATTCGCTCATTTCATATTGGAAACATTTTGTCGCGGTCATTGTATCAAATGATTTAGATCCTAGAAAGAAATCTATATCGAAAGTTTTCTAAAGTTTATTACATAATTCAATTACATCATTACATGACGCAATGTAAGTACTAATTGATAAATGTATACAGACGCTTCATTAATAACACGAATGATAAACTTATGACGGAAAACGAAAGATGTATCCGCAATACAAGAACCAGTGTCCGCGAAACCAAGACAGCGACAAAAGCAAAGTGCAACTGGCGAAATTTCTCTGCGAAACTTCTAAGAGAAAGCTGCATTGATGAGGCCACACACAGCGTCGTAGTTAGGGCCTGGCAAAAGGGGCCCGTGCCAGGGGCGCAAACTACGGGTGGCGCAACCAGACAAACAATTTATATTCCTTAGAATACATATTTAGATATTAATTAATCTAGCAGTATAGCCGTGTACCTACAAGGTAGTTAACACATTAGTTATATTAATCAAATTATTGTTAAAATGGCAACCAAAAACTCGAGAAAGGTCAAGTAAAAACGTAAGATAATGTAAATCGTAATTGCTCAAGTCTGACCCTCATCTAATATGAAATATTGAACATTTTATGCTGTAATGTGATATATAAATAATAAGAAATCGATAATAATGAGAATTTGAAAAAAACATAATCGACCTTAAAAGTGCGCAAATTCAGAATCTGCCCTGGGCGCCACTGAACCTAGCTACGGCGCTGGCCACAGGCCTCTCGACCTTCGTAGCATCACCTTGTCTGTTTACCGGCTAATTCTGGCACCCACGCTCCACTACATCTCATTATGCCTCACCCTTTTTTTTGGCAACGTATCCGACAAGCGTTCGCGGAAAACGCCCGATTTTTCTCAAAATCAATAGAAAATTGCGATGGCAATGAAACTTTGTTTGCAGCCATAAATAACGTGATCATGAATTTATCTTGAGCGTTATGCGAATAGTTTGATTTATTGTAAACACTTCGGATGTTGGGAAGTATTTGTTGCGTTAAGTATTATTTAATGAAAACGTGTTTAATTTTTATTTGAATTAGGTAGATTCTTAGATTAGACACTTTATTCTCATTTCACAGAACTTCGTTTCTATGAGAAAAATATATAGAACTGATCTAAACTGCCTTTCCAGAAACAATATCAAATCTTCTTTTAAACCAATAAAAGTTCAGCCAATTTACGTTTTAATTAAAAAATGGATATATTTTTTTAAATAGGTTTTCCTTAAATATTTTGCACCTAACTTTAATAATAAATTTATATACTTATTTAGGTTTTGGGAGATCCTCCCACAACTCAGTTCCACAACTCGGTATCCCATGGCCATGACCATGGCTATAAGAACAATAAATCTCGCAGCCCACTTACAACGCCTGCTTTTCTTGTAATAATAAACGTTCCTTTTACCAATTGGAACGTCTTTATTTAAATAAATTTTTCGTCTATTCCAGAATTACTGGCGGAGAGTTGTTCGAGCGTGTGATCGACGAGGACTTCGTGCTGACCGAGAGGGCATGCACCGTCTTCATGCGGCAGATATGCGAGGGTATCGAGTTCGTGCACCGACAGAACATTCTTCATCTTGACATGAAGGTGAGTTAGATCTAACATATTAGAGTCAAACAAAAGAAGTTCTTAATTTCAATTCCTCTGAGCAATTCCTCCTTTTATGAATTCCCAGCAAATCCTAAGCAATTCCTCTAAATTTCGTAAAATGGTCCCTCATTTTAGTGATTCACTGACAATTCAATTCATTAGAAGATTCGTATTTGGTGAAATTTTCGAATATGAATCGAAATAGGATCCTTTATGATTCACCCGAAACGGCCTTTTAGACCCCCAGACAGTATAAGGGGGGTGTAGCGGTATAATGAAGATGGAGAAGATTGTCGAATTTGCAGGAGAGTTAGAACTTGGAGATGTAGACTTTCAAAACTGAGGGGTAGGGGTAGCGTTGCAGATACTCTTAAATATAATTTCAGCTGTAACAGAACTATTTTCAGAAATAGGATTGGCACGGACTACCTTTTTATTAGACTGTATTAACTAAAAACACCATGCCATCAAAGATAACTGTATTTGCTACGTATGTAAACTTACGTCAGCAACATCTGAGCCAAAGTATTTGAGCTGCCCGCCTATCACCCACGCTCATTCATACTCAGACGTAACCTACAGGTACACTATGAATGTGTACAATACGTGAATGTTGTTGATGACAGTCAGGGATCTGTCCGTCTGTCATTCACTACAGCGTTAATGATTCAATTGCTATGTATGGTACCTACTTGCAGTTTTCTGATTGTATCTGAGTACCCAATATGGATTTAGTTACAATAAATATGACTGTGCTGCTTAAAAGCAACGGAATTTTGGAATGTCTAATTAACGGTATTGACAAAGATAAATTCGCGTTATAAATTCCTCGTCCATCCGGTTGCAAGAATCACCAAGCTTAAAGATAACAATGTATAGATTCAGCGCAACCGCCATCTTGGTAACAGTCCAAGTCGTTAATCAAAATGGCGGAACAGTTTTTATGATTGTCTGCCGACGCCATGATTATTTCGATGGCTTTTATTTTTGTCAACTGAATTCAAGAAAATGTGAGGTTTATTTTAGAATACACGTAATTTCAGTGTGATGGTGATGAGCTAGCTAACATGAATCTGTTTAATAAGAAATGACGCTAATGCTAAATGTAAATACACTTTTCAAAGTAAGAAAAGCGTCTAACCTACTATACTTTTTTACCTGATTGCTTCAGAAAGGGGGCAATATTTTCGGGTGTATGCTCTGTTCTTAGTATATTTCGTTGTGACCTTCTGTGGTCTTAACGCTTTGACGGATTTTAAAGGGCGCTATGTCGTTGGACTCGTCTTCATCTCCAGAGCCATAGGCTTTATTTTCACCCGATTTCTCTTAATGTCTTAAATCTTTCTAGTGCTATTTACGAGTAGGATCTTTTGGTATTCTAATAAATAATAGTTTAAAGTACCTATTCTAAATAAATTAAGCGAAATTATAACTTTGGTAAGTTTTTTTTTCTTACAGCCAGAGAACATACTCTGCTTGACTAAAGCGGGTAATCGGATAAAGATCATAGATTTTGGGCTGGCGAGGTTCTACGACCCGGAGAAGAAGCTGCAAGTGCTTTTCGGGACTCCCGAGTTCGTTGCCCCCGAAGTTGTTAACTTCGACCAGATCGGTTACCAAACTGACATGTGGTCGGTGGGCGTCATATGTTATGTTCTGTAAGTATGACACACATACTGTTTAACACTAATTAATTCCTTAGGTCCTTTATTATTACTTTATGGCCAAATTTTTTAAATTAAATGTCTGTATCTGCACACATGTAGTGTTCGGGATGTGGACGGACCTTGTTTAAAACTTTTTGAACTCTTAACGGAACCCGGTCCGGACACGGCCCTACCCCCGTATCTACCACGGCAGTTTTCCAATTTACTAGTACTATTACATATTCTGTGGATTTACTAACTAACGACACTACAGAGGTGTCACTTTGCACTAACGGCACGTCTTTTTTGACACTGAGTTGGTCAGTCTTTATAGTTTTCTTCATATATAAAGCAGTTTTTCAAGCAAAATATTAATGGATCCGTCCTCTCTTTCCAGCTTATCAGGTTTATCGCCCTTCATGGGCGAGACAGACATAGAAACCATGGCCAACGTCACCGTAGCCAAATACGACTTCGACGACGAAGCTTTCAACGAGATCTCCGAAGACGCCAAAGACTTCATCCAAAAATTACTCGTCAAGGACAAAGAGTGAGTTATCTTTACTCTGTTCTCTTAGTAAAACTATGTCGGAAATACATGGCCGAAGTTAGACAGGCGATAAAAAAGGAAATGTGATGATCGGCCTAATATATATCTGGAAAATTTAAAAGCGTAACAGCCGAAACCACGCCGAAATTTGGCCGCGCAATTTCCGCTTATGTCACGTTTTCACGGTCAAATGACTATTCGGATCCACACATGTCATGTAAACACGTGACGAGTTCCTTTAGTTAGCTCTTACTTAAATAGAATTATGTCACTTCAACTACGAAAACCAATAGCCGAGATTAAACAAAAAAGGTTACGCAACAAATTCCATTTTTTTTTTGGCGACCACTAAAAATGGCGCTGGTTCTACTGGTAAAAACACTTGCGGGTCTTGCCCGTGGTCCACCTATTGAGTCCACCTGGGTGGACCATGGGCAATTATTTTTACCCATGGACCTGAAGTGAATAGTTCTATTATAGTTTTACATACATTCGTCAAAATCTCAGGTCTAAAAGGTACTTCTTGTAAGTACTGACTATTAAGAAAGTTGTGTCAAATTGTAACAGTTAAAATATTCTAAGAATATAATTAAAGAAAAATAACCAAAAAGTGTTTGACATTTTTACGCAACTTTTGTAAATACCTGCCTTTATACAGGATATTTTAGTCTTCCGTTTGTTTATTCTCTAAATCATTAGAAAAATCGTTCATAAAAAGCTGCATACAAGCCAGCCTGCCGATAAAGACCCTTTGTTACTCTGTTTCATCCACACTGTGTCTAAGACCTAACTAACATACATTTACAATATAATATGTATTTTATTCGTAAATATCTGTACTTGAAAGTGCATTCTGTATTCTAACATTATAAATAATTTATGTGCTAACAAAACACACCTCTTATCGCATCTTATAGATTGGAATGCGTAGAAAGTGAATTTCTTTACTGTCGTTTGCCACGGCAATCTACACTTTATGCAACATAAATAAGTGATTTATAAATCAACTATGATCGAAACGAACTTCAATAACGATACAGCCACTTTTAAAGTCATAACATGGCGACAGATTAAGAAGGATGTTATTTTTTGTTCGCATAAATTATATGCCCTCTATCTTCAAAGCCCAGTAGATACCTAAAATAACGACATGTAGTCATATACCACATGCACGCCACTCCATCCACTATATCCATCAATAAAACTCGAGGTGTCGGGGTAATAGTAACAAGGGTCTTTGTCGCAGGTCGCGTCCCAGCGCCTCGGAGTGCTTACGTCACCAGTGGCTGATCCGCCGCCCACCCATCGCCCCAAAGCCGCAGCCAAGACCCCAGCCCTCGCCAAAACATGAGCTGGACGTCGCCAAGGAAAACCTCCGCCTCTTCGTTGAGAGATGGAGCGAACATCCCAACTCGCCTTACGTTTTCGACAACCAAGCCCACGAAATCACTTGCCTCATGAACGGAAACCATGAAAAGTCTTCCATTGGAGGCTGCTCTCCGTCACCCAGAAGCTCTCTCAACAGTTCTCCAGACGGAGTGTTCTCCGAAGATGATTCAGAACCACCCCCTCTAAGAGAAAACACATTCTTATCTCCAAGGTACAATCCTGTAGAACGAAGAGCTTCAGATAGCAGTTGCTTCTTACACAAAAGACCGGATGTGTTAGTGAGGAAAAACTTAGCCGAAGAAATAAAGAAGCTATCTGATCACTTGTATATGCTGTCGACTATGAATACAGATTTAGCTAACAACAATAGTATGAAAGAACTCGATAAAAACTTAACGGAAAACAAGAAGTTTTCAAAAGAAGAAACTAAATTACCGAATGGCTTCAAAAAAGAAACGAAATCGACAGTCACGAGGACAGTTACAAACGGAGATTCCACTTGTAAGGAGAAGAGGCTCTTCCTTTCCAAATCTAGTCACAGAATATCGTCGAGTTTCCTAACAGAGAGGGAGCCGGACAGGCCCATGACGAGTAGTATGCCTTGGGCTAAGTCTACCAAATCAAAGAAAGTAACTAACTTGAGTCGAGATGTCCCAGACCAACCCATCGAGAGGCGAAACACGTTTTTCGAAGAATTCGACAAAAGACGTGAAAAGATAGATAAACTAGTCAATGGCACCGAAAATGGTAGGCAACTCCCATACCGGCGGGGAGATGAGAACAACGCGCACAGAACTAAAGATTTACTCCTACATCTGCTCGAAAAGTGGGGGGAGTCGGAAATAGAAGGGGAGAGGACAGCAGGAGGAACCTCAAACGGTGGAAGACATCAGTCAATATCATTGGAATGGTCGCCCTCGAATCAACTAGCCCAGAATTCCATGTCGAGTCTCCACGCGTTCTTCCAAAGACAGACGTCTGACGAGAAAATTCAGCGGAAAAAAATGACAAATGACGTTCAGAACTCTAAATGATTATCAGGGTCTATAGTGCCATGACACTAGTTACCAAAGTAAGAGAATGAGATTAATATTTTAATAAGGTTTTGGATTAAAATGACAATTTTATTACGAATCTAGTCTCCGTTCACAAAGTTCTGTATCGGTTGAAAGCAAGACTGACGTTTTGGAATAGTATACAGCCACATTCACAGTACATAAGAAATAATTTTACGTAATATACTTTTGTTAAAGAGACATACGAAGAACAAGAAAATATTTGTTCCTTTTTTGTACTTATGATTTTTATTTATAATATCTATTTAAGTATAACTTATTGTTTTACATACGTATGTTGTTAATAAATAAGGTTTTCTAAAATACTTTGTTTCTTTTTCTATCTACCTTCAAACATCCAAGATTTTGTTCATTATTTATTTGACACTTAGTTATGTGTGTGTCTGTTTTTATTACAATACATAATTATCCACAGTGAGCGTCTAACAGCCTCGACAACGTTGACCCATCCGTGGTTGATCCAATCCGCGCTCTGCACCGAACTGCACGTTACCAAGACCAAGCTGAAGCGATATGTTATCAAGAAACGCTGGGCTAAGGCTGTGTCTGCTGTCATAGCGCTCAAGCGGATGGGAGCGAAGTTTGAAGACATTCACGAAGAAAAACTAGAGGGGAAATGACACGTTGGTTTTTCGTACGTTGTTGCGCCCATCACAACTGCACGTGATTTGACAAGTGTAACGCGTAACTTGAAACCGAAATAAGATAGGCGCTGGTTTTTTAATATTATAGTTTTAAACTTAAAATTCAATTTTATGTTCTCTAAATCTACTGTAGAATGTCGTGTTTTACTTTGGGAGTGAATTAATTTTGCAACTCACAGATTCACAGATGTACCAGCAGTGGCGGACTAAGCCTGTCGGAGGCCCGGGGTGGAAAAACTGAATGAGGCCCCCCCGGTCTTAGAACTTTTGGATTTGGAGTCCCAGGCCCAGTGGGTTTCAAAATTTAGAGTAACTTTAATCATATTTGTATCTATGAAGCCTCCAACCAACACCCAACCGCCTCTTATCCTTGTTTAGGATTTGATCAAGAGAACTTTTCGCTAAATTTGGAAGCCCCTCATGCCTGGGGCGGGCCTCTAGTCCTGGGGGGGCCTCCAAATTTAGTGTAGCTTTAGTCTTATTTGTATCTATGGTGCCTCCAAACAACACCCAAGTGCCTTTTATCCTTGTTTAGGATTTGATTAAGAGAACTTTTCGCTAAATTTGGAGGCCCCCTAGGACTACAGGCCTGGGGCGGACCGCACCCCTACCTTAGTCCGCCAGGGTGTACTAGAATTCGCCTTAGGGGACTTGTTATACTTACTATGACTTTTCACATCATATTTTTGTTTATATTGGTGCTTTCGCCTACAAATTAAGGAAGGACGTACAAAAAAGATGTGTTTCAATTAAATTCGTCTACTCTATGAATTTGAAATAAATAAATATCATATGCGTGAGCATATGTATGTATGTATGTATGTAAATATCATAATTTGAAACAGAACAAATATTCAAAATGAACTCAAAGAGTACACCTACTAATGAAAAGTGAATAGATAGATATTTTTTTTAGCAAAATCATAGCTTAAAATTGAAATTACCGTTTCAAGAAATGTTAAAATTAAATCAACTCTGAAACCAATTGTTTTAAAAGAGAATTACTCGCACAAAATCTAGTTGTTGCTTGAATTTGAACCTTATTTTGCCATAATATTTGATAAAAAATTATTCCTATAAAGTGGTGCCAAAACAAGTATCTGACATAATAATCTCAAGAAGATCTTTTTAATTTAGGATAAGTATTTTATAAGAACCTTTAATGAAAGACATTAACTTCTAACAATTAATATTAAGATTTTGTTCTAACAGTTTTAAGAATCATTTTCTGTATATTGCATTGCATCTAAAAAGTTTTGTTGTTTATATTTTTATTACAACTTTTATGTAGTTAGATAAATGCGTCGTACTTTGTACCTATATTGCATTTAATTTATCAGATTTATATAACTTCCAATGTAGCAATCAATATGGTTGCTCCAAATAAACATTAAAACTTATGTGATTAAAAATATGTTTGTCCCTTATTAATAAGATGCACGCTATTTTTAGATTTCACGAGATTTATAATTCAAAATAAACTGTTATATTGTACTGCTGCTTTCTTAATTAATTAAATATGTAAATCTATATATATAAAATGATCTGATTGGTGATATATCAACGCACAGCCTAAACCGCTGGGTCTAGAGACTTGAAATTTTGCAAATAGATAGCATAAACAGTGTAGGCATCCACTAAGAAAGGATTTTGCAAAAATTCAACCCCTAAGGGAATGAAATAAACATGCGCGAGCAAAGCCGCAGGTAAAAGCTAGTACCTACATTATAATATGGTAATAACCACACTAAAGAATAAAAAAACCGACTTCAATCTTCAACTTATATGGTTTCCTCATAGATGCCGTTGTCAGAACTGGACGAAATTAAAATGGGACCAATCTGGAAGCACCAGCTTTCAAATAAAAAAAGAATCATCCAAATCGGTTCACCCAGTAGAAAGTTCTGAGGTTACAAACATAAAAAAAAATACAGGCGAAGTGATAACCTCCTCCTTTTTGAAGTCGGTTAAAAAACAAAGTATTCAATCCACGTTGGCGGATGCTAAAGGTCACAGCACACTTATCAACTCGGAAATTGATCGTCACCGTATCGCCTCGAGCCGTTCAGTATTGTTTGTATGAAACTCCCTACAGCAACGCACACTAATTGGAAACGTAACGTAATCGCCTCGCCTCGGAACAGGCTCCGAACCGCGATGCGGTGAGTGGTCAACTTGCAGTTCCCGCGCTTACGGCTCGCTGTCCCCCCGCTTACGTCTCTCCGTACGCGAGCTCACGGCTCTTCGTCCACCCTTGCCCATCAACCTTTGGATTCAAACTGATTTGGTGCCAACCCGGTCGGCCAGCGGTCGGCGAGGCGTAAGCGCGGTGACGCCTAGCCGTAGCCGAGTTGACGTACAGGAGTCGCTGCTACGCTTTGGTTGCATGCATACGTTAGGTTGACGCCTGGTTGACGGCGAGGCGAAAGGCGATACGTTGCCGATCCCTTTCCGAGTTGATATGTGTGCTGTGTGTGACCCTAATTCTCAACATACACTTAGCTAGTGTTTAGAAAGCGAACCACACTAGCTAACGTCTACAATCAAACTGAAATTGGCCCCTGATACCAAAACTTAAAATATTTTGGCTTCCTATCCTACCTGGCTACACAATAACGTAGCTACAAAAGGAGATCCGGACAGAGAAGATATGCGAGTAGCAGGAAGGGTACAGTACAAGTTGATTAGGTAACTATCAGGAGACCATACAAATAATCCAAAGCGACCGCAAATAAAAATTAGACAATAAGGCTGCTGCAGCCTTATTGTCTAATTTTTATTTGCGGTCGCTTTGGATTATATCTTGTTCATTTTGCCATATAAACAAGATGATATGTACTTCGGACGTCAAATTTCGAGATTTGCATGGAAGCCGTCCGTAAATCCTCCCGAAGTAAATTGAGTGAACTAAAACGCTCTTTTTGACAGTTTTGACAACTAAATTGGTATTGTGTAAGGAAAAATGACAGCTGGAACCGGCACGAAAGCGGTTGGGAACTGTCAGTTGAAATGGGTTGCAAATGTGCTGCCTTCTTCAATTTATTTCTCGTATAATCAGCTAATTTACTGAAATAAAAAGGATGTGTGTAGTGTATTCCACGAATTAATAGTGTAAAATGAATTTCTGGTGCCGATAATCAAGTTATTGTAGCTATTGTTATTCGGGAAATCAAAGTAACGTGATGTTCATAACTTGCAAATTTTCTATAAATATGTGTTTGAAATCATAAAGCGAGATATCATTTCTTGCCCGGGAAAGGAAAATATCCCTGAAAGAACACCGGCATTCACCTGCGAAGATCACTCTGTGTTGCGATTGTTAATCACCGAGCTCACAATCCAAGTGTAGTGATTAGAGGTCAGTTGGGACTGATATGATCATCAGTGGTCAAAAAAGTTGATAGGTATTACAGAACTCACTACGACTTAGGTACTTTACTTCCAATGTGTCTCTTAAGATCAAAACTAAAGTATAGGTATTCCATTTTAAAAATAAGTAATAAAATGCAGCCCTATCCTCAAAGAGTTTGTCTGTTGTGTTGAGTGGCGGATTTGAAGTCTTAGCCGCCCTAGGCTCCAGGCCACGTAGTAAGTAGGAGCCGTCCCTTTCTCAATACCCATCATATGGAATACTGCCAATATAAAATAAGTAGGTATAATTTATACTATTTACCTTTAGGTACGAAAGGTTTTGGAAACTTTTTTACCAGGAAAAACTATCTAATCCATAGTGATACGAACATAACTGTGTCTGTCTGTTTGAACTTATCGCTGAGCCACTCTTGATAAAATTTAAGGTTACAAAATATTACCGATATCATCAGGGAGGATATTGACAGATTTTTATTTTGAAATGTGAATAAAGTCACAAGCAAATATTTACTAACTTAAGTAGATAATAACGTTAGTATACTAAATCTATGGTAGATAATAGAACCTTTTAGTCTCTTTATGTAGGAATTGTGTAGGAATTATTGTTATGAGTCCATAAACAAGAGAAACAATTCATTTAACTTACTATTTTATTGTTACTATGAAATCCCATTTACATAAGGTTATTAATAAATATGAAAGGAACAATTTGAAAGTTGACGAAGCGAAAGAAGTATGTAAGGATCATAGCAAGTGGAAAGAAGTGGTCTCTGTCTACCCCTACGGGAAAGAGGCGTGATTATATGTATGTACTAGCAGCGCCCCGCGGTTTCACCCGCGTAGTTCCCGTTCCCGTGGGAAAACGGGGATAAAATATAGCCTATGTGTTATTCTGATGTGTATGCTATATAACTGTAAAGTTTCATCAAAATCCGTTCGGTAGTTTTTGCGTGAAAGAGGAACAAACATCCAGACATCCAGACATCCATACAAACTTTCGCGTTTATAATATTAGTAGGATTAATAAATATTATTTAAAATATTTAAATTTCTTACAGGTATACTCAAATTTCTCTAAGTGCGAAGGTGAATTCTGAATATAAATTGGAGTATCTTGGCAAGTCATAGAGGAAGAAGACGCCTGACTGATAACCTTATCCTATAAATATAGGTACATATTGTTAAAGCTATATACTATAACAATAAAATATTTAATTGATTGTTGTAAGTGTTTATTATTACCATTACCTTTTCAGCTAGCAGTGAGGTAGCACAAAAATTAGGTCATCTCCCAATTCATATTGGTATTTTGGTGACAATAGGACAGAATATTGAAACTAAAATAATAAAAAAATGTACTGTAATAAAATTAAAGATGAGGATTTAAATAGTTTATCTAACTAATCTATAAGTACTAACTAAAATTATTATAAACAGGCAAAGTTGTTTGTATTGTAGTCAAGCACTGATAGCCCAGTAGTGTAAGAGTCGCTTCTCATTGGTGAGGCTTGGGTTCGAATCCTGGCATGTACCAATGAGAGAAAAGTTTACTTACATATTTATCTCTAGAGGTCAAGGAAATCATTGTGAGGAAACTCGGAGGTCCCAGATTTAATTTTAATTCACATGTAATAGACCCATCCGGCTATGGGCTCACCACTTCTTATCAAGTTATGCTCCAAAGAATATACTGGTGAAACATGGGTATTTCCGGAAATGGAATAACTCTTCCTACCCCCTCGGTGATAAAAAGCCAGAGATTAAAGTTGTTATGTTTTAAAGATATAATAACCGTAACTAGTAGTCTAAAACTTAGGTTTAAAAATGCTTTTAGATAGCTAAATCATTCCCGAGTGACAAACCAAGGGGTTAAAGCTAGTCCTTGTTAAAATAAAAATTCTATAGAAGAAAACGCCTGTCATTAAAGTTTAGCAGCAAAAGTACCTATAACAATATTGCTATGACAATGTTCTCAGATAGATATGGCATACTTAATTCTAACAAAGTATTCTCATCTTAGCGATGAAAGGATCATAATTATATGTCATCAATAAAACACATACATATTTCATATTGATTTAATCAGAGGAGTGTATATGTATGTAATTATTTTAATAAATTTAAGATAGCTTCGGAGAAGTATTGTCATGTCTCTACTAATATTAAAAATGGGAATGTAACTCGTTGTTACATAATATAAAAATAAATTAATTAGAAATTCGACAAACATATAATAACTTATAAATAATAGTTTCATGTCAACATTAAATTAATTTAAGTCAATAAATTCACATAATATAGTATAATAATATTTTCCAACAAAAAGCATTTTACAAGATTTTTTAACACATTCACTTAGTCAATTACCTTTTAATCTACCAGAAGACTAATAAACATCCTTATAGAATGGTACCTCGCACTGCGAAACAATTGTAAATTTCGGGGAGATAGAATAAGGAATGTCCATTTTCTGCGGCATAGGCGCTTTTTTGTTTGATCTGAAGTTTCATGACAGGCTGATAGTTACTTCCACATTTATAATATTAAGTAGGGATTTCATTTTAGGTCCATCAAATGAAGCATCATATAAATAATCATTATATAATGATACAGTAGAGACAGCACTTTGTAACGGAGGTATTAGTTAGGGGAGCAGCAGCAGTTGTGGAGACTGTTAGCGGGTTGACTGGAAGTAGTGCACCGAAGTATCCATGGAGAGTTGAGTTTCTTCCTTATGACACTAGAACAATATGTAATTTTGTCAATTTAGAATTATTATTACTGACAAGATTATTAGTAACTCGGAGACAACATAAACAAAGTATGAGTAGGGAATATGTGGTTAAGTTTAACATAGAATCCATCATATCTATCAATCTTAACATGAATGGACTGAACTATAAATTTATGGAAACTACCAAATATCTAGTAGGGATAAAAGTAGTACATGGTTTGACATATACTTTTCAGTTAATTTAGAAGCTGAAAAACTTGTAATTCTAATAATGATTAAGTACCTATCAAGATAATAAAGAAGATATTATATGTAGGTATATGATGGATTCATACATTTTTGTAGGTATATAAGTTCAGTGTACGACTTGATGGACTATGAATACCTAGATGGTCCATGACAAATGTTATTTTTATGACTAAGATTGAGCATGTAGGTCTATACTAGTAAAAGGTCCATTAGGCATAAGACTCGTGCAAGTTTGGCATTGGTGGAAATACTTACCTACTTTAGTCCAGTGCTCCGCAATATTTCTCCTGTTGATCTCAATACATTTCGCGTCCTTAACTCGTCCCACAACATTTTGATTGCAATTGCTTATGAGTTATATTCTTATTCTCAGTTAGTTGGCCGTTGTTGTTGTCATCGGCCGGCACAATTTCCATACATTCCATCCTTGGAATGATGAAATATGAGTTTTACTTTGAAATCCAATCACGCATGTTCAGAATTACACTGAAAACAGCTGCATAACTAGTAGTATTTCTGTGTTTTTATCTAAAATTTAAGTTATCCTCAATCAACTTGTAAACAAACATTTGTTTTTTTAAATTGTTTTTTCTTTTTACTGGTGTGGCAAGTGCTATGGCTACCAAAAAATACTCTCGTAACACATTTTGGATGCTTTTCTAACATGATTATGACAATTCATTATTCGTGAAGATACTTTAATATGAATAAAGGTACAACTTTTAATCCATGATACATAAACTCATATAAAACAAAAATTACTTACCTTATTAGATGACAGCTACATGTACGCAATACGGAGAAGTTCATAACTTGGCAACACAGTATGCTTTAAGCCATGTCTAAGCCCTGCAATGTGTTAGGCAAGGGTTGTACACTATTAAAAAAAAAAAGACCGAGAAATTGCATTCACTTCGGTCATAAGGTCCGAAGAAGATTTTATTAAAAATCCTTACACAATACCGTCAAACAAGACAAGATAGTATGGAGATGGATATAAATAGAATCTAAAGCGACCGCAAATAAAAGTTAGACAATAAGGCCCAGGGGCCTAATTGTGTAATTTTTATTTGCGGTCGCTTTAGATTCTATCTTTATCCATCTCCATACTATCGTGTCATGTTTGACGGTATTGTGTAAGGATTTTTCATAGAATCTTCTTCCGACTATATGACCGAAGTGAATGCAATTTCTCGGTCTTTTTTTTTTTAATAGTGTGCAGGCTTTGCCTAACACATTGCATGCCTTAGACATGGCTTAAAGCATACTGTGTTGCCAAATTATGAACTTCTACATATTGCGTACATCTAGTTGTCATCTAATAAGGTAAGTAAAATATTTTTTATATGAGTTTGTGTATCATGGATCAAAATTTGGACTTTTATTCATATCACAGCATCCATACGAATAATGAATTGTCACAATCGTGTTACAAAAGCATCCAAAATGTGTTACGAGAGTATTTTTTGGTAGCCATAGCACTTGCCACACCAGTAAAAAGAAAAAACAATTTAAAAAAACAAATGTTTGTTTACAAGTTGATTGAGGTTAAAATAAATTTTAGATAAAAACACAGAAATACTACTAATTATGCAGCTGTTTTCAGTGTAATTCTGAACATGCGTGATTGGATTTCAAAGTAAAACTCTTATTTCATCACTCCAAGGATGGAATGTATGGAAATTGTGCCGGCCGATGTAACAACAACAACGGCCAACTAACTGAGAATAAGAATATAACTCAGCAATTGCAATCAAAATGTTGTGGGACGAGTTAAGGACGCGAAATGTATTGAGATCAACAGGAGAAATATTGCGGAGCACTGGACTAAAGTAAGTATTCCCACCAATGCCAAACTTGCACGAGTCTTATGCCTAATGGACCTTTTACTAGTATAGACCTAACATGCTCAATCTTAGCCATAAAAATAACATTTGTCATGGACCATCTAGGTATTCATAGTCCATCAAGTCGTACACCGAACTTATATACAAAAAGTGTATGAATACCTAAGGTATGAATCCATCATATACCTACATATAATATCTTCTTTATTATCTTGATAGGTACTTAATCATTATTAGAATTACAAGTTTTTCAGCTTCTAAATTAACTGAAAAGTATAAGTCAAACCATGTACTACTTTTATCCCTACTAGATATTTGGTAGTTTCCATAAATTTATAGTTCAGTCCATTCATGTCAAGATTGATAGATATGATGGATGCTATGTTAAACTTAACCACATATTCCCTACTCATACTTTATTTATGTTGTCTCCGAGTTACTAATAATCTTGTCAGTAATAATAATTCTAAATTGACAAAATTACATATTTTTCTAGTGTCATAAGGAAGAAACTCAACTCTCCATGGATACTTCGGTGCACTACTTCCAGTCAACCCGCTAACAGTCTCCACAACTGCTGCGGCTCCCCTAACTAATACCTCCGTTACAAAGTGCTGTCTCTACTGTATCATTATATAATGATTATTTATAATATGATGCTTCATTTGATGGACCTAAAATAAAATCCCTACTTAATATTATAAATGTGGAAGTAACTCAGCCTGTCATGAAACTTCAGATCAAACAAAAAAGCGCCTATGCCGCAGAAAATTGGCATTCCTTAATCTATCTCCCCGAAATTGACAATTGTTTCGCAGTGCGAGCGAGGTACCATTCTATAAGGATGTTTATTAGTCTTCTGGTAGATTAAAAGGTAATTGACTATGTGAATGTGTTCAAAAATCTTGTAAAATGCTTTTTGTTGGAAAATATTATTATACTATATTATGTGAATTTATTGACTTAAATTAATTTAATGTTGACATGAAATGATTATTTATAAGTTATTATATGTTTGTCGAATTTCTAATTAATTTATTTTTATAAACAACAACGAGTTACATTCCCATTTTTAATATTAGTAGAGACATGACAATACTTCTCCGAAGCTATCTTAAATTTATTAAAATAATTACATACATATACACTCCTCTGATTAAATCAATATGAAATATGTATGTGTTTTATTGATGACATATAATTATGATCCTTTCATCGCTAAGATGAGAATACTTTGTTAGAATTCAGTATGCCATATCTATCTGAGAACATTGTCATAGCAATATTGTTAAGGTACTTTTGTTGCTAAACTTTAATGACAGGCGTTTTCTTCTATAGTATGATAAAGAATTTTTATTTTAACAAGGACTAGCTTTAACCACTTGGTTTGTCACTCGGGAATGATTTAGCTATCTAAAAGCATTTTTAAACTTAAGTTTTAGACTACTAGTTACGGTTATTATATCTTTAAAACATAACAACTTTAATACGCTCTGGCTTTTTATCACAGAGGGGGTAGGAAGAGTTATTCCATTTCTGGAAATACCCATGTTTCACCAGTATATTCTTTGGAGCATAACTTGATAAGTGGTGAGCCCATAGCCGGATGGGTCAATTACATGTGAATTAAAATTAAATCTGGGACCTCCGAGTTTCCTCACAATGATTTCCTTGACCTCTAGAGATAAATATGTAAGTAAACTTTTCTCTCATTGGTACATGCCAGGATTCGAACCCAAGCCTCACCAATGAGAAGTGACTCTTACACTACTAGGCTATCAGTGCTTGACTACAATACAAACAACTTTGCCTGTTTATAATCATTTTAGTTAGTACTTATAGATTAGTTAGATTATAAACTATTTAAATCCTTATCTTTAGTTTTATTAAAGTACATTTTTTTATTATTTTAGTTTCAATATTCTGTCCTATTGTCACCAAAATACCAATATGAATTGGGAGATGACCTAATTTTTATACTACCTCGCTGCTAGCTGAAAAGGTAATGGTAATAATAAACACTTACAACAATCAATTAAATATTATAATGTTATAGTATATAGCTTTAACAATATGTACCTATATTTATAGGATAAGGTTATCAATCAGGCGTCTTCTTCATCTATGACTTGCCAAGATACTCCAATTTATATTCAGAATTCACCTTCGCACTTAGAGAAATTTGAGTATACCTGTAAGAAATTTAAATATTTTTAATAATATTTATTAATACATACATACATACATATAATCACGCCTCTTTCCCGTAGGGGTAGACAGAGACCACTTCTTTCCACTTGCTACGATTCTTACATACTTCTTTTGCTTCGTCAACTTTCATTGTTCCTTTCATATTTATTAATAACCTTATGTAAATGGGATTTAATAGTAAAAATAAAATAGTAAGTTAAATGAATTGTTTCTCTTGTTTATGGACTAATAACAATAATTCCTACACAATTCCTACATAAGGAGACTAGAAGATTATATTATCTACCATAGATTTAGTATACTAACGTTATTATCTACTTAAGTTAGTACATATTTGCTTGTGACTTTATTCACATTTCAAAATAAAAATCTGTCAATATCCTCCCTGGTGATATCGGTAATATTTTGTAACCTTAAATTTTATCAAGAGTGGCTCAGCGATAAGTTCAAACAGACAGACACAGTTATGTTCGTATCACTATGGATTAGATAGTAAAAAAGTTTCCAAAACCTTTCGTACCTAAAGGTAAATAAATAGTATAAATTATACCTACTTATTTTATATTGGCAGTAGTCCATATGATGGGTATTGAGAAAGGGACGGCTCCTACTTACTACGTGGCCTGGAGCCTAGGGCGGCTAAGACTTCAAATCCGCCACTCAACACAACAGACAAACTCTTTGAGGATAGGGCTGCATTTTATTAGACTTATTTTTAAAATGGAATACCTATACTTTAGTTTTGATCTTATGAGACACATTTGAAGTAAAGTACCTAAGTCGTAGTGAGTTCTGTAATACCTATCAACTTTTTTGACCACTGATGATCACATCAGTCCCAACTGACCTCTAATCACTACACTTGGATTGTGAGCTCGGTGATTAACAATCGCAACACAGAGTGATCTTCGCAGGTGAATGCCGGTGTTCTTTCAGGGATATTTTCCTTTCCCGGGCAAGAAATGATATCTCGCTTTATGATTTCAAACACATATATAAAGAAAATTTGCAAGTTTTGAACATCACGTTACTTTGATTTCCCGAATAACAATAGCTACAATAACTTGATTATCGGCACCAGGAATTCATTTTACACTTTTAATTCGTGGAATACACTACACACATTCTTTTTATTTCAGTAAATTAGCTGATTAAACGAGAAATAAATTGAAGAAGGCAGCACATTTGCAACCCATTTCAACTGACAGTTCCCAACCGCTTTCGTGCCGGTTCCAGCTGTCATTTTTCCTTACACAATACCAATTTAGTTGTCAAAACTGTCAAATAGAGCGTTTTAGTTCACTCAATTTACTTCCGGAGGATTTGTGGACGGCTTCCATGCAAATCACGAAATTTGACGTCCGAAGTACATATCATCTTGTTTAAATGGCAAAATGAACAAGATATAATCTAAAGCGACCGCAAATAAAAGTTAGACAATAAGGCTGCAGTACAGTTATAGCAAATCCATTAGAAATATTATCCACGTTATTCTTTATGGTTTAAGAATGATATCTCTTTTTGAATTATCCAAATCGGACCATTACTAAAGCCGTATACAGAAAGAAAGCTGAAAGCTAGTCGGCGCCGGTCCATTCTACAGAAAGCAAGCAGCAGCCTTATTGTCTAACTTTTATTTGCGGTCGCTTTAGATTATATCTTGTTCATTTTGCCATTTAAACAAGATGATATGTACTTCGGACGTCAAATTTCGTGATTTGCATGGAAGCCGTCCACAAATCCTTCGGAAGTAAATTGAGTGAACTAAAACGCTCTATTTGACAGTTTTGACAACTAAATTGGTATTGTGTAAGGAAAAATGACAGCTGGAACCGGCACGAAAGCGGTTGGGAACTGTCAGTTGAAATGGGTTGCAAATGTGCTGCCTTCTTCAATTTATTTCTCGTTTAATCAGCTAATTTACTGAAATAAAAAGAATGTGTGTAGTGTATTCCACGAATTAAAAGTGTAAAATGAATTCCTGGTGCCGATAATCAAGTTATTGTAGCTATTGTTATTCGGGAAATCAAAGTAACGTGATGTTCAAAACTTGCAAATTTTCTTTATATATGTGTTTGAAATCATAAAGCGAGATATCATTTCTTGCCCGGGAAAGGAAAATATCCCTGAAAGAACACCGGCATTCACCTGCGAAGATCACTCTGTGTTGCGATTGTTAATCACCGAGCTCACAATCCAAGTGTAGTGATTAGAGGTCAGTTGGGACTGATGTGATCATCAGTGGTCAAAAAAGTTGATAGGTATTACAGAACTCACTACGACTTAGGTACTTTACTTCCAATGTGTCTCATAAGATCAAAACTAAAGTATAGGTATTCCATTTTAAAAATAAGTCTAATAAAATGTAGCCCTATCCTCAAAGAGTTTGTCTGTTGTGTTGAGTGGCGGATTTGAAGTCTTAGCCGCCCTAGGCTCCAGGCCACGTAGTAAGTAGGAGCCGTCCCTTTCTCAATACCAATCATATGGACTACTGCCAATATAAAATAAGTAGGTATAATTTATACTATTTATTTACCTTTAGGTACGAAAGGTTTTGGAAACTTTTTTACCAGGAAAAACTATCTAATCCATAGTGATACGAACACACCGGGTCTGTCTGTTTGAACTTATCGCTGAGCCACTCTTGATAAAATTTAAGGTTACAAAATATTACCGATATCACCAGGGAGGATATTGACAGATTTTTATTTTGAAATGTGAATAAAGTCACAAGCAAATATGTACTAACTTAAGTAGATAATAACGTTAGTATACTAAATCTATGGTAGATAATATAATCTTCTAGTCTCCTTATGTAGGAATTGTGTAGGAATTATTGTTATTAGTCCATAAACAAGAGAAACAATTCATTTAACTTACTATTTTATTTTTACTATGAAATCCCATTTACATAAGGTTATTAATAAATATGAAAGGAACAATGAAAGTTGACGAAGCAAAAGAAGTATGTTAGGATCGTAGCAAGTGGAAAGAAGTGGTCTCTGTCTACCCCTACGGGAAAGAGGCGTGATTATATGTATGTATGTATTAATAAATATTATTAAAAATATTTAAATTTCTTACAGGTATACTCAAATTTCTCTAAGTGCGAAGGTGAATTCTGAATATAAATTGGAGTATCTTGGCAAGTCATAGATGAAGAAGACGCCTGACTGATAACCTTATCCTATAAATATAGGTACATATTGTTAAAGCTATATACTATAACATTATAATATTTAATTGATTGTTGTAAGTGTTTATTATTACCATTACCTTTTCAGCTAGCAGCGAGGTAGTATAAAAATTAGGTCATCTCCCAATTCATATTGGTATTTTGGTGACAATAGGACAGAATATTGAAACTAAAATAATAAAAAAATGTACTTTAATAAAATTAAAGATAAGGATTTAAATAGTTTATAATCTAACTAATCTATAAGTACTAACTAAAATGATTATAAACAGGCAAAGTTGTTTGTATTGTAGTCAAGCACTGATAGCCCAGTAGTGTAAGAGTCACTTCTCATTGGTGAGGCTTGGGTTCGAATCCTGGCATGTACCAATGAGAGAAAAGTTTACTTACATATTTATCTCTAGAGGTCAAGGAAATCATTGTGAGGAAACTCGGAGGTCCCAGATTTAATTTTAATTCACATGTAATAGACCCAATCCGGCTATGGGCTCACCACTTATCAAGTTATGCTCCAAAGAATATACTGGTGAAACATGGGTATTTCCAGAAATGGAATAACTCTTCCTACCCCCTCTGTGATAAAAAGCCAGAGCGTATTAAAGTTGTTATGTTTTAAAGATATAATAACCGTAACTAGTAGTCTAAAACTTAAGTTTAAAAATGCTTTTAGATAGCTAAATCATTCCCGAGTGACAAACCAAGTGGTTAAAGCTAGTCCTTGTTAAAATAAAAATTCTTTATCATACTATAGAAGAAAACGCCTGTCATTAAAGTTTAGCAACAAAAGTACCTTAACAATATTGCTATGACAATGTTCTCAGATAGATATGGCATACTGAATTCTAACAAAGTATTCTCATCTTAGCGATGAAAGGATCATAATTATATGTCATCAATAAAACACATACATATTTCATATTGATTTAATCAGAGGAGTGTATATGTATGTAATTATTTTAATAAATTTAAGATAGCTTCGGAGAAGTATTGTCATGTCTCTACTAATATTAAAAATGGGAATGTAACTCGTTGTTGTTTATAAAAATAAATTAATTAGAAATTCGACAAACATATAATAACTTATAAATAATATTTTCATGTCAACATTAAATTAATTTAAGTCAATAAATTCACATAATATAGTATAATAATATTTTCCAACAAAAAGCATTTCACAAGATTTTTGAACACATTCACATAGTCAATTACCTTTTAATCTACCAGAAGACTAATAAACATCCTTATAGAATGGTACCTCGCTCGCACTGCGAAACAATTGTCAATTTCGGGGAGATAGATTAAGGAATGCCAATTTTCTGCGGCATAGGCGCTTTTTGGTTTGATCTGAAGTTTCATGACAGGCTGAGTTACTTCCACATTTATAATATTAAGTAGGGATTTCATTTTAGGTCCATCAAATGAAGCATCATATTATAAATAATCATTATATAATGATACAGTAGAAACAGCACTTTGTAACGGAGGTATTAGTTAGGGGAGCCGCAGCAGTTGTGGAGACTGTTAGCGGGTTGACTGGAAGTAGTGCACCGAAGTATCCATGGAGAGTTGAGTTTCTTCCTTATGACACTAGAAAAATATGTAATTTTGTCAATTTAGAATTATTATTACTGACAAGATTATTAGTAACTCGGAGACAACATAAATAAAGTATGAGTAGGGAATATGTGGTTAAGTTTAACATAGCATCCATCATATCTATCAATCTTGACATGAATGGACTGAACTATAAATTTATGGAAACTACCAAATATCTAGTAGGGATAAAAGTAGTACATGGTTTGACTTATACTTTTTAGTTAATTTAGAAGCTGAAAAACTTGTAATTCTAAAAATGATTAAGTACCTATCAAGATAATAAAGAAGATATTATATGTAGGTATATGATGGATTCATACCTTAGGTATTCATACACTTTTTGTATATAAGTTCGGTGTACGACTTGATGGAATATGAATACCTAGATGGTCCATGACAAATGTTATTTTTATGGCTAAGATTGAGCATGTTAGGTCTATACTAGTAAAAGGTCCATTAGGCATAAGACTCGTGCAAGTTTGGCATTGGTGGGAATACTTACTTTAGTCCAGTGCTCCGCAATATTTCTCCTGTTGATCTCAATACATTTCGCGTCCTTAACTCGTCCCACAACATTTTGATTGCAATTGCTGAGTTATATTCTTATTCTCAGTTAGTTGGCCGTTGTTGTTGTTACATCGGCCGGCACAATTTCCATACATTCCATCCTTGGAGTGATGAAATAAGAGTTTTACTTTGAAATCCAATCACGCATGTTCAGAATTACACTGAAAACAGCTGCATAATTAGTAGTATTTCTGTGTTTTTATCTAAAATTTAGGTTAACCTCAATCAACTTGTAAACAAACATTTGTTTTTTTAAATTGTTTTTTCTTTTTACTGGTGTGGCAAGTGCTATGGCTACCAAAAAATACTCTCGTAACACATTTTGGATGCTTTTGTAACACGATTGTGACAATTCATTATTCGTATGGATGCTTTGATATGAATAAAAGTCCAAATTTTGATCCATGATACACAAACTCATATAAAAAATATTTTACTTACCTTATTAGATGACAACTACATGTACGCAATATGTAGAAGTTCATAATTTGGCAACACAGTATGCTTTAAGCCATGTCTGCCAATAAACAATTTCAAAAAAAAAAATAAGCCATGTCTAAGGCATGCAATGTGTTAGGCAAAGCCTGCACACTATTAAAAAAAAAAGACCGAGAAATTGCATTCACTTCGGTCATATAGTCGGAAGAAGATTCTATGAAAAATCCTTACACAATACCGTCAAACATGACACGATAGTATGGAGATGGATAAAGATAGAATCTAAAGCGACCGCAAATAAAAATTACACAATTAGGCCCCTGATTGAAGCAGAGCGAGCAAAATGTCGTACGATGATTGGCGGGCGGCACCAGCGCTGACCGGCGCGTGTCGGCGCCGATCGGCGCTTATCGGCGCCGATAGGCGCCGGTCGGCGCTTGTTCATATAAATGCCTGCGCCGGTTACCTGCGTAGACCGGCGCCCATCGGCGCTGATCGGCGCCGACAAGCTTTCGGCTTTCTTTCTGTATACGGCTTTACGAAGATATTAAATAATAAACATACTCAATGATCGCGAGAGCGTGTACGCCACTGTGAGGGAACCAAGTACGGCCGGCCGGCCGGCACTCAATGATCGCGGGAGCGTGATGACGTCACAATGAGGGCGACGCTACCGCGGCGGCTACTGGGTGAACTTCGCTAGGAATTCGGTCATAACTTTGTCAATTTTTGTCGTAGAACAAAAATTTTTGTACTGTATGTTAAGGATTTCTTAGCTCTATAAATCTGCATTCTCAACTAAAAACGTTACGGATCCTCATTGCCGGAAGTAATTCTAACATTGTAGGAGGTAAGACAGTAGTTATATAGGTACTTGAAAATATGTAATGAGGGTTGATCTGCAAGCAATATCTCGATTTATGGGTTACTAACATTAAAAATACAGGCTTAAATTTTAGTTACCACCTCTTTTGTTTGCTATTGACGACTGAAGAACTTGTTTCCGTAGTCATGAAGAGACTATTAAAAACATTTTTTATTTATCAAGATGTTTTTAAGCCATTACTCAAATTATAGGCTACTCATAGACATAACTGAAACTTATGTTCTTACGTAGTAATTTAGGGTCAAACTGCCATCACGGGCAATGCAGTTATAATTGTAAAAATTAAACTTAACAAAATCTAGTGCCTTTTATCCTTGAAGGGCTTGTCACAGGCATTCCATTTCTGGAAATGCCCAAGTTTCACCAGTATATTCTTTGGACCCCTAAACATGATAGGGTTGAGCCCATGCCAAACCAAAATGAAACAAAGTATATTTTTAGCTTTTTTATTTCACACCCAATGATATCGCACTGACAATACAACACCAATGCAATACCACCGCGCGCGGCGAAGATGTCTTAACGGTAGGATTTCTGGTATCTGGCGCGGGCACCTGGACCACCGAACTTCTTGGGCTCGCAGCGACGGGGGTCCGCGACCAGCAGGCTCCTATCGTATTGGACGAGGATGTCTTTGATCTCCTTCTTTGACGCTTCGTCTACATCTGAAAGAAGGTTGGAGACGTGAGAATTATTTCATATCATATTGACAGCGGTAATAATGTAGGTGAATGTACCCCTATAAAACTACTGCGGTGGGTGTAAACAATATCTTTTTAACACTTGATATGAGACCAAGTGCACAAACGCATTATTCTGATGGTACAATCAGGCCAGCAATGAACATTGAAATAATAATGATATGCTCAAAACCATACCACTGCTCATAAATATCAATGTTAAATTGTTATTAGCAGTTGACAAGGCTGTTTTCATCCTATGAACAGTGAGGCTTAACTCGGAGATTATATAGCAAATTGCAACATCATAACTTCCATTTATTATTAATTATACAGCTTCGTCGATGTTGGATGCATCCAACTAACCCTGTTATGTGTTGATCATTTCTCAGTTTACAAATATATGTCCAATGCTAATAATATTAATAAACAGCAATTTTATTCCGCTTTCGCATTTGCTTCTAAAGTTGTAGTTCCATAGGTACAGTCAAGAGCAAGTCAAGCTTGACACTGCCAGTTCAAGCTGAGCTCTGATTTGTACTGCGCGCCATAGAATACAGGGCCGGGTCAAAGTCCAAAGTGTCAAGCTTAGCGTGCTCTTGACTGTACACCTGATATTACGAGATCAAGATAAATAAAAATGTAGTGCACATTTCAAACAAGCAAGGTATCGAGAACCCTTGCAGTTTGGTAATGCCACAATGATCTCCTTTCTCTGAAATGACTGACTCACATAGATACGAGACAGCTTTGGAAAGAAAGGGTAATATAATATTATTATAACATGCAGAAGCATAGAGTGTAAACTTTTGAGAATTGTGTTATTGAAGCTGTTATAGCTTTATCTGTTCAAAATGACATGATTTCATGACTGTTGTAACCAAGCAGTCTCATTCTGGTAGTAATGTGTATAGGTACAGTATTTCACAGCACATTCCAATTAACAGAACTCTTGTTTTGTTTGTTTGAACAAAAGCTTATGAAAGTATGGTTGCGTGCAACAATAAACAAGACAAAAGGTTCATTAAACTACATACTATCACATGCCAAAATCAAGCATGGGTATTGAAAAACCAACCATTAGAATGATGTGAATAAAGGCCTTCTAAATACCTACCTTATACATAGTGGAAATGACATTTTACATAACGGGAACTTACATTTCTGGTAGAAGGCTATGAGGGCCTTGGAGATAGCCTGTCTGATGGCGTACACCTGTGCAACGTGACCACCACCCTTCACTGTCACTCTGATGTCCACTCCGGAGAACTTCTCCTGGAAACACAGATAATAGTGTTAATAATATTGAAATTTTTTATTTGTATGTAAATTTCTATGTTTCTATTAAATTTCTGTCAGATTGGATGTTTTACTTCACATCCTAAGATGCTCAGGTTCGGAATAAGTAATATTCATCATGTTTTTTAACTCTTTAATGAAAATAGTAAAATTACGGAACACATCTACATGCGAACAATCAACAACATCAAACTACAAAATGTGCACATTAAAAAAATACACAAAATTATCGAAAAAACAAGAGCATACAAAGTTTGTGAAATAAACATTTAACATGCATAAACATAAAGTAAATTTTACTATACCTATGTGACACTAAGATAATTAATGTGAACGGCAATGGCATGTTAAAAAGTGACAAAACTTACCTCAATGTTAGAAATGAAAATCACATGCAATTATTTCTCTTCACTACATAGTATAAAACAAACTACGCAACGGATTTTGATGCGGTTTTTTTTATTAGATAGTGATTCAAGAGGAAGGTTTTAGTATTAGCACGCCCGTGCGAAGCCGGGGCGGGTCGCTAGTTAGATAATAATAAAACTACATGTTTTTAATGAAAATTGCAAACCATACACAAAATATGCATTGAACTGTCTTATTATTTTTATGCATTGTGATATTTGTGATGCACATCCTATTGAAAATGTTCGCTGCCAACTTATAACAATAAGTACTACAAGTATACTTGTAGTTTGGCTCCGAACGTGTAAACACACATCTGCTGATGCTATCCGTAAGTGTACTGTGCCCATTGGTATCCCCATTCTTAGCGAGTGTGAATAATTAAGTCACAATTAATTGTGCAGTCACTATTAAAAATGTATCTTTTATGTTACTAAGCCAGCAGTGAAGAAACAGGCCAATGTATGGTTAATGACTAGAAATAATTGTTGTAACTAGATGCTTTGAAATTATTAGGGTTAAAAAAAAATAGACACAGCCAAAGCTGCTATGCATTGTTATTGGTGGTATTTCTCAATACTTATTTTATATTTTGTGTCAGGGTGTTACTTAATATACGATATAACAACTGGGTGTTAAATAATATACAACATGTAACAGAATAAGTGCAATTCCTGAAATTAATTTGTTCAGTATCAACTACTTATTCGATTTCAGCTATTTTTAATGTGTTAATTTTTTCCCAAAAATGAATCAACGTAACTGAATTTAGTACTTTCTATAGAAATCGTGCTATTATTAATCAATATTTAAGAAAATTGGTTAGACACAACTAAAGTTCGATTGCATCATATTTTTTTTATATTAATATACTAATTGGGGTGTATGAGGAATTGTGCTTTTTCTGTTACGCGATGTATAACATATTATGTTAACAACAGACTACAATAACTGTGTGAATTGTGTCCCACAGTTTATTTGTTTGAGTGTTATGATACTAGAACAAAAAAGTATTAATAGAATGTCAGAACAAAATCCCCACCACAAAAGCCTGATAAAGAAATATCATGTATTTAGTCTCACCTTTCCGAGTAGTAGGATGGGCTCTTGCAGTTTGTACTGCAGGAGACGGGGCTCAACTAGGTCGAGGGGACGACCATTCACACGGAGCACTCCATGCCCTCGCTTGCAGTAAGCTACTGCAGTTGCTGTTTTCTGCAAAACATGATGCAGATTTTATTGAAAGAAATTTGTATACATTTATTTGTTTATAGATTCTGAACCACAATCAAGTTTAGGTTAGAGAAATGAAATGTGGTCTACGTTTAGTTAGACCATGATTTCTGAAATGGCTGGAATTGAAAGAATGGTCTCCTTTTCTTGTTTTTTTTTTAGGTTACAACAGTCAAGGCGGGAATGGTGCGAAAAAACCTATAATTTATCTAATACAAAGATCGTAACTGACAAAGCTTTAGGAACCTAACTAAAATTATTGCAAATATTAGATATTTTCTTGAGAATTTTATGAATACGGCATCAACACGTGGGATCCAACACAACACTCACCTTACGTCCAAAGACCTGAACGGCCTGGATGGGTTCGCGTCTCGCCTGGAATTACATATAACATATTTATAAATCACGTTATTGCAGAGACAAATACTAAATATATCTCAACGAATTTAGAGAAAATTAGTAGAAATTCAACACGCACCTCTTGCACGGCCGCCATTTTGACAGAGAAAGAATGAATATGAGTGAATGAATGATCGAGCAAATGACCACACTACCATAGATAAAGTTCGCCATACACGGGAACGATCGGTCTGTACGATCCGTCGCAACAGATAGATCGTAACGACGGATCGTCCGTGTATGTGAAGATCGTTAACGATTTACTTCATCGCAAGCGATATCGCAGATCGCAACAAATCGACTGTGTGTGGGCACTCGACGATCAACGATTCGATTTTTTCGTGTTGCCAGACTGTGGGCAATTTTACCACCTTTTATTTAATTTGCAATGTATGTATATAAGTATGTAAGTTCGGGTGGAAACTTGCAACTCAATTTTGAAGAAGATATTTTAAACTGATGTATGTAAGTCCGGTTACAATGCAATATTATGGTACCACCAAGCTAGGAGGTGGATATCGCAACTTCTTAAAGACTAGACAAAGATAACCAATTGAGCTGTTTTTTTTTTGTTTGGATGTCAATGCGTGGTTAGCCATGTGATGTCATTTTAAATCCAACACGGGGGAACATCCAAGGTGACGAGTTATTTTTAATACACTCTTACAAGATGGGTAATAAATGAAAGGGCCGAACTATACTATACGTGACATGGAATTTCTGCTTCTTAATTTTTTTGTAGCTTATACCTCTAGGTATATAAGAGGGATTATTAACCAAAATATCAAAGCGCGAAGCGCAATAATTTCCGAGATATAAATTTTTGAAATTACAATAAACTAACCTCAAAACTGTACAACTTAAACGCGTTAAAAAGAAACTACAATGCACCCATCACTAAATTACTAGATTACTCTTCATTCCTTATAATTACACACAACACACTTAAAAATACACTAACACACTTACAAACAGATATACTCTCACACATAATTACTTACACACAAACATTCACTAAAATAATATTAAAGAAAAAAATTTCAAACTGATACATAGGTACACTAATATTATATTTATCCTATTTTAATTTAATATAATCTACCCATTAGCATACCTACTTTCATTGTTATTAATATGTGGTTATTGAGATTGACTATACAATTACCTATCACCTATCCATGCTTAGCCCTAGTATAATAATTTATTGTGTAACTGTTTTTTAACCCAAATAAAAGAAAATAAAAATAAAATAAGACATTTTATGTCAAACGTCAATGCGTTTCGTTAAGTCTATTGTAAATGTAAAATTAGAGTGCAGTCTGATAAAGTATTATCGATGTAATTTTATTGTACTAGATAAATTAAATTTAGTTTCTTCATTTATTTCACTTAACTTTATTGCCCATATTTTAGCGATTCAAAGACCTTTCTGCCCTTCTTTATAAAAAAACTAAAATTGCCCATGGCTTGGGTAATTGCCCACGGTCTGGTAACACGACAGATCGCTTGCGACCGATCGTACAGACGGATCTCACAGACGGATCGTTCCGTGTGTTTGCGTCAATTTTGTTGCGACGGATCGTACAGACGGATCTCACAGACGGATCGTTCCGTGTATGTGGCCCTTTAGGATTGTGAGTGAATTATTATTTTTAATCTGGCAACACTTTATTTAACGACATCTATTGTAGAATAGAAAAACTAAATTGGTAACAAATAACATGACATCTATCGGGTAATAGACAAATGAGAGTGGAAGCACAAAATAGATAATAATAATTTTACTGAACACTAGGTGGCGCAGCATATTAGTCATCCTGCAACTGCAGTTGAACGTCGATCGACGATCGCTGTTTGTTTTGTATTCTTTGAACGTAATCGCTAGAGACGAGTCGTGTGGCAGCCGGAATGCGAGACAGTAGCGCACGCGATCACAATGTGCCGCGAAAAAGCTGACATTCCCGCGCTAGTGCTGTAGAACTTGGAACAAAACAGTGTGAATTAAAGTTCGCTACAAAGAGAAATTGTGATTATTGTTTATGTAATGAACACGTATTTTGTGCCCAGAACGTTTGAGTGGATTTCCATATACTACTAAAAGGAATCTGGTGTTTTGAGGGTAAGTTATTTTTTATAATATTTTTTAAAGTGTTGCAGAAAACTTTGAAGAAAAAAGTACTTAAAACTTTTAAAGAAATAGATTGGTAAGTACCTAGGTAGGTAGGTACACTACTATCCGACGTTAGGTTTAAAATTTTCATGAGTAAGTTTTACAATTTAACTTTTTGTAAGCTATTGACACGGTGCGTCAGAAAAAACGTGTGATTCATGGCGTGTAGGAATGTTGTTCCACTTGAGTGGTACCTACTTAAGCAGCAAATTATAAAGTTACAACCTATTTGTTAAGTTGTTACCTATAGGAAAACCTCATCATCACTACATAGTATAAAACAAAGTAGCTTTCTCTGTCCATAAATCCCTATGTATGCTTATATCTTTAAAACTACGCAACGGATTTTGATGCGGTTTTTTTTAATAGATAGGAGCAAGTAAGGATGAGTTATATTCATACTGCTTGCGTTTGAAAGGATGATTCGCAAATGACGCGATTGAGGAGTGTCCAAGCCTGAGAATCCATAAAAACATTTGATTTCCATGGTGGGGTATTTTTTTTAAAGAAATGTATCTTACTTGTGTTTTAATGAATTAGTAATATACTGCATAACGTTTAAAGGAAACCGACAATATTTTTTAAAAATTGAATATCATAAGTTCTTTGGCGCGTCCATTGGGTACTTGTTTTCGTAAATCAGGAAAAACTCAGTTTTGAAAGTAAAATAAGCATAAGATTAATATGTCATATTGATAACAAATACTTATGGTAATTGTTAATTAGTTCTTTTCTTCATTCTTAGGTTTTGTATTTAAATTATAACACAAACAATTTTGTCCGAGGAAAAAATACTAATTTCTCTGGCGCATAGAAATCGTGTAGCTACTCTGCCTCAAACGACCACTGGGACATATTGTCCAGCTTCCCCGCACCCTTTAGTCACCTGCTAGCTGACGCCAAGGGCAAGAGGTGCGCAAACTTTACGAAACGACGAAAATATTTTTTTTTTCCTTACATTTCGGATTTTCGTCAGGTAAGTGCCTAATTTCTTCGATGTTTATTGTCAAGATAGTATTTGTTCCCGTTGCTTGCGAATTTTTGTACACATTTCCTCAGTCAAACAGTATGCAGGATGGGAATAAAAGGTGAAAATCGTACATCAGATTTTTGAGAAAATAAATAAATATTGATGATTTCTAATTTCTTTGGCACTAATTTATTTGGATTTCTTTGGCATAACGCGCCAAAGAAATTAGTGTTGGTACAAAGAAATTAGAAAAAAAATCGATAAAGGCATTAAAATGTCTAGTATACTATCACTATGTCAATTTATGCTGGTACTTTTTTGTATATATCGCAGCTAAGTTGATTAATGTAGCTTTAGCAGAATAATAAAATTTTCTTTCCGTGAAATCTAGCGAGACTGCTCGATTTACTTGCTTGTTCGCTGCCAACATACCTCCCTAGGCCCATTTTTGCAGCATTGTGCAAATATTACGAAATGCCCTACAAGTGAAAGATCTTCACATTATATTAGATACTCCCGTCGTTTTTGTAAACATGGTCAAGTCCTTTTTGCAACATTTCTGTAGCTTTTTGAGGGTCTTTGTTGTTGACTAGTATGGCATGGGTATCATCCAAAGTAACGATGGTGGTATCTTCAATTTGTGGTACCTAGGTCTGCAGTATACAGGATATATAAGACAGGTCCCAGCACCGACTCTTGGGGCACTCCTCCTTGGGGCCTTTACATCGTGAAACGTTGACGAAGTATCGGCTTATTTTACATGGAATAGTCTGTCCCTGAGATAGGAATTCAGCACCAAATAATAGCTATGTGGGAGATTAGACTTGATCTTGCAGAGTAATCCATCATGCCAGCCAGACCCTATCAAAGGCTTGCTGTATATCAAGGAATACAGAGGAGCAGTATTCTTTATTTTCCTGTGCGTTTCTTATTTTGTTGTACACTCGGTGCACCTGCTCAACTGTGTGTGCTGAGTGCTGCTCACGGAAGCCAAATTGGTGGGTAGGTATATCAATATTTTCGGCTAGTAAGGGTAGCATCCTTCTGAGTGGGACTTTCTCAAAAACTTTAGAGAGGTTTGAGAGCAGATTGATATGCCTATAATTATGACGCCACCTCAGTGGCTTGTTTTTCCTGGTTTGCGTATCATCAGGACTTGTGACACTTTCCAGAGTCTGGGAAAATATTGAAGTCTTAAGTTTTCATTAAACAAGATAGTTAGTAACAATATTGCCTTTACTTCCCTGGTTATAAGGTCAAATCCTGACACTTTCTTGCCTTTCAAGACTCTTATTATTCTGAATACCCCACGTGGTGTTACTGGTTTAGGTGGAAGCTATAATTTTAGGTCTTGTTTTAAGATACACTTCGTTTCCATTTCATTTTGTTGATGGTGAATATGATGTGGACTGAATATTTTGGATAGGTGAGCAGGGAAGGTATCAGATTTTTCCTGGAGTGGTCGTGCCTAGGTGTTGTCGGTCTTTCTGATCGGAGGTTTTGCTTCTTGTCTATTATAGGACTTCGTGAACTTCCATAATGTGTAGTTTGTTGCCGTAAGAGATACCAATTTCGATTTCAAGGTAGTTTTGGTCCACTTCTGGATCGTTGTCATCAATTGCTCCGCAGCGGTAAATTAAGCTTAGGAAACATTTTTATTTTTTAAAACTAATTGTTCCTAAGAAGCGAATTCTTAAAATAAAGTGACGTGATTGTTAGAATAATGTCAAACACAAACAAAGTTGTTTTTTTACTTTAATGCCAATTTTGACTAAAAAAATAATTTATTTGTTCACTAATCTCAGTTCTTTGGCATACTTCCTAATTTCTTTGGTACGTTTTCTAATTTCTTTGGATAAAAATCTAATTTCTTTGTTAGATGTCTAATTTCTATGGCCAAGTATATTTTAAAATGGTTAAAACTTCGAATCGGCTCGATAGATTTCAGGGAAAATAACATATAAATGTAGGTGTTAGACGCCTCTACAAAGTATGTTAATTAATTTTCAGAATATATGAAAAAAAAATTGCGCCAAAGAAATTATGTGATTAGAGCCATTTTTTGCGAATCAGCCGAAAATTGATCCCCTACGAGTGTGCTACAACATGTACATACTTACTTCTTAGCGTATTTATAGGATACAACAATGACGGGGAAAGATGATACGGAACGATTTATAAAGAAAAAGAGAGCTATCTGTTAAGATTTGCGCTTAAAATACGACTTGAAATACAATGCGACTAAATAAAATGTGGTTAATTAGCTACATTTGTCGGCCTCATTTTCCGTGCTCTAGTAACATATCTACGTCTTTCTATATATAATATCTTTGGATAGGAGTGATCCAAGAGGAAGGTCTTAGTGTTAGCATTGTACCCGTGCGAAGCCGGGTCGGGTCGCTAGTTAGTCGATAAACTTAACTGATTAAAAATCATTAAGCATCAACAAATGCTACAATAACAAAATATACCTACTTATCTACCTATGGCTAGAGATGCTTACTGGACTAATCTTTTGCCAGGTAGGAGAGAATCTGTCATTATAAAATGAATACATCTACCAAGCGTAGCATCTAGGTACCTAAATAGGTAAATATTTTTAACATAAATAATTTTAAATAATTTCACGCCTTTCCCCGAGCGGGTAGGCAGACAGAGGTATTTCAAGAAGTATCCATTTTACCAGTTTAATCCTTAGACCCCCTATCGTGAAAGTGGTAAGCCCATTGGATTATAAAAAAGACTAGGCAAATCAAACGGTCAAGTTTAGTGACTTAACGAACATTCCGTTTGATAAACGCCAGGGTAGGTAGGTAGGTACCTAATGCATCTATAGCTTGTACATACAGTTTTAGGTTGCTACATTACATACAAATGCCACAAAACAGTACCTATTGTCCTGCTATTTCTGAGTCAGCTACACATAAGTAAATAAAATAGATTATCAAACCACCCACCAACAACTAACTTTATTAATCGATTATTTAAGTTACATATTCCTACGCCTTCATCCCCGAGGGGGTGGGTCGGCAGAGGTATTCCATTCTTGTATGTAAGGGCTATCACTGCTCTTGAAGTAGAACGATTTTGGCCATACATTTTTTAAACGGTTTAATGCGGGTTAAATGTCGAGTGGTACAAGCGCTCGTAGCACTGCGATGCCGTGTACCGTGTTTGTAACGATCAAACTGGGTAAACAAAGTTGGGTGCAGTCAGTCAGTGAATGGGTGACCGCCTAGTGGCATTTATATCACGAGCGCTTCCGTGTTTCGGAAGGCACGTTAAATTGTTGGTCCCGGTTTTCGTTGTGTTTACGCACAGTGGAAATCGTTAAGCCATGTCAGATACCCATGGGTGGCTTGAAAAATTCGGACTTTTGAGTGGCCATTAGCTTAACACCATCTCCCAATCCGCGGTGGGTTCGCATGGGAGATTAAAGTCTCATGTGTGAGGAAAGACCCTTAGCTCAACAGTGGGCTGTTACGGGTTGATGATGATGATGATGAAGTATATTGTTGATCATAGGGTTTAAAAATATTGTGATAGGGACCTTTATTAGATAAAGTAAAATAAAATGAGAACGAACGAAGTTTACTTATAAATTATAAGTATACCTACTAACATCATTGATTATTTCTCCCAATCGCAACAAAAGGAAGTGCCATAAAAATTGCGGCTGAATTATAAGTCTTGTATTTATACTAATCTATAATCGTGTTTACATCTATTTCCTATATGTCCACTTACATAATGTGAAAGATCTGATTGCGACACGCGATAAAATAGATCGATTTATCGTAAAATATTAATTACGTAAACGCAGTGATTCGTTAAAAACACGGGCACGGTACAGAACTTGCAATAATAATTAGTGCCTGGTGCGACGAGCAGTTTAAAAACTCGTAAAATGTGATAGATGTGACCAGTAATTAACAATGTTACCGTATTTGCATCACTTATTGGTTTTTTCACAGAACAAATGCAAGTTGGATAGGGTTTTATAAAAACAGATCCTTCGACGGCTTCTGTTGAATATCTATAGATTGTTTAGATTTAATTATCTTTTTCATGAGGAAATGCTGTTTAGCTAAATACATAACTTAAATTCATGCACATTCATGTTATTCGGCAATCTCATCCCGGAAAATAACGGTAATGAACCCTGAGTTCTTTGACTACAATTACCACTCCGTAATTCAAGGAGAATATTACACAAAACAATTTAGTACACGATTTACCATTTTTGTTTCTTCCGTCTTTAGATCGGACATCCTCGTTTCATCAATTATGGCCTTTTTACTACTTAGGTACTTACGAAATCTTAAGAACTTGAGTAGATTTTATAAAGTAAGTCTATTCTTTGTCAGAGGAATCGTTTACTGTCTGATTCACGTTTAAGGATCCCAAAAACAAAGTGACAAGATTCCTAGGTACATTTATCTTTTAGGTCTACAGCGCTGAATCGCCAATTTTTTGTTCATTTTCACTGGTCAGGTTGATGAATTTCATATTCATAATGGTATCGTCGACGCCGAGGCAGACCCCGAAGGAGATGGCGGGATGAACTTGACGCCTTTTCGAAGACATGGCCGGAGGAGGCACAGGACAGAGATAAGTGGAGGGAGGGAGGAGAGGCCTTTGCTCAGCAGTGGGACAGCGTATAGGCTAACAAAAAAAAAAAAAAAATGGTATAGAAACTCATTTTAAAACGGTGCCGTACTGGGCCGTGTAATCGCTCTTGCATATTTAAACTTAGGATTGTCAAAGTGTCTTCTCTTTTCCTTATAATATAACATATACCTATTTCAAAGTTACAGCCTGCACATTTACCTCATGGAGCAGCTCACACACTAAACATACACCATTAGACTCAATTCATCAAACTCAATCAGTTTCCTTTTCATTCATTCTTTCCGGTCTGCCAATGACTCTGGTGACCCCTTTACAGTACTGCCGAGACACGTATGTAGTGATATGAGCACCATACCCTGATTACCCCGGCCATGTTTGGCGCAAGCACCGTTGCCTGGGCGAAGTGCCCCACTGCTCCTATAAGGCTTCCTTCTTGCACACAGTTAACTCTACTAATCCGTTTAGTTGTAATCTAGGTCTTAGTTAAGGTACTGGCTAATCCGTAGGCAGCTAAGAATCCTTGACACTTCGAAATGTAGGCGAATTATGTGCCCAGGAAATGTTTATGAATACCAGAACAATCTGTAAGAAAAACCTATACAGAACCTCTCTCTCTCGTCCAATACAGAGCTAATTATGGCATTGCACGTATTTTGAAACAATACATTTGCTGATTCTTTGCAAGAAGCGTCATCCTCCGGTAACCGAGCTGAGCTGTGAGTTTTCATATTATATCTCTGTTTCCCTATGTGAAAGTAACTCTTTAAAAAAAAGTCATTTATTAGTTTTTTCGCTAATAAACTGCTTGACAGAGATAGCTTTTCATCTTGAGGACATAGTCATCGAAGTCTCAAGCAAAACTGTAAATCAAGAAGCTTAAAATACTTCAATAAAATATGTAACTGAATATTACATTGTTATAAAACCATAACCTTTGATAGGATTCCAAATCATTTACCTGATGTTTATCCGATAAGAAACGCGCGGGACAGTGTTTAATGAAGTTAGTGGATGCGTATCGCGTGCCAATGTCGGGAAGCCTCGCAAAATTCGCAAATGCAAATACGCACACGACAACACGCACTGGTTCAATCCGTTTATATTCTAGGGAAAAGGATTGACTGTCAACTGCGAAGTTGAACGCACGTCATTTGTTTTGCTTTGCCTTTCCAAGACTCTTGTAAGTGTTTTTAGAAAACAGCTGAGGATCGGATATTGTGACGTCAGACTTGAGGAAGAAGATTGTCGCCTAAATTACAGCAACATCTCGAACTAGCTGTTGCCTTTCATGTTGCAGCGTGAACTTTAGGCATTTAGGTTGTCCCCCTAGGTCCTAAAAACATATTATAGTTCCTAAACTCTAAGAACTATATGTTTTTCCTGGATGAAAAGTAGCCGTCCTACAAGCTGTAATCTACCATTCCAAGCTCTATTCCAAAATTCATCAAAATTGTTTACCTGATAAGGCGTAAAAACGTAACAAACGAACACGCTTTCGCATTTATAATATTAGTTAGGATTATTTTTCCACGCTTCGTTGGTACGAACGAATAGGAATAAATTTTAAGATTAATTTATTAGTCAACCGTCCTTTGAGATGTGGCAGTAAAGGCGAAAACCCGACTTTCAACGTGATTATTATGGAAATGACAGTTTTCCTTTGGGTAGGTTGCGTGTGGACTTACAATTAGAAACAGAAAGTACCGGCAATCGGAACCAAGCATTTAAACGTTTAATTTAAGTAGATATAGGTAATTACCTAGTTAATATTTTACTTTTCTTCATTTTCTCTTGCAGTTTTTCACATAAATAGGTACCTGCCCATTGTATGTTGGTTGGGTTAGGTTACGCGTTCCCTAAATATTTATCGTTTTAGGGATAAGATAAAAGTTTTTAGAATGAATGCCACTTAGCCCAGTTTTAGCGATAGCATAATGTTTGCTTACGATAATAGTACCTTCCTAATTAGGTTAGATACACTTGAAAGTTTCGACTTTTTAATATGTCATAACAAATAATGCATGTACAAATTTATCTTCTACATAGATATGAATGAACCTATAGTAAAAAAATTAAGAATGAATCCCTGGAAACCTTTGCAGTTCGAATTAAACTTGATGACTCACTCACTCTTCAGTGTCGGAACTATTGTGCAGCAGTGTACAGTCATCCTAATATTTTTAAATGCGTTAGTGAGTTTGTTACTTTTGCACGCCTAAAACGGTGAACTGAATTTTGCTTTAGAGAACTATCCTTTTCATCCTACAAAAAACGCACGCGATAAACTCAAGTTCACGAAGTCGCTAGCAACAGCTGATAAAGATATATGTATAATACTGCCCATCCCTTACCTATACAACATGTAACAGAATAAGCGCAATTCCTGAAATTAGTTTCTTCAGTATCGACTACTTATTCGATTTCAGGTATTTTTAATATGTGTTAAATTTAAAAAAAAATGAATTAGCGTAGCTGAATTTAGTGCTTTCTATGAAAATCGTGCTATTGATAATCGATATTTAAGAAAATTGGTTAGACACAACTAAAGTTCGATTGCATTATATTTTTTTTATATTAATATACTAATTGGGGCATATGAGGAATTGCGCTTTTTCTGTTAGGTAGGCGTTGTATGTTTTAAACTACATCACGTTACGGACCATGACACCACCTCCCATAATAATAATTCAAAATTTGAGTCATGGAGTCACAATTCATTCCTACACAATGACTCACGGTGGGAGTAATTCCATCTCACCTTTCTCCTATCTCCTTCCTGCTTTAACATAACTATTTCATTATCATTAAGTATCTAAGTCACGCATACCTCCGGGATGAAGCATTAAATCTGGGAACAAAGATAAAATTGTACAAGCCGAGACGCCATTGAAATACCAACTTGAAGATTTTTCTATTTCAGATTAAATTTTAGGCGTTAATGGTTTAGCTATCGTACCTATTAGGTTTTAAACTAAATCTGTATATCATTTTCTTTTAGAGTCCATGCACAAAAATACAGCGTCTTAAACACTTTCTAAGTATACCACCTTTTTTGTCGACAGTAAAATGATAGTGTTCGACTTTTACTGAAGACTGCATTGTGTGTTAGTAGGTATTGTGACTTCTTGAATCTTGAGGTAATCCGAAAATGTCCATCCCACGTATATTATCGAATTTATTTATCATTTACTGCACACTTTCTCGGACACTTGCCACGTAATATAGGTACTATCACTAAGAGCCAATATCCGAAATATACATAAAAAAAATACGATAATAAGCCTCATTGGGTTGGGGTCATTGCCAGTACATCTAGGTGTGGAGAAAACGCGGGGCGCGGCTCTAGATACTCTTGAAGTGGTTTTAAAATGTTGCTAGCTTCCTTATTATGAGGAATTAGGGGCCATACAAGTCATTAGTTTCTTTAGAGATCTTAGATTATTAGATAGAATTGATAAAATCGTTTCGTTTTTTTAAAAAAAAAATAAGTAGATAATGTCGATTCGAGCCTTACCTTCAGTAGTGGACAGATCTATAGATGAAATGATAATGATTGAGAAAAAAGCTGTTATGGTCCTGTTAGAAAAAAGCTCGCCTCCTAAGCATGAGACTTATCTTCACGCATGTTGAATACTTATAATTATATTAACTAGGTCGATGGTGAAGAAAGGAAAACTCCAGGAGGAAACCTGTAGTTCCCAGTTTTGGTTCTGAGACTTCTGATGTCTTGTTTGCACACACGTCTCTCTTGGCCTCACCACTTCGGGTTAAAAAATACACTAGTGGAAATTGGGTAAATTGCGGAAAATACATATGGTGACGACTTCACTCCTACTACCGACTAACCATAACAAAAAGTGTTAAGAATTACATTATAATAGATGCCTATGCAGGCAACCAGCCTCAGCCTAGAGCAAAATAAAAACCAAATATTGAACAAAACAGATTGAACCTAGCTGGCACCATTTTAGCCGATGCCGGATGATATTCATAACCTGAACAGGTTGGTTCACTCTCTAACTAATGCACATATAACGTCCAACATATTATTATACAATACCTGATGAGCCGGAATAAACTATGTGACCTGCGGATATGGAATTCAGAACAGTTTAGTTATGTAAAATTAGTTTAGCAATCAAGCGAAGTGCTGATTTTAAGTTATTCACGGTAGTCAGATGCGTAAAATGGCATGTAGACGAAATGTCTTAATTATTTCCTATAACCAAAATGTCGGTTATGGAAAAAAAGATAATGAAAGTAGGAATTTACATTACAATTGCATCATTCGAGTAAGACGCCAGTGAAGGTTAAATCTGAAAGCATACGAGTATAGTACCTACCTATGCGTTAAAATTAAAATTATACTATTTTTAAAAGTACAAGGAAAGGGACCCTGCCTTCTGAGTCGGAGGTCGCGGGTTTGATCCCCGCTCGGGGCCAACATATTTTGTGTGCATGAACATGTCTGTTGGTTTCGTGTCTGGTCGTTTAATATTTATTTAAATATGTTTATCAGTTGTTTTTTGTACCCATAGTACGTACAGGTCCTGCTTAGTTTGATGCTAAATAACCGTATGTGAATTGTGTCCAAAAAAATAGCACAGCCTGTCATTATCAACAGAATTTACCTACTTTAGGTAAAATTTATGTAAGATAATACTATATGTATCTTAAGGGGACCCCTTAGGGGATAGCTGATGCATTTACTTCATAAAAAACTCTAACATTGACTTACTGAAAACATAGCACAGCACTAAATTTTGCACAGGAGTTCCATAACTAACCTTCAAAAAGGTTTTTGTTAATTTATCCCCAAAAGAGAATGGGGGATGAACTTGTATGACAGTTTTCTCGTAAGTTTTTCAAATACAATCCGGCACACTGTTAAATTAAGATTTGATATCTTTTAGTAGAAGATATCAAATATCCATAACACGATTTGTTTGAAGATTCTTATTCTTACTAGCCATAATTGAATTAAATCGGAGCCGCGTATGCAAATAAGCATCTAATATGTTACTCTCATTCCAAATCAGTTCGGGGCTCCAAGCTGTCTCGGGTTCCCGCCATATTTGGGACTATAAATTATCATCGTATTTTTTTAATAATTCACAGTCACTGCTTTGCTCGCAATATAAAGCTATCTATACGTTAGTAGGTACTAATGTATTTACAGGTTAGTGTTACGTTACGTTAAATATCACTCAATCTAAAAGTAAGTTGAGGGTAAAAATTCATTTGATTTTTAATTGAATTTAGAACTTCTGGTTTGCCTACTAATTTATACGGATAGTCCAAATTATTGATGCAATTTATTTAAGAGCAATAGAAATTTAATAACAGAACTCTAAAAAGTAAAAAAAAAACTACTTCAACTTGTATGATTTTCTTATGGATGCCATTGTCAGAACTGAAGTCCACACGGGAAGCACCAGCTTATAAATAAAAAAAGAATCATCAAAATCGTTTTACCCAGTCGAAAGTTTGAGGTAACAAACATAAAATAAAACATACAGTCCAATTGATAACCTTCTCCTTTGTTGAAGTCGGTTGAAAACTCGTGTGATGTGTAATTTTACTCTTTGTTTATAGAAAGAACTCTTAACGATTATTCCGCTTATTTTGCTCTGTTTTATATCCACATTCTCCGTTTACTACTGACTGCCCACAAACAAACTGCACATTTGTTCATCTCGTATGGGCGATGCATAAATGGCAGTGTATCGTGTTCGCGATTTGCTATCTTGCACTTTATCTAAAGGATGGCGTCAAATTTCGCTGTGCTTAAGAACTATACCTTGCATTGGTTATCAATAATATGTCCCACAATGGGTGGCCTGACCAGTGACCAGACCATGTTTGGATTTCATCGATTTATATTTTCAATTCACAATGAAAATTTGGAGCGCTTGGGAATCTCAGCATCTAAGTATTTATTACAAACATTATATTAATCATTTGTAAAGATGTATACAGTTCAATTTGCACTGCCCGACTACACGGTTCCTTACAGATTACACGACTTTCATCCATCATTCGTCACACTGATGCTACGTTCAAAAAACTTTCGATTTAACTCTGCTTAGCCAAATTATCTGCATTTGTTAAGTGTTGTGAACCGAAAATAATGGTCCTTAACAATTTGTGTAATGTTAATTTTATGCAAATATCGAGTTTACGTACAAAAGTAGGTACTTAGTTTATGACAATTAAATGAAAAAATGTAGTACCTATTTTAATATTTTCTTGTTAATGTTTTTGGTGATATTGGTAAGTTCGAATATTTTTTTATTCTATTTTTAGATTCGAATACACACAGTTTTTTCGAAATATCATGTAAATACAAAGTTTTATAGAGCTAAGTCTGTTTTAGTGTTTCAATACACCCTGTGCTTAGCGAACGAGTTTTGGAACATTGTATACGTACTCGTACTCATCCTGTATATCCGGTTATGTTCCAATCTCTCGCATCTACATACAATTCCTCATTACAATAGTGATTGTAGGTAGACATTTCACTCGGAAATTTGTCTCTGTCTTAAACAGACACACGGACAGTTTCGATTTAAGACTAAGTCCAAGCAATCTGTCTGTCCGTTTTTGAGCTTATTTCTTCTGAACTTTGGAACGCGATGGACTTTGATATGGTTAAAAAATCCCTAAAATATATAGAAATCTTTTATAGGTTTTTTTAAGGTAAACATAATATTAATCGTTTGTTTATTTGTCTTCATTGCGTACCATTGCCTATAGTCTATGGTACCATTAACATTATGTACCTACCATTCCTCCGATTACAAAACTTTAATAGGGAGCTGTGAAGCAAACGCTTGGAAAGTAGTCTGAAAACAAATATTCCCTCGGGAAGGGGACGGGAAAGACGGGATTTGCGCACACGCTGTAAGGTTCACTTGGTATTCTATAAAACTTTTTTGTTTTGAAGTATGTACTTACATCGAGAAAATAACAAGTCTTCACAATAATAGACCTATTTGTATTAAACAATGTGTTTCGGTGTTTTGTATTTTTCCCTAAGAACGAATATTTCGCTATGTGAAGTTACATACCTGTTTGTTCCAGTAGCATAGGTAATATTGCAGCAAACGGCACAGATAATAACAATAAAAATACCGGCTTAGCCATTCCCAGTTTACCTAAACAAACTTAATCACCACCACTACTAAGGGACACCTAGGTGCGCTATCCTATTATTATATCTTCGGGTGAAACAACACCTTTCAACAGAGGTGATCGCTTCTACGTATTTAGTACAGTCCACAAAAAAATACGTTTGTCTTTGCCTATCTGTTTATGAGATTAAAAAGAGCTGCCCTTGAGTTCCTTGCTGGCTCTTCTCAGGCTACTGCATTTGGAACCAGCAACTCGTCGGTGGCGATGGGCTGTTGTTTACATTTAGCCAATCTTCATTCTCACAATCTTCACGAGTTTATAGTGCCTTGTTATTAGACTATTGACTTTTTCGAGTGTATTTTCTATACCTACAGAAAATAAATTATTTTGACTTTTGACTGGCAAAAACATCCTTTGGGAAACAATGTTTCAATTCCAATTATTTATTTCCGAAATTGTTTCCTCCGTATTATTGTTAGTAATTCTCAAAAAAACTGTAAGTAAAATAACCAATAATAAAAAAAAACATTTACAAACTCATCAAAAAATAATTCGAATTTTATGTAAATATAAATAACAATTATACCTACCTACTTTGCTTATCAATAAGTGACTTTGAGGATTTGTTAGAGTGTTTTTCATTATTTAAAGTAACCTAAACATCTCCGAACTGTCGCAATTTCTTCGGTATGATATGAATGTAAGATCTCGTCGAGATCATAGCTCCTTTATCTAGACAGATATTGACTATGATAAATACTTGAGTGACACGAATTAGTCATCACAACATTGGTCTGCTGTGTTAGTCGATTACTTAAAATGAGATGAGAGTTAGGATATAATAAGACGAATTGAGATAAGTACCACATATTATATACTAGCGACCGGCCCCGACTTCGCACGGGTCCAATGCTAACACTAAAACCTTCCTCTTGAATCACTCTATCTATTAAAAAAAAACGCATCAAAATCCGTTGCGTAGTTTTAAAGATTTAAGCATACATAGGGATATAGGGACAGAGAAAGCGACTTTGTTTTATACTGTGTAGTCAAGCGTTGACTAAAATGTCGTCTTAGTATAATAACATTACAAAGAACCAATCTTTTGAATTATTATCTGTCTAAGTGTTATACAATATTATTACAATATTTATATAAGTAATCAAATGTAAATTGGTGAAATTAGATAAAAAATGTATTTTAAAAGATGCGTATTAATGGTTACTAAGCATCGGGCCTGTTGGCTCAGTTGGTTAGTGACCCTGCCTTTTGAGTCGGAGGTCGCGAGTTCGACTCCAGCTCGGGGCCAACATTTGTGTGCATGAACAATATGAACATGTATGTTGGCTTCGTGTCTGTGTGTTTACTATTAAAATTTATTCAAGTATGTCGGTCAGTTGTTTCGTACCCATTCTACAGGCTCTGCCTAGTTTGCGACTACATAACCGAGTGTGAATTGTGTCCCACCATTTAATATAATCTCACGCCTTTTATCCCCGAGGGGGTAGGCAGAGGTATTCCATTACTGGATATACTCACATTTTCGCGAGATATATTGGACCCCTAAACGTGATAGGTGATAGGATACGTGTCCCACCATTTATTTAATATTTATTAATTAAATGTTGCCTGCCTTTTTTTGCTAACAGTACCCCCGTAATTGGTTGGATTGTCATTCCGTTTTCTGTTTATTTTCCGCCACTGCAGTGTTTATAGAAAACGTTTAACCGCGTCCCCTTAATGGTTTCACTGCACTGGCTGGTGTAATAGACAATTTACTGTAAGTGATAAAACTATTTGTGGGAGCGTGTGTTTTAAGTGTTATTGAATTACTGTAATCCTGAGAATTATAACGAGATGAATATTTTCTATCTTCGAGCAGAGTCTTCGAGTCTTTATTCACTAATAGATTTTTAAATTTAAAATATTGTAATTGTAAGTACGTGGTTATTATGTTAAACCTTCTCGTAATCAATAAACATTCAGATTGGTTGTAATTACCATAATATTGTTTATAACACATTTGCTCGTAAAAGGTGTCTTATTTCAATATCGTATTGTATCTCATCACGCCCAAGTGCGGTAAGTGTAATGTAAAACGCACGGTTTATCCGTCTCCGTCTGAAAACGAACGGTACTTTTTAAAATCTCAGCAAAGAGTTTTTATGTCAAAAAAGTTGTCAACATTTTATGATTAAAATGAACTTTGGGAGATAAAATATAATAAAGAAATATTATGTACATAATTATTTAATTTAATTAATTTTGACAGTAAATTACAACCAATTAATCTGTAACAAAAACACAAAAATATTAATTTACTTTATTAGTAATACTGGCTGTTTTTTCTGTCTTTGCCTAAAAAAAACGCGCGCTTTTTCTTATTGTTTGTTATCTGTATTGTTTTTATTCGTTTACCATAGTCTGAGTTTTATTTTATTTCCTCGCAAATGTGTTATAAAACGTCGTATGACATACGTGCGCTTTGATAATTAGAATTACAGCCTCTGCTTACTTGTAGCCCTCGCCTACGGCTCGGGCTAGCAATATCGCCTCGGCTGTAATTTTTAACCTACCGTACTTATATCATAATGTACTATTACCTACAGTATTTAAAAATATTACATAATCGAGTCACGGCGTTCATCTCGACATTTGTACAGACGAACTAGTAAGAAAATGAATTGAAGCAAGATACAAATTTAATTACAATATTATGGTTTGATATAGTTTATTATATTGTTAAACATTGTGATAGATGATGTGATGCGATGACTCTTAATGACACATTTTGTTGTACTTATACCACGTCAAGTTACTAATACATTAAATAATAATTGTTTAGACGCACAGATATTAAGCGAGTACTACTCTTTGGCATTTAGTAGAGTAAATGTTAATTTAGTGGTTTTATCGTTCATTCATTAGTCATGATCATAGAATTGATCACTTCATGATTTGGTTAGGTTAGGTTAGACTATTTCATGAAATTGTATACAACCATTTCATGAGAAGGTCGACTATTTCATGAAATGTTCAATTCTATGATCCGGGCACGACATCACTAAATAGTATAAAACAAAGTCGCTTTTTCTGTCTCTATAGGTATCCCTATGTATGCTTAAATCTTTAAAACTACCCAACGGATTTTGATGCTGTTTTTTTTAATAGATAGAGTGATTTAAGAGGAAGGTTTTAGACTTTAGTATTAGCATTGCACCCGTGCGAAGCCGGGGCGGGTCGCTAGTATTCAATAACTTCAAGATTCCAACAGTGACTCCTGGGTATATCGCATGTCCTAAAGAAACTATGTGTCTCTTTCTGTGTATAAAATATAAATAAATATTCTCTCATCTAGTATTTGTCACGCCACGTAAAAACGCGCACACCCCATAAAATACTTTGCCCATACAGGTGCAGTAGATACCTAGTCGTCCGAGACCTTAACACGGAATGAAATCTGAGCTCGATATTTATCCCTTTCATATCCTCCTCAGGTGTCCAGAGTTACTTCCTTCAGAGAAAGTGTCATCACGAGCCTTTTGACAGGTGAGTACTACCTACGATGTTTTCGGATGACGTCATTCGATTATGAAAAGTTTTTTTTATTATAATTAGGTAAGTAATGACTGGATAACTTATTGATCAACACAAAGCTAAAGCCAGCTCTAGAAGAATGAATTTTGCACAAAGGTTTCTTATATGACGTACCTAAGTCAGATAGGAAGCGATTTTTGAAAATTCCTCCAGGAACATGAAAAAAAGGAATCATCGCGGACAACGCCACTGTTCATTTAATATTAGTAACAATCTTTTTCTTACGACAGTCCGTAACACTATTCGACTCTTAAAATGAATAAGTAGGTATACAATAAAACTAGCATTCTTAAGATTGATGAATTAGCGTTCCATCGGGTAGCGTAAAATAAAAAAAAAATGATGCTGTTAACGGCAGATCTCTGCACTAATGCAGAGTTCCAAAATCGAAAGCTTGTTGTAACTCCGAAAACGTGAGAATTGTTTTTATAGAGACGTTAACTCCATAGAAAGTAATTTAGTGTTCAAAAGTTTGTGCATTCATTCCTTTCCGGATGGATCAGAAAAAAATATAGGGATGCTAAGTAGGTACAGAGAATATTTAAATTATTTCTACTTGTGACTAAACGATTTATCATCGCACTGACTGCAACTGACAACATTTCTGTTAGAACCTATGAAACGGAAATTCCTTTATTTTATTTAGCACATAGCTGACGTGACGTCTACATATAGTTTGATTTTAATTAAATACCCATTTAGATAAAATAATCCCACAATTACGCAAATACTAATTGAATATAATGGAATAATTTGTTTTCTTCGTCTCGCTTTTTGCTAAAGCGTATAAACCTGACAGCAAAATAACATCTCATTGAGAACAGGTTCGCTGTTTTTACTCATTTTATATTCCTGCTTTTTTATTTTAGTAAATTTGACATTGAACTCCCCAGTTCTCTCAAGGTTAAATGGTTTTTTATATGGTTACTAGCTTTTTCCCCTGACTTCGTCTGCGGTAGCTTATGTGTTATTTTGATGCATAAGCTATATTACTGTAAAGTTTCTTTTAAATCGGTTCAGTAATTTTTGCGTGAAAGAGTAAGTAATAATCATCCATCCATTTTTATAAACTTTCGCGTTTATATAATAGTAGAATTAAAGAAGGACATAGGTAAATAATTAACCAAAATACCTATCTACTTTAATATTTAATTTATATACAAATTCTTATCGTTGATATGGAATCTTCAAGGCTGTTCTTTAAATTACTGTGTTTTTGCAGCATTTTGTTAGCGTTCCAGGATGCTTGTAAAATTTCATCTAAAACTGGACATAGGTACATTTTTGAAATTTAAGTGTTGATTATTACACTAAAAGCAACCCCTAGTTTGGCATGACAAAAGTACTTAGCACGGTTAGTAATAGTTTGTCCGCTTTCTTCCTTGACAATCAATTTATTAAATACATTATCCAAATGAATAAAATCTAAATCATTTATTGTATCCCGGAAACTTATGTTACTCACAGTAAATAATTGTAAATTTTGAGCTCCGTAAGATAAATCTGTTCTCGGAACAAAACTAACATTCTTGTGGTGAGTTGGGGTTCAATCATGAATGAAACAGCGTCATCGAGAGGTGACTCATTGGTTTAAACTTTTACGATGTGCCTTACTTTTTCTTTTCGATTCCGACTATTTCGGACAATCATTAAGTCAATCATATAGCACTACTTAACACATTAATTATTTCAAACTCCATGACCGAGTCCATAACTCCTTCTTTTTTATTTTTTTAAGTTTAGAATATTGTTTTGTCGTCGGTCCCAGTCTTAATAATATTTAAAAAAAGAACATTGAGTTTCATATAATGCAGCAGCGCCCCGCGGTTTCACCTGCGTAGTTCCTGTTCCCGTGGGAATATCGGAATAAAAATCCTATGTCCGTCTCCTGGTTCTAAGCTACCTCCCCACCAACTTTCAGCCAAATCGGTTCAGCCATTAACGCGTGATGCCGTGACCAAGGGAAAAAGGGATTCATTGTTATATATATATATATATATATATATATATATATATATATATATAGGTAGATATAGGTGTTATACGTTTTATACGCAATACATATCTTCTACGTTTATGTCCGTTGAATGAACAGGATGAGATGCAATCTGTCACAATAGCACACTATACCGTACTCTTGATTCCGTGTCATTGTGGGGCTTACTGGCACCGAATTAATATGCAAGTGACACTCCCCTATAACGAGATCACCACCTACTCTCATTCTAATCCGAGATTATCTCGGCAATCTTACATGTTTATCAAATGTGCAAGTAATTGGGAAATTGTTATAAGTATTTTAATGTAACCGTAATATTATTTTCGAGTACCTAATGTTATTATAATGTAATTTTAGCTAAGGACATAGTCAATTTGTAAGTGCGTAACTTAAGAAAATGTGGGTTGATGACAAACCCCTTTCTAACGTTCTTGGGTGTGACTTTTTTCTCTAATATGTAAATAATGGTCTTTTGATCACCGGAGGTGTCACCCATCGAACTTGCAGGAAGTGTTACTCAATTGATTTTCGTGTGAAACGTAAGTAAATACAGGGCCTACTTTGTATTTTTTTAGAAAGGTAGAAGTTACTACTTACCAACTTCGAATCTGACTGGTTGTAACCAAATGACAATTATTTATAATTAGTTATCTACCTAACTAATCATTTGTTACTGATACAATCAAGATAATCTAGAGAACTTTGGCTATGCATGTATAAATTACTGCATTAAATTTCAATTGTATTTAGATAACAATATCGTGGGTGGTTCGATTAATTTAACTCATTTAACCGTGTCGCATTGTCTATGGTAACCCCAAAATGTCATAAACAATTTCAGATCGCTGACGAGGGAACAAGCACGACTCCTAACTGTTACTAGGTACGATACGTGTTGCATAATAAAATTGAAAACTGGTAATTCTGTATGTATGGCATCTAAAAAGAGATTTCTTTTAGATTTCTACTTATAAATTACGTAAGTCACGATACATTTTTAACGCGTTCGAAATATACGACTTTAATTAATGCTGTTTTACACAACATTTCGTATGATTAATTATTTCAAATGTTCCGTGACCGTAAATCTGACAGTTTATTTTCCAAGAATTTTAATGGAAGCTACTGATACTATAGTGAGACTTGGTAATTCGGTTAGATATATAAATGCTCGGTAGAGCCGATGCATAGCCTTTAAAACACGCTATTAGCAGACAAATCGTCGTAAAAAGTGACAAGCAAAGCTTCCTCGTATGCAATCAATGTAACTGGCCACTATGCCAGCCTATCGCTTCTGTACGTAACACGGTGGCGATGCGGTCAGCCACGATCGGCGCGCACTACGTGTTCGGAATTCAAACTGATTCATCGGGATTCTAAACCAAAATGGCCGCCTGTCAACTCCTTCCTTGAATTCCAATGAAAAACAATATGTCGAACATAAATTTTGAATAAAAAACTATTTTTGGATCTCATAAATGTAAGAAACAACATGGGCATAGTGTAAGAAGTCTCGTTCTTCTCGTTCGTTCTCTTTATTTTATACTAGCGACCCGCCCCGGCTACGCACTGGTGCAATGCTAATACTAAAACCTTCCTCTTGAATCACTCTATCTACCTATTTAAAAAAAACCGGCCAAGTGCGAGTCGGACTCGCGCACCGAGGGTTCCGTACAACCTTGCAAATTTATGGTTTTCGTAATTTTTCCTTTATCTATGCTATAAGACGTTGCTTCGTACCAAATTTCAAGATTCTGAGTTCACGGGAAGCACCCTGTAGGTTTTGATTCCCTTGCAAGTGTCGAAAATTTGCGGCATAAACGGCTGTATCTTTTGATTGCGTTGGCTTAGAAGTTTGATTTTTTCACAGCTTCAAGGGACAGTAGACCTGAGTAATTGATATAAATTTCAGCTTCATACCTCCACGCGTTCCTGAGAAAAAGGGTCTTGACAGACGGACGGACGGACGGACAGACGGACAACAAAGTGATCCTATAAGGGTTCCGTTTTTTCCTTTTGAGGTACGGAACCCTAAAAACCGCATCAAAATAGCGTTGCGTAGTTTTAAAGATTTAAGCATACACAGGGATACCTATAGGGACAGAGAAAGCGACTTTGTTTTATACTATGTAGTGATAAAAAATAACGTTTTTTTGGTTATCTATACACTCCTTTACCATTCATCCGATTTTCGGTTTCCGAAACAAAAAACCCACGGGAACGGAAAACAACCGGACATGAGGACGCCGCTGACGGGTCCTCTAGTGTATAATAATAAAATAGGTATAAAATAAGTAGTCCCAACTACGAAAGCATCAAATATAACTGTACCGCCGTAACTGTCCCGTTGAACCACATAATTAAACTAACAAATCTCCAGCAATTTCCTTTGAGTAATATCAGTGTAACGACTGTCTACGAAATGTGTAATCTACCACTTAAAGCTCGAATGACTCATTATTGGACTCTCGACCTGGTGTCAAGGGTATAGTGTAATGTACTTACATTCCAGGCTCAATATTATTGTCATTTACAACTACGACGTTCGTTTGGTTGAGTAGGTATATACTTCGCAAACTCGTTTCATACTTGAAGATCACGGAGAATTTACGACAATGCTTGATTTTTAAATACAATCATAATATTATCTTCATTCAAGTATTGTAGAATAGTACTTCTAGAAATGGAATGACTCTTATAATCCCCTACAAACTAGATGATTATAAATATGAATTGGAGCAGATTTCCTAGAGCAAATCGCAACCCAATTTAGTATTAACAGTATTAAATATAAATTGAATAAAAGTATGATGTGTTGACGAGTTTCTTGCCCTTCTCCTCAACTATACATGCCGTAGTGGTGGTGAAGGTCCCCTACTTTGAATAAAAGCATTTTGATTTGCTATGAAACTAAACAAAAACGCATAGCTCAAGAATATAACAATTAAGTAATACTGCAAAAAGAAGTCGTTGGAGGAACATCAACGCGCGTAAGCATTCTCATCCATACTACAGATTAAGTATCTTCTTGTCAAAGTAGATTCCATTAGATTAACGATTAAGATCTCGATGCTTGAGCGTGAGCATTACAATTCAACTCATGCGCAGTTAAGCGGGCAGGTGATCTACCACACTCCAGTTGCAGCGCATTCCTATGTATATGAATCGCCTAGTTGAAGAATCGTAATATACGTTAATTGGCTATACATATTTATGCTGTTAAATGTTTCATTTCATTGCATAGCCAGTTGTGAGTATTCTTTTTTTATGCGCATATCTTTGGAGTCCTAAGATCGCCACTCCGTCTTTTTTTTTTGTCCTGTATCATTGCAGCTTGTAACAGCATCGCATCACCGGTTAATCCACATTGATCATAGATGAATTTTAAAATATATTTTATAATTTAAGAAGTTATAGATATTGTATGTGCCTTTTTAACTAGGTACTATACATATCCGATCGCGTAATCAAATGATAGTTTTAGTATGTGTATCCGATTTGTAAATGAATGTTGTTTTAAGAAGTTGTTATTAGATTTTTGCAGCCCTAATCTTCTTAGTTTTTTTATTATATATTTAAGCATAGGTATCATTTATTGCGAAGAATAAGATGGGTTTTGACAGATGATATAAAGTAACTGATTTTACAGTTAACTAGATACTTAGGTACATGTGCAATAAAAAAGTACCTCGGTACTTATTGCTTCATTTGTACTATGTAGGTACCTACAAAATATAATAAAAGAAATATCTTAAATATAAGTGATCTCAAGCAATCCAGTGATAATGTTCGTAATCTCATCTTGTATTGATAAATATAGAGAGGCCGTCGGAAAATATTGAGAACCAAGTAAAACGCAGTTATCTCTCTTTTGCTCAGAGAATCTTTGTATGTAAACAATATCAATATTTCTTTTTATTTCTTATTTTAAGGTATTGTCAATTTACCCATCGGCACTAAATGTGTTAAGATTTAAGAAAACGTAAACCGAAATAAATAATATCAACAGTAAAGTATTAAAGTATGATACAACCAAACAACCGAAACTGAACATTCAAAGCATAGGCAAATAATACTCAACGCTGGTGTAGGTTTGTATGTGCATACTTATTTAAAAATTAAACACAGATGTTCGTATTCCAACACAATGCTTTGTGTACCCCGAAATATTCGATTCATTCTCAATATTATGGCACTCCATGGCAACTCGAGACTGTGAGTCAGAAATGTCCATAGAGTCACAGCAAACTTTTTAATTTCTAACTTTTTAATAGAAAAATTCAAATAAAAACTATTTGGCGCCACTTGTTCTGCTTTAGCGGAAATGATCTCTCTCAATCTTACTGTAAAGTTTCTTGTATTGATCGCAAAAACCGGATACACTTACCGGCAATCAGTTATTATCAGCTCCACATTGATAGGTTTATTGCATTTAGACCAGTTCAGATATCTAGAACATGGGAAATGGTATGGGGAAAATTATTGCCCCGTGACGTTAATCTAAAACTAATGGAATATCGATTGCGGTACAAAAAGTAAGATCTACAGCAGGTATGTATTTACTAATTTACAATTTCAGCAAGTCATACTTCAGCTAAAGGTAATTTAATTGTTTTTTTAACGCAAGAAATGTTTTGATTGGTTTTTGAACGTAACTTTTAAAGTCATTAGTTTTTTAGTTTGCAATATATGTAACGGTATTTCTAAGACAAGTCCGCACGTGCAAATTCCTGCTTATGATTAACACTCCACATTAGGAGAGAAGGGACAAAGAACATTCCGCTGGTGTTAACGAGGCAAATAGCAATATGGGATTAGCCAGGTGAATGTCAGTTATAGAACCTGACTCAGCAATTTATTTAAACTATCAACAACCTAGAAAAAGCTTTCCAGAACTAAGTTGTGGTAATATTTTCATGGATAGTTAAAAAGATTAAGCAAATGTACTTCCAGTTTTCAGCTAAGAAAATGCTAACTTTTCAATGAATTATGTAAACATTAGATAACCAAAATACCATACACGATGCATTTATAGAGCTTCATTAATATTTGTGGTCCATTTGTAAAAAATAAACGGCCGTAACGGATAAATAAAACCTATTTCTATAAGAAATAAAAAAGTCTAGCGGTTGGCGCGTGTAAAGCAACCATACACGGCGACACATCTGCCGCTGAAGAAGTTGAAGTAATTGTTAATTGCGCGCAATTCGCAGCTGCCCACCGTTGGGCTAAATGTCAAACCCCTAATCAATTCATTGGAAACAAGCGACAGCCAAGGTCTTTTCGCTTAATCCCAATTGAACGGAAATTAATCTAGAAGTCGTTTCCTCTATATCGGCTCCTTATTTCCTTATTAAAATATCAATTTCTGCAGCTCTTATCAGTACACGCTTTCGTTTCTTTAAATAATTATTATATTTCATTTCATTTATTTTACTAATAATTTCAAATACAATGTACCTATTACAAAAATTAAAAACATGCATTTTACTAACTTTTGCTCGGAATCACGCATTTTGGCATAAGAACCAAGCTATTGATTGAAAACATCTAAAACTCCGAATTATCTGACATTCTATGGGATATTTTCAACTAATTGCTTAAGAATTGGTTGTAAGTTTTTGTTCTGGCTGGATACCTCTGCCTCGGGGTGAATTAAAAGTTAACCATCGGCACGTGGCTCTTTTTCCTGAGGCACTGGTGCCTTGCCCGACATATGCCACCAACGCGTGCCGTATGAAGGGTTGTCTTCAGCCAGCCGTAACTGTTCTTGATATATAAATTATGGCGAAGGTAAAGTCTAGAACAGTTAGGTACTTTCATCGGAAAATATTGGTAAAAATACATGTACACAACTTGATGTCCAGTCCAATTTTTTTGATAATGATGTTACAAGTCGTTTATAAAAAGAACACAATAAAAAACATCTAAATTTTATTTAGTTCCGAGTTTGAATATTTATTTGTCATCCCAATCCTACTGACACTAGTGCACTCTGTGCACTTTCAAAATCTGTTTACATTATCTACATAGACCTCCTTCATCATGGCCGATTGGACGGGTTACTAAATAATCGCATCTTCACTTTCGTTGCGTAATATTAGACTTTCACCGTTCCGCTGGGTCCGGAAGTCCCGTCTCGTACAAAGTGTCTAATGTAAAAAAAAAACACAATTATGGACAGATGTTATGGAGTCGGTAGAGTAACGATAAACTTCGGGACCGATAAGGGAACGTTCCATTGATGAAAAGCTCAAATATAATATACAGGTTGTTACAAAAACAAACTTCACAAATAAAAATTAGGTTTTATTTTCGTGTTGAGAATAATCACGTTTTGATTAAGTACCTGTTTAATTTTGAGTTGAGTTGAAAATCAGGTATACATACATATATATGGTGAAATCTATGATCGATATTACTTTACCTAGCGTAATGATATTTCAGCAAGTAAGGCCAACGGGACCCGACCCGATTATTCTTTACGTCGTACAAGTTAGGTCTTAATGGTAATGTAGTGTCGTTACTACAACTACGTACCTATACAAAAATATTACTTTGAAGCTGTGTAACTCTTGTATTTGATAATCAAAATTATTCGAGAGAGTTTCAAATTATAATAGGATATATCTATTTAATATCTTTTTATATATAAAAGAAGAAACTGACTGACTGGCCGATCAACGCACAGCCAAAAGCGTTGGGTCTCGAAGCATGGAAATTTTGCACAAAGGCTCTTTAATAGACGTAAGGGAGCACTAAGAAGGGATTTTAGGAAATTCCATCTGGAACGGGAATAGAAAGGGTCCGCTCGGGCAACGCCGCTGGGCACCCGCTAGTAAGCTAATAAATCTGTCAAGTACCCTGTTCAACTAGAAACAAGCCTTGAATTTAAGCGACTCGCTAATGAGGTGTAGTGTTTGAAAACACGCATAATTAAATAGATTAATGAATTCATATGCTAATATAGTTGGGACAAAAAAATGGCAAGATCGCTTGTACAAGTGGTCTTGTGCAAGCAGCTGCAACAATGGCCACAGGTACAATTGGCATACAATTGTCATGACATGTGAAGTGTCGATTTGTTAATATATGAATTTGTTTTTCGCAATTAACCGTTCGTATTTGTTGACCTTCAGTTAATTTAATGGGTGAATGCCAAGGAGATTAGTCAGCGGTTAATAAAGTTAACAAACATGTAATTTTCACATTATGTGTTATATTGTCAATTATTGTATCATAATTAATATCTACCGGAGCACAAAAGGAACGACACTTATTGAATCAAAGACATTAAAATATAATAGGGCATAGACGGGGCATTGGGAATATTTTCATACAAAACTTTGAAGCATGTTTGAAGCTCAACCGTCATGTCAGGTAGTATGAACGCGAGTTGTCATTCGGTCGAAATTGTACTAGACTTATTCCACTTGGAATAACTTTTCGGCTTCAAATTTTCCTCGCTTTATCCCTTCTGGGCATAGACGACAAAGCGAGGAAAATTTATTATATTTTAATCTCTTTGTATTGAACACTTGTGCTACATCAGAAGAGTTACTTAACGAGTTTTCTAGTAATATCACTAAATACCTTACTATGAATCTCTATAAAAGATACCTTAATACCATTTTCCTTAAAAACAACACCATGTATCTAATCGGGGCATCAAAAACGCTAAGTGTAGGGGCGCGAAACCGGGTAACCCCTCGACGCTCGCGTCCAAACTGAGCAACACCTGGCCGTAACCATAGAGATCAAATCACAACCGATGACACTCGCGCGCATTATCGATCGCTCGTGTGAAACATAACGGTTTTCTTTTGTTGACATTTTTACACTTTTGAATTGGGAAGGTCAAATTTCTATGACGGATGCAACCATCGAATTTAGAAATCAATGTAAGTACTTTTACTTGGTAGGTGCTCTACTTTGATGGTCCATTGCGTAAGTTTTTTTATGTCGCTATTTAGTTTTTATGAATTTGTCGCTATCATCAATCACATTAAATTAATTCTAAAACGAGTTATAATAAGTATCGCTTAATTGATCGTTAAATAGTTCGATTAACTGGAATTAATTACCTAGAACTTGTACATAAAATCTCCTCGATTACAACTTTGTCCGTTATCCCAGCAAAAAATTACCGAACGTAGCGACGGATTCGATTTCCGAAAATTTAAAACTTTTTTTTAACTGTTCCGATGAGCCAAGGGCGCGTGCCAGACAGCAGAGCGTGGCGTATGGGCAGACGCGCAGATGACACGCGACCGTTATGCCAGGTGCATTCGCTACCGTACCTTTTTTATAGAGGTATAGGCTACGGGCTGGCTATTCTAGTGTGACTGGTAAACGTGCAAAAGATAAAATACATAGTTGAAGTTCAAGATATGGTAAAACGACTGACTTGTGGACACAGCATTCCTATGGAGAAAAGGTGTTAAGTTATAAATAAATATTTGATTTGTGAGACACGCAATGTGTTTGCGTCTATAAAATTCCGAATGTTACCAAAAGAGGTAATGTGTGTATCGGGCAAATTTTTTTAAATATCTTTATTTTAAGACAGTACATTACATTATCTTACGTGGTTACAAGTCGTGAAAAAACCAAAAAAAAGGCCAAAAAAGATTATACAGTCTACGGAAAAAAAACAGATCATTATTTATTTTTTAAGATGCTGTGTTTACACCGCACCACGGCCTCAAATCATAAAGACGCATCTAATGGAGCGTGCTAAATGTGCTACAAGAACTTGGTCATGCTTTCGCTGCGTAACCACTGCGGGATTATTTGAAACGCAAAAGTTGAATGATAATCGTGTAAAAAAATCTAATACGGTTAAGTGCGGCCGTTTTAACTTAGCTGCTCTGAACATAGGCTCGGCCTGCTCAAACCACCTCTCATACCGCCAAAATGGTCGCTATTTTTTTTTATTGCTCAGCCACTTCCGGAACATCAGAGCTGCCAAATAAAACAGCCGTACTGTACATAACGTTAATAAGTATTATAAGTTACATCCAGAGAATACAGATCTATTTTTGTTTTATGATTGTCTATGAATGATAAAGGAGTGGCGACAAATATTATGCCGTAAAAACTTATTTAATTTTATCAAATTGTAATATTGTGAAGAATTATCGGTGATGACAATACTACCGCAACAACAATAATCGCTTGTTGGAAATTCCCATGAATTTGGAGAATGTCAACAAAACGTAGACATTCTAAACAGCCGAATAGGAAGTTTATACATCTACGTAATACAAGTTATACAGCTAAGCATGAACATGATTATTTTATTGGTTTCATGTAGAGATGTGTATGATCATTAGATGAATGAAATAACTTCTTTTGTAGCTATATGTTTTATAAACATTATTTCTCTTGTGACATGACACAACAGGTAATGATATTTAATTACGAATTAATATGAAAAGCGCAATGAAATTCGCACTATTTGAAAAGGATCTCACAGCAGTACTGTTTTCAAGTTTTGTAACAAACAGACAGACAACTGATATCGAGTATCTATCTGAGTAATTTATTTAAAGTAGAACTTCATCAGTAAGCTTGTATTAAGAGTACTTAACCGATATTATTGTTTTATTTTTAACCTAACAACTTGTTTTTCCGACATTCGAGTTGACCTTGCGATTCTTGCGAAATGCTAAGTAAAACATAATTTTATTTAAAATACAGCGTTTATTTGTAACTATCTGTGCCCCGCGATTTCTCCGGCGTAAGTCCCGTTTCCGTGAAATAATTATAATCCATGTCAATCCTAGAAAAGTACCTAAGTTAAATTGGGGAACGAATTTTAAAAATCGCTTCAGTAGTTGAGGAGCCTAGTCATTAGAAACAAACACTAAAAAAACTTTCCTCTTTATAATAGGTACTAGCGACCCGCCCCGACTTCGCACGGGTGCAATGCTTATACACTGAGAAAACTGGTAATCATAAAAGACGTGAAATCAGCTTTTAGTAAGATGAATTCACCTCAAGGACGGAGAATACTGATATCACCAAAAAGAAAGATGATAACACGTCTGATGATGATAACTGCATTTAAGATGACGTGTCACCATGGCTTTAGTCGGACGAGCATACATAATGTGATTATGTTTACTACTATTTATGTTTGCTTTCATCATATCTCTAGTTACGTACTATTATATTTCCTACTATTTATCGATGACTTCCTCATATTTCCAGTTTTGTAAAATTGTAACACGCTAGCCTCGGTGGGGGAGACTGTCAAGTTAGAAGCCTCACCATGGAATTCAGCTGTTCTGATAATGTCAAACAACTCTTCCTAAATAGTGCCAAATAGTGCCCGAAATTCCCTGATCCAGATATTGCAATGGTGTCCAAAAGAGCCGGGGAACCTCTCTCTCTCTACTAATGAAACCTTGCACTCAATGTGTAAGTGGATACAATGTCAAATGCATCTTAACTACTTATATCTAAACCCTGAGTCAAACGATAGTGCGTTTTAATTCGACCATGGCGCCATCTATCGAGAACGTATGACAACACTTGTTTGCGTTACGTGTGCGTTTACACTAGCGTGTTCCACTATTATTTTTCTACTATTTGCCGATGATCATATAATATCCAGTTAGGTCTAGTCCAGGTGTCGAGGGTCAGAGGAGTATGGAGGAGTGGAGGTGGAATCTCCATCGTGAAAAGGGAAGATCTTCCGCCAGGCGAAGTGATCGTGCCTGGGGACCGCGGTCCAACGGTTGATGTTGGACAGTTGTATTTATACAAACTCATTAGAAAACTTCGATAGCGCGGTTTAGAACTCGGCCGTCTATTGGCGCGTTCTATGTAGTGTCACTTATATTAATATGCTTAGCGCATAAAATAATATGACTGTAAAATTAAATCATTATGATGCTAGGATTTCATCGTATTTTCGGTGATACTTCTTCATATTCAACTAGGAAATCTATATAAGTACGCTGACGGTGTCATTGTGTTTTATGTTTATAATCTTACTTATAAATATCATACAAATTTATAGTACAGTGAGATATTATTTACAAAGAGAATATTATATTGTGTGACCAATTTTTACGATGCTAAGTATTATAATATCGCATTACCTATTCCAACTTAACTTATTAATTCGATTATAGCGTAATATTAACCTATTTTTTCCTTATTGTACGACAATGCTCCAGTTTTAGACAAACGTCACGTAATTTTATGATTACGAAGAATTAAAAAATATCATGTCTTTGTTTTAATTATGTGAGCGGAATGGAGCGATTGGAGCTAGCGCCGAAAGTGCTGTCATCATATTATTTTTAAGGAATCACACAGAATGTTATGCATACTCATAGATGAGATTCTGTAGTCGTATTTTAGTAATCATCACTATATTAATATGATGCTTACTCTAAAAATAAGATTCTGTAATCAATTTTAGTAGGATTCACATTATTCTATAAAATTAAATGTGGTGCTAGGACTTCATCGTATTTTCGGTGATACTTCTTCATATTCAACTAGGAAATCTATCAAAATACGGCGACGGTGTCATTGTGTTTTATAATTATAATCTTACTTTATCAATATCATACAAATTTATAGTACAGTGAGTTATTATTTGAAGAAGAGAATATTATATTGTGTGACAAATTTTTACGATGCTAAGAATCATAATATCGCATTACTTACTCAAACAATTCGATTCCAACTAATATATTTCGATTATAGCATAATATTAACCTATTATTTCCTTATTTTACGATAATGCACCTGTTTTAGACCAACGTCACGTTATTTTATGATTACGCCGAAATGACATTTTTTTCAGTGTACTAAAACCTTCCTCTTCAATCACTCTATCTATTAAAAAAATAACGCATCAAAATCCGTTGTGTACTTTAAAAGATTTAAGCATACATAGGGATATAGGGACAGAGAAAGCGACTTTGTTTAATACTATGTACTGATAGTGATTAGTAGATAAAACATACAATAATATACATACAATAAGTAAGCGTTATTCGCAATATCACTGCAAGCGAAAGACACGCAACACGTCTGTTGCTAATAAACCAAATCGAATCATAGACTTGGAAGTGGTCATCCATTCCTACATGTTTTCCACAGCCCAAGAATAGGTACCGGTTTATGTCTTGTATGTAATCATACGACATTTAGTGCATCTTCCCAGCATCGCAGATAAAATTACAATACGTTGTAAAGACATTCACCTAATATAATTTTCGTTCTAATGTAGTTTTTTTTAATTGTTCAAGGGAAACTTACAGTCGTGAACAATTATGAAAATAATAATATGTAGTCTTGCAGATTATAAAGATTAAAAAATACTACATCTACTAAGGATATTTTTTTTTTAGAATATTGTTTAATCATAAATAAATAATAATCTCACGCCTTTTATCCCCGAGGGAGTAGGTAGAATATTGTTTTGACTTTAATATTGTAGGCTTATTGTAGGTAGCGAAAAGCGATCAAGAAATGAATAATATTCAATTTTATGTGAGTAGGTATGTTTTATAAAACAATAAGCAATGTTATCTGGTTGTTTTCCTGCTCATACTGAGTTTTCTTGTCATATTACAGTCCGTTTATTAGAGCTATAACAACTTTAAAATATTCCTATTATATCTGTCTTAGTTCTTTTTATTATATCTGAATTATTGAATAAACCTATGTACCTAACTAGAGTGACACTAATTAGCCTTAATTAACTCCGTTTAAATTATCTACACAAATACGAGTGTTATATAGAGAAAATATTTGTGTGTTTGTTGGCAATGAATAATATGGGCTACAAAGTTCCCACAAGAACGGGATTCTCAAGTGTAAAATTGCATGAAACGGCTAGTTATGTATATTTTTACAAAAATAGACGACTGAAACCAAGCTTCTTCAAAAACACACATTAATTACCTCGCCATAGCCAGTTGTTAATGCATACCTAAGCAAATTGTAGCCATTGTTCCCAATGAAGCATTACGAGACCGAAAGAAAGGAAATCGACAAGGGCTATCACAATGACGAAGGTCAAAGACTTGTCTGTCAAAGATAAACACTCCAAGGCTTTACTATTCGAGTGTTTTGTGGCACACTTAACATGCACACAAAATGTTGGAATGTCAGGTAAAACAGTCAAGAGCACATGAAGGTTTACACTTGCAGTGCGAGTCTGACCTCTAATGCGATTGTAATAAGAATGTTACAGAGTCCAATGTGGCAAGCTCCACGTGCTCTTGACTGTACATGCTAGGCAGTTATATTCTAAATCCAAATAAACTTGTCATAAAAATGTGAATACAGTTTCTTTTCTTCAGAACTAAACGGAGGATTTTCAATTATACGTTATTTTTTACTTTTACAATAAAATTACTATTGCATTGAGCACTGTATTAAAAAGTTAAGAAAAAGTTCGTTATCCCGCATACCCACACAACAAAATTGTTCCTTTTTTAAACAGTAAAAGTAGTTCCATATAATTATGGCCTTCATTATTCAATAGTTCCTCAAAATATATTTACTATTAGCGAATAGTAAGTAAGTAATAACTCTTTATTGTCCACCAATAAAATATGTAATAAGTGACACAATGATTTAAAAAGGTAGATAGGTACAGTACCTACTTACAATATTTCTTTAAGTATATGATTTCTTATGTATTTATGAGGTACTAGAATAACTAAAGTAGTTATAATAGCAGCAGTGATAGCCCTGACGGTTAAAGAGCCGGCCGAAAATCAGTGAGGCTCGGGTTCGAATCCTGGCATGTACCAATGAGTTTTTCAAAAACTTACGTACATATTTATCACTAGCTCGACGGTGAAGGAAAACATCGTGAGGAAACCCGCAGGTCTCAGAATTAATTCTGAGACATGTGTAAACAGACCCGGTCCGGCGATGGGCTCACCACCTATCACGTTTAGGGGTCCAATGTGTCTCGTGAAATGTGGGTATATCCAGTAATGGAATACCTCTGCCTACCCCCTCGGGGATGAAAGGCGTGAGGCGTGAGATTATAATAACTATATTCATGCTACTATGACTATTAGTCAACAACTTTTTTGTATAGAAATGAAATCCTAAATACATTTGAAACATAGACCATTTGACCCACTCCGTAGGTATAAATGGATTAGTATGCAAATATATTCATCGTATTTTAAAACCCATAAAATTTGAATAATAAATCACCTCTCACCATGTATTACATAATTTCCTTGTATCTATAGATTACGCGTTCTATTTATTCTTTTTTAATGTATCTTTTTTTTCTCGACATCTCGGCAATGATGCGGCAGTGACGTTATTTTTTTCTAACAACGTAAGTCGATCCTAGACATTTTTCCATACGAATAGATACATAACCAACCTTTGCAGAATATTCAACCAGTAATAAGTATACCGGAAAATGTTTCCGTTCGGCTCATTAGTCACCGCGTGTACGACACACATTGACGAGTAAAAAACATCCGCCAACCGCAACTATAACCAAATAACAGTTTTGGTCTGTAATGCTACATATTTTATTAAACACTAGCGACGCGCCTCGGCTTTGCACGGGTGCAATGCTAACACTAAAACCTTCCTCTTGAATCACTCTATCTATTAAAAAAAACGCATCAAAATCCGTTGCGTAGTTTTAAAGATTTAAGCATACATAGGGACATAGGGATATAGGGACAGAGAAAGCGACTTTGTTTTATACTATGTAGTGATAATGCTCTTACGTGGATGCTGGCTGTTCCCTGGATGTGCCCTTTGCTTCTTCTTACGGTATCCAAGAGTGGTGTTCCTAATTCATAACTGGATATGGAATAAGGTTCCATCTCCTTGGGATAGGCAATGTTTAGGGAGACCGGCTACGGTCACTTCCGACCGATCGGTGTCAAAAAGTGACACTGGCATAATGAAAATTGACCGTAGTGTCGTTAGTTACATAAATCGTTATCGAGAATCGCGTTCCCCCTGTTCCATGGTGTTAGTGACTTACAAATCTTACAATGTATCGTATATTATGTAAAATATCTAACAAACAAATACCACGTAAAAAATCGCTTGTGCATTTCCCAAAGATTATCGTATTTGTCCGCCAATTTGGATAGTCACAGATCTCCGACAGCAAGTTAGCACACATGACGACACAATTCGTGCCCCAATCCCTCCAATTAGCGATTATTAGTGGTTTGTTGCACGTTGTAATGTCGTAACACAGGGGCCATAGCATCAGGGTTTGAGTTTGTCGATAATTGGGATAATTGAAGAGTTAGTTGCATACAAAACTGTTAAGTTTGTTAACAAGATGTGTTCTAAGTGTGACAAGTGGATTACACGATGATCAACGGGGTTTCCAGTTAAACAGATCTAAATAAGTTGTCACTTTCATAACAATGAAGTTCAAAAGTGTAAATTTCAAAGAGTGACTAACTTGTCTTGTGATAAGACCGCAAATATTTAAGGTGTAATGCGAACTATCCACAAATTAATTTACTGCTCTGTTTTCTCAGTTGATTGTGATTCTTCTGAGTCAAACGTCGCAGATTCGATTTTCACAACTAATCAACATTTTGTATGCACGTCCATGTATATTGGTTTCGCGTATAAATATTTTCAAGTGCATGATTTCTGACTAGTCGTGGGATTTTGGTCTTTCTTGCAATTTCGTCTGTCTGTTGGCTTCGTCGTCGCTTCTTCTGGTTATTTAATATTTATTTATGTATGTTTATCAGTTGTTTAGTACCCATAGTACAGGCCCTGCCTTGAGTTTGGGACTAAATAACTGTGTGTGACTAGTGTCCCGCAATTATTATTAATTATTATTATACACCAGATTACGTTTTCTGACCTCTAACTAAACGTGACAAATGAGGCGAGTCCATCGACGCATGCCGTATAATCATTTCTAGGTCTTGCTCGCTTCCTCACGATGTTTTCTTGCATCGAGCTAGTTAGTTAGTCGTTGTACGTAAATTAAAAAACAAACTGTATAAATAGTGTTCCTCGTTTGTATTATCTCTGCAAAGTGACCACCCACGGTCCATTTGGTTTAGAATTACGAGACAAGTCGTCATAGCTACCGCGACTGTAAAGTGAGGGCTGCATCAACAACCTCTGTTTCCCACGGTAAAGTAAGGTTCCACTTACATCCATTACGGGATGATTAAATAATAGCCACTCCGGGGCGTAGTTGGCTATAACAGGGATGTTGAGGAGCTTCCTACCGTAACCGAAACTATCGGATATCTAGATTAATAATAATAATAACTTTTATTATCGGGCACAAAAAACCATAAAAAATTTCAATATAAAAATACACAAACAATTATATAAAGATATTATAAAGAGGAAAGATTTGATTTTTTGCTTGTTTGTTATAGCCATAGGCTTTGAAACTACTGGACCGATTTTATAATCTCGGTCAACAGATAGTCCGAAATAAAAATACGATACAAAAGATTTAAATAATTTTGGATAGGAGTCTAAATGAAACACCTTGCTATAGGTTCTCAATTATAACTCAGAAATAAAGTCAAAAAATTATTAACCTACCTATGTGTGTTTTACTTTTACAGTGTCATAATAATATAATACCCGTAACCGAAACTAACGGACAATCTGAAACAATTTCATATCCGTGAAGTGTTTGTACACATAAACGAACAAGATACATTCGTCCATTTACGTTATATATATCTTCTATCTATTCTATCTTGACTACATAGTATAAAACAAAGTCGCTTTCTCTGTCCCTATATCCCTATGTATGCTTAAATCTTTAAAACTACGCAACGGATGTTGATGCGTTTTTTTAAGCTATTGCATAGCTTCTATCGCGGGCCTTGAGCGCGGGGACCGAATCCAAAAATTCCGTAACGAAAAAACCTCACGCTCTCCCCACTCCGACGGGCACGGAGGTGTGGCTTAAAGGCCGTGCATTGTATAAAATAAAATAAAGTGAAGTAAAGTAAAGTAAAGTAAAGTAAAGTAAAGTAAAGTAAAGTAAAGTAAAGTAAAGTAAAGTAAGTCGAAGTCGAAGTTGAAAGTCGAAAGTCGAAAGTCGAAAGTCGAGTCGGAGTCGGAGTCCGAGTCGAGTCGAGTCGAGTCGAGTCGAATCGAATCGAATCGAATCGAATCGAATCGAATCGAATCAAATGAAATGAAATGAAATAGTCAGACCAACCAAGACAGTCAACTTTATGCTATGCAATAGCTTTACCGCGGCAGTCCCCGAGTGCCACACGTCTTTTTTTTAATATATAGAGTGATTCAAGAGGAAGGTTTTAGTATTAGCATTGCACCCGTGCCAAGCCGGGGCGGGTCGCTAGTACTTATAATAAAAAAGAAAAAGCTTTGTAACATGTCCAGTCAAGCATCAGCGTCCGTCGGGCGCTCAAAGACAATCCTATTGTGTCTGCATTCCGTTACTTGACGGTTCAAGACAGTTCCGTTTTACGTTCGATTCTAAAGTAAACTATAATCATCAATTATCGACAAGATACGATACCGAGTGTTTTTATGTACTCGTATGCTGTGCTAAGAGTAGTGCAAAGTGTATGAATCAGGTAGACTGACTCATGCAAAGACAACCGCAAGCCATTGGTCGAGTTTCTTTAGTAGCTAATCAGCAGAATTGTGTTTTAATACGTTACGGATCAATTGAATGAAAAACGTTTTAAACAGCCAAAGACATTTCGTAGGTAGACATGTTATATTGCGCTTCGAAAATGGTGACCATCCCAGGTCGTATGAGAGACGATATTATAAAAAAAACTGTTTATTTCGTAAAAATAGCATGAACTTTACAAAAACTTAAGTAAGTACTAATCTTAAATTAAAAAGATTGTTGAGTTAATGAGTCTATTATTATTTACAATTATTACACCATTGTTATTTTTAGTTAACATTTGAATCAGAATCTCGAAATATAGTTAAATTTTGGCTATTCGCACTCCAAACTATAAAAAAATGCATTTTCCTATTAGGTTCATGAGCGATTAAGTCATTTCCGGAACTTACCGGACTTTTATATTGCCATATTTTAGGACAGTGACGTATCTGTTTAAGTATATAGAATGCCATGGTATATACCTAAGAACATTGATTAATTGAGAAAACATTACCATTCGATCATAACGGGGAAGTTAGGTACAAGAACGCCATCACTACATAGTATAAAACAAAGTCGCTTTCTCTGTCCCTATATCCATATGTCCTTATGTCCCTTTGTATGCTTAAATCTTTAAAACTACGCAACGGATTTTGAAGCCGTTTTTTTCAATAGATAGAGTGATTCAAGAGGAAGGTTTTAGTGGTATCATTGCACCCGTGCGAAGCCGGGTTGGGTCGCTAGTCATTAATAAAGTAGAAGTAGCCTACACAAAAATCCTTTTGCAAAGGTTCCTAGGCCACTCATAATGTGTTTCATACGGGGTGAAGTAATTAACATATATCCTAAGCAATTGCTTAAAATTGATAAAACCGTCTATTACCTACTATTACTACTAGTACTCTTTTTTGTCAATGTGTCACTTCTCACATATTAATTTTTGTACCTACAATAAAGATTACTTACTCACTTACTTAACTAACATATTACTTAGGTACATCACGTCATCGTCTACCCGTAACAGCTAACTGCAGAGCTAAGGGTCTTTTCTCCCAGATGACACAACTAACATTTTATTGCATTTATAGTATGAAGTTATAATAAATGAACTTTGAGTTGTTTTTAGAGAGATAGTTTCATAATTATATATTATGCGTTATGGGTAATGTTTTCTCTCTCACGTTGCCCCTTTACAAAATTCTAACCCAGCGAGGGGAGTTAAAAGCCGAAATCAAAGCGGATGAATTGCATTCCCGTGCAACACAAAAGATTCTGCAACGGTTTTTAACATCTGCTCGTAAGTCCAAGCAAACTAGTTTATTCGTATTATTATTGCTAAGGTCACTGCTAGGTTTTTATAATAATAAGATTTTTTATTTGGAAACGAACGCGTAATCCGAATTCCCATGGCAAACAAAAACTAAATAAACTGATAATTTGTCCTCGACAAGAACTAACCGACACGCACCGTCGCATCACCCAAACCATAGTCTTTATAATGGGCAAGACATTACGTCATTTGGTCATTACACCCGTCACTTTGCTCCCACGATAATTTACCTATCAACTCTTTGTTTCAGGATGTCGAATTTTCAACGAACGCGCAGCAAGGTCTGGTGGGGTGATTCACCTCCTAAGATCGGCAGTCCAGTGGCCCAGAACCACAAAGATGACTCGGACTGGGAGCCTCAACTTCCGCATTGGATTGCGAATCAGCACGATCAACCGTTGAACAACAGTATAGAGCATATAGTGCAGCCTAATAACGCACCGATCAACCAATGGCCACTGCGTCATGGTAGCCCAGGTAGTCACAAGAGCCAGGACTCAGGATTCTCTGATTCCGACAGCTCTCCTCCCTGTTCTAAGTATTACCCATCCCCTGAAGATAAGAACAAGTCTTCCAGCAGCAGTGACTCCAACAACAATGAAAATGTGACCGTCAAACATGTTAAGGACTTCCAAACAACACCGAAAGCAGAAGACGTCGTTGATAGTCCAAGAGCGCCAGATAATGTCAGCACTGGAGCTCCCACACCCAAGCCGAGGCTTCGAAGTAGCAGTGTAATCCAAACCCCGTATGATTTACAAATGTATTACGAAATACACAACGATGAAGAACACATTGAGTTATTGAAGGATAAAGACGTCAAAGACATAAATAAAACAGGACCAATCTATCCAGCTCCAAGAAATATTAACAAAGAAAATCCCCTTATTGATAAAGATAAGAAAAACATCTCACCGAAAATTAAATCTAACGTCAAAACAGGAAATAAAGTGGAAATAAAAGTTACTCCTCCAAATAACTCTAACAATAAAGAAAATAGTCTTAACGAAAGTGCAATACAGAATTATACCAAAGAAATACCAGTTAAAAACTTAAATGTAATAAGTCCATCTAAAAAGTATCCGGCTAAGAAATCTTTCGTCTCGAGCACAGAAAGTATAACCAAAGTTAGTAAAGTAGCAAGAGTAAAAGATTTGGAAACGAGTAAAAATAAGTCCGATGAAAGTTTAGAATACATAAAGTTATCTGACAACAATGAAATTGCCGTTAATAATCAACCCAGAGTTCGTACACCTATATCGAATGTATCTTATGTGCCCACTGAAAGAATTTCCTCCGCGAAAACAGCTTTTAAAAGAAGCATATCAACTGAAGAAAACGTTCCAATTTCCACAACTCCAAAATTTCAAAGAAATAGACTGAACAAATCTCTTAACTTCGAGGCACAAAGATTAGATCAACAAATATTGGATATTCAAGACGGTTACCATTCCCTTGGTCACATAGATGAAGACGCGATAACCGAAGAACCTCCGCCTGAAAACGAACAAATCCACAAACCTACTAAAGCTATTCTTGGTAAAAATATCATGGACAGTCTACATTTAAAACCAACAAAGAAACCAGGAGTTAAGGCCAAGCAACGAATGGCTACTAAAGTTGACAAAAAAGAATTATTTAGACTATTTCCCAGTAAGAAAGAAAAGCCTGCTGTTGTTGAAACTCACGCCGGAGGCATACTGAGTGGAAGTCGGGTACCGTCTCTAGGTCTACCGAGATCTTGTGATCAAAACTCTTGGGTGGTGGTTGGATATCCTGAACAGGAACTACTTATACCTAATTATAACGAAAGACTAGTCGCTACTGACAGCGATATCAACTTGAAGGCAAAAGATGATGTTGAAGATGACATATATCTAAAGAACAGAAGTGTAACCCCACCTCCACAATTCCAAGACAAACAAACGCCTTACGAAGCAGACTCGAAAACCGATAAAAATTTAACGCATGATTCAAAAAGAGAGAAATTAAAAGAGGATGACATAAATTTCGCTGACGTGCAAATAAACTTAGCTTGTACTTCAACGCCAAAAATGTTAGCACCCCACGAGTACATGAATGGTCTGAAAAGCTCTAAGAATTCTCGTAAACTTAATCTCTTAGAAAACTTCAACAGCGGGTGAGTGGCTATTAATTCCTGTCGTAACCGCCCAGCGTTCTATTAATTTATTACTCAAGTAATTGCAGGTTAACATTCAAATAAGCTTCGCTCCTCATTGCACGATCGGGCACTAACCGTTGTTAATATCTTTCATTTATAAAAGCCATAACGCTAGTTATTATGTTTTGAATGTTAACCAATAATTGCGTCGATTTATAATTACGTTTGTTTGCAGGTTAGTACTGAACAACCGAGATGAAATTTTGTATAGGGAGAGGAGTATAGACCAGACGTGTCTGGAGCGTCTGTGTGAGAGGAAGCCTGAACCCGTGCAGTACTGGCTCTGCGATTTGGTCGGGTCATGCGAGAATGAATGCATGACTACCCTGCAGAGCAAGCCACTGGGTGCGGAGATGAAGGCCATGGTGTCAGCCAGCTCGGCTACCATTACAGGGAATATTAAGAAAGTCCAAACTCATGGGCAGATCATAGTGCACCAGTACAGTGACGTGTTATGGTAAGTTACTTTCAGTAACATTGCGAAAAGTTCGTGTTAATTTGTAGTCTAGGCAATAAAGGTAGTGGACCCCAACATTAATTCCTCAGTCGATGAAACTTTGCAGGATTGTAGTATAGTATGAGACAATACTTGCATAAAAAAATCCAAAAAAAAAACCTAACCGAAGTTAGGTTTTTATACTAAAAAAAAATTTTTTTTTTGGTTGATAATTTGATAATTTCTGAAAATAATGTAGCGAGACGGTTTTTATTTATGATTTTCCTATTGAAAGTCCACAGCGACTATTAAATAACATTCCAGTTAAAAAAATGGACTGAGCAATTTTCCCGTGCATTTACGTCAGAGTTTTGTCGTTTCTACCAGGAGATTTTTTTGGATATTTCGCATATAGCTTTCTTAACACTCATGAATATTGCTGGCGAAGAAAATTTTTACTGAGCATTTTTCCCAACAAAGATATCAAATAAATAAGTATTTCAGTAAAAATACCTAACTTCGGTTAGGTTTTTTTTTTGGATTTTTTTATGCAAGTAAAATACTATACTACAATCCTGCAAAGTTTCATCGGCTGAGGAATTAATGTTGGGGTCTTCATACAAAAATCCGCTTCATTGCCTGGACTATTGTACTCGTAGGTCTTTTAATTTAAACATAGCAGGCGCATTCCCTGCGCGGGACCAGTTTTTTTCGTTCCCATAGGAATTCCGGAAAATCCTTTCTTAGTGCCTAAGTCGTAAAGTATTGAAAATAGATTCCTAGGAACAGCGGAAATATGGTAATTGATCAGTCAGGCAATTCTCTTTTATTATTATTTATTTATTTAATAATACAGGCAGAGTACCTACATATTTTATTATGCTTATAAAAATAGTCCTTCAAAACCGTAATCTACTATATAAAAATAAGTCGGGTTTTCCTTCCTGACGATTTATAAGATATAAATATTGGTGATAGTTACTTAACTATTGATTTACACTTACACTCTTACTTTTAAATTATCTTCGCGAGATTGTGCAATACAAAGCAGCTAAACTTGATATGCAAAAGAGGTACAACTTTAATTTCAAATGCATGGAGGTACGTCGTTATGAAAAATGGCTGGGCTGCAAATAATACTATTCGATTAGCACTGGTTTTGCATAAGTAGTGGTAAAGTTCCTATTCCGCGAAAGATTTATAAACTTTTTAAAATTTTACATCCATGTTCATTCGGAATCACCTCAATTTTGTTGGAAATTTCTATTATATTGAGAAACACGTCAGTGCACGGGTCATAGACATGAAGTGTTCTGTGCACGTCATACTCGTATTATGAGTTTGGAAAACCCGTATGATATGTCATACCTATAACTATTTCAGTTCAATAAAAATAATGGTTATTAAATTTCCAGGCAAATCGAAGCAAAGCAAATAAGCGAAGAGCAAATTTGTCTGCTCATTGCAAATATAAACGAATTCGTACTGGCACACAGCATAACATTGAACACGAAGCCTCCCGGTGAAACCCCAGAACGATGGGACAAGATAAAGAAGTCTCTCCAGCTATACTTGCAAAAGCTGATAGACATAGGAGAAGACGTGAAAATAGAACTTAATGAGAGTATCACAGAATGGAGTCTGGTGCAGAAACATTTGGACACTCTGATCGGAATTTTCTTGGAGACTACCAAGGCTGTTTTGGTTCAACAAATGAAGGTACGCTGAAACATATTATGGTTTTCCGTATTGAATAATACTCGGTTATCTTAGAGGAAAATGCGTCAAATGACCATATTCGTGACATAATGGGTATACCAATTACCATCGAACCTGACAATACATACATATTTTGCGAAACACGATACACAGTAAACCGCAATACGAGTACAACCATAAATACCCAAAGAGTTACGACATATATTCCTAAATTATGCAACTTTAATGCTTCTTTTCCAGACGCTAGTGTCAATAATCGAAGAGCCGCCTTCAGACATGATTCTGAAAAGCACTCTGACCTCAATCGGGCACCTAGCTATACTCAGCGAGGCATCTGAGAGAAATCTCCACGAGAAATGCTCTAAAATAATCAAGAGCATCACTGAGCTGCCGTTCGTGGATTGTGGAGTCCCCAGGGCTCTTCTCACGGCCATCATTGAGAGCAATAAGAGTTCTATCAAAGCTCTGTCTTTACGGGCGCTTGCGACTGTTTGTATCACTGGTGACGCTGTCAAACAGTTTGAAGAGGTTAGTTTTAATTTAGTTTTCGTTATTGAGAAAATCCGAATGTTAGAACCCAACGAATGTTTTTTGTGTGTTCAATAAAAAATCTTTTAGTCATTTTAACGTAAAATAAAACATACTTACTATTGATTACCTCAGCCAATATTGAAGGATAGGTAGATAGTGCAATGACCAACTTAGATAACAAGAAACTGAAATACCATCGATAAACTCAATTGACCGCGATCTGAACGATAAAAAATATAAGCAACTGCAATATATCTTAGAAAATTTCAAATCTCATGATTTCTCAAATATAATTGCAAAAATAACCTTGGTTTCGAATATGTTTGTACATAGTAGTGAATTGTCGTGTCTTAAATTAACAGGATTATAGTACCAATATTTAGCATTAAAATGGTCATGAGGAATTTAAACTCAATAATTTGCTTAAAATGACAATGTCCTCTGATGTAGAGTTTCCGACTCTATAAGTCGCGGGTTCCATCCCCGCGCGGGCAAAACATTGTGTGCATGAACATGTCTGTTGGTTTCGTGTCTGGGCTTTTAATATTGATTTAAGTATGTTTATCAGTTGTTCAGTACTCATAGTACATACTCAACCTACTTTGGGACTGAATAACCGTGTGTGAATTGTGTCCAACCATTTTTTAGGGTGGCGGCATAGAGATATTGTCTGACATCCTCTCGGACCGGTCAAACCCCGAGCCTCAGATGCGAGAAGTTATCACCGTCCTCACGCAGATCACGGCGCCCTGGCTCCGAGGGCATTACGACCTCACACAGTTGCACCTCTACTTGAACACCATCGTTGACAACATCACTGGTAAGCGATCTATTTAGACACACAACTCCGGTGGCTTTCAGAACTTCACACTTCGACTTGAGGCCTTATTTTCTGTCTTTATGACATGGCCATCTTGCTCTATAGATACTGGCGGTAAAGTTGATAGATGTTAGGCAGAAGCAATGTAATACAAAATGAAGTCGATTGTGATAAAGTTGTGATTAGACAATTAGATAGACCCCTTATATTAAGTGACCGAGTTAAGAGTCAGCTCAATCTAAAGACATTATAATCTTCAACTTACCGAAGAATGTAGTCTGAAAAATCCTCAGTAAATCTCGACTTCCCGACTCCAGGCCTCCTTTCCCGCACGGACTGCTGCCAACTGCTGCTGCTCTGCACGGCGTGCCTCGTGAACCTGGTCCGGGAGCTAGAGCTGGAGAAGGAAGAAGACCAGCTCAGGTCCGACATCGTGGAGGTGTTCACCAGACACCGTACCGTAGAACGACTGCTGGAAGCCGTGAAGCGAAGAGGGCCCAGCATTTCGGTGTTCCTGCAGGTAAGGAGAATGATGATGAATTTGTTTTTTCTAGCTGGAGGGAAAAAAAGGGTGTTTATACAAGAGAAAACAAAGACTGTTTCTGATAAGATCGAATCCCAAACTGTTCAGTCTATACTAATAGTTAGGTACTAAATAACTGAAGAACATACTTTTCATATAAAAATACAGAAACGAAGGCAATTTACAATTTTTGTATGCAAAAAAACGTTGATCACGAGCGTGAATCAAACCGGCTATCTCTAAATCAAAACTACCAACTGAGCCAATAAGTCAATCAAAATGTATAATAAAAAAACGCCTGTGATGGTTGCGCGAAGATTTCACACCTTGCTGACCCAAAGGTTGATTGAAACACATTATGTAATATTTAACTGCTGATTAAGTATGTGGAGCACTCAGCCGTTAAATCCACAACTAATCGGCTTTCATAAAGTCTTACAATTATCCTTGAACTATAGCCACGGAATGAACCAAATTGATACATTGTTGCCATTACGTAAGTAGGTACACAATTTTATTGTTAAACGAGCATGTTCTGGACGAACGTCAGCATTAGTGGAAATCGAATTTACTGAACATCCCAGTCATCTTACTGAGTCAACCGGCCAGCAAACTTAGAAACCGGCCAAAGACTTTAGCCAACTGGCTGGATAACTGGGCCAACCGGCGCGAGCTAACTAAACTAAACCAAACGGCCACCTAAGTGAGTCAACCGGCCATATACAAATACATTTATCCATGCCTAGTGCCTAACTAATGATTGAGACGAGATTATTATGTACTAGCAGCACCCCGCGGTTTCAGCCGCGTAGTTATGCGGGGATAAAATATAGCCTATGTGTTAATCTGATGTATAGTTTTCATCAAAATCCGTTCAGTAGTTTTTGGTTGAAAGAGGAAAAAACATCCATAGGTACATCTACACATCAATACATACAAACTTTCGCGTTTATGTATTAGTAGGATGTACTCACATAGTGTCTCCTCGTCTCTCAGGAGCAGACGGCGTCTCTCCTGGCATCTTTGTCCCGTGTCCCGCGCTGCATCCTGCTTCTGTCGGGTCTGTCGGCCGTTAGTGTGGCGCTGGTTTGCTTCACGCGCACTGCGCCCGCGCACGCGCCAAGAGCTGCCGAAATGCGGGCTCAGGCTCGCTTGCACTGCCACGCCGCGGAAGCTATATCCAGGTACGTAACCATGATATTAATCATTGTATTATCATTAGCTATAGGCAGTAATGTTATAACCGGTTCAGTAGTATGTATAAAACTTTAAGGGTAGGTAGGTAAGTCACGTCAATTATTTAGGCATTGAACAATTAGCACTTGCCCTACTTACAATCGCTATGTCATTAGCAGGTGAACCTGATAAATACGCGTTTTACAAGGTCTCGACGAGGCTTCATACTTAATTGTTGCAAAATAAGTTATAGAACTAATAAGATCTTAGTAATAGCAACGTTACTCCAATAATAAAATTGCTCCGATTTGAACTTGAATCGTTAGTAAGTACTGTTACATATTCTGTGCCTGAATACAATATCCCTTAACATAAATACATAGGTACATTTCTCTGACATACCTATATGACCGTCTACCCTAGTTCTAATCTATCAGTTTCTTCAATCCCAAAGTTGTCTGGAAGAGATCGCTAAAAGCGATAACACCGCCCATTGTACTCCATTTCATTTTTGTATCTCTTTGATTGTTTTACGTGTACAATAAAGAGTATAGTTTTTAGGCATATATGTAAATATTTCTTCCACAGACTAACAATAGTCCCGGAGGTGGCCCAACAAATCGTGCAGCTCGAGGGGGTCCAACACTTGACCCGGCTGGTGAGGTCACAGCGCAGCAGACCGCACCTCGACGTAAATCCCGACCAGACCCTGATCCATTGCCTCAAAGCACTCCGCACCATCTACAAGTACCAGCCCAACGCTTTCGATGATTCGAAAGACGTGGACGATATGATCCGACCGCATTTGATGGAATCCCTCATGCTGTTTTCTGCGAAGCAGGAGAGCTATGTTTGATTTAGCTGGACTGGAATTGTAGTGTGGGACCAGCGGGCGTATTCACGAAGATTCGATATTCGATATTGGACTCGGAATCGGAAAATCTGTCGAATCCTTATGTCAAATATGACATCTGTGAATAGCCCATCTCGAAACCTTTCGACAGATTTTCCGATGCCGAGTCGAATATCGAATCACCGTGAATACGCCCGCAGGTCTACAGTTTAACTGAGACGGTTCCTGAATTTATTTGCGCGGGGGCAGTGACAGATGACGTCAGACCTGTCAATTTAAATCAATTTGTATGAAGCGCAACAGTGCTGCCGCCCCGAGCATCTACCTCTATACCTACTGCCGTTCACTATTTAATTTGGTCAGATTATATCATCTTTGTCACTGTGAATGAATGAATATTTTATATTTTACTATACAGTATGTAACGTCATGACAAATGAAAATGTATATTTCATGCATAACCTGATTGCCATATACATGCGTAACATACATTCCTCTGTTTTAGCAGTGTTAATGTATATAAAAGTCTAATGAAATATTTATAGCAATCTTGCTTCGGCTTTGTATATACGACTTGTGTAATCTTTTGCCTAATTCATTTAATATATAAGTGATCAGAGGCCATACTTATGAAATTACTGATATATCGACTAGTCCTTGTCTATAGTGACCACTTCAACTATAATATTTACTATAGTTACTTACTACTTAATACTCTTTATTGAGTTTTCATTTATGTTTGTAGTTTCCTTAGAGCATTTAAGACAAATGCTCTAAGATAGTTTCGTATATGCTATAGGTACAATATATTTTGTATTTAATTTTCGATTTAGATTTATCTAGGTAGCAACACGACCACTCTAAACGTATTTCGTAGTCGTAGATTTAAGTGCATACATATTGTATACTTCTTTATCGAAACTGAAAAGAAATCACGAATAAAATATGCGGATAATACGCTCCCATTGTTATCTGTTATAATAAAGTATATTACCAAACAGAAATGTGTTTTCTTTGAATCTTAGAAGCTTGCAAGCTATTTGGTTTTCATGGCTCATTGTGGCAGAATCTCAATTCACAGTATGGTGATCTTCACATCACCATAGCATTATATGCGCTGGTTGCTTGAAGTGTAACTGCTATCGAAATTAAAGTTTATACTTCGATCACCATTTATAATCAATGATCAACCAGAGTATAATAATTAGTCTAGGCAATAAAGGTAGTGGACCCCAACATTAATTCCTCAGTCGATGAAACTTTGCAGGATTGTAGTATAGTATGAGACAATACTTGCATAAAAAAATAAAAAAAAAAAACCTAACCGAAGTTAGGTTTTTATACAAAAAAATAAATTTTTTTTGGTTGATAATTTCTGAAAATAATGTAGCGAGACGGTTTTTATTTTGGATTTTTCTATTGTAAGTCCACGGCGACTATTAAATGACATTCCAGTTAAAAAAATAGACAGCAATTTTCCCGTGCAAGGTAGGTACATATACGTCTGAGTTTTGTTGTTTCTACCAGGAGATTTTTTTGGATATTTCGCATATAGCTTTCTTAACACACATAAATATTGCTGGCGAAGAAAATTTTGACTGAGCATTTTTCCCAACAGAGATATTAAATAAATAAGTATTTCAGTAAAAATACCTAACTTCGGTTAGGTTTTTTTTTTGGATTTTTTTATGCAAGTATTGTCTCATACTATACTACAATCCTGCAAAGTTTCATCGACTGAGGAATTAATGTTGGGGTCTTCATACAAAAATCCGCTTTATTGCCTGGACTAAATATACAGGATAGCTCAAAACTATTTTTACTCTTGCTGCCATCTACCGATTTCCACAGGGACTAATAAAATTTAGCGACGGTAGCGCCATCTGTTGTTGAGTAGCAAAACTAAAAGATTGAAAATATTCAAAAATATAAATGTATTTTATTGCTCAATTCATAGAATTAAAGTATACTTAAACTATTAAATTCATCCATATGATTGTTTAACATTCTTGGAATGCACTATATCTACAGTTGTCTCGTGGCACGCCCGGAGATCTAAGTCGTACACTCCAAGGCAGAATTTGTTCTCCGGAGCTTTATAGAAATCTAGTCCTCTGCCAATTTTAATTATCCACCCCGAACTTAACCTGCAAAGAGTTACATGAAAATAATTTACAGTGGTCCGAAATAAGTATTCCAATGAAAACGTCAAATAAAGTATATTCAAATTGGGCTAGGAAATTGTACAGTATGTCTTTTTTTTCTATTTTATTAGATACCTACACCTAATAAAATAGAAAAAAAAAGACTTATGTAAGTACTTAATAAATATTAAAACTGATTTAAATATGTACGGAAAAACTAGTAATGCAAAAATAATCTTTGTTTTATTGATTTTAAATATCATAGTGTAAAAACACCTTGCTCAAGCCCCTTACAATTTTGAAATTGTTATGAATTAATTTTTAGTGATTTTTTAGGATTATTCTGAATATTTATGTCGCAAATGCTGTGCGTGCTACTAATTGGCGAGCATATTATGTAATAGTTTTTAGTCTACCTTAAGTTTAAAATGTCATGTTATGTTTTGCTGTAAGCATGCCTAATAAAATAAATAAATAAATGTAGCAAACTAGAAAATACCACCATACTTACGTAATTTGTCTATCATGCAGTGTTTCAGAGTATTTTACAATGAGCCTAACATTATATTTGAATAGATCTTTGCTTAAGTTCCCGAACCACTCGCGTTGGTCCCCTTCTGACTTGCCATCCTTCGATGTAGTTAGTTCTATGTGCCTTATGTTTGGACATGATCGCACCAATATTTCACATAATCTGAGAAAGTTTTGACACTAAAAATAGACATTGTATTATTCAGAATTGTACATGGTAAATCTTTGTAGCTTCAGCATTGCGATAAGAATAAAAATGAAATAAGAGTTTTAGCTTAGTATGTGACGGTTTGGACCTCCTTTGTGAGCAATAATAAACCTTCATCATCAACCCGTACCAGCCTACTGCTGAGCTAAGGGGCTTTCCTCATACATGAGGAAGTACCTATGGATGGGCTATAATCTCCCAAGCGAAGATTGGAAAGTAAATATTTACACTACATAGAAAAATGTAAAGAAACCTGTAGCTATTTCAATATTATCAATTGATAAACATAATCTACTGATACAGAAATTGAGGGAACACACCTGATGAAAGTTTCTTATATAAGGGTCTTCTACAGCGACATAATGAACATCATCATCTAAAAACCTTCCAAAAAGAGTCTTATAGCCATGGCCTGTAGAGTTATTCTCTATGTGCACCTGCTCGTGGAAGTGGCCAGCCTCTTTTTGCTCTAAAACCATTTTTTTTATTGCTTCTGCTCTATTCATGTACTCTTCAACTTTTCTCCTTATATAATTTCTGGCTGCCTCGCCATGTTCACCTAAAGAAAAGCAAGATAGTACAAATTAGGGTATAGGTACGCAAGATAAATTCTAAACCTTAGAATATGGTAAATTGTACAAACCTTTCATTTTATCAACTAAAATCTGAAGGCCTTCTTGATAACAAACAAGGGCTTCTGTATATCGCTTCTTCGTGTCCAATTCTACGCCGCGTTTGAGGATATTTATAGCAGCACTTTCGATATTCATGATAATGATGAGGTGAATGGATCTGCGGGTCTAAAATGGCCACTTTGAGCAATTCCTCTGAAATCAATTCCTATTATGAATTCCCAGCAATTCATAAGCAATTCCTCTAAATTTCGTAAAATGGTCCCCTCATTTTGGTGATTCACTGACAATTCAATTCATCAGCAGATTCAGATTTGGTGAAAATATTGCCACACGAAAAAAACGAAAACCGACACTTTACCGGTAATTGTTTTTATTACTATAAGTAAGTACCTATTCGTATAGGATTTAATGCTTAGTTATGTTAATCAACAAAATACACTTAAAATCATTCCAATGATTGTGATTACGTGTCCAAAACCTAAATTGAATCTTACAAATATTTATTTTTTGTTCGACTGGCAACAATTTACACGTCTAAGTGGACATCAACAAAACTGAAAGAAATTATTTGTTTATATGTAGATTACATAGAATACCTTTATTTAACAAAAATATGTTCAATCATCAATATGTGGCTTACTCTCGAGAAAAAATTATCCACTTTTGGAGGCATTCCTTTGGACCAAGTTGTAAACATCTCAATAAACATACCGATAATTTATTTCAAATTGCAAATTGGAACCAATTTTCAAACTTAATTTGAAAGTAAGTGCCTACCTACGTTATTATTTTTACAATTCTTAATGCTTATGAATCATTGTGCAAAGTTTTGTGATACATTTCATTGACAAAGAATTTTTATTTTCTTTAGGTCGTCCACTAACTCCTCTGTGTGAATTTCGGAGGCTTCAAGGATTACAAGTGGAGTGAGTTGCAGCCCGTGCCCCTAGTGCCGATGCTTTCCACCTAATTGCATTGAACTTCGGAATGCTTGTGGATTCTTTTAAAGATTGTTGACACATATTGGACCTCAATAAAAATAAAGGTATTGATTTCTCTCGGTGGACACAAATGAAACTTTAGTAATATAAGAAAACAGACTTTAATAGAAATGGTAAACAGAATAACAATCATAAAATCAAAGCGAGAACATTGGTCATGTATTGTTATCTTGCACCCCCGTAAACCCGCTGCTTGGCCAGCTAGTGCAAACCATAGTTACCATAGCCTTTCTTTCTTATTGATTAGCCTGCTTAATAGTAATTACTTCTTAATACATAATGTCAATGCTGTTACTTCACAATGCAGTTCAATGTAGTGTCGTTGAAGGGAATTGGTCTTAGTGTCAATTGTGTTGGACATAGGGGATAACTGAATCACCTGAAACATAAATTAAATATTCACTATCAAAATTCAGAGATAATTTAGTAAATGTGTAGATGTTAATAAAAATTAAAACACACTGTTTTATTTTCAGCATGGAGTTTTTCAAGTTGGGACAGCGGCTGGTGCTTCTGCACACATGAATCATGATTCGCTCCACCGTGGCTAGCAGTAATACTTTATACTATTTAAGTCACAGTCACACACCTGAAATTGAAAGTAAAAACTATTATTATTGTATAATTTACATGTTTTGGATGAAAATAATTATTTTTTTTTTTTTTTTTAGGTTTATCTGCAATCAGTAATCTACTATAAGCAGGTTTGTTAGAAGATGTGGTTGGAGTCAGGTCGAGTGTGTCTTCCAATGAGGACATCTACTCAGGAGCCAACTGTGTCAGTTTGTTGGGTGCATTTGGAATATGTGTTTCCGTTTCAGACGCTTAGCACAGCTCTGTCGGGAGAGTTCAGTCGCAAGTGCATTCGGGTGCTTTTCCAGTCGTTTCTGGTATTTGTTGGTGAAGGCTTGAATTTCCTCTTTTACAGTATCCATTTGTAGGTGCCTATGGATCTCGTTGTTGGTAACTAGCCATGGTACTTGAGATATTGTTCTGAGAATAATATTCTGCATTCGTTGCAGTATCATGATATTGGAATCACTGGCGCTACCCCACAGTTGGATCCCATATGTCCATACTGGCTTGAGTATTGCCTTGTAGATCAATAACTTATTATCTGTAGATAGCTTGCTGTTTCGTTTCATTAGCCAATATAGTTCTTTATATCTGATGTTGAGTTCCTCTCTTTTAGCTTTGATGTGATGCCTCCACGTCAGCCGCCGATCGAGGTGTAGGCCTAGATATTTGACAGTATCCTTGTGTGGCAGTGTCATGTCCTCCAGTTTTACTGGCGGGCAGTCTCCCTTTCTCAGGGTGAAGGTGATCTGTATGGATTTACTAGCGCTGGCTTTGATTTTCCATTTGTGAAGCCATTCCGTTACTTGGTCAAGTCCTTTTTGCAGGATATCTGTAGCCTTTTGAGGGTCTTTGTTGTTGACCAATATGGCCGTGTCATCCGCAAAAGTAGCGATGGTGGTATCTTCTATTTGTGGTAGGTCCGCAGTGTACAAGATATATAGGACAGGTCCCAGCACAGATCCTTGGGGCACTCCTGCCTTTATATCGTATAACGTTGACAACGCATCAGCTTCTTTTACATAGAATAGTCTATCTCTGAGATAAGAATTCAGCACCAGATAGTAGCTGTGTGGGAGATTAGACTTAATCTTGCAGAGCAATCCATCATGCCAGACCCTGTCAAAGGCTTGCTGTATATCAAGGAATACAGAGGAGCAGTATTCTTTATTTTCCAGTGTGTTTCTTATTTTATTGTACACTCGGTGAACCTGCTCCACTGTGGAGTGCTGCTCACGGAAGCCAAATTGGTGGTCAGGTATAACATTATTTCCGGCTAATAAGGGTAGTATCCTTCTGAGTAGGACCTTCTCAAAAACTTTTGAGAGAATTGGGAGTAGACTGATAGGCCTGTATGACGCGACCTCGTTGGCTGGTTTTCCAGGTTTACGTATCATTAGTATTTGTGACACTTTCCACAGTCCGGGAAAATATTGAACTCTTAAGTTTCCATTAAACAAGATGGTTAAGAACACTATTGCCTTTCTTGGCAGCTGTACTAGCACTTCCTTGGTTATGAGGTCAAATCCTGGCGCTTTTTTGTTTTTTAGGTCTCGTATCATTCTGCATACCTCACGTGGTGTTACTGGTTTTGGTGGAAGCGATAATTGGAGATCGTGTTTTAAGATACACTCCGTTTCCTTTTCATTCTGTTGATGGTGAATATCATGTGGAGTGAATACTTTTGACAGGTGGGCAGCGAATGTATCAGCTTTTTCTTGCGGTGTTCTTGCCCAATGATGAAAATGAGGATGAAAATAATTAGACAATTTTATTTTAAAATAAATACTTTGTTTTATTTCCTAAAAAGGCTATAAAATTATTTCGAACTTCCTAAGTTTAATACTTCAAATTTTGAAAAGTTATAAATAAAATACAGACAATGGACAGAATTAGTGTTATCCCATGTCTCATAGAAAATTTTGTTATTACAAGAAAATGGATTTTAATGAATACATTAAACAACAAAAGAAAAAGAAAAGTCATAAAACCGAGAACTCATAATGCTGATTAAACTAATTTTATTGGATGTAGCGGATAACCTTAGTGACCTGAAACAGCTAATCAGTTAAAATATATGTAGAAGGATACCCACTGTTCATGAGATATTTTTTTGGACCCCTAAACATGATAGGTGATGAGCCCATCGCATCGGTTAAAATACTTAAAGTAAAATTCACATAGATTTTAAAAGAACTACACTGTTACATTTTCAGCGTGGAGTTGCTCAAGATTGAATGGTGCTTTGCTCTACCATAATTAGCTTCTATACTTTAGATATTTAAGTCAGTGTCCCATACTGTGCACTCAACTCTGAAATGTAGAGAAGATAAGAATGAAATAGGTTCTCTAGAACTTAGGGAAACTGGCACAGTTACTTGTATCATCTACTACTACCTAATTTAATAAATGTAACCATTATGACTCTTGCACTTACCTTGGAGATACATAGTACATATTTCACCACTACGGGTGGTTAAATAAGGTTCCAAGGTCTGAGTATGAGGTCCAACAAAGTCTGAGTCCGGCATTTCAAAAGCTAGTTCCATTTTTCGAAAACTTGCACTTTGCAGGCGATATAAAATACTCTCCGTCACTCGCGCGTGCTTGGGAAAGTTTTTTTATAAACCAAAATCGGTCAATTTTATTTAATTTTTACAAAATTCAACAAAATGAATTGAAAAATTTTGGTATTGAGTAACTTCAGTGATTCTGCTTGGATTCTGCTATTTGACACTTTGCAATTCTGCTTTTGTGAGCCATTTTACGAATCCTCCATAGAATTCTCCATAGAAAACTGTCAAAAAGATGAATGAATTGCTGAATGATGGAAATGAATCATAATATGAATTGTCATTAAGTGGCCATTTTAAGATTTCAAATATGAATCATAATATGATTCTAATATGATTCACCCGAAACGGCCTTTTTAGACCCCCAGTCCACTAAATAAAGCACCGTGCTCAAAAAATTCTAAACGCGAAAACCGTGTACATACCCAAACATACACATCACACTCACAGACCATTAATTGCGAACGACTTATTTCCACTATGAACCATAGACAATTTCGTCCGACTTAACCGTGAACCATAGAAGCGAATCGTAAACTTTGTCCTTGTTGACCCAACTCTATTTACAATGACAGGAGTAAACTGTAAGTTCAAGCCAAAATCGACTTAAATGACCATTGTTTACATTATTTCCACTATATTGCCATGGCAACGTGACGTCATGGCACTATGTACTTTTTTTAAATTATTAACTCTTTTTTTTTATTGTTTAATGGCCTTTGGATTCTAGTCCTTACAGCCTATTATTAACTCTTACTATGACAGTGTTGCAAGATCTTCCGATTTTACAGATTTCCTTTTTTTCTCAAATGTCTCCTGTTTTTGCTGTTTTTCTTTGAAACATTTTTCTATGTGAAATTGATTGAACGAAATAGAACGTAAAATGCGTCAATTTAATCTGCCAGTAAATTTTTACATACAACAAATAACAATAATGTCCTGGAAAAAACAAATCGATTTTAGTCCGTCAGTTAGTATATCGAAAAAAATTAAAGACGTATATTTTTTTTCAATTTGACGAAGTAATAATATCGTATGAAAATGTAAGGAACTGACGGATTAATTAGAATTTTTTAGGACACTTCCATATTGCGTTAGCATTGTTTACCCAGATTAAATACTCTTTTTACAAGCTTAAAGTTAGTTTCACCTGTCCCCTTGTCTGTCGGTCTGTTTGTAATGAAATCTTGCACGTTAAATTTGATTTAACTCCGGTTTCAGATTGAGCTGAAATTTTGCATGCGTGTATAAATCGGATGACATTGCAATATTATGGTACCATGGAGCTGGTCTGGGGTCGTTTGCCAACATCCGGTAATAGCGAATCATGTTTTTGTTTTAATTCTCTTATTTTAGTTTGTTTGAGTATGTTTAATTTGAGTCCGTAACACCGGAGCGCTCGAAGCACTCTCTGATATAAAACATGCAAGTTGAATCGCAGTTACAACACTTGTTCAGAGAGTCATCTTCAGGACACACTTTGTTTTATACTATTTAGTGATTATCAATGCAAGGTTTTATTATCCTAAGAAGATTTGTGTTACTTACTTTGAGTATTAAACCAACCGGAGACGCCACTGACAGGCGTTCCCCTCTGCCAAAAAAAGTGTCGGTCAACGCGCACACCTGTTAAATACAACTAGTTTTATTGAGTTTACGGAGTGCTTGGATTGGTGAATGTATTTGTGTGCATCTAGTTCAAGCTAGCGTTTATATGTTTTGTCAAAAAATGCGTTTGTTTTAACATTATTTGTGTTTGTTTCCTCGTCCCCCCCGCAGAAATTGGCAGACGTTTTTGCAAAGGACGTACGGAAAAAAGAACGGACGCACTAGGCGCGTGACGTCTCCTGTTGGTTCAATACTCAAAGGTTACTTACGATATAAAAGTTAGGTAGCGAACTCAAAGAGGATGTAAGGGGGCGAACTTAAAAAGTTGAATCATTTTTTTTTTTTGAATCAAAGAAAAACTTGCAAGAAAACTTTTCTTTGAGTCTGGGGGTGGGCGTGGGGAGCGTTCGAAAACGGGTACAACTTCACATGACATGAAAAGGGCTGTCACTCAGAGTGAGTCCCTTAAATGAATGAGAGAGAACGACCGATGCAGTTTTTTTTTTAAATACACATTCGCTCAATATTTCGGAAGTTACCGGTTTTTCAACTCTAGTATCGTAAAAATTACGGTTTTTTGCGACTGGCAACCCTGATTTATAGCTGGCAGCCCTATAGTGGAAATAAGTGCGGTCTATTAATTGACCATTATTCAGCTATAGACAAAAAAATATGTTTTTATTGGTGATACTGACATTGGCAGTGTTGGCATCAGTCAGCAGTGATATCTATATTTTTTTATGGTCTACTTTAAAATATTAATAATTTCTACATACAGAGTTATTATGTTAAAATGAGCACAACTATGTAGCGACTGCACAAAGATTTTAAAAAGAATGGAAGAGAAGGTCCAGGCAGCAGCAGAGAAATCCACGAAACTTGGCTGACAAAAACTTGCAAACGTTACTTACGGATTGGATTTAAAAAAACACAAAAAACGTAAACAAAGGGTATTAGGTTATGTTTTGTGAAAACTATGTAAAAGATTTTAAAATTCGCTTTTCAAAAGCAAGCAAGCGTATACTTAACCCTACTTCATATTTGTTTTATTACTATGTACTTTTTCTATGAGTTGACCTTACTTTAAGAATAAATAATGTCTCATCAACTCGGTCGTGTAGTTTCCGAGGTCCTCAATCGTTATTTCGGGGAAATCGTGCAAAAAGTTGGTAATGACTTATTCACGTACGGGAGCAAGCCTATCGCTATGATTGTGAAGTCTACTGGGCTTCCTCGCACTCAGGTACTTTCTATTTCGTTTACGGGTTGATAGGTTATGTTTTCTTTCCTAAACATGTGTTTAGGAAAGTGTACAACACCTTTATCATGCACAGGGCCTGAACTCGCATATGTATGGGCCCTACGGCCTAAAACGTGGTCTACCACACGAGCCTATTGCGGATTGAGAGATGGTGTTAGGCTAGGCCACCTAGCTGTCAACATTTTTCAAGCCACCAATAGTTTTAATTGAAATAAACAAAATTCGAACACAAAAATTTACAACTTCATTAATGTCAGGACATAGAATTGTGTATTTAGTGGTGCATTCAGTAATGATTTATAAAATTTGCAGGTTGTAGAGAGTCTCCGCACACTCCTCAAATTCGACCTAGCAACATTTGAGCCATCACACAATGAAGTGGTTGCAGACTACAAACTTATTCCTGACAATGTTCTTCTACTTATTAGATATCCTAGGTATGTAGCTAGAAGGTACATACATACTTATTAGGCTGGGCCGTTTTTACTTTTTTCAACTTTTGCGATGGGCTTATTGCAAATAGGATGTCAAATGGCTTCAAATGAACGGGTGTAAAATATTATTCCATTCTGATACGTACTTCTACCTCCGGATCATAGTCAAAGTTTCAAAATTTTGCGTTTTTGATGTTACTTTCTGTAAGGACATTATGTACAAAAAATTAAGTTTTAAAAACGTTTCATAATCAAAATAGAACATAAATGTAGTCTACTGAGGAAATAAAAACATTTTAGGTATCCCCCACACGCGTTTAGTTTTGTGGGGCCAAGAGATGGAGGTCAAAATTAGCGCATTATAACTCGCGCTGTGGCTTCTCAAGAAAACGGTTGTGTTATCCCTTTTCACGCGGTTAAGATGGATCATACTCTTGAAAAGTGGAAATGTCTAATATTTGGGGATACATGTCATTCAAAAGATAATATTTTGCCAAAATATGAAGATGTTATGGAGTGGAATCGTAGAAACATTTAGTTAGATCAAGACACTAAGAAAGAACCTTCCTACAAAGATATAAAAGCCATTGTTTCAAAAATTACAGAAATATAAGCTAAAGTTTTCTATTCCTACTATTAAACTTAAAATAACTAAATTAATGTTAAAGGCATACCACCTCAAATGCAAAAATCTCCTGAAATCCCACCCAAAAATATCCGTAAAAAGTTAAAATAGTTCCTCCGCTCCAGCAGAGTTCTTTTTGATGTTTTATCTTCTAAATGTACTTGTCCTAGTAGAAAAAAGTTCCTGCACTATAGCACATCAACTTCCTTATTGATCAGCGATCAACCAGAAAAATGTCCATTGGAGCTACAACGAAAAAACTAACACACTGAAAAGGAAATTCTGTGAACCAAATTTGAAGTCTCAGCATCAACTTCGACTTTCCAACTTCCTTCTCTGAACCTCGATGCATCGTCCTATGTCGAACTTATTGACGTGCAGGGAAAAATCACGGACCCACCGCTATTAACGCTGATAACCGATGTAGACATAGAAAAGTTTGTCGCACAAAAAGGAGAAGGCGATTTCCCTCTTCTGCGTCTACCTTGCCACACTGAAGCAGTCGAAAGAGCAGTAAAGACTATCACTGAGGCTTTAGCCAAGCTGAGAACAAAAAGTGCAGACTATATAAAAACCCAAATTGAGTCACCAAGATTTATGCCAAAGTTCGAAAGTAGGCAAGATTTTCGTGCAAATTAAAACTATTTTTTATGATTCATTTTGAGTGTTTTTTTTAAATACATAAATATATCTTTTGAACATGTGTTTAAATGATAAATAATTTATTATACTACCTACCTATTTACTTCGTTATAATGGCACAGAAATATCGCGACTTTTTTTCATAATTTCAAATCCAATCCGGAAGCTGAAGATGGAGTTCTATCAGAACTATATTTTACATATAATCTTAATACATTGCAAGATACCCTTTTCACGATAAGCCCGCAAGAAATTAAACAAAAAATTTTTTGCCGTACAATAACGGCCCACCCTAATACATAATCTCACGCCTATTTCCCATTGGGGTAGGCATAGACAACAGACCGCCACTTGCTAGGAACCTGGCAGATCACTCGTGCTTCTTCCACATCCATCAAACGACTCATGCATGCTCGTCGGTTTCGGGTACTCTTTATCTGGCTTTTCTTCAACACATCGCCGATCTGGTCGATGTAGGTACGCCTAGGTCGTCCTCTACCGACTCGCCCATTCACAACACCCTTGTACCCTAGAAGGTAAATGTGTACCTACATTATTGAGATTTTAACTGTATAGTCTATATTAGTAAAACTAAATGATAATGTGATTTCCTAAAGTGAAATAATTTTTTTAATTGTTTTAGTTGTTCTAGTCTAGAGTTTACTCCCAACATACATAAACACAATTTTTACCTATTTATATTATAGTATAATTACTACCATAGAAAAGGGAACAGTACTCCCTGATCTAACTATACCATGTTTAATTGTATAACCAACACACCAGTTTACTCTTGGCTTGACCCACAGATCAACATTAATTTTACTTATAAATTGTCAGGTACCTTCTCCAAATGAAGAGCAAGTTTGGCAGCGAAGCAGAGCTGGTGGTTGAAGAGTTACTGCAGCGCGCCTGCTGCACTGCCTCCGTACTGGTAGTCACCCTTGCCACCAAGCACAAGGATGACAAAGTATGATTTTTTTTTTCATTGTTGATAGGCTTACTCTTGGCTCCAGACTTGCCCAAAGGCAAAGATGGGGTCTACGATGGGATTAGCTTGCCCAGAAGATGCATGTTCACTTGAGCCTTAAATGCTGACCCGGTTATATGAACTCGGAAGTACAGACGCCGTAATACTGTATTATTATTATGTATGAGTGCAATAAACAACTAGAATCGCCTTTGGGATCAAGATCAAGAAGAAGGGTTAGGGCACGCGTCGCAGCAGTTGCGACCAGCGTTGAGACCAGCAGGCTCAGCACGAAGCTGGTAGATAGACGAGAGATTTGTCTACCTTCAATTGTCATTTATGTCACGAAAATGACGTCATCTGATTTAACTCGCGCGCGACATACTGTCTACCGCCTTCGTGCTACCCGTGCACTCAGTTTCTCTTTTTGTGTGTTATAGAACATTTGCTACTTTGAATTGAGAGAGATAATAAAAACTTGTTGATAAAGATTATATTCAGCCTTATCTCAATATATTCATTAGGTTGATCCATGGTTGTATTAATTGTATTAATTCATTTGCCAACTTTAATTGCAATTGTTTCTAGGAAAAGAACATTTCGATAGTCGGTCTAAAAGACACATTCATCAGCCTGACCACAGCGGGGTACATCCAGCAGGCTCCGGTTGCAGAGCTGAAAGAAGGTTCCGAGATCCCCACCCTGGTGCCCGTTGCCACGATAGTACCTGACCTGGACATTAGGCCGCTGATACAAGCAACCAACAGTGGGAGCTTGGCTGAGATTAACGACAGTGAGTTGCGTGATTGTTTGTACACATAATTTGTTTTAACGTGATAACGTCTTAATATAAATCAATGAATGTCGGCTGCACGCACGAAAAAGCATGACTCATTGTCACGTTCTGCCTGAGCCCAAGCGGGCAAGCGAGAGCGTGGAACAAGCGAGGAACAAGCGATAGAGAGGCATGATCCGTCTGTTTCGGCTTGTGACGCATCTTATGACGCAACTTATGACGTTCGTTATCACGTAAAATTATTGTCAATTTTTTTAAATCTTATTTTTATCAACGGTTTGAGCACCCTGAGTGGCCCATGTCATCCTCATGGGACAATTTATGTATTACTAGCAGCGCCCCGCGGTTTTACCAGCGTTATTCCCGTTCCCGTGGGAATACGGGGGTAAAATATAGCCTATGTGTTATTCTGATTTATCAGATATATAGAACTTTAAAGTTTCATCAAAATCTGTTGCTACAAACATACTTACAAACTTTCCTGTTTATAATATTAGTACGATGTAAGGGACAGACGCACAAACTTGTACAACTTGATAGTGTTATGGGACGAAGGGGCAGACAAGCAAATATGAAGCGGCGAGTCCGCAACTTGGACGAATTATCCGCAAAACCAACTCCTCATCAAATCTGCATTCTGAAGACATTCCAATTTCCAGACACAGTATTTCAAATGGTTTAATACAAAATGCTATAATAATATAATATAATCTCACGCCATTTTTATCACCGAGGGGGTAGGCAGAGGTATTCCATTACTGGATATACCCACATTTCACGAGATACATTGGACCCCTAAACGTGATAGGTGGTGAGCCCATCGCCAGACCGGGTCTGTTCACACATGTCTCAGAATTAATTCTGAGACCTGCGGGTTTCCTCACGATGTTTTCCTTCACCGTCGAGCTAGTGATAAATATGTACGTAAGTTTTTGAAAAACTCATTGGTACATGCCAGAATTCGAACCCGAGCCTCACAGATTTTCGGCCGGCTCTTTAACCGTCCGGGCTATCACTGCTCAAAATGCTAGTGGGAGGCTAAAGGAATTGAATTGAATGGAGGCCGTCTTTCCTCGTCCCGTTTGAACTTCTCAAAGTCCTTTCTAATTACAATGGAAGCTTTGGTTTTCAGATATATACTGGAAGGTAAACTATGACAGATTCCACCAGGACTTTCGGGACGAACTGATGATTAAAGCCATCACTCGGCGAATCGATGAGAATGGTAAGTTTTGCATACTTATAATTATTAGTCCAGGCAATGAAGCGGATTTTTGTATGAAGACCCCAACATTAATTCCTCAGTCGATGAAACTTTGCAGGATTGTAGTATAGTATGAGACAATACTTGCATAAAAAAATCCAAAAAAAAACAACCTAACCTTGTAACCGTAGTTAGGTATTTTTACTGAAATACTTACTTATTTGATATCTTTGTTGGGAAAAATGCTCAGTCAAAATTTTCTTCCCCAGCAATATTCATGTGTGTTAAGAAAGCTATATGCGAAATATCCAAAAAAATCTCCTGGTAGAAACAACAAAACTCAGACATATATGTACCTTGCACAGGAAAATTGCTCAGTCCATTTTTTTAACTGGAATGTCATTTAATAGTCGCTGTGGACTTACAATAGGAAATTCTAAAATAAAAACCGTCTCGCTATATTATTTTCAGAAATTATCAAATTATCGACCAAAAAAAATTTTTTTTTAGTATAAAAACCTAACTTCGGTTAGGTTTGTTTTTTGGATTTTTTTATGCAAGTATTGTCTCATACTATACTACAACCCTGCAAAGTTTCAGCGACTGAGGAATTAATGTTGGGGTCCACAACCTTTATTGCCTAGACTATATATTTCAATATACATTATAGTCCACTATGGTTTGAGTACTACGCCGTATCGTAAGTACGTAGTACACGAGATGTAGAGGCTATTATGTTCTGAACCAGCTGTAACAGTTACAATAGCATAGATTAAAGATTATACACTAAAATTACGCATTTTAAAAATCTCTTGGAAGGAGATTGGTTAAAAAATCTCCAAAATCTCACGTAATAGGGTATTTTACTGTATCATTAATTGAAAACTCATCTCTCTGATGAGTTTTTACACCTCTGAAAATAATATCAATTTTTAATAATAAAGCAATTATAAAAGTAATCCATTTGAGGACTAAAAATTATAACGTCAGCTTCACTAGTAAACTAACTGACCTGACAGATGTTGTCCTGTACAACTGACAGTTATGTCAAACGCCAAGTTAATGTGGTCGTTAAGTTTTATAAAATTGTCTAATGTTCCGCGAAGTTTTCTTAATTTTTTGTTTTATAAGAACCTTCTCCTGATAATAACAACCACAACAATAAAGAATTAGTGAAAATGGTCCTGTCGTTTACGCGTGATGCCATGACCAAGGTAAATAGGGATATTTTTTTATACTTAAAGATGTTCGTTTTGACAGATTATAAAAAGTAACTCATTTTATAGCACTGCAGTGATAGCTTGCTTCATGATGATAATCAGTGAGGCCCGAAACTTACGTACATATTTATCACTAGCTCGACATTGTGAGGAAACCAGCAGGTCACAGAATTAATTCTGAAACATGTGTAACAAACCCGGTCCGGCGATGGGCTCACCACCTATCACGTTTAGGGGTCCAAAGAATATCTCGTGAAAAGTGGTTATATCCAGAAATGGAATACCTACGCCTACTCCCTTATTATTAATCATGTGATTAAATTACTATTTACGTCCGGTTAGCTGGCGAGCTGCTCAGGCTGCTGCTGCAGCAGATGTACCTGTGCTCGCCCGCGTGGGCCGAGGACGCGGCCCCGGCTAACGCGCTTGAGCTGCGAGACAGAACCGCCGACCGGCCGCTGCTCTCCCAGCACTTCGACCACTACCTCAAGGTGTTAGGTTAGTAGAGTTATAGTCTATTCCACATAGCATGGGTTCGGTGACAGTTCACATTTTTTTACGCTTACTATACTTTCGACTAATTAAAGGATTTTAGGATTAAAAATTATTATTTTATAATTGCAAAATTACAATTATTTTCATTATTCGAAAGTAGTGAGCGTAAAACGGAAAACTAGACTATAGTACAGTCAGGAGCAACTCAAGCTTTACACTACCAGTTTAAGCTAAGCTCTGATTTATACTGCGCGCCACAGAATGCAGGGCCGGTTCAAAGTCCAAAGTGTCTTGACTGTACAGTACGGCCGTTTTAACTTGACTTCTCTGAATATAGCCTTCGCCTGCGCAAACCTCCTCGTTCCGCCAAATGGTCTAAACTTCAGAGCTGCCAAGGTAACGGTCGTACTGTACATTCCCTCGCTAATGTCAATTTTAGATATCACCTGCGTAAGTCCCACGCGGGTGATATCTAAAATTGACATTCCTGTTGAAAAATTATAGCCCATGTTACTGCCAGAAAAGTATACTTTGCATTGCAGCTACTACAGCTACTTCGGTTGAAATTATCTTTATAATAAAAACACGAATACTCATTAAAGACAAAGTATGTCACTTAGATGAGAAAAACTACTATGTAAAACATAAAATAACACCAATAGATTGAGTACCTATACTTTCTGCGTAATTGCCACTAGCTTGTACTAATTACCTTACTTACTTACCCAGGTACATCTTTAAAAAGGTATAGAGATTATATTTTCCGTTTAGGGGTCATCCATTAATCACGTGAGGTTCGAAAGGGGAGAAGGGGGAGGGGCGTAAAGACATATCACGTGTATTTATTTTTTATTGACCGCGCGATTTCTAAACCAATAAGTAGCACGTGACTTTGCTGATGCTTAATTTTCCAAATTTTTTTCATTTCGTAATCGAAAATTACAATATACTTTCTGCCAAAAAAATACACGTGATTTCGGTTGGGGGGGGGGAGTTAATCTAGAACCTCACCACACATCAACATCACGTGATTAATGGACGACCCCTTAATACTTAGGTCACCATCTTTAAGACTATCTTTATGAAGGTAAAGAGATTAGATGTTCCGTTTGTTTCTGCAGAGGAGAATGGGGCGGGGTTCGTGCGGCGCAGCGGGGACGCGCGCGGCGGGCAGTTCGTGGTGCGCGTGAAGCAGGCCGCCGAGCAGCTCGCCGCGAGCGTGCTCGAGCACACCGTCACCGAACGGCTCGGCTCGAAGGCCGCCAGGATATTCAGGTGACATTTCAAATACAAACTTTTTAGGCAGAGGTATTCCATTTCTGGATATACCCACTTTTGCCATTTCACTCAGTAAATATTTCGCTATGTCCTTGTGGAGATCTTTAATTGGCTTCCTGATGGTTATAGTCTGCTCATTATTATTATTATAGCTATTGGTCCCTCTAATAAATAAATAAAACTGTATGGGGAACTTGCACTGTTTTTTTTATTTATTTAATTTAATTTACCAAGAAAATGAGGCATTATCAACCAGGTTATCAGGCTAAGTAGAAAAAGTGTATAATCTATAGGATAACAAAGTTAAACTTCGCCGTCTATAGCGCTTTAGGTAGTTCTATGTAGTGCCGCTAGGTGTCGCTACAGGTACTTAAATAAAGTCAAACCAAATTATCATCACCATGATACTGCCACTGCGCTTTGAGGGTCTTTCCTCACACATGAGGAAGTATGGGCCCTAATCACCTACGTGAAACCTACCCCAAAACCTTACCTAACCCCATCTCCAGTGTAGACAGAAGAGAAAGGGTTATTTACCGGTTTCAGGGTAGGTATTCACGGAGATTCGATATTCGACCCGGAATCGGAAAATCTGTCGAAAGGTTTCGAGATGGGCTATTCACAGATGTCATATTTGACATAAAGATTCGACAGATTTTCCGATTCCGAGTCGAATATCGAATCTCCGTGAATACGCCTTCTTGCATTTTAATTTCACAGGTTAATCAGCGCCAAAAAATACATAGAAGAGGACGATATACAGAAACACGCCATGTTGCCCAATAAGGAGTGCAAGGAGCTTACATACAAACTCATGGAGGAGCACTTCATCAGTGTTCAGGTCAGCCCCTGATGACATAGCGTGATGAAATGACTCATAAACTATGTTATAAGTTGGATTCAAAGCTCTTTAGTGAAAATCCAATCAAAATCCATCCTGTAGGTATAGCTAGATTTAACGCGGCGCGCGGCGCTGGCTAAATTCATAATAAATACAAAGAACTTTTGTTTAAAAACTACCCCATTCATTAATCAAAGCAATATCTTGTCTTCGCCGACGTGCCCTCTCCTCCTAATATAGGAATAGCTACAAAGAAAACAGACACAAAAATTCAATGAATGGAACTAGGTATCATCTGATATAGATGTTTGATTTAACTTTTATTTGTATTTAAGCAATAAGCACATCTTTCGGAAAATAATATCATTGTCATCAACTAGTAACAGTCCACACATAGGAGGCCATAATCATAACTTCCTTCCTCCATCCATCCATCGTAAAGCCCTTTTTTCTTTAAATTAATAGCAAATTTATTCATGCAAATTAATGATGCGATGCACATTATAATAGTAAGGTAACAATTCGCAACAGCGTTCGTCAAAATCTTAATCTTCAGTCCTCTATGTTAGGACTGAAGGACTTGTATCCATGGTCATGGTTAAATCATTTCATATGATTTTTCACATGCTACTCATGAAATCGCCGCCCTTTAATCGGCAGATTATAGTCTTCCACGTAGCATGGGTTCGGTGACAGTTCACATTTTTCCGTTTTATACTTACTAATTCCGACTAATAAAAATATTTGAATAAAAAATAAAAAAATATTTTATTATTTTATCATCGCAAAAATATAATAATTGTTATTAGTCACCAGTAGTATCAGTAAAATGGAAAAAAAGTGGACTGTCACCGAACCCACGCTACGCGAAATAGACTATAATTAATTCCATTGTGCGTGAACATAATGATAACAGATCAACGAACGGTTTAACGTGCCTTCTAAATGTTTGTTTGATGTTTCAGCCAATGAGGAAAGCAGCGTCTGCCGGAGGAATGGCTAAAGCTATTTATTTATACCACATCAAAACACATGAGGTCAGTAGCACTATTCAAATGGTAACAAAAATGGCTTCTTTACTGAAAAATATGTTTATCAAAATAATTCAGTAATCTTTCGTTCCCTTAAGAGAGTATCGTATCTGAGCAGCGAAGAAATTGAGAAATAGGGTTTTTTAAGAGTTTCTGGTTTGGCTTAGGCTAGGCCTTTAAACCAAATCTTTATTTTACACTTTAATCTTAGTTAAATGGCTCTGCTTTAGACTCCATGCACAAAAATTCAGTGTCTTCAACACTTTCTACACCCCTCCCTTGGATATTAACAGTAAAATGATAGCACTTTTACTGAAGACTTCATTGTGACAATCTTGACTTGAGGCAATCCAAAAATATCCCTCGCATTTTGTCGGATTTCACATTCACTGCAAACTTTTACGGACACTTGAAACATAATATACTATCACTAATATGAGTCAAAACCCGAAATATACAGCAAAATGAAAATTATACAAAACTAGCAGCGCCCCGCGGTTTCACTCGCGTAGTTCCCGTTCCCGTGGGAATACGGGGATAAAATATAGCCTATTACCCTGCGCAGACGACGGACTTTGTCCCCGGAGGACAAAGTCCCCCGAATCGTAAAAAAATATGTCCGTATCTTTTTGTCCTGTACCGCCCCTCGGTGTCCGCGATTATTCGGGGGACTTTTTGTACGCCATACTTTTAATCCCTCGTATGCGTTACTCGATACAGTTGTAAGCGTTCTATTTTGGCGGACAAAAAAATACGGGGACAAAAGTGTGTCGTCTGCGCAGGCTATATGTGTTATTTATTTATTTATCAATTTTTAGGGAGCTTACAGCTATATTTACAAGTTAATAATCCTTGTGGACAAGTATGTGCTAATTACAAGCTTCCACATTACATTCTGATGTATAATGTATATAAATGTAAAGTTTCATCTGTTCAGTAGTTTTTGCGTGAAAGAGGAACAAACATCCATACAAACAAACTTTCGCGTTTATAATATAAGTAGGATACAGTGAAATGTTAAATTGTGCGCGTGCCCAGGTGGCCCACACGGCGCAACAGCTGTGTTACCGCGCGCTGCACAACGCGTGCCTGCGAGGCGCGCACGAGCGCAGGCAGCACGCGAGGCTGCTGCACAAGCAGCGGCGCGTGCGCAGCCTCGTGCACGGGATGCGCATGCGCGGGGAGCCGCAGCAGAACATCGACGATGTAAGTTAATTTATTTCCCTTTACAAGAAAAGAAAGAGAAAATATATTTATTGCCACATAAGACATGTGTAACAGACCCGGTCCGGCGATGGGCTCACCATCTATCACGTTTAGGGGTCCAATTGACATCTCATGAAAAGTGGTTATATCCAGAAATGGAATACCTCTGCCTACCCCCCGGGGATAAAAGGCGTGAGGTTATATTATTATATTGAAATAAAATCTAACATTTTGGAGGAAACAAAACTCTTTCTACTTAGATATTATTATACTACTTAGGTTAGATATTAATTATAATTATTATTGTAAACCATATTTACTAGTAAGACATGAGATTAAAAAGAGCTGCCCTTAAGTTTCTTGCTTCCTCTTCTCGGGGTACTGCATTTGGAACCTGCAACTCGTCGGTGAAGATGGGCTGCTGTTCACATTTACCCTCTTCATGGACGAGTTTAGTGTGCCTTGTTATTGACGTTTCAAAGTGTATTTTTTATACCTACTGAAATAAATGATTTTTTATTTGATTTGATTTGAGTCACCTTTGCCAACACCTAGCTTTGCATTGCAGGTGGAGGAAACGCTGACTCCTCCCGAAGTGGCAACACTCCAGGCGATCGAGAAGCGACTGAAGCAGCTGAGCACAGCTGAGCTGGAACTGGACAGGACGCTATTCGTACTGAAATGGTACTTCATGTACCCGCACTGATGCTGAGGTCACGTGACATGTTTCATGTGTTGGAGTCAAGAACATCGTGAAATGTCCTTAGTTGGCGCCACTTGAATCGCTGAAAGTTTGCATTGTTTGTGTGAGCGAAATGTTAATATTTTTGGCGGCAACTTTCTCGTAAAAAAGTAGCATACGTAAATTCCCGGTAATAAAACAATATATGCATTTATTTTTATATAATAGAAGTGCTGGCACTAATGGTGCTTTTGTTACTCAGCTTATATGAATTACTCAGCCTTATTTAATAAATTCGGAACTTCCGTATACTTACTAACAAGATGTGCGCTTATTGAGATCTTAGTGTTAAAGTTACCTCTGGTAAAAGTGATCATTTTCATACATTTAGTTTTTGAGCGCTTCGTAGAGTTTTTTTGCCCCGCTTCTTCTAAACCATCCATGCTGAAGCGGTGGAGTTGCAGTGACATTTAATAATAATACTTATAAGTCCCTGCTTTGAATAAAAGCATTTTGATTTAGCCTTACTTAGTTCCTACAGTAGCTGCGCGGGGGTACAGAGTTGATGGATGAAGTAATAGCACTAGGTACGAATTGACGAATATTGACAGGGCGTTACGTCAATTAATGAATTCATACGCTGCTTTTTGGAGGTAATCAGAAGAGAGACATCATGTTTTTTGTATTTTTTTTGTTTTGGTGTGTGTTTTGGAACAAAATAATTATAGAATATTATGTGGCAAATGTCCGTGATAGTGTACAGTGAATGGGAAATTCTATAAATACCTGAAGAAGCCGTTTCAATCTTCAGTAAAAGTGCACTATCGTTATACTACTGAATAGACTCTGAAGTAGAGCTAAAAATCTTTAATTCCGTGTTTAGTGCTGATGGCTAAATTCCCAATGCCTTAAAAATCATATGCTGTGACGTCATCTTTCACTCTTCGCGCCCCGTGCAGCAGCTACCTCAGGAATTATCTCATTTGAGCGGCTAAAGTAGTGTTACATTTTTGGGCCCTTACAACCCTGGAACTGTTTTCCAAATGTCGAACTCACCGCTACGGCTAATGAAATATAAAATTGAATCGTTAAACGGATATTATATTTGTAAATATTATTATTTAAGAACGAAAATAAAAGCCATGAAATGTATTCTTAAAATTTTATTTGACCCCATTGAAACTCAATAGTCATTCAAACAATGTACAACCTATAGTGTCGATCAATCATTATTATAAAATATTTCTGACTATCTACAAAAAGAGCTGAATCACGATGGAAATAATGACGAAATTGGCGTTAACTCGAAGCAAAATATCCACTACCCTGAAAGATTTATTCAAATTCCGAAACCAACTGAAGTGATAATCAACATTATTATAATCATTAATTAATATTAACAAGTATATAGATTATGTACGTACGTAGTTAAACACCTGTTATACAGTGACACCTAATATTCTTTAATTTATTACAGTTAATGCCGTGGCATGCGCGCTGACACGTCCATTTTTAATAATAAAATTGAACTAACGATTTTTTCCGCAATAATACCTGTGGTAATTTAAGATAATTTAAGTAATAAACATTCCGAAATCATTATTCACTAACCTTTCATAGGTATTAAATTAGAGGTGCACAATTTTCAGTTATTTTCAGAAGTCATTCGGCGTTTTGATAATCTGGTACTAAAAATTATAATACATGCTCACGCCACGCAATAGGTTAAAGTATTCTTTTCCTTGAAATAGCCAATTTTCACCTGAGAATTCTACAAATAATATAAATAATATTCTAAAAAATAAGAGACTGCGCATCCAACGGCCTAACGATATTCACTTGAAGCTATTTAGTTAACACTAGATTTGTCTAAATTAAAAGGTCATCGAATATTTACACTTGTCGCCTGCACCTGCTACATGCTTGGGCGGAAGGTGGCTGTACACGTCGAGTTGACTACAACATTGTATGTGGATTGTATTATATTAGAGCATGTTAACCAAATCGTAAGAATATTATAATTAGACACCACCAAACTACACACTGAAGTTAGCAATGAACGCTGGGTGTGGTAACTAATGGCTGTAGAGACTGTTATAATAATAATTTTCAAAGTAATTTAGGTAATATCTTTATCTTATTTAAATAAGTCTGGTTCTGGCAATGTGGCTTAAAAAATCAATTTAGGATTTTAGGCTTTAGCTAACACTATCTCCTAATCCGCGGTGCGCCCACGTAAGAGATTGTAGCCCATACTTCCTATAAGGTAAGACATATACTTGAGCAGTGGACTGTTTAAGATGTTAACTTTTCTATTGTGCATAAATTGTTTTGAAAGTTCATTTTAGGATGTTTTGAGAAGAATCGTTATGCCACATTTGTTAAGTCTGCAAAACATCCTAAATTCCATATACATATATGATATGCTTATAGCCCGTTCCTATACGTACCAACCATAGACAAAACATTTTACGGTGGTACTAATGAGAAAACCACCCAAGCATGTAGAGGAGCAGTGAATTTTAAAGTCTAATCTATGGAAATATTAAAATACGGTGAAGACATCGATCTATCTGGCCTACTACGAGTACCTTAACGCGAAACCACCTAATTTAGTTCAGACTATACATACTGAGGACCAGTTCTTCGATTACCTTATGTTGCAGGATTCGTCCAATGTGGAATACAGCCCCTAGCCAAAATGCATAGCTCTAACGAAAGCGAATAATTTTATAGATAGGCATGTATGGGATTGACACTTATGTCAATCCCATACATGCCAAGCGCCAACGTTAACGAATGCTTACATTCGTTAACATTGGCGCTTATTGCCAAGTGATAATGTCAATCCAATGCAGACCAATGTAAAATCATTTGCTTCGTTAGCAATATGCATCTTAGTTAGGGGAGCTGATCTGTTAACGAAAGCTGACACGTTCAGACCAATGCAATTTTGTTATACAATACGTTTTTATAGTATTGTGGGTAAAGGCTGATTCATGTTACAACGGGACGGGCCCCGTACGGGCCCGGGCGTGCCCAGTCCGGGGCACGGTCAAATACTTTTTGTATGAAGCGCTGGCCCGGACGTGCCCCGTCCGGGCCAAATGTCGAGGCGTATTGTAGGATGGTTCGCGCCGGACATTCATCAACACACACATCGTCCCGGTGTTACATGAATCAGCCTTAATTATTGGCGGACGGGTTCAAAAAAAACGTCACGCTGTAATAGAAGTAGAAACAAAACAATAACAATCTCTGTCACTAGCATAAACTTAGCCGCGTGCGAGAGAGACAGATACTTTTTGTAAGTGAGTGCGACGTTATGAGTGCACTTAATCTGACACTACAATCGCAATGTGTGCATGTTTTGTACTTGTGCAGTCAAGAGCACGTGGAGCTTGACGTATTGGACTTTGTATCGTTCTTATTACAGTCGCCTTAGAGATCAGACTCGCAATACAAGTGTAAAGCTTTATGTGCTCTTGACTGTACATACCAGCTTTCTTTATCGGATCTGTAAACCTTTCTCTATGATAAATCGCAAAAACTCATTACTACATCACACTTTTACATCACTTATAATTTGCGATTTAAGCTCGTGATATGGCTTTGGACGAATCCAGTCTTAACATCGTTATATTACTTTATCAGTGACTAATATTAATCAAACTTTTCAGTGTAGTATGTAAATTAACTCAAAATCACTGCTTTGAAAGATTGACAGGAGGGATTTTTGTTACCAGAAATATTTTAAACCTTATTTGAATACCTTTAGCACTCGTATTTGGTCGATGTCGTCACAAGGAGACTCAGCATATCGCAAACTAGTCGAAGCAATTTCATCTAGACAAGTGACTTCCTATTATCACGTTACGTTAGTAGCACATATATGCTCACACCTTTTCCCCGAATGGTTAGGCAGAGACAATAGACAGCCACCTGCTAGTAGAACATAATGATAAATGTATGTAAAAGACAAAATAGTTATTGCTACGATATCATTAAATTGTGACCAAACTTCAAGAAGATATAAGGAAACTCATACGTATGCTATATCTAAGCTAAGCGCGGCGGAGCGCATTTGAAGACAACAATTTAATATAAGCCTTAACAACGTGGATATACGGTCAATAATTGCATGAAAAATACGCGCGCGGCTATCGGTATTTCTTCTTATCATGCAATTATTGACCGTATTTCTAAGTACTTAAGGTTTATATTAAATTGTTGTCTTCAAATGGGCTCTGCCGCGCTTCCAACAGTGTGCGCTGGGCCATAGCCTCCTTGTTACGATATCAACCAAATGCAGTTGAATTTGGTTGATATCGTCTTAGCTCGGTTTTGTATTTGTGTGAGCATCCACAAGATTCACCTTTGTGTGGTGCACACCGAAAAATTCAGCTTTTTTGTTTTTTTATGTTTTGACGACGACGTCCACACAAATGCGAATAAACTTACGCTTCGCGGAACTGTATCAGTGTTAAAACTACAACGCGTAACAGAATTAGCGCAATTCCTCATACACCCCAATTAGTATATTAATATAAAAAAAATATGATGCCTTCGTACTTTAGTTGTGTCTTACTAATTTTATTAAACAAAGAGCAATAATAGTACGATTTCCATAGGTAACACATAATTCAGCTAGATGTTAAATATTTTTTTCAAAAAAATTTTACACATTAAAAATAGCTGAAATCGATTAAGTAGTCGATACTGACCAAACTAATTTCAGGAATTGCGCTTATTCTGTTACATATTGTATATCATTATTATGATATTTGAAAATATTTATGCTTATGATAAACCCATCCTGTCTGTTAGCGCCCAACTGAAACACCTAAGCAAAAAATTAAATTCTCAAAAAATTGCTCACGAAAATGTTGTTTGAGAATTTAATTTTTAGCCTAAGTTGCTCAGTTTTATCGCTACATAAACTTCCAAAACACTGTTCTAGTACACTTAATTCTCTGTTAATTTTCGTAAGTGTGTCTTCGTGCCTCCGCTACCAGTAGAGCTAGTATTAGCACGAAACGTCGGTTATTTTACACACTACACGTCGCCCCAATCCCTCAAGAGTTTACAAAAGCTTCTATTCATTAAACGTTAATCCAAATAGAAATCTCCGAGGCGCCGCCTATGTACACAGGATGAAAAGCGAAACAAAATAAAACATGCAAAATAAAGTTGTATTATTTTATTTATAAACTAGGTATTTTACACAACTTAACAAAATACATACATACAGCAACTAAACAGAGCAACCAAAATAAAATCATCCATACGGCAATTTGATATAACCCGAAAACAATTCTGCGTGTTGAATTGAGAATTTTGAGCTTCGAACGTTTCGATTGGCAAGATAGTTTTCAGTCCTCGAAATGGGGGATGCATGACATGTTATTTCAGTTCCTCTTAATACTGTTATGTGCGACATCACTGAGTTCTTATTTCATCCGAATGTGCTCGATGTTCGTAAATAATTGTATTTGTACTATCACAAGATATTTCGCTTTACCACAACTCCGGCTGTGATCATGAATATGGGATGGATTACATCTAGAAATAATGAGAGTAATATTTTTTTATGCTGTGGATATTATATTTGCAAGCTTACAACAAAAAATTAAGGCTAAGCCCAAATAATCTTTAGGTAATGACAACTCAATCCTTAAGCCAATTTTAAAATAAAATATTTTATAGCTAGATATAAAATGCCAAATAATAACTATAGAATGCTAAATAAAAGTGTGATGTAAATTAAAAATATAAAAAGCTCTATTCGATATTTACAAAAGTATTGGACTGTGGTAACGCTAATAAGGGCATTAAAAAACCAGTAAAATTGCGGGAAATGACCTGAGTAAGCCCTGCTCGTGATATCTAACGTTTGCGTATACCAAACAAGCAGCGTTCGTGCTTTGAATGAGGCGCAAACACTTCGTTCAGCAGACTCGCAATTTTATTCTTTGCAAGTGGTTAAATGTAACTAAAATTTACCTCCCTTCAATCCTATCCAGTCGCTGTGTTCGTGCAATTACTAATAATGCAATATCATCAATAAACTGTATTTAAACGTGCATTTGCACCAATGTTCATACAAGCTAAAACTAGCGCGGTAAATAGCGATTTCCGAAATAAAAAAAATCCCAATTTGTTTCAAGTACTTATCACAAAAGAATCAGAGTCCTATTAAGTGTTCCTTAAATTACCAAATATACTATTTACAATGCAAATGAGAGTAATTTACACACTCGGTCCATTTTACTACTAAATTTGTCATTTTAAATTTAATAAATATTCTCCATAGTAACGTTATACATATAAATTCATGTAGATGGCCTAAATTATAATACTAAGATTTTGTATTTGTCGATAGCTGGGCTAGATGAATGCATCGGGTCTGTCTCGAGATACCTCGGGCGTTGCAGTTTCTTACCTCGAATCACTAAATTTAAACATTCGGCAGCATACCTAATACGATCTATAATTTACGCGGTGAGATATACAAATTGGCTTATGAAGCTAACCTGAATTCGAAATGAGTGTGAGGATGAACTCTAAAGTACACTTGCGACATTTTCAAACGAAGCGTCGTGTGCGTTTACAAATACCAAGTATCCGATTCACAATTTTGTGCATTTTGAAATCGAAAGTACACTGAATATTACTATCGAATTAAACTAGCCTCGACGTCGCACAAAATTGCTATAACGGTCATGCGGCGCCTTTTCACGCGAGCGAAAGGGACCGACTAATTTCTTAACAAGTTAACATACAGCTCGAAGTATACGAAAATCGTTTTGTCCTTAATCACGTTCTAATAACATTTGATCTGTGACGTCAGTGGCTTCATTTAAAAATATCCCAAGCAGTTACGCTACTAGGGCATGGTATCCTGGCTCTACGTCACTGTGAACACATTATAGTCCCTCCTCTGGCAGCCTTATCACCGGTCTCACTCTTCCCGTGTCTCGCCGTCCCCTCGGAGACATTACAATATGCAGCAGGACGCCGAACAACAACTGCTGGAACCGCCTTTGCTCTTTTGCCGTTGATCTGGAATTGACGAACACATGTTTCAGTATTTGACCGATCAATCTAAGTGTTATACAGAGTTTATATTACATTTTTTTAGACATCATTCGCCCAAATACCTAAGAGTAATTCAGAAATTACACACTGTGGAATTTAGTACTTCTCTAGATCGTTTTGTGATACGGGCCTAAAATTTATTGAGTAAGATTTATTAAGTCGGGCAAATACAAGGTACATATTTCATTGATTTTATAACATATCTATTTAAACTGTAATAATGAACATTAGACAAGGACGTAGCTTTAAAAATTGTCGATTCGAACAACAGCTAATAATACTATTAAATAATCATTAACACATCTGTTAAAAAAACTTCTAGATCAATCTACTCCAAACGTGACAGATGCCACAAAACTTAATTTGTATTCATAGATATATGCCAAGATTGCCAAGTGACGATGGTAAAGGAATGGATGGAATTACATGGGGACAAGCTAAGGAAATAACAGGAATTGAGGAAGGAAACATCACTTACGATTTCTATGAATAGTTATCCTAGGATAGGAGTTCATGCTACATCAACCGTACTTCTGTAAAACAAGTATTTGTAATAGTTATAGATCTGAAATCTATTCGGTATTTTTTTAGTTGTTGTGTAGGTATGTAGGTCTATTTATATTCGAGGTCACCTTCGACGACAGAATATTCTTGTCGTTATTATTATTCTAGTAGGTAGGATTATTGTTCAGGATAACATTTCTCTCTCTAAACACATTTATAACGAATATCATAATAATTAATATCATTTCATAATTAATGTTAATTTTTAGCTGGATAAAGTCCCTTGTGAGACAAGAAAATTTTTGAAAATATTTGAATGCAGATTTGTTTCTTTTTAAAAATAAATGTTTCCTTCAAGTAAAATAGCTTACTATAAAGGATCTAAGGCATTCCCATCCAGGGCCCATGTTATTTTTCAAACTGTATAAGCCCAAGGCTACATGTATCCTAAAGCATATATTATAAAGGAGTTACCGTGAGAGTTGGGCTCGGGCAGATGCTCGCGCGGCACGAGGTGCATGACGGTAGTCCGGCCGAGGGGCAACCCTAGCGCGCCCAGCGTCACCGAGCTGTGCAGGAACCGGCCCTGGTAGATCAGCCGCAGAATCTCTGCGCGAGAGACGCTCTCCGACGCCCAGTCAGCTGGAAGATGAAACAATAATTCATTTTAAACAATTGCATTTACTTTTAGTACAGTATTTTATAAAACAAATATAAGAGTGAGCAGTGATAGCCTTACGGTTAAAGAGCCGGCCGAAAATCAGTGAGGCTCGGGTTCGAATCCTGGCATGTACCAATGAGTTTTTCAAAAACTTACGTACATATTTATCACTAGCTCGACGGTGAAGGAAAACATCGTGAGGAAACCCGCAGGTCTCAGAATTAATTCTGAGATGTGTAAATATACCCGGTCCAGCGATGGGGTCACCCACCACCTATCACGTTTAGGGGTCCAATGTCTATCCAGTAATGGAATACCTCTGCCTGGTCCTCGGGGATAAAAAAGGCGTGAGATTATTTATTTTAGTTTTATTTTATTTTTTTACAAATATAATATAGGTAACTGAACTAATGACCTATTCGTATAAGTGATTTAAACGTAAATAAATCTTTTATCTATCGTGCTACACATCACTAACTCGACGAGCTCTTCTGTTGATTAAAATTAGTGAAAATATCAAGTTTGCGCTGAAGAGAGAAAAAATTATTTGAATTTAGATTGTAGCGAACTGGCATTTATTTCTAATCTGTTAATATTTCCGAGAGTCCGCTGGAAGACTAAATAATCATTCATAATAATCACATTATTAATAATACATTTATTTCCAATTTTCGAAACCTGATGAGATTCGAAAATTGTATTCTAAAATTCTAAGATATTTTTAACAACTTACATACCTACGTACCTACATATTTCTCACTAACCCGAAGGGAGAAGCAAAAAATCTTGACGAAACTCGGTATTAATTTATGACACGGACGGTATTAGATTTAAAAATGTAGAATAAGGTAAATAAATAATCATATAAATATAGAAAAAAAAAAAGCGGATTATCCATTAAGCTGCCCCCAGAGAGATTTGAACTCTCGACCCCTGGTTTACAAGACCAGTGCTCTAACCCCTGAGCTATGGAGGCTTACGAGTACCGCGTCGTAAATGTGGAGTGCTATTGACTGCGCGCCAACTCACGCACACAATCACACAATGGCAAATATTTTCTACACACTAGTACGCGCGCCGCGCTTCCTTACAACGGTGGGAGTTAACGTCAGAACTTGCGTACAGATGGCGCTGCATACAAAAAGTTTTTTGTGATTATTTTATTATCGACGATAAATCCACACTACATACTCTATCCAGTCAAGGTCGCCTGAAATTGTATAAACCTAACGTTTATTTTTGAATATGGGAATCCTTAGAGAGACGTCATATAATAATATAATCTCACGCCTTTTTTTTATCCCCGAGGGGGTAGGCAGAGGTATTCTATTACTGGAAATACCCACATTTCACGAGATATATTGGACTCCTAAACGTGATAGGTGGTGAGCCCATCGCCGGACCGGGAGGTCGATTTTTTAATCTCACCTAGTGACTAATTCTCACCGATGTGAGTGATTTCCGAAAGTTCGTATTTATGAAACTCATCGGTGACTTACATTTGTCATACCTATGATATCGATTTACGAGTGCCCTTACCCACTCGTAATTAAAATCACAGTTGACGTATGTGACATCGGCCAAAAGTGCCAAAGTATGTTTTTCGGAAGAATTAGCAGCGGGGCTCGATTGTGATATTTTGTGATTGCGACGATTTATTCAAAACAGCGTGTGACTTTCAAAAATACGGCTTTTGGAAAATGGTGACATAAAAGTCATCGGTGATAATTTTAGTCACCGGTGATTTTGATATCACCAGTGAGATTCAAAAATCGCACTCCAGGTCTGTTTACACATGTCTCAGAATTAATTCTGAGACCTGCGGGTTTCCTCACGATGTTTTCCTTCACCGTCGAGCTAGTGATAAATATGTACTTACGTAAGTTTTTGAAAAACTCATTGGTACATGCCAGGATTCGAACCCGAGCCTCACTGATTTTCGGCCGGCTCTTTAACCGTCCGGGCTATCACTGCTCCCTTTGTGTACAATTCTAAAAGCTATAGAAGGTTACTCAGGGATAATATACAAGGCGGAATTTTTAAACCGTACTTGCAAGGAAACTACTCTAAACACTTTAAATATTCATGGTTATCCAAAGGAAACATTATTTTAACATTAATAAATAATTTTAATAATAAAAAAGCAAAATCGGTTTTATGTTTGCCACACCAAACCGACACTAATTTAAAAAAGTTACTTTCTATACTTTTATGGCACACTGTTCTGTTCATCATAAGAATCAAATCTCTCTGTCAGAATAAAGTTTTTGGTTAAAGTACTTCCCTCTCAGAAAATCCTTTCGGAGATAATGGTATCGCTCGTCTGCGTATACGCACTCGCTGAGACGGTAACTGACCTCCCGTAACATTACGCCTCACAAGGTCGCTTAACACACAACAAAACCTACGCCTCTTTTTTCGCGTGTGGAATGAAGCCCACGCTCCGCGCAAAACAATGCCGTCGCAAAGAATAGCATTATTATTGCGCGCGGAATTTTTACGAGCGTTTTGGCACCAAAATACCACACGTTTGACCACTGCGAATATTTTAGGATTCTGTTGTCTGGAGAGGATTTCAGTTTTTTCGTGTTGAAGTTGAAGCGTCTAATGATTTCTTTTAGGACAGTCCACGTTTAGTGCAGTGTGGTGCAATCGACACTGATGTGTGTGAACGAGTTCATACAAAATGTTTACACAGATTATTGCCTCTCCTTTTAGAACACTGACCTGGCACTACATAGATCTTTATATTATACTAGCAGCGGCCCGCGGTTTCGGTGGCGTTTTGAGAATGTGACATTTTGCGAAAATCTAATGTGTCATTTTGCGAATGTGCCACTGAAAAAAATGTTAGGTTGGATTTACCAGATTCTGTGTAAATGTTACCAAAGTTAGCGGTTGATTTCGGTCCTATCACGAATTTTTGTTGATTTTACCAAACTAAATAAGTTGGCGTTGTACCAAATCTATTTGATAGATTACACCAATCTTTTTTAGTACTTAGTAACATTTTATCCAAAGTAATTTAGTAACATTTCTCACCAAAGTACTTTAGTATATTTTTTTACCAAAATAATTTAGTAACATTTCTCACCAAAGTACTTTAGTATATTTTTTTATCAAAGTACTTTATTAACATTTCTCACCAAAGTACTTTAGTATTTTTTTAACCAAAGTACTTTAGTAACCTTTTGATCGAAGTACCTTAGTAATTTTTTTTACAATATACTTTGGGGCCATCTACCAAACAGATACTTTATATTTTACCAAACATACTTCTCTTTTTTACCAAATACCTTTTGCATGTTTTACTGTTACTGTTTTTGGTTCAAATTACCGAAGTTATGTAGTGGCAAATGGATAAGTTATTTGGTAAAATATACAACAAAATTTTGGTAAATAGCACTTATTATATGATAGTATGTATTAAATCAGTTTGATAGAAAAAACTGAATTTAACTTGTAAGTATAATCTATTTCATTTGGTAAAGTCTGACAAAAAAAGTTTAGCAGTATTTACTAATCACGTTCGGTGTATTCTATCAGCGTTAATTTGGTAATAATTACCATATTTATATTTTAGTTACTACCAAAGGTTGTTTGATACATCTAACAGATGTGTAACGTAGTTCTCATCTAAGTAAGCTTAATATAATCTATCAGATGTGTATCGTGCTTTTTATCAAAAAATTATTTTGTATTATCTACCAAAAGTGTATTGCAGATTTTGTCAATTATAATTAAGTATTATCTATTATGGAGGAGCGGAGGTGGAATGCTCCTTCATGGAGGGTGACCAGCCGCTGAAGATCCGGACGTGGGCTGCGGTGAACTGTGCGTCGATCGAGTGCTGTCGCTGTGAGTGGTGAGCCTGCAGGACCAGGTAGCACAATGCGTCGGCTGCGTATGTACCTGATTGGGGGAGAGTCTGCCTTGCTGTGTGACTGCTACTGCTGACCTTGAGTGAAGGTTGTTGTGGGAGTGATGAGTGATGGCGATGCGATGCTTGCTTCTGAAGTCCAGGTGTTCCAGAAGGTTTCGCTGAAGTCCAGGTGAAGGTTGCGCTGATGTCCAGGGGTCGAGGGTCACCAGTATGGAGGAGCGGAGGTGGAATCCTCCTCCATTGAGGTGATCGTGGCTGGGGATGGCGGTCCAACGGTTGATGTTGGACAGTTGTATTTATACAAACTCATTAGAAAACTTCGATAGCGCGGTTTAGAACTCGGCCGTCTATTGGCGCGTTCTATGTAGTGTCGCTACACTATCATGTGTTTCGTATTTTTTCCTAAAATTTGTTTGGTAATAATTAACAGATTTGTACTATATTTTTACCAAACTTTTACTAGTAGTATCTACAATATCTTATTAGGGTTTGTTTTGCTACTTGTACCGGTCTTGGTTTAGTAAAACATATCAAATAAATAGCATACATTTTACTGGTGTTAGTTTGGTCACAGATATTAAAATTTTGGTTAATTTATCAAACTAACACTAGTAGGCAGAGGGACAAAAAGGCGTGAGATTATATTATTATTACTAACACTAGTACACAACTTTTTAGGTAAATGTTACCAAACACATTTTTTTTATTTCTAGAATATTAATAGGGTGTGGTATCATTAAAAATTGGAAATTTAGTAGCGTATGTGCAATATTGCTGTCATGGTATACACCCCGAGTACTTTCTGCTTTCTGTGTTTAATTCTTTCTGCGGCAATAGCCGCAGCGCCTGGACAAGTGGACGTTTCGTCAAAGTGAGATGGAGACAAAGTATCTGCACATGTAGCGTCCCACACCAAGCATCTGCCAAGACTCCACAGGATAAGGGACATCACATCGGGTCTTTTTCCGTGCGTCGTCGTTCGGGTCTTTTTCTAGAAATACTGCTTGGGCCATACCTAAATCATTTCATCATGAGTTTCTCCAATTATACCGTATCAATCAATGCAGGACACTCTTGTTGAATCCGACGAAGACGATAACGTTGACAAGGTAGCAGAATTAGAAGCATCCAATAGGGTATTTGACTCCCTAGTCAAATGAGGTACTTTTTGTGATCTGTCAAAACGAAAATTTCCTATGAAAGTGTACTGAGTTGTGACGTCTTAATTTTTAGTATAATGTTTAGTAGTTCAATTACGACACTTTTTTGATTGTTTTATTATTTTAAAATTTGCTATACTTGTAAAATGAAAATCGGAATGCATTTTTAATTAAGTAAGTAAGTAAGTATCAACTCTTTATTGTACACCAATAAAAATATGCAACAAGTGACACAGTGATACAAAAAAGTACAATGGGCGGTCTTATCGCTTTAAGCGATTTCCTCCAGACAACCTTAGGATGGATGTAACTGAGATAAACAGATGAAGGTAGGTGGTTCACTTAAGTTAACAATGGATATTACTGATCCTTCGCAATTTAATTTCGATACAGTCAACTACCCAAAAAAACAAATACCCAATTTGGGTATTTGTGTTGATAAATTGCGGTACATGCGAGTAGTACATCTAATTAAAACTCATCCTGATTACTTACTCATATTTTTTCACGTATTTGCCTCTAAATTAATATTTCTTACCTTGTAGTTACAACGTAAATTACGCGATTAAAATTGGTAATAAACGCCATTGAGACACACATCAGATTTTTAAGGGGTGTAAAAGACAATTCCATAAAAAAAAATTGTCGTAAATCCATGGTAACTTTTTAAATATAAGCATTATTAGAAATTCTATAATTAAACGCCAAAATAGACTTAAAACTAAAAACATATCACTTTAAAGTTTTTAAATAGATCAAATAACAAAAAAGTTATAAGCAATAGATTTTTATAATTTACGTTTTTTGCTCGCCCTGTAAAATTGCTATTTTGGCTTTTACGACCTTTCTACCCAGAGGTATCGATAACCGTTTCAGTTCAGTAAGTTCAACCGCGAGGTCTTGTTATCATCATTATCATCGGCCTATATACGTCCCACTGCTGGGCACAGGCATTATGAGAGAGATAGGGAGGTCTTGTTATATTTATCATATTTCTATGATAAAATTTACCAAACCAAAAAGTTGTCATTTGTTTTGTAAAATGTACAATACTCTTTGTTAATTTACACTATGAACTCTGGTAGGGACTATATTTTGACCTCAACCTTTTTAGTTTTGCAAGATGAACCGCGAGGTCTTGTTATATTTATCATATTTCTATGTTAAAATTTACTAATCCAAATTGTTGTCATTTGTTTTTTAGAATGTACAATACTCTTTGTTGATTTACACTATGAACTCTGGTAGGGACTATATTTTGACCTCAACCTTTTTAGTTTTGCAAGATGAACCGCGAGGTCTTGTTATATTTATCATATTTCTATGATAAAATTTACCAAACCAAATTGTTGTCATTTGTTTTGTAAAATGTACAATACTCTTTGTTGATTTACATCGTAACTCTGGTACCGACTTTAACCTTTTTAGTTTTGTAAGTTCAATAGCGAGGTTTTGTTGTATTTATCATAGTTTCTATGTAATTCAGCCAACCTTTGCTAATATGGTAAATGCTACAAACCATTTTTTTCAGATGGCATTGTGCGCCTTATCCATTTTTAGAAAACCCTTAACGGATGCCTACATCGCATAAAGAACTAACCTGCCTTATTTTAAGTTTTAATTTCTATAAATAAATATAATCTCACGCCTTTTTTATCCTCGAGGGGGTAGGCAGAGGTATTCCATTACTGGATATACCCACATTTCACGAGATATATTGGACCCCTAAACGTGATAGGTGGTGAGCCCATCGCCGGACCGGGTCTGTTTACACATGTCTCAGAATTAATTCTGAGACCTGCGGGTTTCCTCACGATGTTTTCCTTCACCGTCGAGCTAGTGATAAATATGTACGTAAGTTTTTGAAAAACTCATTGGTACATGCCAGGATTCGAACCCGAGCCTCACTGATTTTCGGCCGGCTCTTTAACCGTCCGGGCTATCACTGCTCTTCTTCTTTTAATTTCTATTGTTATATTTTCTGAGAAGCTTATACAGATTCAAGAATTTTGTGTCATATAAACGTAACCCGCATAGAGGTAGCGTGGTGCGAAAGCAAACCTGCACCAAAATGAAATGATTATGTGCGGCTAACCATTTTAAGTTCATTCTAGTTCATATACAAAAAATACCCATCCGCACCGATACTAAGTGCGTTCTTTACATAATGTAAATAATAGCAGGTTAGAAGGTAATTACATAACCATGGCAATTGACAGAAAATATGTAAAATAAGCACGCACGACCAGTTGATCGTTGTCGATTATGAATTGATGAGGGAATCGACGAAACAATATGAATTAACATAATATCAATACCGTGCCTCGCGTGTTATAGGGTTCTCATCCTATAAATACTTCTGCGAAACTCCATGTCCTGCATGTTGAATGATCATCTTAATATTCCCTGGTAGAGCAAGACTACTCACCTCAATATTATCTATATAATTATAGTAAATAGATTTGTATATGAGATTGATACACCCCGACACTGTTTGATACATCACCACGGGTCTTTCTTTACATCATACAGTAATTCCTACGGGAACGGGAACAGCTTCGCGAGGGCAAGGTCGCTGTGGGCATCCACTAGGATCCTAATTCCAGTAGGAGTAGAGGTATTCAATTTCTGGATATCTTTCTGGATACTTTTCGGAATAAAATAGTAGTCGTCTAAACCCTCGGGCCGAGTTATCCGGTAAATGTGGTCACCTACGAAACATCACACCCAGAAAGACGTTTTGGTGAACGCCATCAAGTCAACCTATATTTGGTTGTCATAGGTTTGAGGTGACAATTGTCGAATTCATTCATGGTGCCATATACAACAGGACAATATCACTACATAGTATAAAACAATGTCGCTTTCTCTTCTCTGTCCCTATGTCCCTTTGTATGCTTAAATCTTTAAAACTACACAACAGATTTTGAAGCGGTTTTTTTTAATGGATAGAGTGATTCAAGAGGAAGGTTTTATTGTTAGCATTACACCCGTGCGAAGCCGGGGCGGGTCGCTAGTGTTTTAATAATTTATAAAATATAACTTATGAAACTTTAAAATCAAGTTGGCTGGTTTGCGCACAGTATTCAATAGTAACGAATCCTTTTGTTTTGGGATAATTAAACAAACGAGGTACAGAGTTCCCTTGAATCCAACAAACAACCTTTCATCATGTTTGCGCATAATTAATTTGATTTTCCTTTGTTTCTTATATCACGCACATTCGCCTATATTATTATAATAAACATTATTTCGTAAATTACAGTGTTATACCGCACCAGCATTACACATTAATACCCGTGATAGCAAGTTAGAACTTCCACTAATAATAGCCAAACTTGGGGTCATGGATATATTACATAAAGCTCAATTATTAATGAATATGACTCCTAGTAGTTTAACCAAATATTACACCAGTGTTGCGACGACCTACTTTGAGAAAATCTACAACAGCATTTGCACAATAAATTCTTACTTATCAAATCTATCTCCTTCAGCTCGATTTAACTTTTACAAAAAGTATGCTGATACATAAACCAAACCGAATGGACTCTCTAGTTACTGTGTTATATCTGATCTTTCGGACCGTTTAATATCAGAATAGATGGGATGACGATCTGAGAAAGCCTGCAGGCAGATGCTGGATGCATCAAGATGAAAACAGGGCGCCATGGCGCTCATTAGTGGAGGCCTATGTCCAGCAGTGGACAAGTGTAGGCTGATGATGATGATGAATATCAGAAACTTTGCAATATCAGACCTGTGTAATATCGGACCAGTTATGTCTAAATTTAGCTTAAATTAAGTAATAGGTAATAAGAGTAATGTAGGTAATTGAAAATCCAATGCGAAAACTTTTTCGTGGCAAACAAAGCACTCGTTTCATATTCATACTTATTTGTAGCAATAAACGAAGTTACGGTTTGTTTTCTATGTACCTATATATCTGTTATTTCGCATCGCGTTGCCAACCAGTTTTGGAACAAAGGCCATGTAATTACTGAAACTTTCTCCTGCATAGGATCACGCTCGGCTTAGCGTTCTTGGCGCCGTTGTGTACTTTATGTCATTGGGATACGTTTATTATTTCAACCATAGCATAATAAATACGATATTCAGGATCGATGGGAAGTTATTTGTTAAGAGAAGGATGTTAGGTAAAATTATGTAGACGAATGAATTTTCGCATCACCTTACCTAACACATGGTCCCAATCTTTTGGCCCCTCAAGCATCAGAGACCCTCGAGCGGACAACCGATAATCCTGTGTCTAGTTTTAATACTTAGAGTGTTATTTTAGTTGAGTATTAGTTTGTCAGACCAGTATGACCACGAAAAACTACTATTTCCCTGCATGATTTTCGTCTAAAATGGGTATATACTTTTGCACTAATATTGTAAAAAGGAAAAGTTTTTTGTGTATTTGTAGGAGGTATTCTCGAATTGCACGGCTTCAACCACTGGACCTATGAAGACATTTGGAATGTAGCAAGTAGCGACTATGAAAGATTCGTTTTTAAATTTCTACGATGAGACAGAAAGAATACAATCATTTAGTCTAACATCTCTAAGCTCTCAATGTCCTTTTATAGCTCCGTGGCAGTACAAACAGCCAGACGAACTGCACACCCGAGCACGAATGATCAAAGTTTTGTAGGCAGTACGGAACACAGATATGTATGGGCAATTAAGAAAGTTCTCGAACAGAAACGGAATATATTCGAGCCATTAAATTTGTCATAATCGTATACATTTGTAGTGTCTCAGGCAGTGGAGAGGAGACAAATATTATTGGTAGCTTTTAAATTTAGTATTGTATCAATCGAAAAACGACTTTTTGTAGCAACAGCTAAGGCTTTTGCCTTTACCCGTCTCAAAAATCCACCCTCAATATATAAACCGAACCATCTTCGTCGTAAAAAATATGAATATTTCCGAACACCCCATAAACTCTCTCGCATCATTTATTTTATTCACAGTAAGTCATCGGAAAACAGTATCCCCGAATTTATAGCGAAACCCTTATTACAAAAACATTCAGAGGCTCATTTCCATAGTTTCGGGACACACCCCATTGGCTCGACCGCCGACTCCGACTCACCCTTGGCGTCGCACGAGCCATAACATATATTTACGATCGATTTCGGATCATATTTATAACTCGGCCAATTTTGATGTAGGCAGTCTTGGGAGACATTGAAAAAGACAGGGAAAATGGGTCCACAGAGTTATGGGTTCTCGATATTTTACCTCAATTTCATCATTGGGGTACTTTTCAATAATCGTCAATTGCTACCGGCATGCCTACTGCTGGATTATGTCTCTTACGTCATATGTCACGTCGCACTTCAAAATCCTTCGAACCGTAATAAACGGAACCCACCTTCGGGCCAATTGTCGTAAACGTGCACAGCGATGTCGCCGGCAGAGTCAACGGGGCTGAACACGAACTCTTTCGTCTTGCCCGACACCAATATCAGCCGCAGATTGATCTGGAACAAGCATACACACCATAATTAGAGCGTTTTTACACACCACATGAAAGTATGAGGGCGGGCGGTCCCACGAAAACTGCTTCTCAAACTGCAAATACTACTCGAAACTCTACAATAACTAGTACATTTTCCCAGAAGATACAATCCCATCATCCTGAGCATTATAACTTTGTTAACGCGCGCATACTACTCTTTGCCTGTTTGGTGTGTCATGGTTAATACCGTTGCCCCAAATGCCAGGATTCGACATTATTACCATTGCATCGCTAAAATCTTATTGTTTTTTTGGAGAAAAGATTCAAAGTGGACCTTATTAATATAAACGAAGACCTTTTTCAGAAGATAGGAGTAGGAGACTTTCAAATTGTAGAAATAACAAATAAAACAATAACAGACTTTCCTTGTAATATAAAAACGATCTTTTCAATTCAATTCAATTCTTTATTTTGCTAATAACATGGTGAGTACATTTTGGTACTTAATATTAGGTACATCCAACACATGTGATACCCCGTAGGGGCACAGCAATATAGAAAGGTTATTATTTCTTGCTTATTCTACCTAAACTAAAATATGCTAGGTAACATCAGACCAGTTGTTTTTATTTATAATATACAATCTATAAAAATCTACTATAATCTATATATCTTACAAAACAGTTTAAATATTATATAGATATTAATATGGCACGGCTATCACTTATCCTTATCTCGAATGAATTCTTCTATATTATAAAAGGCCTTAGGATCTTAATCTTTGTTGTTGCTTTGGGATATGGATTAAGGGTGACGTTTTTCATAAATCCAGGGCTCAACTTCCAGCACGTCGCCTATTAATTCTAAGAAATTTAAACGCCGGTTGTGTAAGGTCGATTAACATTCTGTTTTAACATGACGACGTAATCCAGTCAAGGTTAACGTAAATTATACACCTTAACATCGTAAACTCCTTCATTTACATGGCGTGCAGATAATTAACTTTCTACTAAGCAAGTAAATATTAATATTGAATTTAGCAAGTCAGCTTTAAGTCGAAGCTTAAGCAAAATGAGATTTTTCATCGTAATTAAAAAACATTGCCACTACCACCACAATTTCATGTAAGTAAAAAATAGAAAAAAGAAGTCATCATCAAATGAAAATGATTTAAAAGTAGCTAGTCTGGATCTATTTAATGCATTGGTATCAATTTTCAACCGACTTCAAAAAAGGAGGAGGTTCTCAATTCGAATCCGTCAGTTATGAATTGGTTTTGATGATTCTTTTTTTGTTTGATAGATCATACTACAGAGGTGGTCCCATTAAAATTTTTATCGAAATCGGTCGAGCGGTTTTCAAGAAATCAACAAAACTAAAAAAATATATGACATCGATGATAATATTTTACTGCTATTCGTTTATGTCGGTTTTTTACTCTTTAGACTAATCTTCGGATGCAAATAACAAACAACTCTAAATTTTAGTTGTTTGTTGTTTGCGTGCGTGCTTAATGATATTTTGTTGCTGTCATTTCAAATTCATTGGGTCTTCTTATGGCCGTGACGGGCGATACCCAACCAGTTTACCTTTAAGCAAAGCTGTCTCCCCCCATATAAAATCTATAGCTACACCCGTGCTACCCCCTATTTTAATGAACGATTATGGACTACAGTGCTAGCATTACGGTGTTACTAATCAAGTCAACACCCCGTTCCGCTACAAAACCATCCATGAACCTACACGTAAACCGACCTTTAGTAAAGTAACCGAAGCAACCGCCACGGGCAAACAAATACTATTTTATTAAACGTGATGCTCGTATTATAGTGTGTTTACGATTACAGAGATAACGCTAGTTACTGAATGGGTGATCGTTGTTATGTCAAATGAGTAACTTTTTAAGATGTGTCTAAACAAAAAAATACTATACAAAATGTACTGAGTCGTGGCCCATGAGGCAAACGATTGATCATGCTTGGTTTGATGACTAGTTTCTGCGTTCCCGTCAAAAGTAATTTAGCAAATATACACAGTGTAAGCTTTTCAGTTTTGAGAAATTCAAAAACAAACTTTTAATTCACATCAGACTACCTATCCGATCTCGATGAAATTACTAGTAGCCTTTGCACAAGTAGCCTGCGATTCTAGCCTCAGTCTCAAGACTAAAGCTAAAATCGCAAAAAAATAAGACTTAAACTTAAACAGTCTTAAATTACTTCGTTTAAAATGGGTTCAATTCAAGACACATTCCGTGTCGGTTAGCAGTTTGCTTTGCAGTAATCGCTGGCAGTGTCTGTAACGCTGCGGCACAGATTACCATGACAAAGCCGAAACTAGGTTTGTTTAGCAGAAGAACTCATCGGCACCCATTAATATGTATGAAAACGCGACCGCCGTGGAATCCGAGCACGAATATTTTAAATTAATGTAAATTTTATTGACATCCAATAAACTTCTTAGAAATTGTACCTTGTCGAAGTTATGTTGGTGTTTTATTAGGTTTCAGTAACACTCATTTACTGACACAGTGGCGCCATGGCTTAAAAATTTATAAATAAAAGAATTTAGAAATTTCTGAATAAATATTATAAACATTTGATTTTGTCATTGACACCGACTTTACAGATATTATAATAACAGTTCTCCAAATCTGTTAATACCGACTATGCAGTGGTGGCAACTACAAGAATTAACAAGCATAAAGAACCGAGACATAACAGTTTTTTTTTTGTACTTGACCGCCAGTTGATGCTAAACTGTCTAGGTAATTAACAAAAAGGTAGATTTTGAGTAATCAGTAAAAAAAACTGATACGACCCTGCCAGGATTCGAACCTGGAATCTTCTGATCCGTAGTCAGACGCGTTATCCGTTGCGCCACAGGGCCAGTGAGCTTATCGTTGAAAATAACGTACAGTATCTGCTTGACGAAAAAGCTAACAATTAAATTCAATGTGTTGTCGTTTCATTATCTGCAATGCGGAAGCAGTAAAGCAGCTTATAGTATAGCGATCTATGATGAATTGGCGCTAAAATTAAGTTACCTTGATAGGCCTGACGGCTTAGTTTACAGTGGACTTTTGTGCTTTTTGGTTTTGTGTGTGTGTGTGTGTATACTAAATCTAATAATAATATAATATAAATAATATAATCTCACGCCTTTTTTATCCCCGAGGGGGTAGGCAGAGGTATTCCATTACTGGATATACCCACATTTCACGAGATATATTGGACCCCTAAACGTGATAGGTGGTGAGCCCATCGCCGGACCGGGTCTGTTTAGACTACTTTAGACCTGCGGGTTTCCTCACGATGTTTTCCTTCACCGTCGAGCTAGTGATAAATATGTACGTAAGTTTTTTGAAAAACTCATTGGTACATGCCAGGATTCCAACCCGAGCCTCACTGATTTTCGGCCGGCTCCTTAACCGTCCGGGCTATCACTGCTCTAAATCTACAGATTACTTAATATATCTTTGAGGTCAAGTACCACAACATATATTATAATTGCCAATATTTATATAAATATTTGTTTGATCAAATTAAACATGTAGGTAGGGTTACGCAATAAACCTATAGAATAATCCTACTAATATCCTAGTGTAAAACCGCCGGGAACTGCAAGTATAGAATAACTCGAGCCTTCTAAAGTAAAAATTCTCGTTGTAGGACGTATAGGCAAGGCATCTACAGAGGTTGCCCAAGGGACACTTGGTCTTGTGGCGGCCATTTTTCATTTTTTCCCACCATCGGGGGAAGCATTCGCTTTTTTTGGGTTCCGTACTTAGGTAAAATGGTACACATATGGTACTACTTCCATATCTGTTTCACACAGCAAAAACCAAAAGTATCAAACCTATTTGATTAAATAAAAACAATATGGTTTAATTTAATAATATCGTGATGGCGGGACTTGTGTTTTTTATATTTACAATAAAATGACACTTTATTGTACACCACAATCATTATCATAATACAAAAGAGATAAAAATTATAAAACTGAGAAATACTACCCTCATGCGGTATGCTACATGTATGGGATAGTTGTCATCGATATTGTAATTTGATGCAAGAATGTATTAATTAGACACACAAAACTAATTACAATAATATATCTATTTTAATGAAACAGTTTTGGTATGTAAAAGGGTTTCACCTTACGTATATGTGTACAATATTGTTTAACGAAATATACTCCGTCAGAAGTCGGAGTTGATAGATCCGATTCGAGTGTTATTTTACGGATATCTATGGCGAATGTTGCAAGATATTAATTGGTCTCATTTCTAAATTCGTTAACAGTATTGAAAGAATTTGTGTTAAGTACTTGCCCTTCATACTTCCGAGTCCCCACTGCCAACCTTTTTGCAAAAGCAAATATTATTATTATTATTACAAGGGGACGGTTATGAAGTGCAGGCAGTGAAGCGTTTTCGTGGAGTATTTTTCTGCGGGGAGTGTTATTTATCGCCCAAATTGTCCAAACAGACGGCCCCCGGAGATGGAGAGATACAATACTCCGCTCACGGGGCCTGAAGTGGCTCAAGATTAACAATATGAGTACTTTAGCGGAGTTTTCAAGGAAAAATTTGACGGGCCTGTTGGCTCAGTTGGTAGTGACCCTGACTTCTGAGTTGGAGGGCCAACATTTGTGTGCATGAACATGTCTGTTGGCTGTGTCTCTGGTAGTTTTAATATTTATTTAACTATGTTTATCAGGCCCTGCCTAGTTTGGGACTAAAGAACCGTGTGTAAATTGTGTCCCACAAAAAATAATAACAGTTGATGAGAAGATTTATTTACCCTTGAGCCTGGAAACTGTCAACCCTAGTCTATTCTGAAACGAATGAGAACCAGGGTGTATGTAATCCCTTTTTTGACGGCACAAACTTCGTTGCCGAGTGCAAACTTGCACGTTAATCCATTATTTTCAATACAGCATTGTTTGTTTTGCAGCGGGCCTGCGCCGCTGGCGGCGAGCCAAAACGCCATTGTGGTGAAAACTCGACCGGAGAATAACTCTCGTGGAACACCGATTTGATTAAAACCAATATAATCATACGGTCCCAGTAGAGATAGAACTCTATGACATTATCGCGTTGGAGAATAACAAGAAAACAATTTTTATCATAATAACATTTTATAATTTTGTTTCGGAATTGAATCATCTCTAAGTCTAGCAAAATTGTATTTTTAAAATTGAAGAAGACCTGTCAATCATGAAAATAATATATAAAGGCAATATCTTGCTCAAATTAATCACCGTCCGAATAGAACTGTATGTAGAAGTAGGAAATGATTCTAATAGAATGTGATTTCCCTCTCTATAACTTTGTTTTGAGACAGAGACATCATTACAAGCTATGGAAAAGAGCTTTATATACCTCACATGGCTTGCAAATTAATCATATGTTAGTTTAATAAAAATAATATAGCTATACTTGAAACAAGTGCAAAACACCTACATGATGCTTATTCACTTGTGAAATATATGGTTTAAGAAATTAACTAGCATCTCATATAGTGTTGGTTGATTCATAAAGTAAACATACAATCTCATTTGTCTTTTGACACAATTTATTTCTCTTCTCCATGACTGCTACGTACCGTTACTAAATAAACTATCGTTATCAACCAACTTCTGTTTTTTTCAAATCGTAAGCTTTCATATATTATGTAGAAGTGTGTGAAGAACGATTATGTTCGCTATAACATACTAACAAAAACATGGAAACATTTTTAGAGTATTCCGCAATCCGTGTATGTAAATACACGTCATGGTTACGAACATGGCGTTATTACGGCAAAAACAGAAGCATGGACAATTTGTTTGTACGTCACGTAGGTCGGCACTCGGCAGCATTCAATTTGGTCGCTTTGCAACTCAAACAAGCAGTTTACATGCTAAATTGCTCAAGCCCGTTTTGTACAAGCACACAAACATTTCTCTATGTATCTTCGCTATTTTGTATCAACATGATGTGTGTCACAGCGGCTGTCATTTAAAAAAGTAAAGTCGGTAAAAAAATAAATAACAGCAGTTTTTCGTCATATTCTATGATGATAAGTGTTGACAAAGCCAGGACTAGATTATAATAAGAACAGACCTGTATCTTTCTAGATCTGTGATAATTAGTCACTGAAACTAATAAAAAAAAAGAAACCGAAGACGTACCAGTTCTCATACACTAAATATAGGTACCTATATTAAAAGATTATATATATTAGATATCATATTATTGGATTTATCAAATATTCACACACATTTGAGAAATTTCAATTTTGAATTGCACCTAAATCGCCTAGACCACTAAAACTGCACACGAAGGGTGATCAGCTAAGGACAAAGAGTCCTAGAGTCGACGTACTTGACTTGAGTTGGCGTTTTTGCATGAAAAAAATCATTCAAAAATAAATCAATTTTGCTCACGCCTTATCGCCGGGGTAATATATAAATATCCACTATCCCCTAAGAGGTGGTGAGCCAATCTCTGGGGTAATGTCTACACATGCCTCCGGACCAACTCTGGGTCCGGCAGGTTTCTTTCACCGTTTAGCTAGTGATCGTTATTCATTCAAACTGGCAATCATATAGCTAATAACGTTTATAGAGTTCGATTCATACGTAATCCATTTACCAGCCAAGCCAATATCATCAATTGCGTCTGCACCTTTTTCTATCCTCTATCCCGGTGACGCAAAACATTTCTACAGTTTGCGTCGACATCTTGGCAATAACAGTTTATATAATTTGCCGAGCACTATTACGGTGTAAGTGGAAATAGGATTATAGTAATCACAGAAATCGTTTTTATTTGTTAATCTTGTAAGAAACAGGCGGGTCGTAAACGAGAAGATAGTGAGTTAGCTATTAAGGAAGATAAAAAAGTTAATAATCTCTTTAAATTTACTAAACAAGCTCGCTAGATTACTCATAGAAATCTGATGCTGACTAAATCAAGAAGTACTATTAATAATATGTATGTATGACAAAGCTTAAGATTTATGCGGGCGTCATTTCAACGAAGTAACTAACTTCCGTTTAGTTGCGAATGCGATCTTTCGATTTGCATAGTCGAAGAACTGAATGAATGAATGACTACTCAGCAAAGACCGATTCTATAAACCACCAATTCTACAAACGACCGATTCTATAGAATGTTTTTGGTAGTCATTCTTCGACTTTTGATGAAAACTAAAATATTATTACTAAAACTGATCCTCCATAGCAAACTTTCCCGACTTTCCCATTTTATATCAAGCCGATAGGCCCATTCGGTATGTAGGTCTGCTGTAATTAAGCACGGCTTGGCAGCGGGCCAAAGTTGTGTTTTAGCTGTCGGAAATTGCCATAGTCGCAGATAGATGTCCTTGTGTGTGTGATATTTTCCAGAAAGCTCACAATAAATAGTAAGTTAATTTCCAAAACATTATAGAAGATTTGCTCTGCTTCTACTAACTACAGAACTAATCAAGGTACGACTAAAATATTCTTATAATATCGTAGCCTGAAAAACAATATACTTTCCAACGAAGCAAAGGGCTATAATAGTATATTTTATATAGAGGGACTAAACGAAGCTGGCGTTTAGTCTCGAGGTGGAAACTGTACTTTTCACTTTGAGTGCGAGAAAAATTGTCAATTTAGTACAAATTTATTTAAAACCCAACAAATTTACACTCGACAAAAATTCAGATATTTTCGCGGTCAGTTTTTTCTTCTAAACCTGTCAGGCTGTCACAGATTAACAAAGAGATTTAAATCTCTTTGCAGGTAAACAATTTAAAACACATGGCGCCACCTTCTTCGCGGAAAAACCATGGAACTAAAACTCTTCACATTTTCGCAATGAAGATGGTCCACACTCTACAGATATTTACTGGCTGTTTGAGGTTGTCTTTTTCTCATTAAGGAAATTAAAAAAAAATACTTTATACTCCCTAGGGACTAAAGTGGTCACTTTAGTCCCGCTTCGTAGGGCTATATTGGCGTACTTTTAGAGCATGAGAAGTGAAAAAAATTTTAACGGCCAGATTAATTTCCTAACTGTTTTCATTGCGGTAATCTTGCATTAAACTCATCATACTTAATTATATTGGCAGCACCAGAGTTGCATGCATGCTGGGGGCCAATTCTACTAAATGTCAACGGTTACGCTTGGATGACAATGACATGGTCAGTCGATGGTGTTATTTGCTCTGAAAAGTGTCAAAATAACACCACTGACTCACCATTGACATCTCATTGTCATCCAACTATGACCGTTGACACTTAGTAGAATTGGCCCCCTGCTGTGCATCTTTGTCAGAGGGGTGCGGCGAATTCGGTGGCGGGACTGCTCACTATAGCTACAATCTTACACTGCTACGGGATTAAATTAAACATGCCAGCGCCCCGCCTCCCGTCCTGTCTCGTGTACTGTGTAGTCCAACCTTCAGTAACAAAACTACCGCACGGCTTTTAAGCTACCAAACAAAAAAGCTAAGTGTCACCAGCACCTCATTTTTCTGCCATTTCCAAAGCAACTAAGTTCAGTCTATGTACTTTTAAATTTGTTTTTCTTTGACCCAGTTCCCTACTGCGATTTGGACCACAAAAGATACCAAGCGTTTATCTACTGGTGCAAGCAAAGCGCTCGTGGCGCTTAACTGAAGAGGGTCCAATCAAACACCAGCAGAGGGGCACAACGTGTTCGAGAGCAGCTGCAGTGCGGCCAGCGGCGGCCTCAAATTCTCAAGCGCATTTTTGTTCGTGGCCTAAGATGGGAGCTGGAAGCGGGAAGACAGCATTCTAAAAAAAATATAAACTTGAAAGTATGTGAGAATGGCCGAATGAATGGATTTTTGTAACTCGTTCACGCAAAAAACAACAGAACAGATTTTATGAAAGTTTATATTATCTTATAAGCTAATTAAAATTAAGACGTGTTCTTCGTAAACCACACACCGACAAATATGATAGCCAGATGAGTAAATTCACCATTCTACTTATCAAGTCTTTTTATTTATAGGAATACTTACAGACTAATTATAAAATAAATTGGACACTCGATATGTACCTTATTAAGTTGCTGACGACAATTGTTGTAGGTACCTATGATAAACAATAATAATATTAATATAATTCATGTATAATTTAAAAATACATAATACTATTGCGTTTGGATATGTATCTGTTAGCAAGATGTAATTATTAATTTGTAAAGAACCGCCGGTTCCAATTGGAACCGAGACACAATTAAAAATCTATTGTGTCTGTAATGCTTGGTCTTAGAGGTTAAATAAATAGTCTTTGACCAACGTATGGTAATAAATAAATCATAGCGGCGCGTGCGCCCGATAAAGTTCGCATTCTCCGCAGTCTATAAGAATATTTACTAGTATGTGTTATCATATCTTTGCTGGAGAGATAGACGATGTATAGATAGAGAAGGTTATAGAAGTTCCTGTGACGCAGATTTTTTGTAATTTAAGTTCTATTATTGTGTATTCTATTTATCAGCTGTTTAGTATCCATAGTAAACGCTCTGCCTAGTTTGGGATAGATTATAAAATTTTCTTATATATTATTATTTAAAATGGCCCTGCTAAAATTAACTAACATTCGAGTACCATTAGTTTAATGCTTACACCAAGCCCTTAGCGTAGTTTTATTGGTGCACTGTGTTTGAAATATGGAGAGGATGGTGCAGTACGTGCCTGGAATTCGCATTTCAAAGATAATACGATCCGAAGGAAATTCCTTTTGAGCTGTATCGTAAAGGAAAACTAATATAAGCTTGAGAGTTTGATAAAAAATCCAAAAAGCTTTTCTGAGTTTTTGTTGCAGATTTTCTGCCTTCGCGAGTTTATATAAGAAATACTAAAATTATTAATAATATTTTGCTAATATATGGTAGACTAGTAGGCGCGTAGCGGTGTTGTCACCGCTTTGTCAATAATTACAGATAAAAAATGTCCTCCTAATTTTTGCTTGTTTCCGATGTTTCGATGATACATTTATTTCAAATTTCAGCTCTTTAGTTCTACGGTAGAGACTGTGGGTTTATATGAGCGTCAGGACATTTTGAAATATAACATAAATTATTGGATGTATATCATCAATTTAAACTTTATGAAAACATGAAACCAATGTTGTAGAACCTAAAGAAGTCACGAATATAATTCACAACTTTTTGAGACATGCATGTCCTAAAATATCTTTTTGACCTAATCAGGACAAGGCTAGCCTTAGCTATCCAACGCGGCAATGCCGCCAGTATTATGGGCACTCTCTCCTGAGCGTCAGGAACGGTTAGGGACCTTTTTGAATAAGTGGTTTAACATGTATTGTATTTTTATTTATTTTTTAGGAATTTAAGAATGGTTATTTAACGGTAAAGAAAATTTTACTTGAACCCCCAAAGGTATTTCAGCAGCAATAAAAAAACTACTTCCGCTCTTTTCCTGAGACCGGACGTCTGGCCTGCGTCCGCGGGAAGTAACCGATCCCCAAATGAGGTCCCTGGGGATGAAAAGGCATCCTGCCTTGCCTTAATAGTTTATTGTGGCATCTAACCCCTCCGGTAACGTCTTTACGACATGACAATATTTTAGTGGCTCAAGAAGGGACTTCGGAGGCCGTTAGGTATTTAATTTTAGGTTATTTATGTGGTCGTATTAATTTGGGGACGCTATGTGATATTGATAAGGCTTCCTAAAATAAAAAAGTGTATTTAAATTACTTATTCTAAGTGACAGAAAGTCTTCAGCTTGTGTCTTGCCACCGAATAGGTAAAACCTGGTATTCTGCCCCTGATTACAATAAAGTAAAACTTTATCGCGTAAAATCATTCCTCTATCCTACAAATATAGTCAGTAGCACATTTATATACATTTATTACATAAACTCGATCACTGAATCTTTTCGAAATCCAGAAAGTATAAATCACTTAAAAGTTAGGTAGGCAGGTAGACCCTTATAGAAAGAGAAATGGAGGGAGGGAGGAATAAAGGGATCGTCTGATAGTAACCAATATTTTTAAGACCGTTTCAGACAAATTTTATACCAGATACCTTGTCTGAGACAATAAATCTCTATCATAAAGCGAGAAAATACGTATTCCTCACTGTAATTCCTTTGAAACCGAGATGATTGATACCCGCAACGCGGCTGTGATGTATCGAGTTGTGTCAGAAAGTCGCTACTAATGCCTCAGAATAGTGAATAGTGAGCTGAACACTTGCTTAGGGTTCTCAACAACAAAGATCGCGAAGAATTTTATTTGTCTACCAACATGTATTTCTGTAGAAAACCTCTGAGATAAAATGATTTAACACAAGAACGATTTATTGCAAGTCACAATACACAGTGAAAAACCATTAGGATGACGGTCGCGCCTCGAGAGGCTAAAAATAGAATCCTACTATCCTACTAATATTATAAATGCGAAAGTTTGTTTGGATGGATGTCTGGATGTATGGATTCCTACTAATATTATAAATGCGAAAGTTTGTTTGGATGGATGTCTGGATGTATGGATGTATGTTTGTTCCTCTTTCACGCAAAAACTACGGAACGGATTTTGATGAAACTTTACAGTTATATAGCTTATACATCAGAATAACACATAGGCTATATTTTATCCCAGTATTCCCACGGGAACGAGAACTACGCGGGTGAAACCGCGGGGCGCTGCTAGTTAATAATAAAATAAATAAATAATCATGTCAGGCATGGGGATATTTTATATATAGTTTCGTCCGTAAGCAAGACGAGTCTGTTATTCCGAATACAATTTCAATAAAAGAGGAATCATGAAAACTAGGTTTACTGAGCAAAGTATTATGGCTGGAAAGGATAAAGCTGATTATTCCCTCTTTGCTACACACCAACACCAAGAATATGTTTATTTGAAATACATATCTTCTTTCTTTTTAATACATATCATTTACTTTGGCATTTACTCATAGTCGCTATTTCTATGTTAACCCTGTCAGTGCAGGACCTGTTGCTCGTCAGGTGTTGGCGTATATGGACCCTCCGGGAACCGGTGGGCTCACAGTATAATACAATACTACTAAGACGTTTATTAGCACCCAAAAGAATTCAGGACCGTGACCTTGAACTTGAAAGTCTGGCAGAGGCAGCCCTGCGGCCTGCGGGCAGATAATGCGCAGGATAAGAGGCCGATGATGGATACCCCGCACTGAGAGATTTGTTCTCAGCAGTATATTTCCGTGTGTAACAAATAGTAACAATGCTTACAGATTCAAGTATGTTTTTCCCTCCATCTGACTTGAGATGAGGCAATATTTATAAATAAGAAAAACATTAATTATTGCATGTCAATAAATGGGACTGCGTGGACAAGGCACTGAGAAGATTTAAAACATTACTCCCCTTCTGGTGCAGTCGGATAAAAAGATTAGAAGCAGAGGTCGAGAACATGGAAGCACTACAGACAAGACTCAAGTTAGGCAATGATAGATGCTCTTCTCTGCTCCTGCGACTCACTCAATGAACGTAGCATCATCGGAAATGACACAACAAGGCCGAAGTTCAGATCCAATAATCTTAATACTATAAATCTTATAACATTTCGACTAAATGTTATGACATTTAGTCAAAATCGGATTTAATCGAAACTTCGCAGACGGGTATACGGCATATTGAATAACACTGCTTCAAAACTAAGGACTCTGATTTCTATACAAGGTTCAATCAAAACTCTGGTTCATCTAAATTTATATTATACATACATATGCGCACGCTTTTTCCCGAAGGCTACGATCCTGGTACACCTCTCGCGCTTCATCCACATCCATCAATCGGTTCATACAATGCTCGTCGGTTTCGGGTACTCTTTATCTGGATCTCCTTTCATACATCGTCGAACTGATCGATGTAGGTAATTATATAATAATAATAATAATATAATATAATCTCACGCCTTTTTTATCCCCGAGGGGGTAGGCAGAGGTATTCCATTACTGGATATACCCACATTTCACGAGATATATTGGACCCCTAAACGTGATAGGTGGTGAGCCCATCGCCGGACCGGGTCTGTTTACACATGTCTCAGAATTAATTCTAAGACCTGCAGGTTTCCTCACGATGTTTTCCTTCACCGTCGAGCTAGTGATAAATATGTACGTAATTATATCCTAAAAACCATTCATCTGTTATGCTTGTCATGTCACATATTTCAATTTCCACAATCAGCCACATCTCATAACAACCTAGTCTAGGTCAAAACGCTTCCATGTGGAGCGTTCAATGCTAGCTCCAGTGGCCTAGTTGGCGCGTTCTTCGGCTCTCGACGAGTGACGTCACACGCCCTCGTGCGCCTAATGGCCGACCTGCGACATTTGTGGCTTAATCTTTTGTGACATGTCAAGCCGTTACATATTGGAGACGTAATTTTTGTGTTATCTAATATTATAAACACAAGTTGGTGATTATGAATCTTTGGTATGGATATATATAATAATAATAATATATAAAGCTCGATTACCACTGACTGACTCACTGACATAATTGTTCTCCCAGAAGGAGTCGTTTTGGAGTCAAGTCATATATCAGAAAAGTGTGCAAGATGGCGGGGTGACCTAGGGAAAACTCCGACTTTTCAAAAAAACAAAATGGCGGCCAAGCTTGGCTATCGTATCTCTTTTGTTTTGCAGCCGATTCGATTGAAATTTTGGGAAACTGTAAAACTGTTTAGATGATTTACAAATATTATTTAAAAAATAAAAAAAACAAAATGGCGGCCCCGTAATAGTGTTTCAAAGTCTGAGTGGTTTTAGACCCCACTTGACCCGAATTGATCTCCCAGACGCCAATATGCTAAAAGGATATGTTTGGTGTCATCGCATATGGCATATCCTATAGTTTACCAGAAAATCCCGAAAATTTTAAAAACCAAGATGGCCGCCCTGTATTTGGCTCCCAAAGAAAAAGATGAATTTTACCAGATTTTGAATGTCGATTTTCGGCAAGATGGCGACACCTGAGCGAGTTGGCTTGTATGGCGGGGTAAGAGGTCTCATTACGAAGTGTTGCCATGTTTAAGAATATTCCCGGAATTTGGCGTATTTTTTTACTTTTAACGCAAAATGTCAAAACTCTAAATTTTACCATTTTGCAAAAACAAGTGACAGTCAGTGAAACATTTTATCTCTCTTTATGACCTTTTGTAGGCTTTTTGATTTTCACCTGGCAACACTAAAAGTTATGGTTGATTTAATTTTTGGGGTAGACCTCAAAAGACCCGAATTGATCTCCCAGATGCCGATATGCTACAGGGATGTGTTTGGTGTCATCGCATAGGGTATATCCTGTAGTTTACTAGAAAATCCCGAAAAATAGAAAAAACAAGATGGCCGCACTGTTATTTTTGTTTTACTGAAAAATTTCAATTTTTTTTAAAATAATCGGCATTTTTTAGCCAGTTGGCAACACTTTGGAGAGTTGGCTTGTATGGTGCGATTGTAGGTCTCAGTAAACAGTATTGCCATAAAAAGTAATATTTAAAAAAATATATTTATTTTTCGACTTAAAATGGCTAAAACAAGATGGCCGCCCCAAAATTAGACTTTATTTTTCTGTCACAATCGAACCGCACAGAGACACGCGTGGCCGCTTGCGGCCTCGCGCACCGCGCGACATCTAGTTATTATATATACTTTTTTCTCGGAACGGGGATCAAAGCGGGGACCAATGCCATTCTGTATTTAATCTATTTTGTTGGTAATACTTTCATTAAAACTTTGATTTAAAGATTTAGTTCAGCTACTATGAACGCGAGCTGTCATTCGGAAGTATCATACTAGACACCTTGGTAATAAGTGTTTTGGCTTACGATGTTGTTCGCTTTGGCCGCTCAATGTATTTGTATATTTAAATATGTTTGATCACAATCTATAAAACAATGAAGGGGTAGATTTATAATAACAATACACAGAACACAAGAAGCAATATTTATGACTTGTGGTGTACTGGAGACAACTTTTTTGTTTTTGCAACCTTTTTGAGCCTTTCAGTAGCGATACCCGACTTTATTAAAGAACTAAATTCCCCATTGGCTTTTTTATCTAGATTATCGATGATTTATTGAGGCGGGAGATATTAAAAACTTCCCCTCCCTCTCCCTACCCCCCCATCCCACAGGTCTTATTAGAAGCGGACTGTTTGACAGCTTTTAAAGCCGAAGATAAATAGGCATTGCGTTTATGGATGAAACTTCTGAAAGCAAATATTTGTTCGTTTTTTACCCCTAACTATTGATCATTATTTAGTTGAGTGTGATAGAACTGCTCGTTATCATATTCTACTAAAACACGGAGTTAGGTCTAATTGCAATTTCAATAATGTAATAATTTGAAGTTTATTTGACCAGTCAAACATCAAGGGCATACGGGCAGGGAAAGGCCATAGACATTCTTCGATCGCTTTTAGACCGCTAAACCAGATGTATTTCCTTTTTTTCATTTTAACCTCTCAAACCAAGAATCATAGACACAATTGATTTTTAATTGTTACGGCGCGCATTGCAACCGCTCGGTGCTTGACTAATTAAATATGATTACATAAATAAAATTGATGTGTTTAATATTGTCCTACACTGTTTTGAAATAATAATAAATAATAAATAATAATAATAATAATAATATTTTTTTTTTTAAATTTAAGCCTAGTATACAATACAATAGAGTGCATAGGTACTTGGGTTACATTAGGTGGCTGTTTAATTAGGTGGATCTCTGACTCCTAAACTAGGATGCCCTGTATCATAGGAGTCAGCGCTCCTCACAATTGGGTGTCGGTAACACAGAATTTATGTTTGAACAATTAATCTACTATTGTATAATAATTAGAGTGTGTGCGTGTTCATATGTATGTGTATGGTTGTGCGTGAGAGTGAATGATTGTGTAGGAACTGAGTGTGTTGGGGGGATGCGTGTGTATGAGAGGTGAGTGGGTGTGTGTAAACAAAAGGTCATTCTACTTGACTCAACTCAACTCAACTCAACTAGCCCTACGATACTATTATAGTGTCTTGGGATTGGATAGCTGGCCAATCACAGGTGGTCAAGCTATCCACTAATTGGGTGTTGGTGTGTATTGGGAGTGTGTGAGTGTATATATGTATGTGTAATGTGTTATTTACTTTATTTTTTATATTTTCATGAAACAACTTTAAGAAACTTTTAGAAAATCCTCCATTTCCGAGTAACTTATTGTTTTTAACCATTTTTCTAGTCTCTTTTTACATTCGAATTTATTTAATATGTAGATGTTGAGATTTTTATTGATTTTGTTATAGAGTCTAGGTCCCAACGCAAAGTAATGGCGGCTCGCAGTGGACGTCCGGTAAGTTATTTTTTTACAGACATTGTCTGAGCGGCGTTTTTGAAGATGATTTTTGTCTAGTGGGAGAGATGAGTGCATTATAAATATAAGCTTTATACATCATTCTAGCAAACATTTTCATCAGTGCATCAATATTCTTTTTTCAATAACATCTTTTACGTGAGTTTTGTTCAAGTGCAAAACCTGAAAAATAGTTCAGGATAACTGAAACTACTATCCTACAGCCCTTATCTTTCTGGTAACCTCAAGTTTCCCATGTACTTTGTACACTTGTCCAACGTTCAATCAACTATATTTTATGACATACTAGCTTTTACCCGCGGCATCGCTCGCGCACGTTTATTTCGCCCCTTAGGGGATGAATTTTGCAAAATCCTTCCTTAGTGGACATTGTATACACTGTTTAAGCTATCTATGTGCAAAATTTGAAGTCTCTAGACCCATCGGTTTAGGCTGTGCGTTGATACATCAGCAATCAGTCAGTCAGTTTATTATTAGACCACATAGTCTAAAAGAAAGTAGCCCGGACGGTTAAAGAGCCGGTCGAAAATCAGTGAGGCTCGGGTTCGAATCCTGGCATGTACCAATGAGTTTTTCAAAAAACTTACGTACATAATTATCTCTAGCTCGACGGTGAAGGAAAACATCGTGAGGAAACCCGCAGGTCTAAGAATTAATTCTGAGACATGTGTAAATAGACCCGGTCCGGCGATGGGCTCACCACCTATCACGTTTAGGGGTCCAATATATCTCGTGAAATGTGGGTATATCCAGTAATGGAATACCTCTGCCTACCCCCTCGGGGATAAAAGGCGTGAGATTATTTATTTATTTATTTTTTAAAGTAGCTTTCTCTGTCCCTAATAATAATCCCTTTCTCTGTCCATAATTTAAGCATACATAGGGATACCTATGTATGCTTAAATCTTTAAAACTACGCAACGCATTTTGATGTGTTTTTTTTAATAGATCGAGTGATTCAAGAGGAAGGTTTAAGTGTTAGCATTGCACCCGTGCGAATCCGGGGCGGGTAGCTAGTATAGATAATAAATATCAAATTGTCCTGTAAAAATAACTGTGGTCTTTCCATCAATTTTTACCCGCCAAAAGCTTCCATCTCTCAAGTTGAGTGTCAAATTGGAGCACCTTTAATCTCGCGTCTTGCGGTACAAAGGCGCTGACGACCCAATTTCGCTGAATAGCACCACGTGTAATGTTCTATTTACTTCGCAGACGTGCTAAGGCAACTATTTGTCTTCTGAGCTGGGAAATAACATCTAGGACAATTGTATTAGGAGAATGGAGAAATACTGCTATCTACGTGCTAGTGTGGGGAATAGGGTCTTTTCATACATTGATAAAGCAGCTTAACAATGAGGCGTTTTCGGTGACAGCTGTCACTTGAGTATTCAAAGGTGTCAATAGATGGTGCTGATAAGCCTTGGGTTTTTTTTTTATCTAATCTATGGTCGCAAGAATTTGTCAAACAAAAAAAAAACAATCTGACTTTTTATCAAAATAAGGTTACGTACTCATTGCCTTGTTTTTTATTTATTGTTCTGTTTGTACATTGTTTACGAGTGGTTTGTGTTACAACAAAAGATCCGAATCCACGATAAACAAAAACTCAGTCTCCTTCATCTGCGAAAATGCACATGACATGACGGACGGATGTGTCACGTAAAGCGACACATCAGTGTTGCCAATTTCTAATTCCCAATGTTGATCAGCGCCATCTAGTTCAATTTTAAGAAATATTATTAATGTCATTGAAAATTCCTCATTATACAAATACAGTCTCATGTGCTTTCGAGTTAATACAGTAAAAATTTGTCTTTACTTGTTCCGTGAGCTCTTGATTTTTGCCAAATGTTATAATTCAAAAATTACACTATGTTTTGTGTGTGTGTTTGCGAGTTTAAAAATATGTGACATATAAGTTTATCGCGGTGACTTAAAAGACTGAAGACAGGTAGTATTTGATATTAATTTCAATTTGCCACCTCTACACTTTCTTGAGAAAAAAAGGTGTCATTTCAAGGTGTGGAACCGTAAAAACTCCTAAAACGTTGCTGTTCGACATAGCCTACCCTTTAGGGTAGATCTATTTTTTTACATGTCGTCCGTGATATGCACGCACAACATTCACATCATCGAAAACGTCATCCTCTACAATAAAAAACGTGAACGCCTCAGCGCTTTATCCAGCGTGGCGAGTACGTACTTACTTGGTTGATTCAATTCCCTTGTAATGAACTTACAAACAGCTGATTCTTCATATTGTCTATAGCCTAAATCGTATGAATAAAGAAGCCTTCGCACGCATTAAATAATAAGTCGCAGGATGTTTATTGCCAAGCCAAATGCTTTGCATTAGTCCTGTGGTTACAAACGAGTGAATGGCCAAATGCATGTAGTAGGGATAATACGATTTTTTTTAGAAACCTATTTAAAAATATACTTATTTATTAAGTTCGGGATCATTAACCCTACAACCATGTGTTGTTCTGATGCTTATGATTATGGTCTATCATCACTGACGCATCACTATGGTCTATTTCAGTATGAAATATGGATAAAGGAAAAACGAATATACTCTCAAGACCCATCGGCTTTGTGTGAGCCTCCGGTACTTAAATCTGACTGAGCCTTGGAAATCAAGAAGCAAACCTCGGCGCGCATGGTTAGGTTTCAGTCGACGACCGACCTCACAAAAACCTATTAAGGTCAAATCCATGGTTTATTGCTCAATAACGTAGAACGGATTTATTTTATGGACAATTGAATTGTTAATTAGCTTTCGGTATAACAATTAAGTTGGCCTTCAATGTATTGCGTTGGGTGTTTTTTGATGTCTGTCGATTTTGAACAGATCTGCGACCTTGTGCTAAGAAATATATACAATGTTTTGCTCAGGACATCATCCGCTTCTCGTAGTTAAAAGCTCTATTCAAAATATCACGTCGATCGATGCGTGATAGAAGTATTCTTTTGGATATATCATCCCATGTGTTTTACATAACACATGTCTCAGAACTAATTCAGGATCCTATAGTTTTCCTCACGATGTTTTCCTTCGCCGTCGAGCTGATGATAAAAAATATTCAAGTTTTTGAACAACGCATTGATACCCTTACATTGTGTCACTTATTGCATATTTTATTCAAAATTCGAACCCGACCCTTTTACACGAGAGACGGGTTCACTTCCAACAGGACTATCACTTCTTTCCAAGAAGTCAGCGTACTTTGAAATCCTTAATGAGAAAATCAACTTCCAAAACACTGGGCCACAACTTAATTACATATTAAAACTCCCGAAATTAGTCTGCTCTCTAGAGGAACCAAAGAACTGATATCACGTAAACTTCGCAACTAAAAAAACAAGAAAAAATAAAACGAATTAAATGGCTACAAAAATTAGGGCCACATTGGCTCGGAGCCGTAACGAAAAATAAATAGCGTCCAAGATAGTATCAGTTTGTTTGCTCCTAAATTGCTTTGGCCATACTACACACCACCCTAATTGTCTTCTGAGATAAAAGCCGTTATCTCAAACTGTTTAATGATATCATTAATTATGTATACTTCCGATAGCCGGGCGATAAAATTGAATGAATGGATTTCATTTAAACGCCTACCCTAAAATATGGGCTTACAGTTTTCTAGGCAAACACAAAGTAGTGTTAGCCCGGGCGGTTAAAGAGCCGGTCGAAAATCAGTGAGGCTCGGGTTCGAATCCTGGCATGTACCAATGAGTTTTTCAAAAACTTACGTAGGCTAAGGTTGCGATCATTGGACCGGCTCTTTCTTTGGACCGCTTTGATTTCTTAGAACCGAAGAACTTTAAAAATCAACCGTTTGCCAAAAACACTATAGCTATTTGAGCTAGTACCAACCCCCGCTCCCGCCAGTGTCGTCGTGAGCTCCGTTATTGAAGGACGTGTGTCGGAGTGTTTCGCGCGCTCCCGATGTAATTATCTCGTGACGCAGTTTACCAGGCAAGTACAGTTTAATAAAGGTTTTTTTTTTGTGAATCGCTTGCCTTATTCAGTCGTTTAAGTAGATTTGTAACAATTTTTTGCAATAGTTTACAGATTTTTTTATAATAAATTGTTTGTCTTTGTGCTATGAATTGCCATCAATGGACCAGTAAGTTTCTCTTTAATTGGACTGGTCCAATCATAGCAACTTTTCAAATTGTAATTTTAATTGATATTTTTTTATTTTAGCAATGCAGAACGAGGGAAATACTGTGCCTGGAACGAATTAAGCATGAAAATTGGCACTGCAAGCTCTAAGTAAACAAGAAGTTGGACTTAATGAGGCAAGCAGGATATATGGTGTACCAAAGGCGACGCTAAAACGAAAGCAGGATGATAAAAATTTAAGACATAAATGTGCAAAAAAAATAATTAGTTCGACAGGTGACCTTACTCCTGATTTAGAAAAAAAAATTGGTCGATCGTATTTTAGAGCTTATTTTTTTATTTACATTTTCATACGTATTGTTATAAGGTTGCGATTGATAACATAAAAAAAAAACTATTTTTAAGACTGGTTCATGTTTCTGTGCTATTTTATGCTATAAAACGTTGACTGATTATAGAATTAAAAATTGATTGTTATATTATTGTCTTTTATTTATTTGAGTTCTCATGGTTCCGTCGAATGGACCACTACAGAAAATTTCCTAAGTCCAATGATAGCAACTCACTGGTCCAATTAAAGAAACAGTGATCCAAAGAAAGCAACCACGGCAAAACAGTTTTATTCTATTTTCTTTCTTTATGGTTAATGGTAAAAATCATAAATGACACATGCAAGTTCTTAAATATGTAAGGCTTATTAAAATGTTGAATCATGTTTCTCCTATCTATCAGAATTCAGCTGTTATGTTATTCTAAAGTTAAGTGGTCCAATAGTGGCAACCTTACCATATTTATCACTAGCTCGACGGTGAAGGAAAACATCGTGAGGAAACCCGCAGGTCTCAGAATTAATTCTGAGACATGTGTAAATAGACCCGGTCCGGCGATAGGCTCAGCACCTATCACGTTTAGGGGTCCAATGTATCTCATGAAATGTGGGTATATCCAGTAATGGAATACCTCTGCCTACCCCCTCGGGGATGAAAGGCGTGAGATTTTTTTTTTTTTTTTACAAAGTAGTGTACTAAATAGAGTATTTGACACAAATAAATCACTAAAAATGCATTTCGATTATCATTTCATAATATTTAATTTAATAAGAAAACAATAAAAAAAGGGAAGCAATTGAGTACTTAAAATTATGACGTCGGAAAGTCAGTACTCAGTACATTTTCCATAGTAAATTTTTGTTTTTATATACCAATGAGCTTTCCAAATACTAAAAAGGTTCAGCACAGAACGCACAGTAAAATCGACAGGGCTCGGACGATCTGATGTATGTGTAACAGGATCTCGGTACGGAGATGATTTTACTACCGGTCCAGTGAAAACTGGGTAGAATATAATCATTATTTTAAACAAAAAAAAAACGACTTTAAACAGAAAACTAAAAAAAGTTAAAAGCATTAGTCGCTACTACGATTTTCGAAGGTTCCCTTCGATATCTCTGGTATGATGCTATCATCATATCTTGATTTTCTTATCATGATACCACCCTTGGGTTGGGATATCTCCTTTCCAATAAAAAAAGAATCATCAAAAGCGGTTCATAAACGACGAAGTTCCGCGAACACACATAAAGAAACCTCCTCCTTTTTAGAAGTTGGTTAAAAATTAAATACCTCTGCATATCCAATCGGGGGCGTAAGGCGCGAGCGTATATACAATTATGACAGGTGAGGCATATAGAATATGCAAACACGTCAAATTAAATATGTACCTACTACAATTCGTGTAAGTGAGGTGCCACGAATTGCATGTTCCAAGAAAACTCCGCAGATCATAAATCGAGGCTAAAAAGAGCGGTTCCTACAATATGTAGAACGCGCGAATTTATTTGAGTGTTGTTAGGGGTGCTACATTTTTTTAGAATTTTAGAACATAGTTTTCATTTTTTTTTTATAAAGAAACGCATTTAATAGATCTGTCATCAATTCATCATGTATTGGATGCATGCATTAGAGTCAATTTTTTTTATAACTAGATACATTTTAAGCTCTTAGTATATACAGCCTCAGTAGCGCATTATCATAACGCAAATTGCTTGCATTTTTGTTAGTATTTGTACTTGACTGCTTAGGGTGAATTAGGGTGTTTCGGGCTTAAACAATAAATGAGGTGTCATCAGATTTGTCTGCGTTGTGGGAGTGACACTGGGTTGGTTAGATTTAAAAAAACAATATGGCGGATGTATTTCTTGTGACTTTACACGGTTTGACGGATTTTCAAGTGGTGTAGCTAGTTTCGTCTTTATTTGGAAACTTTTTAAAATTAGGTAATGCATTCATTATTTCTATCATACTTTATGACTACTGTCAGGTTTCAAAAATACACTCCCAGACACATCTATCGGCCCTACAACTGCATAAAAACTTATTGCTCCACCTAACATTTATTTTATTTATTTTTAGCTAGGGACCGTCGAAACTTAAAACACTAGGTGGGCCGATAGATGTGCCCGGGAGTGTATATACAGCTGCAACCCTATTAGTGCACTCACGCTCACCCGACCTTCTGACGTGTTGTTAAATTTTTATCCCAGGATAGAGCCCCGAAAGACCCCGGAGTACAAAGATAAAACACCCGTCTTTCCTTTATTTTTGACCCAGAAAAACATGAAAAAACTCAACCTCGTCTTACCCGTTTATCCTCTTTAAACCGATGTAATTTTACCGGGTTAAAGGTTAAATCGCTTGTGTGAGAGAAGCTTTACAACGGAATAGATGTGATCACAGAAAACCTTTTACCTACTTAGTTTATTCCTTTGATATATATTTTTGTTTGACTGAATTGTGGTATTCTATATCACAATTTCATCTTCAGTTTTGCAGTTTTGCCCGCGCCGATTCTGTTTTATCCCCGTTCCCATTGGAATTCTTCAAAATCCTTTCACAGCGGGTACCTACTTCATATGAGGAATCTATCTGCCAAATATCAAGTTTACAGCATTCATACTTTCTGAGATATCGCGGTGATTAATCAGTGAGTCAGTGATATTTAGCTTTTATATACAGGGTAGATTTTTGTAACCGTACTTACCTTGATCCCTCAGTTTTTGGAGTACCTTCCCAGGTACTCCAAAAACTGAAGATAGCAAATTACTAAAAAAAAAAAGACGTGTGGCACTCGGGGACTGCCGCGGTAAAGCTATTGCATAGCATTTTGTATCAACAAGACTGCCGAAAAGAAACGACGTTAGACAATGCACGGCCTTCAAGCCACTCCTCCGTGCCCGTCGGAGTGGGGAGCGTGAGGTTTTTTTTCGTTACGAAATTTCTGGATTCGGTCCCCGCGCTCAAGACCCTCGATAGAAGCTATGCAATAGCTTAAAAAATTTAAAATGCATTCAAAGATTCTTCAGGTACGTTATAGATTTATATAGGATGTAGGTATAGAATTTCTTTCGACCTTCGATTTCCCTCGTTCATTTCTTCGCACCTATTACGCCGCTGCCACTTACTATAATAAGTCATTTAGCTGAACGTCTGAGAGACCATTAATTTTGCCGTTAGACTGGTTATTTACTGGCAACGGGAAAATGTCTAGTCAACACACGACAACAGTGGCTTATGCTGTTTTGAGCTTATTTGGTTCAATTTGTTTGCGACATTTCATGTTATTAATATGTATAAATAATTTTGGGAGAGAGTAAAGCTTCTTAAAGTTTAAGTTGTCAACTTTCCAAAACAGCAACTCATTAAAGGCCCTTATTTCACAATAACCTCATAAAATTCTGCTTGAGCACAATTAGAAAGGGACAGCCCGGCGAAAAAAAAAAATTATTTTTTTCAAAAGGACAACTCAATTTGCCAAATACATATATTATAGAATCTAATTTAAGCACGAAACTCTGCTTGTAGACAGTCAGCAAGTGATGTCGCTATATGAATCACAAAAAGCCGTCCTCTTCTAAGTTCTAACTGCGATCAAGCGGAGTAACATACTTATCATCTACTACCATCATCACAATCACTATCATCGTCCTAAGGCTAAAGGTTTACTTCTCAAAACGAGAGCTCCCCAAAATACGACCAGGGCAATCCGCTCAAAGTAACTGCATTAATACTTCGATTCTAGTCAATCTCTACAAGCTGTACTTTTGCAAGAATTTATAATGCATTTAATTTTCTGTTCTGCTAATTTGTTATTATAAAAGAAACATTAACTTAGATATATTAATCTGTTAATTTGGTACCTCCCAATATTAGTAAAGTAACGTGTTCCTGTAACTTACCACTAACATAATACCTCTAATTAATTAATAGGTGTAGCGCAAATATTTAGTGTGATATTTTGTTATTCATCAGGCCTGTAATTAACAATTTAATATGAGCCTTTTTATTAGAATGTAAATAATGAACTGGTAGCACGCCTCTGTAATATATTACCAGAAATAGCTGTGTGAACTATGGTGATGTCTGGTATATTTTAACGTTATTTTAATGTTTTACCTGAAACAAAACAATGAAAGCATTAAAAATACTATACACTTGTAACTGACCCATGTCTGTACATAGAAGATATTTAAAAAAAAACTTATGAGGGGTATTTATAACATCAATAGAAGCCTAACAAACAGCGGTATCAGGCTGATAGGAAAGAGGAAAGATGTGCCCGTTTTCATCTTACTAGTTTAAGTAATCCCCGGGATGCAACCGATATTGTTTTTATTAGCAACTAGCGACCCGCCCCGACTCCGCAAGGGTGCAATTCTTATACTAAAACCTTCCTCTTGAATCACTCTATCTATTAAAAAAAAACGCATCAAAATCCGTTGCGTAGTTTTAAAGATTTAAGCATACAAAGGTACATAGGGATATAGGGACAGAGAAAGCGACTTTGTTTTATACTGTGTAGTGATAGTGATTTGGCTAGAGGTATGTTCGATTGCCCAAAACTTTTATTAAAATTAAGTTTCAATGTAACAAATGTTTCCGCGAGCGCCCTGTTTTTAATATTCCAAATAGAAGAAAGTAATAAGCATTTTTTACTAAGGTTCTATTTGTGAAAACCTGTACTTGGCAATATTCACATTCTAAGTTTAGTTATAAAATTTTATGTACCCATATTTGTAAATGTGGTGTTGGTGTTCCTATGAAAAAAAAAATTTTAGAATGTTTGTCTTTCTGCTCGTATCTTTATCGCAAAACTACTGCACTAGATGCGGTTTTCACTTTTGTATTTTTAACTTATTAAATAACTTAAAATCGGGTAAGTAACTACATGTTTCATCTTGACAAGCGGCCAGAATCCTAGTTATCTATATAGAGGTATAGTGCTTTTTTTCTTGGTCAAGGGATGAAGTCGCGGGCTAAAATGGTCACTTAATAAGAAAGTGAACCATTCAATATGTTATTTTCTTGAATATCGTTATTCGGCATCCAATTCCCCTTTTCAATATTTGTAACGTTGTCGTCTACAAACCAATCGGCAGCAATATCAAATCGAGACGTGAGCGCAATGCGTCCGGAAACCGAATTGTGGGAACGTACTCGATCTTATTACGTAGTTTACGTACGTTCGGAAATTTTAATAGCATCTTTTACTGCAGATTCGAATATTAAAATCGATGAAGCAAGTGCGCTTTCAAAAGCCGTTAAACCTTTAGCAGATGGCGCAGTAATATCCGATGGAAAGTTTATCTGGGTGTTCAAATTACGTTTTGCGGTTTGCGAAATTGCTTTATCATTCGCTCTAATAAAACGTATAAAGATCTTCTTGATCAGAAACGAGAGTTGCTCTCACATCTAATTTTTGCATGTGATTATAACTTAAGATATACTGACACTAGCCTAACGCCATTATTTAGTATAAGCCCGATTGGGGATTACCTCCTCATTTGTGAGAAAACACCCATAGTAAGCTATGGCTGTAACGGGTTGATAAAGGTGATGAGAAAAGTAAAGATCTCAGCAAAAGATTAAGTACCTAAAGATCTCTTAGAGATCGTTTAACCTAAAACGCGCTAATAACCTAATTGTACTCTTAACATAGTGCGGTCGTTTTAACTTGTGAACATAGGCTTTGCCTGCGCGCAAACCCCCTAGTATCACCGAATGGTCGCTTAAAAAAATGTTTTTGCGTTTTTTTATAATTAAGAAAAATACATCTGTTAAAGCTCTTCCTATGATAATTAATAATAATAATAAATTGTGGGCCTAAATTCACACACGGTTATTTAGTCCCAAACCAGGCATGGCCTGTACTATGGGTACTAAACAACTGATAAACATACTTCAATAAATATTAAACGATCAGACACGAAGCCAACAGACATGTTCGAACCCGCGACTTTTGACTTAGAAGGCAGAGTCACTACCAACTGAGTCAACAGGCCCGTCGTAATTGAAAACTAATATTGTTTCTCTTTAAATTATTATCTTCCATTCATCTCTCAGATTTCGCAGCAAACATGTTACTCGAGCCCAGAATGCATTATGTATACGTTCGTTGTTTGCGGAGCTTCTGCAGTTCGCCGGGGCATCGTGTGCATACCAAACACGGCTCATCGCAGATAAATGGGCCGCCCGGCGAGCACACAAACTATATTAGCATACCGCTAGTGCTCTGCTAACTTTGCAAGGGATATTATTCATTGATGGTGATTAATTAAAGCGGGATTTTGAACAACGGGTCTTGATAATAACATTCCTGGTGTGCGCTACTAGCTTGGATGATGGAAGGCGGTGTCGGAGAGGAATGAGGGCTTTTTGGACGGAAAACCAAACAACGACACAAAACAGGAGTTCAAATGTACTGTGCTACTGGATAATTTTCGTGCACACACAAATTAAGTCTATGTAAAATATTATAAATTTAATTTGCTATTAGAATCATATAGCAAAATGAAGACGACAACAACCAGACTCGGATACTGTTGTCTATTGACAACTAAACTAAACTTTAAGAATCTTCCAGAAATATTAAGTGATAATAGGCTGAAGTAGTCCTAGGTATTAACTATTCTTATAAAAGACTAGCGATTTCATCCGCGTAGTGCCCGTTCCATTGAGAATACGGGAATGAAATATAGCCTTTGCTACTCAGTGATAGGTAACGCAGCTTTCCATTGGTGTTTTTTTTTTAAATCGGTCCAGAAGTTTTTGAGTTTATTCGTTAACAAAGATACAAATCTTTCCTCCTTATAATATCAGTGTAGAAAGATCATAGTCAATGAAAACATTTCGGTTTTCTTGACTCGATACGCAATAGTACCCATAGAATGACTGATACGATTCCAAAAACCTTTTATCGATACAAAGACACATAATATTGACATAGGCTATGTTATAATTTAAAAAAGTGAGTCCGCAATGCGCAGCTAGTCAATAATAAAGACGTTGCTAAACGAACGGAAGCCAAGGTACTGGCCGCTGCCATGGATTGTTCTTAAAGCCGAAAGCAAATTGGATGGTTTCAAATCGGGTCCGGTCGAGCCAATCGACCATTAGAGCAGTTACCATTAGAAAACTGCAGGCAGTTGCAGTAACGGTGGCTACCGTCCGCCGGCCACCCTCACCGTTACCTCTAAGAGGATGGTGCAAGTAGTGAGCGAGGCAGTTTGTGATCTCGGGTTTTTATTGTGGTAGTAAGAGATGGTGAAGATCCCGCTTCGACACTGCTGGTCATTTCATACTTAAAAAATGTATTTCTTAAAGTTACTAGCAGACGCCTAGCTGCATTACCTGCGAAAATCCCCTTTTCCCCCGTTCCTGAGGGAACTTCTAAACATCTTGTATAGCCGGTACTTAGATCGTATAATGAACCTTCTGGCCAAATTTCGAAGCGCTAGCTGTTATACTTTCAGAGATTTTGTGATGTGTTAATCATCCGGTGGTTTCTTTTAAACTTAAACTATGGATTCATTGATCTGCCATTTATTTTACTGAGGGCTGATTGTTCAATAGTCAGTTAAAAGTTATCTGTAGAATAAACATCACCTGTCACTTTTCCTCTCTATAGTGTCAGAAAGTGACAGCATCATTATATTCTCCAGATAAGATTTATCTGACTGTTGAACAATCAGCCCTTAGAAACAAGAGGCGACGTGGCCGGGTAGATACTTTTCTGAATTGTAATGCTGCCAGGAAATAAGTGTTTCTATTCTATTTATCTATGGCACCGTCGTGCAGCGCCTTCGCTCTACGCTGCGCCGCCATCACTTCAGCGCATGGCGCGCTTACACGCTACCTCTTGTAACTTATCGCCCTCACTAATACGATTTCTGCTAGAATCGCATCGGCATCGGCGCCCGCAGTTAACTTTAACGATACAGATTCAGGCGGTAAAGATAGCGGCTAGCAGCCATTAACCTAGCCACTGACTGACTTATTGATGCCAACCGGCGCTTAATGTTTCAAGGTGCGAGATAAAATAGTGTCGTAGCCGTAGACTGTTGGCTAAATTAAGATGTTCTTTATAAACACACAAGAAAAATAACTAGTAGTACCTATAACAGTTGAAAGAGAGGCCGTCTTTCTAAATTGAGATGTTTTATACAAATGATACTTTGTATAGAAATAGGTAAGTACGCGAGCAACAGAGAGGAGTGAACATTGATAGCCCTGTTGTAAGTAAGACCACCTTTTATGCTTGAGGCCCAGGTTCGATTTATGTTCATAGCAAGTGTCGGTAAGTTGTCAAAAACAATAACTTGTAAAGAATTTGTTTTGGAGTATGTGTAATAGCACCCCGGCCCGGCGATGGGTTCACTGAAAAATATACTGGGGAAAAGTATGCAATACAATACAATACAACAACTCTTTATTGTACGCCAAAAACAACATAATATGGATACCAAAGTAAAAAGTATGTACATGATCAGCTATGGAAATGAGAAGCAAAGCGAGGCTAACGCAAACACTTTAAAGTATAAGCGTAAGATGCTAAGAATTTACACACAGGGATCGGAACTTAACTCACCAAACAGCCATGAACTTATATTTATCCTCATAAGCCGTCTTTAATACAGAGCAGTAAAGTTCACAATTAAACGACGCACTCTTATCCCCAGGGATATCTGCGAAGTAAAGCTACACAGATATTTTTACATGGTAGTAATTTGAGGATTATTGTTTGATGAACAAGGCTTTAGCTTGAGCTTATAACCTCCCTTCGCAGTATGTAAAATTTTCTTGGCACCTATCCAACGGCGCAATAGAATCTACAATAAGGATAACAAAGCAAAGCTAAATTGTTTCATAACAAAATTAAACGCGCAGCAAATTCATAATGCTCCTCTTTAAGCGAGCGATGTTGTTAAAACCTTGTAACTCCGAAATGCGTAATTATTTTTAAATTTTAATTCTTGCAGGGACGACCCGTGATAAAAGTTACTTTAATTAGTTACTTTAAATAACTAGGTTAATTCGTCGCAAATAAAAAGGCTGTATTAAGAACACTCAACATTTTATCTCTACGGCCTCCAGTCTACCAGTTTAGGGTTGCCAGTCGCTTGATAATGTAGAAAACCTTTTTTGTATTCGAAAAGGATTACTCGCCACACGAATGAGATGTATGTGTTTATCATAATAAGTCTTATCAAAGTATACTTTTGAACTCTCTCACAATCACAACTAACCATAACCCACGAGTAAGGAGACAAATTCCCTAAAGATGGTGGTATGTATATTCACTCTACTCATAATCAGACTTAAAATTATTATGTAACAAATACTACATCATAAATTTAAATATTTTTTTTTGCAACTGCCTTTATCTTAAAAAGTTACTCGACGAGAGACGAATATTTAAACAATTTTCGCCGCCGTAAGACAGCCCTACCTTCACGTCTCTCGCGCTGTTGATTAAAGAAATTAATTGTTGATCGTCGTCGGCGCCGCGTGGCGGGAATATTTCAGCCTGCAACGAGTCTTCTAGAAACTTCCAGACGTGCTTCAATGTAATTTTCTTCCAAGGGCCTCGCTAGATAATTTTCCGCTCTTGGTAAACTTTGTTTGATATTTGAAAAGTTTAAAAGAAAAGAGTAATATTTTCTTTTGCATTCCTGTGTAGTGCCGCATATTTTATATGAACTGTGAAATTATTTATATATATATTTATTTAACCAACTCCAATATCAAATCAATTTCTTTGATGCTAAATTTTAAATTACAATTGTACTGGAAAAGGAATTCAATTGTACTGGAAAAGGAATTCCCATTTCCTTTAAAAAGACAATGTCAATTCAACCTTTGCGGGGATTTACTTTAAGTTACAAGTGTAAAAGGGTAGTTGAGTTTTTGTCGAAGAACTTTCTTAATATTACCTAACACTTTAAAGGCTTACTGCGAGTCGAAGTAAGTCCTAGTTTGAATATAACTACGTAACATTTATTAGTACAGTCCGCTCTTTCCCTCGTAAGCTTAAACAACGCCGAGTGACAAGGAAAGATAAGAATTGTTTTAAAATAAAAAAAAACCGGCCAAGTGCGAGTCGGACTCGCGCACCGAGGGTTCCGTACAACCTTGCAAATTTATGGTTTTCGTAATTTTTCCTTTATCTATGCTATAAGACGTTGCTTCGTACCAAATTTCAAGATTCTGAGTTCACGGGAAGCACCCTGTAGGTTTTGATTCCCTTGCAAGTGTCGAAAATTTGCGGCATAAACGGCTGTATCTTTTGATTGCGTTGGCTTAGAAGTTTGATTTTTTCACAGCTTCAAGGGACAGTAGACCTGAGTAATTGATATAAATTTCAGCTTCATACCTCCACGCGTTCCTGAGAAAAAGGGTCTTGACAGACGGACGGACGGACGGACAGACGGACAACAAAGTGATCCTATAAGGGTTCCGTTTTTTCCTTTTGAGGTACGGAACCCTAAAAATGAACTTCATTTTGGAACATCGCCTTTTGCCAGTACATTTTTCACTACACTAATAATAAGCGCTGCTGTTTGGCGGCCGTTTTTTGTGCTTCTGCCAAGTCAGAAATAAAGCTGCTTGTTTCAGCTTTTCCTTCAGACAAGGAAGTGAGCGAACTGAGATCAAGCGCGGGAATTGCTGGAAAAGAGTTTGTAGACAATCTTTGGCTCTAACCAGAGGGTTCCCTTCATTTTTATGTGGTCGTAACTTCCGTCCCTTTAGCAACTGAACAGACTGGCTTTATTCACGTATTCGCGTTAGCCCCCATTGTTCTTTTTTCATATCTTTGTTATTACGTTCCGTCCGTTGCTCATATTTATCGCTGCCACACGTTTTGTTCCATTGGCGAGATTTGGTCAAATGAGTAACGAGTGCAATTTATTTCCGAAAAATATGATCAAGATTAATGGCTGGAAAATATTTTGAGGGAATTTTCTTCCTTTGAAGGTTACACCTCGACCAATCAAGATTAATGGCGGGAAAATATTGAGTGGGAATTTTCATCCTTTGAAGATTACACCTCTACCAACCAATCAGTTTCCGTTTCAAATATCCTCAGAGAAATTCGCAGGAACCGTGCAAAAAGTTCAGTTAGTGGGAGGGAAAAATAACTAGTTGTAAAAGGCACTTGGAGTGAACACGTCTTTTCTTGGGGATTCCATTAGGTTCCTCTTTGTAGAGGGTAGACGTCCTCAAAGCGTTAATCCAACTCTATTTCCTCGGTGTACTGCGAGTGATATTCCCTCTGTGTTGCCATTCCAAATAGAATGATGCTGTCATGTGAAATAATCTCGGGTTTATTTTATTTTCTTTTGTTTGTTCAACTTGCTTCAATTGAAAACTCTTGGGAGATTAAGTACTTCGAATGTAAGAGGAAAGGTTATTCGAAAATAAACCATTTTGCGATAGTCTGAACTACTTTTTTCATTTCCTGATCGTAAAATAAGATTAGCGTTTTTCGGGTGGATACTGCCTATCTATAAACCAGTATCTAAAGTATATGTGAAAGTAACCTTTGTTTGACCTTTAACATTAAGACGCAAACTATCGTAGTTTGCCATAAAGGAAAAAATATTGGTAATACCACTTGGTCGCCATCCAAAATCACTCCATACGGCAATAATTCTTCCGCCGTGTTCCACATACAATTTGCGGTAAGCACCGGCGCTTCTTTCACATACATTATTCAAATTGCTGCTGACTTACGTCTGCGTGTCTTCTTGTATGCGGCTTTCGCAACATCGTTGTTTGTATTAAACGAAGTCGAATTCTAAGATACATATTGAAAAGTTTCTAACTCTACAACCAACACTTCGAATTTTCCAAAGGTCTTAGATGTCCACGCCACACCAGAAATCACTGCATATGTGTGAGATAAGCTTTGCAGTGGGCTGTTACGGGTTGATGATGTGAAAAACACTGTAATATATTACTCGTATGTCGCCCTCGAACGAGCTCGTAGTCAAGGAAAAGTTTGCACCACCTTGTATGTATTACCGCAGCATGGCCATAAACACAATCAGCTGTTTACTGAATTTAGGGTTTCTATGGGCAATATTGTATCAATTTAGAATTGGTGCCATGTAACGCGCTAAGTTGAATCTTCCTTCCGCTCCGATGCGGGTACCAAAGCCCTTGTAACGATCAATGGTATTACAAACTACTAGCTTTTGCTAGCGACTTCATCCGCTTTTCTAGATAAAATGCAGCCCGTGTGATATAAGCTTCATTACTGCAAAGTTTCATCAAAATTAGTTCCACAGAGCAATTTGCTGTGTGATTATTAGTACAATGATTTTTGCTTGAAACAGTTACAAATATGGTTTCTGTCCACCTGCGCTTCTGCTTATGAAACCAAAGCGCAATCAAGAAGACAGATTTATACACAACGTAGGTCCAACAGTTTCCGGCCTACCCACCGTAGATTAATCGGAGGTACAAAATCCGTCATTTTGCGAATCTGACATTTTGCGATGGTTCCACTTTTAGTTACCTACCCACAATAAAAAACTTGGGTCATTTCAATACAAAGATAAAAGGTTTTAAAGACAAACAGATGATTCAAAATTCGTAATGGAGAAAATTGAGTATCAAGCTGTAATCAAATGTTTAACAAAAGGAGGGTAGACACCTGTTCCTGTGATCTTCTAATAGGCCATTCACTACTTAGGATCATACTCCCTATGCAATATAATTATATAAACATCTTCTCTGTCCAGTTTCACTACTGTACCGACAGCCATAGCGGAGTGGCCCGCTGCGCTCACACTGCAGGAAGGGGACGACGACAAATTATATATTTCTCTAATAATAGCATAGGTACTAATTATTTTAATAAAGATTTAATAAATATCCATCCATCCCTACCATCTTTCGCATTTACAATAATAGTAGGATAACACATAAGTAGGCAAGTTTAATTAATAACTACTTGAGTTAAAACACACCCGGTCCGGCGACGACGGGCTCACCTACTATCACGTTGATTGGTTCAAAGAACATCTCGTAAAAAGTAGGTATATCTAGAAATGGAATACCTCTGCCTACCCCCTCGGGGATAAAAATTATTGAGATCGAGTTAAAATAAATGATTACAAATTACGTTTTTTGTCCATGCAGGTTAATCCTGAAAGTCGTGTTATTAAAAACATTTTTTTTACTAAAGTAGCTCACTTTCTAACCCGAAAGTGGTCGCACCAATAAACAACACCAGCAAAAACACGTCTCGATCCCATTAATAACCCTACGACAAATTTCAGGGGTCCCAAAGGCCCCATGGCGGCGCAGCGATTAATTCTTTAATTAACCGTGCACCGCCGCGAGCCCAGGGCGCGAATTAGAAGAAATGGCGACAAGATAACTCTGCCGGCGTCATTTGTCTCTATTTTGGGACGAAATGACCCCGGGCTTGGGGAATAGGATGGACTAGGGAACTTTTTACAATGGAATCTGCTACTTGCGACACTTTGGGATGAATTTAACTCTTTTAGATTAGTAAAAGTACTTACTATTAAAAAGATGCATTGCATAACCAGTACATAAACGATTATAACATCAGAAGCCCTGTAAAGGGCACTAAAATGACTTAAAACTTGACTACTCCTTCAAGCGCAGTCGGGTAAAAATGTAGCCCATGACATTTCGGAAATGAACACAACTCCAAAATTTCTACGAAATATGCTTACACCTGAAGAGATTACTCCTTCGTTAGTAGTCCGGTAAAAAATATTAACTAAACTTAGCTTCTAGTCCTAAAAATATATAATTTGTATCTCCCCCTGACCACTGTTTTATCAATTTCTTTTATTTATTTATTGGAGCTCAACAGCAACATAGGACCTTTAATTTATAAATATAAAAAAAATACAGCCATTTACAGAGCTTCACTCATTATATAAAACTAGTGACAGGTACCGGGTACCTTTGCTTGAACTATTCCGTTAGATTGAGAAAACACAAAATCACGTGTAAATATAAAGTTTTAATATGACCCCTCATTCCTTAACTAATGGTTATTATGAAAACCCAGAGAATATTGACGAAATATTTAATCAACATGCAACGTTACACCCTGCACCCCCTGGGGCTGTTTTACAGAATCACAATTAAGGAAGAGCCCATGAAAGGGTTGAGGGTAGCTACTAACTGATATATTAGCAAAACGTGTTTCTTATCCCGTGAGGTAGCCAATTTCCGAGCACAATTTCACAATTTTTAGGAGATTGAAATTGCGGTATAACCCTCTCACATTTCTTGGGTACATCGAGCCACGACCCGAAAACATATTACTTTTTGAGTAACTAAGCTAAGATATATTATATAGGAATAATTAAATTAAATAAATAAACTTATATATAAGTATATCGATGAAAAGTGGGTATACCCAGGAATGCAATACCTCTACAACTGCCAACTACCAACCCCAGGCGTAAGCATTTCTGTTACATTTTTGATCTCATTTAGGGAGTCTTGCAAATCGAAATTTTTGGCCAAAAGAATCTCCGGTTTTTAAAAATTATACAAATAAATTTAGCTTTGATTTTACTACTTTAAATAATAAAAATGTTAATTAATTTAATTGAGTATAATAATATTATACTCAATTAAATTTATGTATTATATCACAGATTACATCACTACAAAGTATAAAACAAAGTCGCTTTCTCTGTCCCTATATCCCTATGTCCTTATGTCCCTTTGTATGCTTAAATCTTTAAAACTAGGCAACGTATTTTGATGCGGTTTTTTTTAATAGATAGAGTGATTCAAAAGGAAGGTTTTAGTATAAGCATTGCACCCGTGCGAAGTCGGGGCGGGTCGCTAGTATATTATAATACAATCCTATAAAGGGATATATTTATTTACATGATCACTTTCAATATTTAATTGTATACCTTTCACTACGCCATTTAAGAGTCCATTATATGACTAAAGTAATAAACATAGGATCAATCTAAAAACAATGTGTCTCATAACAAAACATTAACCGTCTATGGCATCTGAGGACGGAGGCATTCCTAACGCATTCCCAGTCTATGGTCTTGCTAATAAAAGAGTTGGAATATCCACTCACAGCGCTTTATTTGAATATTTTCAGTTTTCTTCTGTGGAAGAGGCAAATGCCTTGAATAAAATAAGGAGACTGTCGGTCGTTCGTTGCAATACAAACATTTCGAAACACAGCAAACATTCAATTATATTTATTAACCTTCTTTCTCTTATTTAAATTTGTACTTTGTGACGGAAATTCCTTTGAGTTTCCTCAAATGAATGTCTTATTGGATTCCTTTATGGGGATCAAGATATTAAAATCACGATAGATCTTATAAAGCCTCATCATTATCATCAACCCGTAACAGCCCACTGCAGAGCTCTTTCCTCGCACATGAGGAAGTATGGGCTATATAAATACGTAATAGACTAGAATATATTTAGAATTCTTAAATCTGTTTTCTGCTTTATTAAAACATCACTTTCAGTGGTATTATAACGGCTTTGGCCTCTGGCCCAACTCACCCCTTTTAATTATTGATAAACATAGTAATCACTCCCCGTATTTGTAAAGGACAACAGATTCACAATAGCCTATTATGTAATTAAACGTGCCTGTTCCATGGGCTGGTGCTAACGTAACCTAATTACACGAGCAACCTATTTACAGCAAACGTGCCCTCTAATAACACTACCCGGTGCCACGTGTGCGAGGCATAAATCACCGACGTCCAAACGTACACAACGCCAGACTATATCTGACAACACGAAACATACGACTGCCTCGTAATGTACTACATATTATATCTGGGTTTTGGACGTTTTCATTGATACTACTGCTTTGTGATGTAAATTGGGAACAGATTTGTTATGCTCTCAGTGTGATTCAGTAGCTGTAATGTCTCATTTTGAAAAGAATTTTGTACGTACTCTTCATTCATTCATCTCATTTGTATGAGCGTGAAGTTTGTAATGGACTAAGGATGGGTATAATAAATGAATAAAAAAACTCACGTCATTATCCCCGAGAAAGCCAGAGGTATTCCAGTTCGGGAAATACTTACATTTCACCAGTATTCTCTTTGGACCCCTTAACATGATATGTGGTGAGCCCATCGCCGGACTGGGTCTTTTACACATGCCTCAGATTTAATTCTGGGACCTACGGGTTTCCTCACTAAGTTTTCTTTCACCGTCGAGCGAGTGATAAATATATACGTAAGTTTTAAAACTTTTTGTATGATTTTGAATTTGGGTGTGATTGCTATTTTTAAATATTTTCATTTCATGAAATTACTCAAATACAGAAATAGACTCAAACAACATCCTAATCCAATAGCAAAAGAACTAATGAGCAACTCTCAAATCTTCAAAAGATTGAAAAGGAAAACACCCCAAGATCTGATCTAAGAATAGGTAAATATTTTTAAGCCCACACCTTGCAATGCTATATATATACATACCATCATCAAAATATTGCTGAATGTCCTATGATTGATGTTTGATGATTTTACCTGTGATTTTTAACTAAGGTGAAAAATCACGCTTGTTACTTTCTATAAATTCACATGCTATTTTATAAGAAGGCTAGGTAAAAGAGAGTAGCAGCTTGCGACGTATGGAAATCCATTTCATATTATTTTTTACTTGCTACCTAAAAACTAACCCATCTCTGTAATAGACACGGTACTGTATATTGTAAGTGTGTAATTACATGCTAAATATCTCTTCACAAGTTACCACCCACAGAAATTAGGCTAACTATCTTTAACAGACTGGTTTAAGTAATGTAAGATGTGCTAAAAGCAAAGACATTATTCATTTGCTCGCAACATGGCGAAGGCCAACCCGTACTGCACCAAATGTAGATGCAATACGTGTGTTGTGACCAGGGAATGCAGCATAAAGCCGCAGTAGCACTGCAACCAGTCTGCATTTAATGTCACGTCTCGTATAAAATGTCCTTGATTGCATCCCCTATTGGAAACACACTTATCGCAGCTGCATTTCTTCTATGTGCGCTTATAAATGTCATTTGATAAGTATATTTATGTACTATTATATTATTTATAAGAGCAGTGATAGCCCGAACGGTTAAAGAGCCGGCCGAAAATCAGTGAAGCTCGGGTTCGAATCCTGGCATGTACCAATTAGTTTTTCAAAAACTTACGTACATATTTATCACTAGCTCGACGGTGAAGGAAAACATCGTGAGGAAACCCGCAGGTCTCAGAATTAATTCTGAGACATGTGTAAACAGACCCGGTCCGGCGATGGGCTCACCACCTATCACGTTTAGGGGTCCAATGTATCTCGTGAAATGTAGGTGTATCCAATAATGGAATACCTCGGCCTATCCCCTCGGGGATAGAAGGCGTGAGATTAGTATATTTTATTTTATATTATATTATTTATGTAATATCAGTAAAAGTTCTGCCTAATACACCTAAATGTCATTTTTGCGAGCAGCTATCTTTTGCCACCCCGTGGCGACAAACCAGTCTCTTATAGTGAAAATAATAAAAAAGTGTTTTTATGTTTATGACCATTTTGGATCGATAAATGAAAAAAAAAGTGTTACTGGCTTTAGAATGGTTAAGGGTGGGGTAGTAAAAACTTAAGCTTTCAAGCGACAATTCTTCCGAATGTATAAGGCTTAGCGTTTGTCTATAGTACCTACATACTTCCGAATCGACGATTGACCCTATAATGTCAACAAGTCAATATCAATTTGTAAGACAAACGACAGATGGAATCGAGATCGATTAATCTAACCACTCACACAATCATTCACTCTGAAATTAAGAAGTATTTGCATAAACCTTATGCTGTAAGGGAACTCGGTTGCAATACTGTTTTAATTTATTCATCCAATTTACATGTTAAGGCTCCCAGTAGGATTATATGCATTACATTTGTGTTTATCGGGAAGCTCTGCAATGTATGCATTTTTATTTTCTTATTGATGAATCAGCGGGCTCATCTTACTATTTATTTCAATCACTACTTAAATAGGTACTTTTATAATGCAGTCTACCTTACTTCTAATCTCTCAGTTTCATCGATCCTAAGGTTGTCAGGAAGATATTGCTAAAAGCGATAAGACCGCCCATTGTACTTTTATTTTTATTTATTTTATTATTTTATTTTTGTATCTCTTGTATTGTTTTTGGTGTGCAACAAAGAGTTTTTACATACATTTTTTTCCGAAGATAGTAGGTAATTTATGCAAGGTTTCAGTTCAGTTTGACATAGAATTTTATTTGAGTTTTTATTGAGTAAGTTTACCCTAATTTATATTTTTGTATATATGTAATGTCTATTGCCTGAATAAAGAACATTTATTATTACTATTATTTGCCAACATTTGCTCTCGTATTTAATATGAATTCATTGCTGTTACAGAATTTTATTATAAAAATAATTTAAATACAATATGATTGATGAGGACAATCACGTTAAACGGACGACCTTTTAATCGGCTTTTGATTTCCGATCGAGATTGATGCAAAATAATATTATCAAGCCTAACGGAAACGTATCCGGCGATTAAAAGCGTTATGTAAATGATAATTACAATGAATTTACTGTTTTAAAACATTTTTTTTAAAACAATCAACTGATCATGTATTAGGACGTATAATAACGAAATAACGAGTATCGACATCAAATAATACGAAATTAATTTAACTTCTATAATTTATTTTCAATAATATTTCACACGTCTCAGCTATAAAACCACCATCACAGTCATTATCATAAACATTTATAATAAAACAAATTATTGACCTGATATTCCTCCATATTCCACCACTTCGACACGAATCGCTACCACAGAATACCTCTCCTCTACAGACACTGTCAATCCACGACGTTCGTTCGGAAACTGATGAGTGACTTTTAATCTATAGGTATAATTATTATTCTAATTTATAATATTGAAAACTTATATACATACATAAAAACAATATAATTGCTTATAAAATTATTAATCTCTATTTAGCCTAGCATACTTTTAATCTTGTTATATTCTAATTTATAAAATAGTAGCTTCTATACACATTCAAATCAACAATAATTATCCTATATTTATATTTTCTTAACACATGTAACAGGAACCCGACGCGCACTAATCCGTTTTTCTATTCGAAACATCATTACAGCGATGCACATTGCACATTCGGCATAAGTCGGATTTTATGCGACACCCATCTGTTACCGTATCATTTTACCGAGGGAACTTTGGACCGAGAAATGCATATGATAGACAGGAATGTAATAAGGATGGTAAAATAGTCGGCTAATCTCGAGTTTTTTTAAAAACTATGATAATTATTTCATTTTCTGATCCTATGAATGAGAGATCTGGCTATCGGAAGATTTGTGTCAGTCAAATTCTATGTAGCCGTGATTATCTGTATCTATACTAATATTTTAAAGCAAAGTTTTGTATTTTGGGATGTTTGTATGTTTGTTACGAATAAACTTAAAAACTACTGGACTCAAAATTCTTTTACCAATGGAAAGCTAGAATATCCCTGAGTAACATAGGATATATTTCATTCCCGTATTCCAACGGGAACGGGAAGTACACGTGTGAACGCGCAGAACCGCTAGTGATGCATATAAAAAGGATGGGAGAATGTCTTAGAACATTTAGAGAAATGGCAACATCAAAATGTAAGACCATAAGCCCAAGGTGTAATCCCTGGTAATGCCTAGACAGTTCGGAAAATAGGTCACTCTCCCCATGTCCCTGGAGAGCAAGGCGGGGAACAAAGGTCTCAAAGATAATCACTTGGAAACTCAGTCCGAGCTCCAACGCCGGTTTGTTTGAAAGTACACAAAGAGATTCATGTATTTAGTTCTGAATTGAAAACTAACGAACGCTGGGAATTTGGAAAAACACCAGGTTCTTTTAAGTAAGTAAGTAAGTAAGTAACAACTCTTTATTGTACACCAATAAAAATATGCAACAAGTGACACAGTGATACAAAAAAGTAAAATGGTACAATCTTTTGCTCAGATTAAATAAAATACGCCTTAAAAAAAGAATCCTGAAAAAGTACGCCACGCTCTGTGCACACACGCTCGCACGCACACATTTACAAGCGAACTACTCAACCCCCACCGATCAGTTAGAACTAGTTCGTCAATGAAGCAATACGTACGAACAAATTTAGTGATGTCATCGGAAAAAGTGTGCCTGTGAGCGTATATGCACAGAGCGTGGCGTACTTTTACAGGTTTCAGTTTATACTTCGCAGCGCTCCATCTTTACTTTTTATTTGATCTGAGGTTCTTTTGAGCAAGTGTTTAAAACACGTAATTGTTTTTTAACTCGCGTTGTATTATTTTGTTAGAAAGATAACACAGGAGCCTCAAATCGTACCTGATTACGGCACTGCATACGAACACGAATCACGAAGAAATTATGCATGGTAATAACTAAAGTTTGGGTTACGAGACCGAACCAAGATTATGCATGCGAGCTATCATGCATAGCTCGAGTTGGTTTTGATAACTGTTGTTATTCAACAATGGAAGCTCTTGTGGAGATATCTTGTTGTACTGAATGACTAAATGTTACACTGCTTGGGAACATAGTAATAAGATTATTCTGAAGGACTTATCAAATATACCTACGTAGTTGATCATTGTGAAAGGATCTGTTTTCGAATAGTAGTCAGACTAGTCAGTGAAAAACAGCAACGAATTTGAAGCTATACCAGATTTATTTGTCTATTATGGCATCAAAAGGCGATGCTCTCAGATGTTTTTATTTAGAAATACCTTTCCGTGCCGAGAAATCGAATTTCATATCTACAAACCGATCTCAAACAGAAGACAGCGAAAAACTAATAAAACTTTAGATATTTTGAGTGTATCGTTAAAACTTATAGACAATCCTACCGTATTATCGTTTCGAATTGACATAAAACCGAGGGGATATAAACGCTATCGCGAAAGGGATCCTTCGGCCAGACGTTAAACATACCAACATGGGATCCTTCGTCCAGACGTTAAACATACCAACATATAAGTAAGTAAGTAAGTAAGTAACAACTCTTTATTGTACACCAATAAAAATATGCAACAAGTGACATAGTGATACAGAAAAGTACAAGGGGCGGTCTTATCGCTTTAAGCGATTTCTTCCAGACAACCTTAGGATGGATGTAACTGAGATAAACAGATGAAGGTAGGTGGTGCACTAAAGTTAACAATGGATTAAGGTACTTAAATACATAAACCGTTTCCTATAAATATATAAAAAAAAAAAAAAAAAAACACAATACATACATAAAGTAAATAAATAAATAAATAAATATATATATATATATATATATATAGATACCATAGCATATTTTAATAACATGAATATAGTACATACATAATACATTATTACATAATACATACATTAAATACATACATTATTTATTTATAAGGAGGATTCCAAGCCAAGGTAATGGATTTTTAGTCTGTTTTTGAAAATTGGCAGTGATTCAGCACTCCTTATGGACAGGGGGAGACCATTCCATAGCCTTACAGCCTGCACAGTAAATGAGAAGCTGTAAAAGTCTGTAGTGTGGCGTGGAAATTTCAGTAACAGATCTCTGCTTTGACGCCAGGACCGACTGAAGTCGCACTGCTGCTGAAAACGCTCTTTCAGGTACGAAGGGGTTGATGGAATGAATAGCACTGAGTAAAGAAGGGCGAGAAGATGGAGATCCCGGCGGCGGCGAATAGGAAGCCACTTGAGCTGCTTGCGAAATTCAGAGACGTGGTCATATTTGCGAAGACCAAATATGAACCTTATGCAGAAGTTTTGGAGACGTTCAAGCTTATCAAGTTGGGCTTCAGTTAAATCAGGATAAGAGGCGTCGGCGTAATCAAGTATGGGCAACAGAAGGGATTGTGCAAGCGAAATTTTAGTGGCAGTGGGTAGAAAATTGCTAAGCCTCCTAAGGGATGCGGATGCAGCAAACATTTTTCTGCTAACTTCCGCTAGCTGAGGGCACCAAGACATTCTCCTGTCCATAATCAGGCCTAGATTTTTTACTTGGGCACAGAAAGGAATGTGAACGCCATCGAAACTGACATGCGGTAAGGAGTTCCAATCTACTCTGGCTATTAGTCTTGAGCTACCAAGGATGATAGACTGTGTCTTAGTAGGATTTACTTTTAGACCATAACGATTACTCCATTCCGATATCCGAGCTAAATCTAAATTAGTGTCGTATATGGCCTTATCCAGATCTTCAAGCGAAGCGTGTGAATAAATTTGGAGATCATCTGCATACAGGTGGTAGGAAGAAGAGAGATTTGAAGAAATTGAATTGATGAAAATAGCAAATAGTAGAGGAGATAATACGCCACCTTGTGGAACACCGGCGGAAGTATTGCACCACGCAGAGAAGGACTCTTCAATGCGTATGCGTTGCCGGCGACCATGCAAGTAACTATGAAACCAATCAATTACCGTTGGAGATATGTTAAGAGAACGTAAGATACCTAGCAGTACATCGAAGTCAACAGTGTTGAATGCATTGCTGAAGTCAAGTAAGGAGAGTACAGTAAGCTTTCGGTTCTCCATGCCATAGCGAACATCGTCAGCTATCTTAACTAGTGCTGTTACGGTACTATGACCCGGTCGGAAACCAGATTGGAAGGGATTTAGGAGGTTGTTATTAGAAAGGAAAGTATTTAGCTGGTTGTGGACAAGACGTTCGAGGACTTTTGATAGGAAAGGAAGAATGGAAATAGGGCGGTAGTCAGAAAAAGTTGCTGGTATGGACTTTTTTGGCAGAGGAATAATTACCGCCTCTTTCCAGATTGTAGGGAAGGTTCCAGTTGTAACCGACCGGTTCAATATAGCAGTAATAACAGGGACAACAACGTCGATAATGGGTAGAATCATGTTACGACTAACACTGTCATTGCCCATCGCGTTTGAGGTTATAGACATAATGTTCTTCTTAACATCACAATCAGTAAATTGATTAAATGTGAAAGGTAGATGGTCCGGAGTTGGAAGCGAAGAAAGGTGACTAAGCGTGTTAGCTTTCATTGTACCATCAAAAGTAGAGGAGTTGGAGAAATGTTGATTGAGCAACTCGAGATTTAGATTTTGTGGGATGGTGTCTTGACGCGATTTTCCGACTCCTAGGGACCTGAGGAATTTCCAGACCTTAGCTGGGTCTCCATTTTCAACCGACTGATGGATGTGGCGCCTTTGAGCATCCCTACAAACCGTATTGCAGTGATTCCGTATAAGTTTATATTTTTCCTTATTAATTTCACTTGACCTATGTTTCAGTTTCGATTTTGCCACAGCCTTTCTGTGCATTATAGATTTAACATCATCTGTGAGCCAGGGAGCAGGAAGGTGTTTTATTTTAACGGCACGAATAGGCGCATGTAAATCATATAAGTTTGTGAGAAGAGAGTTAAAAACCTCTACTTGCTCATCCACGGTCTCTGCATTCACGACCACAGACCAGTCTACTTTTTGAGCATCCGCTTTAAGCTGAGTGATATCCATACCACTAAAATTACGCTGCAGAAGGATTTTAGGCTTAGGCTTGGGAGGGCGAATTTTAAAGGAAAGATAAATAAGATCATGATATGAGAAGGCATCGGCGGGACACTGGCCATACTTAGCAACATGATCAGCTGAAGATACAAATGCTAGATCTAAAAGAGAAGGAACACAGTTGGGAAAATGATGAGTAGCGCTGAGAGGAAGAATAGTCATATTGCAGGAATTAAGAATTGAAGTTAGAGTAGATGATCGGAAATCGTTTTTAAGCAGACAGGTATTGAAGTCGCCCATAATTATTGAGTGGTTGTACAGGGGTATTAGATCCTCCAGAAGTTTTTCAAAAGAGGAGAAATAGTTAACACGTAAAGAAGGGCTGTAGTAAACGCCTAAGAGTACGTTAGAGTGGGAAAGTGAAATTTCAATAAAAAGATGTTCGCCTGCATTTGTGGGTGGGGGTTGCACTGACAGATTGATAACTGAGTATGGGATATGTGCTCGTAAATATATGGCGACACCACCACCACCAGAACCAGTTCGATCATTGCGTATCAAACGGAAACCGGGTAAAGAATACGATGTAGAAGGAAGACAGGGTTTAAGCCAGGATTCAGATATAAGAATAGCATGAGCAGAGGTGGATTCGAAAGTTGCAAGAAAATCTGAATGATGGGCTGGAATACTTTGAGCGTTAATGTGAACAACATTTAAGTTACTCGGGACATCAGAAAACTGTGTTGAAAGTGTGTCTGCAAGAGTAGGAATGCTAAGAAAACTGTCGTCAGTGCTATTCAATCCATCGCTAGAAGAGAAAGATAGATATATATCTTCTGTGCTATCACTATCGCTAGACAGTTTATTTAATATTTATGTATGTATATAATAATAATAATATCAATATATGGTAAGATAAACTAAAAATAATTACGTAAAATACCTTTGTAAAATAATATTTTTAGTTAGCAAGTTTCACTCGGTAACATCCACCCGCCAGCTTGTTGATAAAGAGGTAAACAAACATTTTGCTTAAAATTCGGTAGTAAAAAAAAAATATATATATATAAAAATAATTGTCACGAAATACAAGTTAAATTTGTGTCCGAGCCGGAAAAAAAAAATTAAACTTATGACAGTTTGCAAAAACGAAACGCAAATGACACTGACATGTGAACCTATGACACTGACAGTTAACAAAAACAACCTACCTTTTTTACGGCTACACACAAGAAAGAAAAATATATTGAATTATGTGCAAATGACACATTGTGGGTAATCTACGAACAAGTTGAATCAGTACTAACTACAATAAATTGGCAGAGTGCCATTTTAGCAAAAGCTGTATGGAAATACAAAAAAAACTGAGGAAACAAAACAAAAAGAAAGCTACCCGGACGTACATACATTTACCTACGGAATTAATAACAGCGAGTGAAATATAACTCTAGTCATCACTTCTTTATTGTAGTAGCTCTTCTGGCTCTCGTGGCTGCAGGCTTAGACGGCTTCTGCACCTGAGACGTAACTACTTCGGGAGCGTTATCACTCGCTGTAGGGCATGGGATCAAATTCAGCTCGGCGAGGGAAACTATTTGATGTCGCGTCCCGTCGGGCGTTAACACAAACACGTATCCATCCCTCGTCCAGCACTTCTGCACCCCAAACCGTTCCCGTGCCTCGATAAACGCAGTGTGCCGTCTCACAGTCAGGAACTCAGATAGTGTGATGCCGGACCCCTTCAGATTGGTCTTACTAAACCAAACTTTATCCCTTATAACAATATTAGAGAACTCCACCAATAAAGGCCTTGTCTTACTAGAAGAGGAGCGGCCCAGTCGGTGACAACGGCCAATGTCATTATCAGTTATCTCGGGTACCTTGAGTTTGTCCGCAAAGATTTTCATAACTGCTGCACTTGGTTCTTCCTGCTTTACCTCTGGAATATTGTGAACCAGAAGAATCTTACGTCGCCCTCGCATCTCAAGCCGGTCCACCTCATGACTCAGCAGCTCCACTTGTTGCTGCAGACTGCCCAGTGCCGACACGATGAAAGAGCGGAAAGAAGTAAATTCTGCCGCTAGGTCCACAGTGGTTGTTGGATTCGTGGACGTTTTGGAGTGCAACTCAGCTTCAAATGCAGCCATCTTGGTGGTAAAGAGCTCGATCAACTCTGACATTGAACTCTTAACAGTGTCCATTGTTGTAGTGGTAAAGTGTGAAGTGTGGATGACTCACAGAAACAAGTGATATTGTGCCTGGATTTGCTGGATAATGTTAGCTGGCAGGTAGAATGCTTATATGTATCTAATTATACATAAGAAAGTGGTTAAAATGCACTTTTACTAATATTATTTCAATATTAAAAATTTCTAATTCAAGAGATGTGTTACTTATTTCACACCTACCGCCCAAAAAAAACTGCATATGCATATGCAAAATATACAGCATTAAAAGGGTTTCTAGACAAGACGTTTTATAGATATCACAAAAAGGACATGAAAAATAATAGTATCCATGCAACGTTTATCGGGAGTGGGAATTGTGGTGGGCTCGGTGGTTTGTTTAGGCTCCAATATAGATAAAAAGAGGTGATAAAATAAGACTCATTATAATAAAAGATAATAAAACTTTAAAAGAAGAATTCTACGTAGGATTGTTAAAAATGCAATAGCACAATTCAATCTCACTATTTCATAGTTTCCGAGATTTTTAGGTATCTTTAAGTGAACCGGATTCATTGCTCTCGAGTATATTATGTGCATCTTTGTCTTTAATCACAGAGTTAGGTGTCGGGCTGTCTCACCGAGTGTACAGTCAACACTTTAAATTCTGTCAAAATTCACATGTACAAGACTAGGGGGCGTCCATAAATTACGTGAGGTGTTTTTTTAAATTTTCTGCCCCTCCCTCCCCCCCTGGTGAGATGTCGTGAGATTTTATTCAACCCCCTCCCCCATCCCCGAATCTCACGTGAGATTTTTCAAAATGTGAGTTTCTTACGTAAACGCGTTGGATTGTTATTGTAAAAAGAAAAAAACAAATTGGCATAGTCCTTTTATTTACGACTAGTTAAGACTAGTAATCAATATTACAATCTGGATTAAATAGACCAAAATAGTATAATTTTTTTTTTGTTTCAATCAGAAAAAAAATTGCGTGATATTTGCCGAGAATTGCGTGATATCAGTAGCTCGGCAGGTGTAGGCACCAAAATAAGTCAATAAATTAAGTCCATTAATAGCGGTGGTCACACGCAGCGTCAACATTAAACTATCCATAATAAGATCAGGCGATATGTCTGTTGTAGTTCTTGTAGTTTGACGGCTTACCCATTTAATAATTAGTTCACAGTAGTCCACTGCTGGATATAGGCTTCTTCAATATTTGAATATACGTTTCGATACCGCTCGTTTCCTCACACATAAATAGTAATAATAATAATAATGTTTGTTAACACCATGTTACATAATATTACGAAGGTTATGGCAATTTATACTACATAAATTTCTGTATCACAGGCCGGCCTATAGTATTCGTTCGCTTCCAAAAAAAGCGTTCGATATATAAAGGTATTTACCGAGTGTTCGATGTAGGTTCATTGATCGGACTCCTCACGGCGAATCTATGCCCAACCTAAATGAATTTGACACACTCGTGTCGTCGTTTACATACGTCTTTTGCTCTCCTTAATTGTTTATTACCTGTAACAAAAACGAAGAACACATAAAATATATTTTTGTAATAAAACAAAAGGCACGTAGAAAGGGCGAAAGGTCGAGCTGACCTTAGCGCCGGATCGTCTGAGCTAACAAACAACAGTTTCTTAGCGCAAGTTATATCATCCGTTTTACGAGTCCCCAAAAAACTAATACAATATGCCCTTCGGAACCTTAATGATACTAAAGAAAGGGAATAATGCGGCGATGGTACTCGTAATACGGAAACTATTAGAAATAAGAATGTCTTTCAGCTTTTATTTTGTTATAATGAAAATTAATTGTTTATCAGGCGTAGATTATAAAAAGTGAAATTGATATAATTTAAGATCTGACAATAAGGAAAAACAAAAAGTAATTATCTTTATTTATGTAACTGCACCATCGATTAAAGCTGTAAATGATATGGAAAGAAATGGATATAAATAGGATGTCGAAGAAATAAACAAGAGTCAAGATCCCCTTACAACTCCAACATCAGCGGAAATTGAAAACGTAGGAAAACATCGAGGAACGAAACTTTCCGTACGTGAGTAAATACAGACAGACTTAGTAATAATATCCTTTTAGTCGTTTCTACAGTTACAGAAAATCTTACGACATTGTGTACGTAAAGAAAAGTAATGATGAAGTAAAATATATTTAACTAAATAAGTTATTAGAAATGTATTAGTGTATGTCCTGTTGATTACCCCAATAATTTAATTATTAAATAATGTATAACGAATAAGTAAAGACATGTTAGTTATTTATCGTTATATTTGTGAAACTATGTCCATACTCGCAAAATGGTGTCATTTAATGTTAGGGTAGTTGACAAAACAATAAACCTATATGCAAGAAAATGTACACATCATTACTTATGTCATCATATCTAATCCTCTAAATGTGAAAATAAACAAATAAGAGACTGGTTATCATAGTTATCAAAAACAAATATCATTTTAAACAACAAATAACGAAAAACAAATATAACTAACTTTCGAAAATACCATTCGCCATTTGCATAAATGACAAACTAAGAAAAGACCTGATAACAGAAAAACTGTAGTCAACATCTCGTTGAAAGCCCTAGAAAGTTGCGCCCCTAGAGACTGCGGGACAGATGCAGCAATCAGAGATGACCCAAATACAGAGTTTGTTGACAACACCATATAATTGAGAGGGGCTCTGGGGAGAAGAGAGTCTGTTTAGCATTATTCTACAAGATTTGTGAGAAATTGTTTAATTTTAGAGAAAATTATTAAAAACTGTGACAAAATTACTCAGGTTTAAATGGCAATGGTTGTAAGATTTTTGAGTTGATTCGTATGAGATTCTACGCTGCGAGTGAAAATAATAAGATTTTAGAAATTAAAGAAGCATTTGTATGGAGCAAAGCAGTTTTGGAGCAGGGAAATAGAAAGTGAACAATATTTAGTCTTAAAAATACATAAATATTCTTTTCATACTGCATATAAAATATTTTTTAATCCAGCTGCTACTGGTATTAGTGGAAATAAAAACTTAAATAATCCTTGCATATAACATGCAAACAAAAATGATAATTTCTTTTTTGCAGAATAGAATGCAAAATAGCTCGTGTCTAGGCGTCGAATTAGAACATGCGTCTAATCAGGGATGACCTGGATACAGGCTTTGTTCAGCACTGAATGGGGTAAATACAGGGCTGTACTTGATAGGTGGAGGACTGCGTTAGTAGAGAGTTGGACAGAAAAAATCTTAGTCTATTGTTTACGAAGCCATGTAAATGTTACAGTGAATGCGGTAAAGCAGATTTTATGTACTATCAGCTGTCTTTGAAAATCTCGGTTTGTAGGTTATTTCTATATAGTTATGAATGCGGTTAGTTAATGTTTGTTTGTGTTTAACTGTAGTCGTAGGTCAGTTGAGAAGTGTTTTTTATTGTGAAGACACTAGTAATGTTTAAGTTCCATATGGTAGCGACAAGGATGGTTAGGCACATCAGTGCCTTGTGTTCTTCAGCTGGACATCTTTTAAGTTAAACGAAAATTTATAGGAAATTAATTTGAGACCCCAGCAGAGGAAGAATGCCTTAAGACGGTTCTGTGTAGGCTACGGAACCGCGAGCTAATTGTGTGGCCAGTAACAAGCACGGCATTGTCACTGAGGGGAATGAACCGTAGCACCATTTCTAAGGAATGTTTTCTAAATAACTGGCGCTGGAATCTTCGCGAGATATTTTTAACCCTCACATAAGTTTACCTTGTAACAAATTGTGTTTGACAGTTGTTGAGAATTCGAAGAATAACGTTATTCACGATCACAACCAGGCTTGTCGTTTTCTTGAAATGGAACCGAGTGTTCTGAGAAAACTATTACTTTTAGAATATTTTTTTCGTATCCATTGTTTTTTGTCTTGAATCACAAATGTCATAACACTGTGTCGACTCTTTGTTATCATGGATATACTAAACGTAGTCTACATACTTGTTTCGACAGTAAATGGGGATATTCGGATGCAAACTGAGTTCCCCTGAATTATTCATAAGGCTTGTCACCGGCCGTTTAAATAAAAAACACATTTTACGCCGTAGCTCAACTGTAGACGTGAAATATCGTATTGGACATTAATTCCGTGAGCAATGTGAGCATACTCTATGGGAAAAAAGGCTGACCTGCGACGAAACGTAATAGACACAGCTATATATTCTGTGAATGGTCATTCATTTAGACTAGCCAATGTCACAAGGTACAAGAATCATTAGAAATAGATAAAATCATTTAATCTTTGAGATATGGTTTTAACTTACGTAATATTTATCACGAAGGTGCAGGAAAACATAGTGAGTAAACCCACAAGTCTCAGGATTGATTGATTCTGAGGTATAATGTAACAGCCAGCCCTGTCTAGTGATGGGCTCGCCACCTGTCACGTTTAGGGTCTATAAAATATACTGGTGAAAATTAGGTATAACCAAAACTGAAATACTTTTGCGTGAGCATTTTGTTTCAGTCAGTCAACACAATCTTTTGGGAATACATCTGGATGACAACGGCGTCTACGTCCAAAATATGTCAAAAAATAATAATAACTATATCTTATAATCCCCGAAATCGCTTTAAAGCGATGATGATGATGATGATGATGAGTTCCAGCTGATGTCGACCCTGGTCAAAGTCGGCGCTCATGGGTTCAGCAGGCGTATTCACGGAGGTTTGATACCGTTTCCGTTTGATTCAGATTTTTTTCCGAATCTATCGACTTCGGAAACTGTATTCTATGCGTTTTTGACAGCCACGGAAAATTTTCCGAATCCTTATGTCAAATATGACATTCGTTTTCGATACCGACATCTCAGAATATCCTATCTTCGACAAATTTTCCGATTCTGAGTCGAATATCGAAGCTCCGTGAATACGCCTGCTGATGTGGATAACGTAGACAATAATTGTAAGTGAATTTCGTTTAAAGTCCAGTCTTGAGAACTCTCTCTTAGTCGGAAGCTTCTTTCTGCAGCGGATTAGCACATTAATCCAGATAGGAAATGCTGCAAGCGATATTGGCATCGTGCCTGGGATTCAGGGTTACGAGAATTTGTTTGTGAAGGTTTCGTTTTTAAATCAATACTCATAAAATTGTGTACCTGGATAACCACTATTCACTTTACGCGTTTCAATTACAATGTTATAATTTCCACCATTCAATTATTATTGTATGATAACTTTTGTAACTTCGCAATGCGGTACTGATAAAGCAAAACAAATGACTACAGGCGTATTACAGGCTAGATTATTATATGAATGACAATGAAGCTTAGAGCATAGAGAGATTTCCTACAGCAGGCACAGCGCAATATGACAAAGAGAATTAATCGAATTTAGTGTCAAGTGTGATGTCATTAAAATAATAATGAGTTGAGGAGTTTCTTGCCCGCTTCTTCTCCTCAACTGTAGGTAGATGCCGAAGTAGCCATGACTTTCAATAAGTAGACTTATAAAAATTTGGATAAAAGCGTTGTGATTTGAAAAAACATTTCTCTCAAGATGACGATGTCCCACAAATCTATATCTATATAGGTAGTAGGTACTAATATTATAAAGAAGAAACATTTGTATTTTTGTATGTTATGCGTTTGAAAGCTACAATATCCCTGAGTAGGTAACATAGGTTATATTTTATTCCTGTATTCCCACGGGAACGGGAACTATACGCGGGTGAAACCGCGAAAAACCGATAGTACCTAATAAAAAAAGGAATATGTGAGCCAAGTGTGTCGTATCGTAAATTCTGGATTAAGGTCGTCCAGAGCCCGACCTTCGGTGATAAATCTGCTGCGGACGCGACTTCGCTTCCGACACTGATAAAATCAGGCAAAATATTCTGCTAATTTATATCTAGTTTCTTTTGGAAATTGCCATCCATTATGTTTATTTATGGATAATGCAAATTATTTTGTAATATTGGGCTATTATGCGCTTATATCGGTTAGCGCAGTATTTTTATATAATAAGGGTATTTTAAGAAACAAATTAATACTACTGATGACGTCATAAGATCCGCAGAAGAGTCCGATGCCTTTCCCATGTGTGGAAAAAAAATCTTGACTGGAATGTGAGCAAGGTGAGACGCGTTGAGAACGTTTTGACGTAATTTAGAGGAGAAATGAAAGTCAAACGCCTTCAGGTACCTATGTTTGTTGATTATTTGTGTTCATCCGGAATCGAACCCGGTCGTCATGCACGAGAGGCAAGTTCATTAAATTAATATTATATCTTATTTGCAACTCTATCGCGCAACAAAGAAACGTATATTCGCGAATCGCACCGAGAATCACAGCTCCAAGTATTAAATTAACCAACTTTTTGAGTTCGTTATGTTGGTAAATAAGGTTCTTAAGACATCATGGACCGGTCACTTTTGCGATGTCACGTTGTTAAGACTCCTTACACTCATTGGAGTGGAAATTCGGAGGGTCGGGAAAAGATTCTTTGACGTACTTCTTTGTCACTGCCAAGTTTATTAAATTAGCTCGCTCCAAATGTACCCGACATACGTTCTGATTCTATTTGGCTGTTGTTCTTATGAAATTCAATTGCATAATGTATAGTTTTTTAATGTCTTCCATCACAAACTCAGACGAAGTCTATGTGGATTATTTTGTTGTTGTATGTATCGACAAAGTCTAAATAATATACAGGGTGAATTTTTCAAGTGGACGTGGATGGCTAAATCAGAAACTATGAGGAATAGCGAAAAGTACTCCAAGGAGTCTCGGGCCCGATTTTGATGAAGATTAAAACTGCGACTTTAAATTTTTTTTAAATCAATATTCCTAGCCATCAATTTGAGATTCTTATTTAAAACTAGCTGTCCCGCGCGGTTTCACCCACGTAGTTCCCGTTCCCGTGGGAATATCGGAATAACAATTATCATATGTCCGTCTCCCGGTTCTAAGCTACCTCCCCACCAACTTTCAGCCAAATCGGTTCAGCCGTTCTTGAGTTATAAATAGTGTAACAAACACGACTTTCTTTTATATATTGTCTCATATAGAGCAACATATTTTATGTTGCTGTTAAGTCTACTCATTCACGTAACTGAATCGTCATTTCGTCGCCATTATTCACTTCAACACAAAAGGTCCTGACATTATATTGTATCCATTACAGAAATTGACTACCCAAAATATCGGCAGACTTAATTTGGCGGCACCTCGTCCAAATCGATCGCCTCAGAAGAATGATTAATAACTTGTCGTTAAGGAATATTTTAAAACTTTCCCCATTAGGGATGAGTACGAAGTATAATTAAGGGCCGGTGGCACAATGAAGGGGCGAGATTACGTCCGTTAAGTTTTTGCCCTTTGTGAGTCGCTTCTTGCGCTTATGAAGTACTTGTTAGGAGTGCTGAAGCTGGCAGGTAGCAATTATTGGTTTTATAAGTATTAATTTGAAAGCCGATTCTCAGCGATTTTAGAGGTAAATTAAAGCATTTATCATCAACCCGTAACAGCTGAGGTATAAGTTTTGTACTTCGTGTAATGTAAACTCTGTTCAAGGACAAACTACAACGGCGCTACGTGCATATAACACTGACAGATAATAGTCATATGATGTAAATGAGCTTCCGAAGTGGTAGTACATAAAACATAATACTTTGCCCAAAACCTCGATGCAGGTTAGAAAAATAAAAGACGTGTGGCACTCGGGGACTGCCGCGGTAAAGCTATTGCATAGCATAAAGTTGACTGTCTTGGTTGGTCTGACTATTTCATTTCATTTCATTCGATTCGATTCGATTCCGACTCCGACTCCGACTCCGACTCCGACTCGACTTTCGGCTTTCGGCTTTCGGCTTTCGGCTTTCGACTTTCGACTTTCGACTTTCGACTTTCGACTTTCGACTTCCGACTTCCGACTCTTCTCTTCGAAAGTCGAAAGTCGAGTCGGAGTCGGAGTCGGAGTCGAGTCGATTCGACTCGACTCGACTCGACTCGACTCGACTCGACTCGACTCGACTCGACTCGACTCCGACTCCGACTCCGACTCGACTTTCGACTTTCGACTTTCGACTTTCGACTTTCGACTTTCGACTTCGACTTACTTTACTTTACTTTACTTTACTTCACTTTATTTTATTTTATACAATGCACGGCCTTTAAGCCACACCTCCGTGCCCGTCGGAGTGGGGAGAGCGTGAGGTTTTTTCGTTACGGAATTTCTGGATTCGGTCCCCGCGCTCAAGGCCCGCGATAGAAGCTATGCAATAGCTTAAAAACGTGAGCATAGAAAAATTGACGGATACACAGAGACAGACAAACAGATTTATGACCCCGCGTAATCGAAAAATTTTACGTAGACTGGTCAGGTTATATTTTTCCGAGACAATAGAATTATGTCTTGTCCTCGTCTTCCTGTGGGAACCTGATGCTTGACCGGTTAGTTTGATATTCAAGTGCATTTTATATTCCTTCACAGAAATATAAATATGGAGTAGTGGCCCTGGCAGACGTTGTTCTGCCACCGTTTAAGCCAACAAATTTAATCAAAATCGGTATACCCATTTTTAGCCGAGTTTTAGCAAGACTAACGAACAGCAATTTATTATGTTACGAACAGAAATAGAGAAGAGATTTCTGAGAATCCAACCTAAAATGCCTCATTTAGAGCATCTTGTCGAAGACAGGGATAACTGTCCATGTAACATGGGACCTGTCGTCTTTTGCATGTCGGCGGCGGGCCCCCGGATAGTGGCAATAGCGTTGCCACTATCCGGGGGCAGTAGTAGTGCGTCAACGCTGTCAACTGACGCCGACAAGTTGACGTCAGATTGGACGCCTGACGCTGACGGCTACCTCTATCGTTGGCAAAGTGATCTAGGGCGCTAATAGACAGCGATAGTATGTCAGCGACTGCTTGCAACAACGGTCGTCGACTTGCCTCCGGCGACATTTGCTTACACTCCAGCGACTGTTGTTGACCTTTGTCTTATGTCTTAAAGACGCAAGTTGTGTCGCTCGTCTGTAAGATATTTTTCTGTTCATTGCGTCAGTGTGGCGTAAGCTTTACCCAGGTGCATTTTGCCTTGAGGCTTGCAGTCCGCTATTACTTCTTGAGTATTGAAGTCAGAGCCCACGGCTCTTCCTACTACTTTTAATTTAATGACATGTCGGGCTTGCACTAAAATACAGAGTACAATTGTAGCCCTCTTAGCAGGAACTCCATTATGAAGTTATGTTACTTTTCTGCTGACACTTACTGAATCACCTGTAAAATATTTTTACTTATTTACATTTCTATTGCAATTCTTATTACCCCCGTATCGGTAAAGAGCTACTATAATTAGCTTTGGAGTTCAATGATTTGCCTCAACATTAACTGCAACAACAAAAGTTATTTCTGACAAGTTGACGCATGCTTGGTTTAATCGGATTAGCAGCGCTAGTTACGTCTCGTCTAATCCCACTTCTGAAACTGGCTTTACTTTGCGGATACCTATTCCGACGCAATCGATTTGCTTTAAGTCCTCTACTCCTTCACCCGGCTAGTTCTTGATTGCTTTCATTTATCCTTGAAATATTTTCAATCCTACTAATAGTATAAACGCGAAAGTTTGTGATTATGAATGTATGGCTGGATGGATGTTTGTTGCTATTTCACACAAGCTAGCTTATATATAGGAGAATTAAGTCGCAAGCAATATTTAGTTACATTAAATAATAGAATAATATCAATGATTTGTCCCAAATAAATAAATAAGCAGCAACCAACACTAAACGACCATTTTAAACGAATAATCAGGTTTTCAAAACCATACCACTGTTCATCAGCATAGGTGTCATGTTGACACATGGTGATGAACAGTTATCATACCAATAATCACTCAATCAAAAAGGCTGGTCAGTTGACAGTGCTGGACTGAACTATGTTGATAAGCAGTCGGTATTAGGCATCTAATTATAGTTTTAACGATCGTTTAGTATTGGTGAACTCGGGCCTAAGAATGGACTTGGTAAACGTAAAATTCAAATGTGTAGTCCAGCATTTAATATGCGTAATGAATGAATCACCCAAACACGCAGTTCAAAGAATCAAGGCTCTTACAAGATTGGTATGGGCACAGCATAATAGGATTTTTTAAAACCATACTTCTAGTCTTAAAAGTATCATTACTGTTATGATCAAAACCATTTTGAAGAACCAGATTAATAACAATAAACGGAAACGATCCCAATACTTGAGCACCTAACAATACATAATATAATTAAAAACACTTCATCAGTGAAGAGAGAGAGAGACTTCATGTAGTGTTTTATGTAAACGTGTTAACCTATATGTACTGTGCAATTGGTTTCAATAAATACAATTAAACAACTCCCATAAAAGAGCATTAATGGAAAGATTTAGGAGAAAAATTACGTCATTAAGCAGAGGCGCAATATGACGTAACAGCCGCTCATTTGGGAACAAGTTAAGCCAGGTCCCACCCGGGTCTGACCACAGAACTAATTCAAACTAGAATAGCCTTGACCTTTCCATTTTTTAAAATAGTTTTATGAAATAAAGTGGAGGACTTCTTAAAGACATATAATGGCCAAAGGAGACAGAAGACAAAGAGATAGAAAAGAGAGACATAAGGAAAAAAATATACCGACCATTAACTGTATGCAAATCAAGACGATACTAGATTGTAAAAATAACGTGCTACCATCTTCGTGCACCACATAATGTTTCATTCAATTTCTTAAATATTTAAAAGTCTATGATAAAGTTACCATAAATTTGTAGTACAGCGATGAATAAAAAAGTTGTGAGGAATTTTACTTCTTAAATCTCTGTGATCATTTTACCACCCCTACCAGTTAATTGTGGCGTTTATAGCTCGAATCCGGCACCTACGGAGGCTCAATTTAGTCTTCATATATTCCAATTGTCAGTAATTCCATGGTGTTGAACCTGGCCTGACCCAGTTCTACCGACCCCCGCTGTTGAACCCGCTGCGAACCTGCAAATCCCCGCCAAGTCGATTTTGACTGGGAATTTCGTTTATTACTTAATAAAACAAATAACTGTCAATTGCTCGTATTTGTAAACTTCCAAGATCCACATAGATACCATGATTAAAATTTTGGGTACTTACTTTATTTTAAACTGTAAAGAATACTCCAGGAATATTGAGTTACGGTAAAATCACTTGTATCAGAATCAAGCTTGTAATCAATACAAGCTTGATTCTGATACATCATTTACTTTGAAGTCCTATTTGATTAATACGAAATACCTAATCCTTTTTTTCTTATTCCTGAACAGGTAACATAATATATTGTTTATTCTTGTTTAAAAAATCTAAAAACTTTGTGCAATATTTTAGCTAAAATAATATGATTGATATTTGAAATAGCAATTTCTTTTCATAAATTACTTCACATTTACACAAGACTGGACCAAAATCATTTATCAAAAGAATTTCCATCTCCCAAACTTGACGCCGTCTCATTTGTAAGCGCGTTATCCTTTGCAAAATGAGCCTCTTATCTTGCACCTTAGTTCCTGGAGTAATCTTTTGCGTTCGCCAGTTCTGTAAACAAGTACACAGCAAATCTGATAGCTTTGTTCGCGGAACACGATACTCCGGCCGAATTTACTTCACTTAAGTATTTCTAAACTGTCGGGATCTTACCCGATTCATTATCGTTTATTTATTCGATGGTGTGCGCAACTTTGCTCGTTTATATTTAAATTTGCACCAATTTCACGAGTTAAAATTTATTTAACTCTCAGTTACACTTCGTGACAGCTGTATTGTATTGTAGTTCGGTTAACTTTATCAACCAGTTAGAACGTTAGTTTTTGTGCTTCCGAGTTTTTTCTATTTTAGATTCTACGGTTTGTTTGAATATGTACTATATTTGGAATCACATAATTCTTTAGAGTTTTTCTAGCAACTTTGCCTATTTCTTTTTACATTTTCATCAGATAGTGATGCAATAGCGGTATTTAAAATTTCCATCGTGTACCAGCAAGTCCCATGGCTTAACCTGTCAATATTTCTCTGGATAGTCTATGGTGCTCACGTGTAATATATCGGAGTACCCTCGTCCAGCTGTCAATTATTGTGGGGAAAAATAACGCGCAGGTGACGTGGGTCTGCACCATGGGAGCGGGAGGGGTTAAAATGCTAAGGTCGGCAATTGCTTTTAGGGTAACTTAATAATGGAAGATGTTTATGGTTTTGTACCTACTCTAAATATTAAAATTATCTCTATCAGAACTGTACGCGGAAAAGGGGAATAAGAAAAAACAACAGAATAGACATTCCTCACAAAGTAATAATAATAATAAATTGTGGGACACAATTCACACACGGTTGTTTAGTCTTATACTAGACAGGACTTGTACTATGGGTACTAAACAAGTGGTAGACATACTTAAATAAATATTAAATGACCAGACACAAAGTTAACAGACATGATCATGCACACACTAAAAACTGAGCCAACAGGCCCGGTCCAAAACTGTATGCTAGTTATACAAGTAGGTTAGGTAAAACACCTCCATAGGCAACAAACACACGACAACCAAACACGATGACTCAAACCAGTTGCCCAACTTTGTAAACACTGCATTTCATTGAAAGTCAACAAATAGTTTTTTTCTGTTTTACTAGTGGAACGCAACAATGCGAGAAACATTCGAAACTTTGTCCCACATTCGCCGTATGCGACGCAATTTGTATCGCATCGGCTCTAAATGCAGAGTGAAATCGTATTAAGAATTGTTACTTAGTATAAAGACTCGCAGGAACATTCAACGTTTGGGTGACAATTCAGCTGTACTTGAAGTGAAAATTGGAATAAACTACTTTGCTACTATGCACGACGAATGGCATTGGAACGAAGAATTTTGACGAAGAACTGAGGTTCCGACATAGTCATTAACCCGTTACAACCCACGGCTGAGATATAAGTCTTACCACACGGGACCGATTTAGGACATGGTTTTAGGCTAGTGGCCACTTACCTGTCAGAATTTTTCTAGACACCCAAAGGGTATTGATATTGATTAACTACTTCCACTGTGCATAAACTTAAAAAATTGCTTAACCAGCATGGCAGGTCTACGAGCGCCGCTAAGAAGTTCCCGACATATATTTTAGAATAAGCAATTTAATGGGAATGGGCAGGTCACATTTGTCAATGATCTGATTGCCACTGGGGCATCTGAGATCACATGTAATTGTCGATCGAGGCGAAGCCGAGGTCTACAAACATGTTTATGATACCTACCCGCTAACGACATCCTTCTAATTGCTTTTCAATATTGTTTTTACCGCAGTTTCTACGTCCAATACATCTTCAGTAGCTGACCTATGCCAATGTGTACTAATTTTGCAAAACTAAACAACAAAATTCGTATCTGAGCTCACAAACTCCAAAATTAATCATGCTACCTTGAATATTTTACTAATTTTACCAACATTGTAAGCCCTTCATAAATATTGCCTCTTATATACCTATAGTAAGTGCCTACCGTTTTCAGTTCAATGCCTGAAGTACGCATATTAGTATGCAATCGATCTGACGTCCGAATGGAACATAACGTCTGAAATTGAGTAGAATCCGTACCCTGTTTGCTATTCACACACAAATTGGACGTTAGTGTTTGCGTTAGGCTACCCTTGTGTTGTAAAGGCCGTCTAGACGTCGATTGCCCCAGTTTATGGCTTCCATGCTTCTTTACCTACAGTCTGTGCCATAAAATATATTTACGTCTCTCCAGTCTACTAAACGGATATATCAATCAGTGGTCAGCTTGGTTACATTGAAGTAGATTGTCACTGGTCAGCTGATTAAGTAACATTGAACGAGACCATATCCTGAACGCTTGTAATGGACCTACTCAACAACTATCGACGCGGAATGAGAGCGGGGGCCCAACCGTCTAGAGTACCGGTACCGGTTTAAAAGCTGCAAACGAATTCAGACGGTACGCAAGCACGTCACGTGTGACCGCGCGCATGCGCTCTGTACTCCACGCCCGCGTGTGAGTCAGAGCGCGTTGACCCGTCGCGCGCGTCGGACGTGTCCGGCCCACCGATATATCAACAATAACGCTACAACAGTTTTACAACCGGTTGTATCGTACAATAATTGGAATGATTGTTTTTGATAATAAAACGGTTTCTCCCGATAATATTGCGAATGTAGCTACACGGCTATGTCCATTTGCAATGCTTTAATCGCACAAGAAACAAACACCATTTTGTTAACGACTAGCTTTAATGTGAGGCCATTATTTTAAAGTGTGACAGATGGTATTATTTTGACAGAACCTATAACTTTCTCTTTTGCCGTCGGTGTAAGACTTGGAACCTTTCCAAAATAAACACCTCCGTTTGTTTCAGGACACTTAAAGCAAACAAAGCTTTTTTCCTATTTAGCAACTACGTGGGAATTGAGAGTGAAGTAATGAGAAGATTGTTGCACTGATGAAGAGCAAGGGGTCTTTTCCGTTTCACTTGACTTGTTCAAACAAGTCTAAACACGTTTAAACTTGGATTTATTTATTTAAATTACAAGTTCATAAACGTGAAATTTATAAACCGGCATTAAACAGTATACGCCTGGTGGGTAGACAAGCAATCTTTCCTTCGTATATTGGCAGTAAAATCTATTGTTAATAACTTGAGGCTGCGGTGTCGACGCAAACTTTTACGATACTTTGACGAGAGAGCGACGAGGCAACTATTTTAAAACGACTTTTATATCACTAGGAAGTGAGGTGGATAACTCTGGAGAAAATTGCTAGAAAGACGATTTTTTACTCTCGGTGACATAACTTCTTATAATTTATTTTTATAGCAGTTGGTTGGTTGCTTGAGAACAAAACTTTTTAAGTGTACTTGGCTTATTTGATTTTATATGACTAAATCCAATAAGAAATTGATATTTGACTTTTGGTTGTATAACTCACCAAAAATAACTCTTCCAAATATCAAATCTCAATGTAGTGTCACTTTTTATATATGTATATGTATGTTGTTGGCTACAGCTGAAAATCAGCGGTCATCTAGTGCTCCAGTGACCACATGCTGAGCTGTAGACCATTTTGCCTAATCGTTTAAGTTTAATTTTAAGAAAATTTAAAAAAAATGTTGTTTTTGTTGTAAAACCTTATGGCAAATAAACTTTTATTATTATTATTACTTGAATCAAAATTCGTGTTATCGCCCCCTAAGGATGCATCCAAATTAAGACGACGTTTTAAATTTATTATTAAACTATCAGCGCCCCGCGTGGTTCCCGTTCCCGTGGGAATACGGGGATAAAATATAGCGTATGTTACTTCCTGTTAATGTAGCTTTCTATTGGTGGAAGAACGTTTAAAATAGGTTTAGAGGTTTAGGCGTGAAAGCGTAACAAACGAATAAAGTCAATTTCGCATTTATAATAATTAGGGATGACAATAGAAATTAAGGAGTTTTGTTTATTAAGTCTTTTTTAGGTTTCGAACTCTTACTACTCACTATAAAGCTTGGCATCCAATAAGATGTACCCACTGTTAACTTACTTACTTTAACTTTTAAAGTTATTCGTTTACGGTGAAACTTTGGTCGGTTGAAACCACACCCCTGAATATACGCCACCAGTTTCTGAAGAAAAAAGGTTATTCCCAGTAATTCTCTACCAAAAAAAATATAGTCCCAGTCCTGAGGGGAAACTGGTCGGATTCCTCTTGCGACCCCGCGTGACCCAACGCCGTTGAATCACTGGTCAGATGCCATTCGAGCTCTCACCAATTGTGTTCTTTATTATGCCCAGAACTTTAATGATAGTTTTATGGTGATTTGTGAAAGAAGAAGTATTCTGATTTTGTTTTGTACATTTTACAAGTAAAGTCGTAAATTTAGGTTTAAGTTGTGGAAATTTAGCTAAATCCTTTGTTATCGCCTAAGTCATTAAATGAATCTACTGTTCAAATTTCAAGTCTTTTGCTTCAGTAGTTTCGGCTGTGATGATGAGTCAATCAAGGGCTCGCTCTTCATACTTATTATATCTATACTAATATTATAAAGAGGAAAGATATGTATTTTTGTATGTTTTGTTACGAATAAACTCAAAAACTACTTTACCGATTTTAAAAATTATTTCTTCAATGGAAAGCTAGAATATCCCTAAGTAACATATTATATTTTATTCCCGTATACCCACGGGAAGGGTACTTTAGTTTAAACGTTATTTAGGTACGAATTTTATGAATTTTACAAACAAGTGTAGTTGCAAAACTCGCATTTCGTAATAGCACGGTCCTTTTATACTCAACACCATTGAAACCTGAAGCTTGTGAACTGGCGTGCATTTAAACTGCACACAATTGCATAGATCCTTTCACGGGTTCGTTGTCCGCCAGTGTATTCACTGGCTGTGGACTGTACGGTCCAGCTAGCACTGATAACGTCTGTCGTCGCGTCTGTCTGTTTCCGCCGACTAACATGGTATGTATCAAAATACAGAAAACATTAAAGAAAATAGAGATTTACGATAAGTTTGTGAGTATAATCTCCCACTGCTGAGCTCTTTTCTCACACATGAGGAAGTATATGGGTACAAAACAATAACTCTTTATTGTCCATCAAAAATAATACCAGAGTTATAAAAAAATATAAAGTACTAAGTAGTAATAGGGTACAAACGCTTACTGCGATGTCTTGAAGACAACTTTAAAATGGATGAAATGTGGGTAGTTTTTTTAAGCAAAAGATGAAAATCAATTACTGAAAAATATTTTATAAGTGATTCTTCATAATTCCAAAATACTTAATTTTCGCTTAGCTGAAACACTAACTATGAACAACTAAGGGTGGTATTGCAGAAGATTAATTTTGAGGCATGTGTAACAGACCCGGTCCGGGCGATGCGCACAACACCTATCACCTTAAGGGATCCAAAGATTATGCTCGTGAAATGTGAAAATGTCCTTAAAATACCTATGCAATATGATATGCTATGAAAATACTCTAGGGGATAAAAGGCGTGAGTATTTATTTAACGTAACTCAAGCACTACTTGTGCACAGTTAGAAAGAGACAGGTTTATGCAACTCTTATAGCGACATCTCTTTCTGACTATCTTCAAGTTACGATTAGTCATGTCATCTTTTTAATATTGAACCGAGCACCTGTTTTTAAAATGCTTTTATTATTTTAAAATGCACAATTTGTAAAATTTAAAATAGAGCCTACGTATTTTTTTTTTCGAAATCAACGTACAGTCAACAAAGTTGTTAGGGTTACATGGCCAGTAACTAAGAATTCATTTTTCTGGGGAAGTCATAAATAAATCTTATTGATTAATGTTTATTTCGAAAGGTATCTTTGAGCCCTATAATTTACCAAAAAATACTATAAATACATTTAGGGCTTTAAGAGAAAAGTGAATCTTAATTTTTGGCCATGTAACACTAACAACTTTGTTGACTGTACCTTTTTCTCGTTGTAGTTAAAAACACACCACTAATTTTCAGTGGTTCGTTGTCCGCAAGTGTATTCAGGGACCGCAGACCGTGCAGTCTGTCTGGGGTAGATAAGGTTCGTCACTGCTCTGACACCCCGCTTAAATTATTTAGTGGTGGCGACTCACGTGATGAAGGAGGTAGTTACTGGAAGCGCGAACTCAATTGTCGTCCGTATTGCCACTTTCCACTAAGAGATACGGAGGACAAAGGCGAGAGCCGTTTTAGAATTAAAAAGAATCAAGAGTATTAATTCAAGTGTGAGGAATGACCCTTAGCTCAGCAGTGGGTTGTTACGGGTGGATGATGATGAATTAAGTGATTATAGCTGTTTTCACCCGCGTAAGTCTCCACTCGTTAAATCTTTAAAATATTACTGCAGATTAGGTAAACCACGAAACAACCCGACAACGTTTGAAAAATTCAAACAGTTAGCTAAAAACGTAGCATATTATGACAATCCGGAGATGTGAATCTAAGGATACCTTGCAAATCAGAATCCGTCAAATCGATTAACATCGATTACATAATATGTAGGTATGTGTGTATGTGTACTCGAAAAATATGTAATGGTTCCCGCACGAAATTAAAGTTTTGGAGCTCATTAAATAGTCAGCACAGAAGAGGTTCAGATACATTAAAAACATAAACATTTCGAACTTCTGAATAATGAATCACTGAATCAACAGAGCTCCGACAAAGACTTTGACACACCTATCAAAATCTCCCCTTAAATCACAATCCTGTTATCTGAGCAGCGTACTCATTCAAGTGAGCGTGTTATTATCAGTGTGCTCAGTCAAGCGGCTGCCCGCCAGCAGCCATCTATCTAGATCGCCGTAGCTGCGGCGGCGCCGGACGAGACCTTATCTCTGCGCCTGCGGCACTCGTCCACCGCACACAATCACAGCAATCCTTGTTAGCTTCCGTGAGTATAGTACAAATACAATTTTTTTTTCTCTTTACATATTTACATCATTTTGTCTCGGTTACTTGTAAGTTTATGCAGAGGCCACTTGAGACGTCTTCAGTAGTCTTCACTCGTAAGAAGGATACTTGTCAGAGACTATGAAATGTATTGGCTTTCGTTCGACTTATATACTTCACTAGCGACCCGTCCCGGCTTTGCACGGGTGCAAAGCTAATACTAAAACCTTCCTCTTGAATCACTCTATCCATTAAAAAAAACCGCATCAAAATCCGTTGCGTAGTTTTAAAGATTTAAGCATACAAAGGGACATAAGGACATAGGGATATAGGGACAGAAAAAGCGACTTTGTTTTATACTATGTAGTGAAGAAGGTTAATTTTGTAAAGGAATTCTTTCTGACCGAGGAAACTACCACCTACAATGTTTCTGCATTCGGTATATTTATTCAAGTACTGACCTATGGATGCACATCCTCAACCGGTGTACCTATGAACCTAAAATGTAGGCTTTTTAAACGTAAGTACCCACTAAGGAAGATTTTTTTTAATACTCATGAAAGCGGGTAAAATGGGAAACCCACGGCCAACATCTAGTTTTAAATAGACTGGTAATAAATTATACGTAAATAAGTTATTTTAATCTACTATATAAAAATAAGTCGGGTTTTCCTTCCTGACGATTTAACTCCAGAACTGACGAACCGATTTCCATGGTTTTGCATTCGTTGGAAAGGTCTCGGGCTCCGCAAGGTTTATAGCAAAGAAAATTCAGCATTGCACCCGTGCGAAGCCGGGGCGGGTCGCTAGTAAACCATAAAAAAGGGTAACAACTGCCTATGTTTGCAATTTCAAAACACGGATTAAATCTTGTTATAACATATGTTCAAAGTAACCACCATAGGTCCAACAAAATCACTTCACGTTCGTTTAGCACGTCCATACAAACTAGTGATCCTCCCGACAAATATATTTGACATTCCGTACACATGCACACAAATGCTTTCAAAATAGCCAGTCCGATGAACACATCTGATAAAACCCGCTGTTCCAAAAGCATATCGCGCAAAGTGAATACAAACAGACATGTGGACTCTAGACTTCCAGTAGAGGACATTGAAACGGAACAAGTCACAGCACACCAACAGTATTTGCCTACACGTTTCCACCGATAAAACAACCAACATAGAGGGAAACGTTACATAAACTGCAAATGCGAGTATCTGTTGCGACCCAGTCCATTTAGAAACCGAACTGCGGTAAATTAAATCAGATGCACCAACTTCAGTGACCTACATTGACTTTTGCAGCACACGATTTTAGCAAGGCAAATAATCTTTATTAGTCGAAACTTTAAACCTACATATCAGAACACATAAAGAAAGTTTTTGAAAACAGCATTTATATAAGGGTTACTGTTCAAAAACTTACTTTATTTGTCATTAGCTCGAAGGTAACCGGAAACATCGCAAGAAAACAAGTAAGCCCACGAATTTGCTCTGAAGCATGTGTAGCACCCAGGTCGATGGATTCACAACCTATCATGTTCAGGGGTTTCAAAAAGAAACTGGTGCATAATTGGAACTTACTAGGAATCTCAGAGAGCACAATATGTTGCTAAATGAAAAATACTGTTTGCATTCAGATGCACTTCCTGTTATAAAGTTACAGAATATTTCTGCAATAATTCAATTTGGTCCTTGCAGTTACGTTACATGGCACCAAATAGTATTTAATTACGTCACACGCAAATGTCACCTCGGAGCCGTCAGGGTGGGACAATGGAAACTGGCACACGTACAAATCTATTTCATTGTCCTTGACATCGCCAACAAGACACTGAAAATGTATTTTCATTTCACGCAACATTTTGATGACAATTTCTATTATGGGCTTTGTCTTACATAAGCGTCTTTGTTTCTAGCAGTTTTCTTAGAAATAAATAAACACACTCACACCTAATCACTGAGACGGTCGGGAAAGGTATTCCATTCCCAGAAATACACACTTTTTACAAGAATATTTTTAGAAAACGTTACAAGTAATGATGAGTCCTTCGCCAGACTGTTACAGATACTTCAGAACTAGTTCCGGTGTCCTCACAATGTTTTCCTTTCTTCATCGTTGTGCTAGTGATAAATACATAATTACGTTTTGAAAACCTTATTGATAAATGCCCTCACCAAGGATCAAACCAGCTCACATAAGAAAGGCGGGCTCACTTTAATTCCAATATGGATTATCTGCTGCTTTTTGGTCAAAAGATGATTGGCACTTTTCTTGTTGATTTCCTTTTAGAGTCTTTGGGGAGTCGCAAATTCAATTGTTTGTAATTTCACTGTAGATAAAGAATATGCAGACTTAGATTTTCATTCGTCTATCCGAAACGCAATCGTCTGAATGGTTATTTATGTCATCCCGCCTCCTGGCGCGGACATCGGACTTTAATTACGCCACTGACGATATATTGGTCGAGGGTGCGACCGGCTGCTTGCATTGGACACGGAATACCAAACCCGAATTAATTGCACGCTCTTGCAACGCACAGAATTTGTTGGCACTATTGCTTTTTATCACCGCTCCCACTTGAGTATAAGCACAACACCCGTATTTCTGCCAACATCTATAAAAAGTTTCTAGTCAGGATAGCTGGCGCCAGTGTACCTATATGGTGGTTTTACTGCGCATTTTACAAGCGTTAGTATATTTGTTGCACAATCGAAACCTTATTGTATCGATTTTATTGAGAAGCTTTCAGAGAACTAAAGCCTTATTCTCTATCTAGGGAAATTGCAATGGGAACAATAAAAAATACAATGCGGCTATTGGACCTACCGAAAATCTATAGTAAACTAACAAATACGCCATAAAATTGCAACAATTCAGAAATCTAGGCTAATGTTACCCATTCCATTAGCACAGCTACAGAATCCAATAAGGAGAAGGGTGAAAATGTGTTTGTTTGTGCACTAAATGTAGATTCCACTCTCAATCTACATACGGATTACAATGTAAGAGTAATTCAAAGCTGACGAGATAGTTACAGTTGCAAACATTTGCTTGAAACTTTCTGTAGTTTGTTACTTTGTAGAGGCTTCCAATCTAGCAAAAATGTGTCTATTTAAATCTAAAGCGTGGTAGGATGTTACACTATTATCTCATGTTGTAAAGGGTACCCCCTAATGTTTACAACCTTTAACTTTTATCGCCTTATATAAGTTGGTCATAATGGTGATTATTAGAAAGATGACTGTCAGAAAAGATTTGATATCTTTTTGTGTCTTGCATATTGGGCATATTTCATTGTTGCCTAGACCCAAAGACATTTAAATATACAAAGACATACAGGGACTAAGGCGAACCAAATACAATGATACGTAATCGAAAACTTATTCCTTCAGGTAATAAAGTCTAGAATCATCATTTCAGCTGACGCTTGAGATAACAAAAACTGTATGAAAATATTCCCGATGACCACTTTATGCTCTAGTAGATTTAAATATATACCTATGCCTAGACGTTTTCAGTAACATATTATTATCTTTGTATATTTGAAACCGGTATTTTCCTCTTTATCAATTCTTTGCCTACGTCGTATAAGGAACTTATCCGACAAATTTCAAATTTGTAGGTGTTACAGAGATTTCGTGATTAGTGAGTCTGTCAGTGGTTTCCTCTTTTATATATAATATGTAACAGAATAAACGCAATTCCTGAAATTAGTTTGTTCAGTATCTACTACTTTATCGATTTTAGCTATTTTTAATATGTGTTAAATTTTTCCGAAAAATTAATTAGCATAGCTGAATTTAGTGCTACCTATGGAAATCGTGCTATTATTGCTCTTTATTTAAGAAAATTGGTTAGACACAACTTAAGTTCAAAGTCATCATATTTTTTTTATATTAATATACTAATCGGGGTGTATCAGGAATTGCGCTTATTCTGTTACGCGTTGTACGAGTATAAACGAGTTGATTTAATAGGGTTCTGAATTCGTATACTGTATATAGAAACTACCAATCCGCTGATCCGATTGATTCAGATCGTAACAAATGTATCATTCATGTGGAAGACCGTTTTGCACCAAATCGGTACACATGGCTACATTTTCAAATATTCAAACGAAGTCTGTCGATACGTCCAGTGCGCTTTTGTTGAATGAAGGTGCAAAAGATAGATAGTTCGGTTCGTGTGTTGGCACTAATATTTGCTTTTAGCCTTTGGAGTCCAGTTTGAAATCCATCTTTTTTTACTTCTTTAACAACAATAGCAACATAATAGCAACTACTAATGCATTGAAATAGGGAATCGTTTTTAGAGGCTCGATGTTAAAAAAAAAATTTTTCGTTTTCTTAGTTTTCGATTTTTTAATAAAACGATGTCACCAACCACCACAGTTTTTTCAGCATATCAGCAAAAGATATTTGCAAAAATAAAATTAAATGTGTAGTGATAGTACCTACCCACTGAATATTAGCAGAAAAAATACTGTACATTCGGTGCACAAGTCCGACTCGCACTTGGCCGGTTTATAGTTAAAACCACGACACCTTTCAGACCATGAATCACAGACACAATACATTTTTAATTGGGTCTCGGTTCCAATTAAAACCGGCGGTTCTAAACTGATTAACAAGACTAGCACATAACATTTGATTCGTATTGTTGTAGTGCAAAGATTTACGGAAGTCGCAGAATGGATTAGACATTGGCACATGCAGATTCGTGCCAAGAACAAATTATTCTATACTATTTTTATCGATACTCAGCAATGGTGGTTGACAGATCACTAAGTAGTTTAAGAAGATGTAGTAGTCAATAAATGATGAATCACTTCAATAAAAGACTTATAAGTACCTCTATTTACATATTTTGTTGAAAAATAAGTAGATAATCCTACATGTATATGGACTGGGTATTGAACTGCGATCTAATTTGCATACATACCGTTGAATCCATAAATATGCGCCTATACAGCGTTGAATACCCTACCACAAAAGGTAGTTTAACGTCACTGTTAAACATATTAATCATACCGTTTCAATTCAATGATTCACAGTCGCAGTTTACATATAGTGATATGATTAAGTCAATGGTTTTCAATTGTCATTCGCATTTAGGAGATTACGGGTGCCAAACGAATACGAAGCCATTCGTTCTCTCCAATATGCGATATTTATGTGCAAAGGTTTAAGCTGACAGAAAATTTAGTACTTATGCTACTGCCTGATCACTTTTTAACGTTATTAAATAAAGTTAGCCGCCTAGTGGCATTTATATCACGAGCGCTTCCGTGTTTCGGAAGGCACGTTAAATTTTTGGTCCCGGTTTTCGTTGTGTTTACGCACAATGGAAGTCGTAAAGCCATGTCAGATACCCTTGGGTGGCTTGAAAAATTCTGACTGTTAAGTGGCCACTAGCTTAACACCATCTCCTAATCCACGGTGGGCTCGCGTGGGAGATTAAAGCCCCCACTTCCTCATGTGTGAGGAAAGACCCTTAGCTCAGCAGTGGGCTGTTACGGGTTGATGATAAATCAAGATTATGTACTCCATTAAATTTAGTTAATTGGAAATAGAATTAATTAAAATGTAAGAGATATATTAAGGTTTGTGGTGGGATACAACATGCAAAATTTAAAAAAAATGTCGTCTACAAATCACAAGCTACTGAATAATATACAGAAAAAAAAATATCTTACATGATAAACAAGTTATTTTTGAATAAGTAAGATCAAATTAAGCGACTCTCAAACGGATCCCGGCGCAATTCCTCATCGGGCCCGGAACATGGCCGAGGGCAATCTAAATTCTTGACGTAGTTTATACTGACCCGGGATAGATGGTCCCAAATTATACAGATCACGTTACGTTCATACGAGTTATGTGCATTTAGTGGTTGGTGGGTCCGCCTCTTATGCATGAGACTCGGGTTAGTATTTTGGTGAGGTCATGTACCAAAGACTTTTTACAGAATTATGTACATTGTATATTAATCACTATCTTGACAGTGAAGGAAAACCAGCAAGTCCCCACAATTGATTTATAGGAATGTGATCACCACAGCACCCTGGTCCGGTGAGAGTTAACTACCTGTCACGTTTAGTGACCAAAAAATATTTCTGAAAATACAGTAAGATGTGCTTTCATGGTGATCAGTCAAACCGTGTCAGAGTTTGTCAATCTTATACACACCAACATAATTATATCACTACATAGTATAAGACAAACGTCCCGTTCCCGTGTGTCTGTCCGTATTTTTAATAGACAGAGTGATTCAAGAGGAAGGTTTGTATGTATATAAGACGTGCATAAGATAGTAGAGAAATACCGAAGAGGGGGCGGGTCGCTAGTCTCTATATAAATAACAATGGAAAAATAATATTTTCTGTTTACAAGGATGTTAAAATTCAACAAACTTATAACATCAGTTAACACAAAAATCCAATTTCTATGAAAACTGTAGTTGGTTCAGCAATTATTCATAAGCAGGTCTATTGCACCGTCTTGCCAGACGCCCTGCGTGTTTATCGAATCTGCGAGTAAACTCAATTCACGAAATCTCTACGTAAACAAATTTATACCAGACCAGCTGTTTGAGGCGTAGTTCCCGTTCCCGTCGAAATACGGGAATAAAATATAGGCTATGTTACTCACAAATGTTCTAGCTTTTCATTGGTGTAATGATTTTTAAAATCGATCCAGTAGTTTTTGAGTTTATTCGTTACAAAAATACAAATCTTTCCTTTTTAAAATATTAGTATATATTAGTGTAGATAAATTAAATTTTCAGCCATACTTATACAGATTTTAACGATTCGGTCACCACGTCGATGGATTGCGAATTACGAGCTTGTATTATAAAAGCGTTTCGCAAGTAGCCAACGAAATAACCAGTTTGAATCCCATAGCAATACTCTCCAAATTCCTAAGCTAGTGTTCGATAGACAAACTGAAAGGCTGTGGATTAAACATGGAACAAAATCATTACGCCCACAAACTTTTCATCTAACTGGCACATCGCTTCTATTGGGTATGGCTCCTACAGTTGGCACTGTTATCAGATTCAGTCTCTGACACATCATGTTTGGTATGATAATTTAGAGACTTCCTTAGCTTAGTAATTAAACCTTTCTACATCTATACGCTTCCTAATTTTTTTCTATATATCTTACTAGCGACTAGCACCGACTTCGGAATGAGTTTAAACCTCCCGTTTATCTATTTTTCTATAAGTAAAAATCCGTTGATCCGTTGCGTTTTTTAGAAGGTGCGCGGAGAAACAGACGTAGCTCGATAGTGAGTTTGTTTTATACTATTTAGAAATTTTAATGCAATATCCATCAATACCAGAGATGGGATTCCAATAAACAGCTTCTAGCGTTAGTGCTCGAGTGACGTCACAGAGGTTGCTAATGAATTCAGCAGACTTTCTCGCAAACTACGAGAGAAAGGAAATGCAAAAACCGCAATTGAACTGCTGCGTTTTCGATTCACTCGCTTCCGTAATTGACAAACGGACTTGAAACATAAAAATAACTACTGCAAAACAGATCATCAGAAAGTCGTAAGTTTTTATGGGGCGATATGGGACTATCTTTACTCATAAGATGAGAATATGGACTATGGTCATCGGAAACCGGATAACCTACAATATGGTAGTGTTAAATAGGTATAATACGATTCGATAAAGAATAGATATTTTTGATGGTGGACTGGTGCTTTAAGTAGTCTGCAATTTTTTGGTAGATCATTTGAAGAATTATGAGAATATATTAAAAAAGATAGACATAATTCAAGTGATAGAAGAAGCATACAACCTGAAAACTAAAGAAAAAATGCCTAGACTCAATAACACCAATTCGCCTGCTTACCTACCTCTATAATTATAAAAAAACTACTGCTGATACATCCTATTCCGTATCACGTGATTCTAATGTATCATACATTATTCTCTTAACACATCACTGATAATGCATAGTAGCTACACTGAGTTATAATTTGTAGGTAGATACTACATACTAAACATTACCCACTTTTAAACAAAATGACGATGGCGATTTTCAACCATAGTCCCCTGGCAATAAGCTTGTCATTTCCTGGCCAGTGAGCACGGTAATGAGAACGAAAGTTATGATGCGTGAATTGCTTTAAGCCGGCGTATTTGCAAGTGAAATTGCAGACTGTGGTTCCGTGTTCCTGTTAATATTGTGATACTTAGAGGAAACGATATTTTATTAACGCTGTTTCTTTTAAAAGATAAATTCTAACAATCATCAGTAAAAATTTATGGATTCTATCTCGGAACTTTCGTACTACTTACTATCTCGTCACTGAATGACCATATCGTGAGGAAAGACACCATGTGTAACAATCCCGGTCCGGCGATGGGCTCACCACCTGTCCACGTTTAGGGATCAAAACATTATACTATTAAAAATAACACCTCTCGACCCTCGGTACAGGTCGATAAATGAGCATTTTCTTTTTACGCTCGTACTACTTTTGTGATGAACTTGACGCCTTCTCGAGGACATGCCCGGATGAGGCACAGGATAGGGATAAGTGGAGGTAGGGAGGAGAGACCTTTGCTCAGCAGTGGGACAAGTAGGCTGACAAAAAAAAACTTTTGTATATGTAAATTTCAGGTCTCTAGACTTAGCCGTTTAGGCTGTGCGTTGATACATGATCAACCAGTAAGTCAGTTTATCATCTATATTATACATAAAAAACAACTGACTGACTGATTGGTGATGTATCAACGCACATCCTAACCCACTGGGTCTAGAGACTTGAAATTTTGCACATAGATAGTTTATACAGTTTACGCATCCACTAAGAAAGGATTTTGCAAAATTCAACCCCTAGGGAGGTGAAATAAACGTGCGCGAGCGAAGCCGCGGGTAAAAGCTAGATTGTGATGTTACTTACATATCATATCAATCTCCAAGATTTTCGACTTCGTAGTTTCTCGAACCTCGGCCAGTTTCCTTACCTCTTAAACACTTTCAGAGTATTGAACATTTCTTTGAACGTGTGCTGTCCTTGATAGTATCTCGTTTAACGCACCGCAGTTCCACTTTCAAATCTGTGACGGCTGTGACGAGCATGACGGATCCTATTAAGCGGAACTCGACACTATTCCTGACACTTTTCCCGCGTCACGTTTATTTCCCCGTCAAGTTGTCCCCTGACGTGACAGCGACGACGCCCAATTGATACCAACGAGTTACACCAATGTCGTAGCTACCCATTTGAACTGTATTATTTAGGTACATGGTATATTTAAAACAATTAGTAAAGCTTGTAGTATTATTACTACTCACGGTTACCTTTGCTCTCCCATTTTCGTGACATCATCTCATATGTCTATCGACGCATTTCTCTTAATATCATTCCTTTTCGCTGCATTCATTTCTGTAGATCCCTGAAACCTGTTAACACATCTTCACTGCGCTACCACATCGTATCTTCACATTACAAGAACCTTTATAAATCGGTCTTGGCTCCAATTACTTACAGCGCAGTTTTCACGTGTTCACTATACTCCTAGAACTTGGGGCTTCGAGCGCACAGATGCGCGTTACTTTTTCCTATTCCAATTCACTATTATTTCTTGATTTTTTGAATTGGTTTGCTGTTTATTTTGCTAAAAAGGTAATTTTGACACTTCTGACATTATTGTTTATAACGGTTGTTATGGCAATTTCTTTCTCGTTTTATTAGTGGCCTGATGTTTTGTATGTAATCTTTCGCTAAATTGTGAATTTTGGGCTGGCCATTCGTAAAAAAATACTTCTAAATTCAAAATTACGATTCCTCTGCCAAAATTCTATAAAAGGCAGAGGATTCGGAAGAGCAAAGGAAGTCTTACTCCAGCTTTCAGAGCGACAGTATTAATTAAAGGCCTTATCCCGGGGTCGAGTGACCCCAGGACCCTGCAGAGCCTCCTTCTAAAGTCTTCATCGTGTGAATCCCTCATTGTGCGAGGAGCCACATCAAGTTCCCGTGCGTCCTTCTACGCCTGGCCGTTGCCAGACGCACGCAGACCCCTACGCCTGGCCGTTGTCAGACGCACGCAGGCCTCTCCGCCTTGCCGTTGCCAGACGCACGCAGGCCCCTCCGCCTTGCTGTTGCCAAACGCACGCAGGCCCCTCCGCCTGGTAACTACTCATCCCTGCCGTGCCGACTACACCGTGCTGTCGTGCTGCCTTCGTGCTGTCGTGCTGTCTTCACCCCTGCCATGCTGACCACGTCGTGCTGTCTTCGCGCACGCGGTTTCTTCGCCCCTGCCGCACTGACGAAGTCGTGCGCCCATCCTCCGTCTCTACCTCCTACCCCATCCATCACATCTACACCCACACCTACACTTTTTTCTACCTAATCACAATCCACCTACACCCCACTCTACAAATTCCTTTTTTTTTATATAAACTTGTAAATATTAATAAAATGTAAATATATTCTTGTTTCCCATACTTTCCTTTTTTCATTTTTGGTCTTAATTCTTCTTTTAAATTGTCGCTACACGACAAGCTGCCTTAGCCTAGCTTATTGAAACGCCTGCGAGGATGCGATTGTGATGGACAACCAGTGTTGTCACATCGTCGATCGATTATTTCATATTTATCGATTCGACGAGCACAACAGCAAGTATTATTTTCAAAAGGTTGTGTCATATGTAGCATAACAAAGAGTAACAGTATTTTTAAAATCGGTTCAGTGCAATTTACACACAGGCGGTGTACTTGTTACTGGAACTAATGATAACAATGATCTGATAAGATGGTAATTAAAAGTTTTTTAAACCGAACACTGCAGTGTGCCAACGCCTGCCATTCCACTTTCACATAATTCCATGCACTCAACCTTTCGCAGCCGTCTGTAAGCGTTAATTAGAAATAGTTGCCAATTTGGATCCCTACGTGGAATTTATAGCATAGGACAGGTTAACGACATTTGTAAGAGATCACCTTTGGATCACATTGAGGTGCTACGATCGTCTACGGCGTGGAGTGAACGATTTCATATTTTCTTTTGAGTTTTTATTTTAACCCTCAATTTTTGTAATGTTATTTAGAAACTATTTTTATTGGCTATCAATATTTTGATTGTGTCAAAGGTACAGATTTGTTTATTCTTCATAATGATTGTATTCTGATTTGATTTGACGGGCCTGTTGGCTCAGTTTTATAGTGACTCTAGTTTTGAGTCGAAGGACGAGGGTTCGATTCCCAAACGGAGATAACATTTTTGTGCTATTGGCTTCGTTTTTGTGTTAAATTACCCTGTGTGGCTTTTGTCTTACAATTTTTTATTACGGCATACCGAATGCGTTAATAATTTAGAGCGCCAAGAAAACAAACTAATTGTTTGTTTGGAAATATATTTCAATAAAATAAAAAAATGTAAGGACTTATGAAAGAGATTATCGTTTAAAGTCAGCATGTAAGACGAAAACTCAGCTAGCGATAGTTTTCCGCCACCTAGGGCCTAACATCACTTACATTACAGTCAACTACAGAACGGCCGTTTAACTTGGCAGCTCTGAACTTGCGCAAATGGCTGGCCATTTGGCGGTACGAGGGGGTTTGCGCAGGTGAAGCCTATGTTCAGAGGAGCCAATTTACAACGGCCGTAGTGTACACTTCATTACTAACCGCAAATAACAATATATCCACCAATCATGGTGACCGCATAAATTGCAACACCACTCAATTCGTTTGAAACAACCGGATCGATTGTAAAACCGCAATAGATGGTGGCAAATAAAGCCTTTCTCACACAGTTGCGAATATTACGGAATACGGACGCGACCCAAGACTTTGATTGCGTCGTGGCTGTTACGCATCAACGAATGCGACCTCAAAAACCATCTCATACCAGTACATTTCAGATTATGATACAGATGAATCGTCAGTATTCAAAAGAAATAAATAGCACTAATGAATCGAGATATAGTAAAATGATATTTCGGTTTACAAATCCTAATACTATAAATGTTAAAGTAACTTAGTCTATCTTTTACCTTTTCAGAGCTAAACCGCGGGACCGATCGTGATGAAATTTGGGCAGACGATAATTTACATCTTAAGGAAGGACATAGGCTACTTTACATCGAGGAATTCGGACGAAGATGCGGGAAAAAGTTAGTAGTCTATAAATACTTGCAGAAGATAAATATTCCAGTTGGCGCGCGGCGGTTCGCGGCTTCGAGGTGCTGACCGTGAACTGCAAGGTGGGTGCGCACCGCAGAATATGCGGTTAGAACTGGTAAATGGAGCGACTGTATAAAAATATAGCTCGGTAAGCTAATTTCATGACAGTGATTTGTATTATTAAACATTGTTTTTCACTTGAATGTTTATTTATATAATTTAATCAGTTAAGAACCGCCGGTTCCAATTGGAACTGAGACACAATTAAAAATCTATTGTGTCTGTGATTCATGGTCTGAGAGGTATTTATATGCTTACGGGCGGAATGTAGCGAACTATTTCTGTCTAAAAATATAACATCTTTTGTAAAACCTACCTACATTGACAAATAAATTCTTTTGTATTTGTATTGGAAATTCTTATAAATTCGTAACATGAGGGGAAAATAAGACGTTTGCAGCCTAGTTTGTTACCACTAAGAAAAGTGATACCCAAACTAATTAAATAAGCGCAAATCTTATTATCTACTCATATTCTAATTTAGCTCTGATTAACAAAAATCCTATGTCTCTCTACTTTGACGCCTTTCCTTCACGCGTTCTTTTCATCCATCGTCGCTACGTTTCATTCTTACATTTAGACAAATATAAAAAAATTTAAGTAATTTACAACCGGTTTTATTTCTCTTTTGCAAATTGATAAGGATAAGCGATGTGATCAAAAGCTGAGATTATAAAGTAATAAGTATAAAACAAGATAAAAAAAAACAAAACCCCAGAGTATGCTAGCTATACCTTGTATCAATTGTAAGCAATGGTCACTCGACAACCACCGCAGAGCCGGATTCGATTCACAATCAATTAAATCAATTAACAAGCCGCCTCGTCGATTCCTTTCTAATAGAGTTATGCAATCGAGTGCTGATCGATTTATCGATACGATTGAATCAATTGGAGGCCAATGAGAATCGACGAAGAATGTGCTTCATCCTTAAAGGGCAAGTTTAGTGTCATGCATAATGTGGGTAATTCTCAAGAAATTCCGAAATTCTTGTAATTTAAAGTTTTATGTACTTTCATAGCACGGGACTGACCAAGTGTGGTCCTTTATAGATTTCTGGAGTGTTACAGCACATCAAAGAATTAACGTAGGTACCTATCCTAGTGTTTTCATTTTCTTAAAGACCAAAAAACTATGCCAGTGGTCATAAAAATAACCATTGATAGAGGATGTTGCTACTTAAAATAAAAATGATTGATTTTTATAAAAAATACTGAAGACGTTACGTTAAGTACGTTAGAACTATTGTGGATAAAACTAGTTATATGCACAATAGTTCTGACTTCTAGTATAGTAATGAAAACAGTGAAATAGTTTTAAAACAAATCTTAAGGCGAGTAGTGTCGTGAAATGGTCATCTTTGAAGGCATAAGGCTTATAAACGAGCAATCACAAAATTCCAGAAAAAATATATCTTAAGCATTGATATATTATCTTCATTTTCATAGTTTGAAAATGTTGTAGAACATTATTTACTATATGAAAAAAAATATTGCAACAAGGCTGTTTTGAATTTTAAATTCGCTTCTTCTTCTAAACTAAAAGAGATATTTTCATAGCTCTTGCGGGAAAACATTGGTAATTTATCTATCTAAAATTTTATAGTTCAGTTTTTTAAAAGACCAATTAGTTTTTACGCAAATTTCGAAATAGCTGTTTCACCACAAATCGTCTCTAGCGGGTCCGTGCGGGGGCGACGGGAGTCAGTCCAGCGCTGACATTCAAGGAGAGAGGCTGCGCGCCGCGTTGTCGCTGCGCGCTCGAATTTTTACGCATTTTATGTGTAGTACAGTGTGCAAAGAGGGATGTCTTTTAAACTTATAACAGTTATAACACAATAAATAAATATGAAAAATTGTTACTGGTTTATAAAAAAATTAAATATGTCGAATTTCGTAATATTGGTGTAAATATAGTGATTAATAATTGTTTACTCAAATTTTTTTTTAAATCTCACCTCCTACCTCTTCCAAAAACTTAAAATATAAACACAATAACTTGCATGTACTTATAAAAATAAACACGTAAGGCTTTTGCAAAGAATAATTATAAATAAACATAATACAACTAAAACGTTGAACTATGCATTTCTATATATACATACATATTATAATAAAATTGTAACTGATGTCTGTACATATATAAGATATTTAAGAAAGACGTATGTGTTTGGGGGTCTTCATAACGGCAATAGAAGCCGAAACTATTATATTTAGAATTCATCATAACAAGTAATAACAAACATCATCATCCTTATGAGGCAGTCGGGTAAGGGATACAAAACATAAAGATTGATTCAAGGAAACAATAGGGGTGTTTTATTTGTTGTTGGAAACCTCAATTTATCGAAGTGGAACTGAAGATAATGGATTTTCAACCGACTTCAAAAAAGGAGGAGGTTCTCAATTGTTTTTTTATGTTTGTTTCCTCAGAACTTTAGACTGGGTGAACCGAATTTGGTGATTCTTTTTTTATTTGAAAGCTGGTGCTGGCCGTGTAGTCCAGTTCTGACATATATAGAAAGAGATATAAAGAAAACCATACAATTTAAAATCTGTTTTTTACTCTTTAGAGTTCTATTTTATTAATGCAAAACATTACCATACCAACCATAGTAATGTAAGCAACGGATCCGATCCGGTCCGATGTGACCTGATCCGATCCGGTCCGATGTGACCTGATCCGATCCGGTCTGATGTGACCTGATCCGATCCGGTCCAATGTGACCTGATCCGATCCGGTCCGATGTGACCTGATCCGATCCGCTGCGATGTGACCTGATCCGATCCGCTGCGATGTGATCTGATCCGATTCAGTCTGATGTGGTCTGATCCGATCCGGTCCGATTTTATGTGATCTGGTCCGATCCCATCCAATATGATGCAATCAGGTCCGGTACTATCCGGTTTGGGCCTATCGGGTCCGATCTGATCCTATCCGACCTGGTCTGGTTTGATCAGATCGGTCCGGACCGATCCAGTTCAGATCAGATCGAACCCGAACGGATCTAACCAGACCGGATCGGACCACATCGGACTGTACCCAACCGGATCGGATCGGACGGAAAACACCCAATTCGCAAATCACTATAGATGTTCCTATAATATTTGAAGAGTTTCCTTGATTTCTCCAGACTCCCATCCTCAGATCCTGACTTAATGATAGTGGGAACAACATCCGGAAAGTATAGGATTTAAAACAAAAAAAGAATTTTCGGAACCTGTCCTGTCGACTTCGAGTAATCGGGGAAAAAACCGACAAACTGAGAACCTTGCGCTTTTTTTGAAGTCGGCTAATAACATTATTAGACACAATATAAAATGAGGAAAAGATGTACATAGACAATGTTTATTACCATGATCCATGTTAGCTTTCACGAATCTCCTTCATTAAATCGTTTTTTTTTTATTTAGGCAACTTAAAAAAAAGAGAAAATTATCAGTGTCGAAATCTTTTATTTCTTTTTTTGTGTGTTCCCAGATTACTCGAAGACTGCTTGCTGCGATTCGGGAAATTGTTTTTTCGTTTGAAATCGTATACTTTCCAGGTAGAACCTTACTCATCAGGTCAGGATCCGATGATGGGATCCTTGAGAAATCGAGGGAACTCTTCCAATATTATAACGCACCCCCAGAACGAAAGTGACCTAAGTCAAAAAACGCAATTTGTGGGAAATGAGCAAGAAAGTTTTCAAAAGCGTGTAAATTTGAATAAACTTAATGTATTGTGTTAATATGTGTTTCATCGGAAATGATTTCTTTTTCGCGGGTATATGTATTGATCTTTAATGTACATATTAGTAACATCATATTCAATTACCCGTAAAACCACAATAAAATGTTATTTGATTTTGACGTTTTTTAGGGGGCGCGCGGGTGCAATTAAAATTCCGCGCGTTGTTCAACTTTCCCAAAAAAATGATCACCAAAAAAAAACTACTTTGACTATCATTCCTAGGTTTTTGTTATCAGTTTATTATAATTACTAAAAGATGTTTGGTGTTTGAAGTAACGTTCCATTCACAAAATGTTTTGTTATGAATGTTAGATCAAAGATTCATTTTTATATTGATGCAAGTTTCGTTTTGTATTGTATATATTTTATTACTGACCCTACTGCGTTATCAAGACGCGTGGTCAAAATGCGGGGAAGCGCGGAGCGGGAAACATAAGCTCCGCCCTGAAGCCCAAGGCCGTTGGCGGCTACAGTCGCCTTAAGAAAGTCTTAGTTGCACTCAACCACCGACAGTTAAAAAGGATTAGCTAGAGGAAACAAGTTAAAGGAACTAGAAACGGAAACTCTCTGCACTCTGCAGGTGATATTGAAAAAGTCTCTCAAGTTTAATTCAGTATAGAAGCTTAAAACTTACAACTTTTGATAAAGAAAGAAACATAATAGATCGACTTTTGTTATTAAACCTTTAAGAGAATTTACAGCAAAAGATAATTATTAATTCATCTGAAAATTTGAGTGTATTATATATATATTATATTCCATGTTACGAGGGCTCACGGAAAAAAAAATATGGTTACCGTAACGATATTTCGGTTGTTCCCACCATATTTCTGGTACTATATGTGACAACTCTACAGATAGTTAACTCTACTAATACACTTCTAGTAAAACATAATAGTATAGACAACTACGTGTATAGTATTTACAACAATATGTATAGTACGCATAACGATTCAAATTGTAAACTGCCTTTAGTATACGTCGTACGTCCCATACGTCTACGATACTGTCTTGTAACGTCTACTATAAGACCTTGTTGTGCCTACATTACTTTGTGGTATATATTTACTATACTAATTTGTAATACCATACTATGACTGTGAATTTCCTAATCAGGAATCCCTAATCCAGGTATTGCAAAGATTTCCAAAAGAGTCGGAGTACCGTCTACTAGTGGTGTAAATCTTACGATCAAAACTGAATATAAAGCAAAAGTCGTCCGACCTTATGGCTAAACGCCGGGAACCAAACGATAGCGCGTTCTAATTCGCACCCCACGCCATCTATGAACGACGTATTCTAACTGCGTCACGCGTTACGCCCCGCTGTCTACCACACACATTGTAGCCGATATCATCTCATTCGTTGAGAGAACGATGCATATTGTAAACACAGCGATATTATTGCAACTATTACTTGCTTATTTGTTGGTTTAAACATTTAGATAGTAACCCTTACAATGTTGCAAGTTACTAGAAATGAATATTGCCCGTTACAAACAAATTGTCACTGTTACACAAAAAATACTTGGTGATACGAAAAAATTCGTAAGGCCAACAGAAAAATTGTTAGGAGAACTAATTTCCATTTACTACACATTCTGGTAGTATTGTAAAAATATTTTTTTTCCGTGCTTTTGCGTCACTTTTACGCAAACTTCAAAGGCGATGGACAACTGTATGGGATTCTAATATTCACTTGTTAGCGTAATTATTAACATCACAGAACACTAGCGTCTTCCTTATGCAAGCAGACGTACGTTTAACTTTCTAATTTTCACTATGTTTCTGTTCTGTTTTTTATAAGTGAGTCTGGAATTGAACCTAAGCATAATAAAAAGGTACAAGTCTTATCAAGTCAATCTCAAAAAGATCGTATTTTGGTGTTTGTTTTACCTTGAAACACTGTAATGAAATGTCGTTCATTTATACGTTTTCCTTACCTGTAACAAAATAAAACAATCATATTAATAAAACGAAACATGAAAAAGCAATTAGCGTAATAACCAGTTTTAGAAAGACTCTATTTCGGCGTTATTGAATTTACGTGGAAATTCGGTAACGAATCTAAATAAAACAGCGCTAAATCTAGATATCCGTCTTACATAATACAAAAACTTTTTAATAATTGAACGGTACTACTTTTGTTTCTGTCTGCAGAAACTTAGTAGAAAGTAAATTATTTGGTCTTCATCGGATTTGACTCTCATTGTAAAGAAAATACTTTGTTAGGCTTCCTCATAATAATACTGTAAGCTTATTATTCACTGGAATAATAAAGTAGATGATAAAAAATAAAAAAGGAAGCCCATATTATTTGCAAGAATTTTGCTATCTTCATGTTGATATGAATGACAAATAGAATCTTTTTAGTTTTTAAAATAATTTCTTAATAATCTCGTGAGTAAAAGGATACAGTCAAAACCTATTATAGCTAAGATTTTGTCTATACGACAAAATAGATTGAGTCATTTTTGGACACGAAACTCGCAACTTATTTTAGAACGTCCAAGTCTGTACAGGCCTATTAACCTAGTAAAGTATCCATTGCCCACTGGACATATTGTCCCATTCCCATTAAATGTAACAACCAATCACAGTATACATTACTTCTACTTACTACATGGCTTCTCAAATACGCCTGTTCACGGTCTTCGATATACATAGTATAAACAAATACACAATGAATTTAATCTGTCAATAACACTCCATCTATAGGTTCCGAGACAACACGCCGAAGCGAAACAACCAATCGACACACAAATATTTGCTTTCTAACCAATCTAAAATCAAACCTTTTCCGCGGGTAGAACAATACCCGAACCAAATAGGCCGTCAGTACAATGTTATAACTTTTATGAGCACTACAGAACCGATAGGGTAACTTTATGACGAAACCATTTGTTGGAACAACAGTAACTTCGGAAAAAACAAGTTGCTGTGAACATTAAGGGAAAGCAATCAAAACTAGCGCGGGATCCAATTCCGAAATCGCAGTGTTTTCGAACGAATCGCCCCAGGCCTCCAGTAGACAACTCGCTGTAATTTCCGCCCACTAACAAACATGGGCGAAATGTATTTCAACTATTGGATACAGTGTCACATACTTTTGTTTTAGAAGACAATGGAGCTGCATGTTCCAGTATTTGGGGTCGGCTCAGTATCTTTTCTTCTTCCATGCCTATCAACCGTCATATCTACTTTCACTTCCTTCTTGGTCATTCATTTGGGGTACCCCTCTTCCTAAATTCATTTTAACAATACTCTCACCCCTTTATATAAGATTAGCGGTTCTGCGCGTTTTCACCCGCGTAGTTCCCGTTCCCGTGAGAATACGGGAATAAAATATAACCTATGTTACTCAGGAATACTCAGCTTTCCATTGGTGAAAGAATTTTTAAAATCGGTCCAGCAGTTTTTGAGTTTATTCGTAACAAACATTCAAAAATACAAATCTTTCCTCTTTATAAAATTAGTATAGATGTCCGTACCACGACAAATGATGACCTTTCAAGTTCCCAGGATGGAGCTATATCTATTCGTAGAAGCCTAATGATATAAGTACTTTGTAAAAAAAACCTTTAGTACATAAACAAATCTCTTTCTATCCAAAGTAAATCATGTTTCTACTAAGAGTAGACACGATTAATCTTAATGATCGCTCATCAATTTCAGTGACGTTTTTTCAATCTGATGTTTGTCGATAACCCTTGCAAGGTAATATTAAATTCTTTGTTCCTGATATTGATGTGCTTTGCCAAAGTAATATCGGTTTACCGTTTGACCTGAACGATATTAAAAGTTTAGCTTTTTATAGTTCCTCTTTTAGCATTTTCCGAGCTCCAAGGCAGCAACTATCGAGGATGGGTACTGTTTCGAATCTTTTTCGAAATTCTGCAGTTTCTATCGTCGGTCCGCTGACTTCGAACGTTCTACGAAATTAAAATGGGAGTATTGAATCTGCGCGGAAACTTGGGGGACGAAATGAGGGTAATGAAAGATTACTCCATTGTTCCTAATTCCTCTCCGAAGCCGAGCGGAAGTAATTTTAATAATTTGTAACTTCTTCCTTGTCTTTGTGATGTACTGTCGAATTTTTTACACGTTCTTTTCATGTTCGTAATTAAAATACGTTCAAGCTTACATTTCATTGCCAAAATGATTGACCATTCTTCTTTACTCGTACATATTCAAATTCAAATACACATATATCATTTACGCTTATGACCTACCTCTGTGCCCCTGGGGACTGCGCAAGCTTTTATTATCACTTCAACCCAGTTACACTCAAAACACGTCCCAAAAACAATTTCGTTAAAATTAATAGTGACATAAATTGTATTTTTGCGAGCACCGGAACGCGGAACAGAAAACACGGCACAGCGAAACTGGGTATTCGATCGCCGGACTAATCTGGCGATCGATCAGAGATGGATCGACCAGAGATAGACTCTACATCGGTACCGGTCTGATCGTGACAGCGATCGGCGAATAGATTTATTGTCTGTCGGAAAAATACAGAGAATTTTTCGCTTGGAAATGTGTATTTTTCTGCGAGATATTTATATTTTAGTGTTATTGTTGCCGAAGAATTTTATTATTTGGTTCAAACAATGCAAATTCTTATGTAAGTTAGCGGACATTATAGATCGGATACAGAAAACTGTTTGTATTTTATACAACAACTGCAACTGCACTGCAGTATAAATTTATTTAGTTCCGAAGATGAGCTGTTTTCGTTGTTTAACTACTCAACTAGTGCTTATGTGTTAGCGCACTGTTTCATTATTCAGTCTTATAAGAGTAATCTTCTATCTCGTAGCGTAGGTACATAAATTCGAAGAAAGCCGCAAAAACACAAAAGAAGCCTGAATTTAATTTTTTAATAATAGATTCTCCTTAAGCCTCATTGCGTAACATAAGCCCCTGAAAATCCGCACTTCCGATATTAATTTCCAAATATCGTCAATTGGGAAGAATTTTGGAGTAATTATATAATGTTCATGGCAATTTCGCCGGTTGCGGTGAGGCCGGCTGAGGGATCAAAATCGTGTGTCGCCTGTCGGATCGATTCTCGCGAACACGCGGATGACACTGTGACCTAATTCCAGAGGGGGTCGGTAGCGGCACCTGTTTTCTGAGAACTTTATTTCCCCAAATAGTTGTGAAAGCCTAGCCCTGTCTTTATAAATTTCGATACTAACTGCGGAGTTTAAATATAAATTATTGGAGACTTTGTAACACTTCATTCCAGTTTTGGCATAAAAAATAACCGATATCCTTATCCTGTCGCTCGACGTCGTGCTAAAGTAACGGCAATACAAACAACAGTTACTTTCTCAATTCATAATTTTAGTAGATTTCAATGCTTTAAATGATCTTAGACACTATCAAGCAGATTCTCCAAAGAATCTGAAGCAAGTCTTAGCTGTGTAATCTTTGAATCAGCATTAAGTGTATCCCTTCAAGAGATTAATCTTGCAAAACTTACAAATTCTGCCATATTTCCAGCTCTACATTATTAATACCAAAACCCCTTGCTGGTCGCACTTGGCAGGCGTTAATTGCAGAATAGCACAGCAGAGGTGTGATTGCAAACCCTTATTCGCAAACGGTTAAGATTTGGACCCCGAATAAAGCAGTAGCGGAAAAACGAGTTGTTAAATATTCATCAGGCTTCGAAGTTTTCGAACACATATTAATATATAGGTATATGAGTGTGTTCTCAGTTCGCATTTGTGTTCGAAATTAACAAGCACAGTTCGTTGCATGTCATTAATCATCGCACACGAGTAGTTCACACCCCACACTGATGCCGAATACAGATAAGTCCTGGATCACTTAGACTGATTCGTAGCATGAACATTAAATTGACTGAATTCCATACTTCAACGAAGACTAATTGTCAGATTTAATACAAAAAGTTTATGTCTTTCAATTTCTCTAAAATTTATTTACATTTCGGAAGCTTGTTTTAAGTAAGACAATACTTTTGTTAGATGACCACCTTTTTTTTCATTTATTCTTCCTTTTACAAATAATGATAACATTTTAAATTACACCGGCGAGAATAACGCTCTTTTCTTTTGTTAATAATTTGCCATAGAACCCTACACTTATCTATTCACTTATTCATAACAATATGTACTTGTTTATTTATGTTTACTATAACTCTTACAAAGAAATCTTCCTTATAAGAGTGATAAATCTGTCCGTGTGTGATATTTTTATGTGAAATCCCATTCGTTTTCTGGTTTCGTCATAGTTTTGCGCTTCTAACTTGTCTTGGCAGCGTCTCATTACAGCATTGTGTGTGAGAGAGTCCATGTCACTGAAGCTTAAGCTTTAAACACCTACAAATCCTACAATACGCCTCCGCTCCTGCGTCGCGTTACATACTCAGGTGTAGCCGAAATTTTACGCGAACACGTCGACGTGATGCGATGAATAATGGAACTCTCGGTAGGAAATGAAACGCATTTGAAACTTCAAACTGCTGCCGTAGAGCAAACAAACAGCCTAAGAGGGTTAAGATGATAAACAACGCCGAGTGAATAAATTATGTAGCGCAGAACGCCAAATGAGGTAGGTTTCGGTATCACGTACATTTCCTTGTGAACAGCTTGTGATTTTGGTGGGTGTATAAAGCTTTGCGAATAAGAAATCAGGTCAACCGACAGACATACTTTGGTGCATTGACATGGAATATACGGGAATTCATGAGATTAGTAGATGCGTAGTAAGTGATTTTATTAATAATTTAAAAGCGATCTATTTTGAGTAAACTCCCGCAATGTCACTCAATCTACGTGTCCAGTTGAAAGAGAAAAATATCCATAATCAAAATTTTAAACAAAAATACAAACCGACCTCAACGAATAGCACTATTATTTGCATATATCCATTACCTACTGCTACTGAACCTATAACGCTAATAGCGATTTTTTTTATTCCGTTTTTCATCAGATTTTTACAAAAGTTATATGGGTGATCCCATACTTTGACATATAGGTACTCGATCAAACGATTTCTTTTTCGAAATTGGTTCAGATTTAAGTAACATACTAAAACGAAAACATACGCGACGAACTTCCTACTTTTTGAAGTCAGTTCAAAACTAAAAACTTCCCGACGATATTATATAGGCAAATTGAAACAGATTTATTTTCATCATATTAACAGGTAAATTTATGCAAATTTAAAAATATACTGGCAGGAAATCAATACGTAGCAAACAAAGAAATATGCGGTTGATTCAAAGCCTTGACCTGCGCCATGTTAAGACCTAGGTTAATGTAGTCAGCCTAAACAAGCTAAACCATTATGTGCAGTTATAACAGGGAGCCGTAGTCTTCGCCGCAGGAGGCTGACCCAATTCTTGAGTCACTCGAGAATACTGGTATTAAGGAAACAATGTGCTTGGCTGTTACACTATTATGTTATAACCAGAGATCGGCATTAGGTAGTGTGATTTGGTACCTAAGTAGGTAGAGGATATAATATGGAGTTGTTAAAACCACCATGTTCCTACTTTTAAATGCCAAATTTCATGTGTGCTTTGTGTCGGATGGGACCGAAACTCTCATTTTTTTAGCTAAGGAGCCGTACTATTACAAATATGCAGATTTTGTTCATTATCTCCATAACCGGCCACTGTAGAGAAAATCACCTAAGAACAAAAGAAGTTTATTTCATAACTAAATATTTTAGTTTAAGTTTAGTTCATAAGTAAATATGATACTGTAGAAAAATCTCGAAAATTTTCGGTAAAATTTTCAGAAGTCCCAAATAAAGTGGTGGTTTTAACAACTCCATATTACATCCTCGTAGCAACTTTACCTACTATGGTACCTAATCGCACTACCTAATGCCGATCTCTGGTTATAACTTATAATACCAGCTTGTTCCTGCGACTTAGGGTCGCGCTACATCTGCGAAACGTACAGCGCCGAAGGTTCGGTGAACAACATACATTACGGTTGACGCGGGTGGCTGATCCATTTATCTTTAAAGTGAAACGTCAATGTATATTGTTAACAGAACTTTCGGCGCTGTACGTTCCGCAGATGTAGCGCGACCCTTAGTTGGCGACTCGGGCTGAAAGGTAGCCGTCCTACGACACATATTTTCTAACTTAGCGGGCATGATTCAGTAACGAAAATTTTATAAGTTTGTTTAGTTATAAACCTACCTCTACCTTCCCCTCGGGGATAAAAGGCGTGAGATTTTTTATTTTTATTTAGTTATCAACTTAACATACTCTAAATTGTTTACTTATGAGATATTAGCTTTTCACTTCTTTTGTGTTCTTGGATTATATCAAGTACTTGATGTAGTTTTCATTAGCATCAGAAACAGACATATCACAGTTACAGTTACTAAATTCAAACTGAATTCTATTCAACACGACTCACAATTATAAAACCTACTAATCATTAGTTCGTAGGGTACGCGTAAATATCTAACCAGAACTAGATTCATCTGTATCTCGAGTACAGGAAAAGCTAACAACAAATTTTAATTGTAAATGTATTTTGACTTTTCTACCAAGCATATAAAACGAAGTATTTAATTAAATAGAAAAAGTGTTATGCGTATATAGTTTGAGTGTGTATGAATCCCTCACGCCCAAAATAATGATCAGACTTATTCTGAGGCATAGAGCGTTCTGCCGCTATTGAGTTTATCGATGTTTTGTTTGTCGTATTTATGTGGTAGAATCGTATGTAACTGCACCCTAGTCTCGCAATGGGCTAACCACCTGTCACTGTTTAGGGGGTCTTAAATTTATACACCTGGTGAAAAGCGGGTACTTTCAGGAATGAAATACTTTTCCCAACCCCTTCGGGAATAAGGAGCGACCCTATTTTAACATTATGTTGCATATTTTGATAATTATTACAAAAACATAACTACGAAAGTTTGCAACAATAGCATAATATAACAATTGGAACGAGGATTACATTTAAATAGACCCGTTAGAATTGACCGAGATATATTCAAGGGCGCCTTTACATCATCTGCAATTGTTTTGCCTTTACCTTCGTTATTCGATTGATTTTCCTTCAGTTGAGCAAACACTAGCCGAAAGTCATTCTGGCCGCAGATTCAAGGTTGTGCCGTGCGACTTAGGGTTTAGCTGCCAAATATTTAACCAAACCCCTCACCTCGTCGAAGTATTTGAGATTTCTTATTAAAACCTATTTAAAAATGTCTAATGGCGAAAAGCGAAGTTTTTGGAGCTGTTTTCGAAGAAATCTTACGTCTTTAAGAGGTGAAATGACGGTCCAAAATACTTTCAAGCATTTTTTTTATAAATAAAATTTCTTGAAACAATGGTGGACTTTTTGACAGATTTTTTTTTTGTTTTTGTTCTTTCCTTGTTACATTGACGAAGCTTGTTGTGGATTCTATGAATGTAATATTGACGAAGTCTGTTGTGGATATTTTGCATGTATTTTTATTATTGTATTATTTCCTTAGTAACAAAATTAATTTAATAAATATTTCCGAATTTGTGAAACAATGGTTAAACAATAGTCCGTGATATGTTTATTTTTAATCCCCACACCGAATTACGAATGAAACAAGTTCCAAAGCGTAAATTAACAAATATATAAATCTGATTACTACAATTGGAATCACTGCTGATTGCATCCGCAATTCGCCAATCTTCGGGTACATTGCCTTTGTATTGAATTTACCGTAGCAATAACTACGGGTAACAATACAAAGTTTGCGCGAAATGAAATATTTTCACAAAGTGTGATTTGTTGTGAGCGCCGCCGCTAGGCATTTGCTAATTGATTTCTGATTTCAATAACTGAATGGCTCTGAAATTTAATATTGTTACGTAATAGTTGTTGATGCCGATTAATTACAGTTAACACCTCTTGTCAAGGTGTCAGCGCTAAGCCTCACTGAGGGTAGGCAATGTCTACTTAATTTATAGATCAATTTTGGTTAATCTAATGTATAATACTTTTAGGGACCCTATTTCTAAGCCTCAGGTGTCCGTCTGTCTGTCTGTCTGCCAGTGGGCTGGTATCTCGTGAACCGTTATAGGTAGAAAGTTTAAAATTAAACATAATGTGTATTGTGTATTTCTATTAACGCTACAAAAAACTACACAGTATAAAACAAAGTCGCTTAACATACATAAGGATATAGGGACAGAGCCCTATATCCTTATGTATGCTTAAATCTTTAAAACTACGCAACGGATTTTGATGCGGTTTTTTTAATAGATAGAGTGATTCACGAGGAAGGGGTTAGTATTAGCATTGCACCCGTGCGAAGCCGGGGCGGGTCGCTAGTACATAATAAAAATGTCATAAAATTATAAGGGGTCATCATACAAGAAACGTGCTATTTTCTTCACAATATGTGTTAAATATTGTACGCTGGAACTGAACCCTTCGTGTGAGTCTGACTCACACTTGGCCGATTTTTTCATTAAATATTTTTGGTATTTTACGTAACTTCTAACCTGAAACGTCTCATGATTTATTTATGAAAAAACGTTAAGTGATTAAATAAGAAGAGCTATCTAAACTGCTTATCAATTCAACAAAATTCTCAAGCAATATTCGTTCGATACCGTATAACCTTGCGAGAAACCATTTCCAATGAAATATTAAACTTTATTTCACCGCCACTGTTTTATATAGTAATTTGAAGTCTTGTATTGATTAGAATACAATTACCGTACAAAAAAAGTTTGACTGCATAATCCTATCAGTAAAATAAAATTGTGGGTTATTATAAACTAGGTATTCCCTGCACCTGTAAATTTACAACAAAGTAGGTATTACACTTCTAGTATTTTCTATTCCCGTGATAATTTCAAAAAAATCCTTAATTAATGTCGGCTTCCTAAAACGAAGCTATGGTTCAGGCTTGATAAATCTGTCAGTTTCTCCATATGTATATATTTCATCATCATCATGAACCCGTAGCTGCGCACTGCTGTCTTTCATCTCACATGAGGAAAAATGTGCCATAGGGTATCTCAGATGGCTTAAAGACTTCCACTGTGAGTAAACCACGCCTAACATTGCTGCTGGTTCAGATACAATGACACTGGCATCGCGATACTCGGAGCACCATTTATTTATATATTATAAACTAGCGGTTCTCCGCGGTTTCACACGCATAGTTCCCGTTCCCGTGGGGATACGGGAACAAAATATAGCCTATGTTACTCATGATGTTCTAGCTTTCCATTTGTGAAATAATTAAAATTGGTCCAGTAGTTTTTGAGACTTTCCTCTTTATAATACTAGTATAGAAGTATAGATAAATGGTTACGTATCTAAATGTCGAAAATTAAAAAACCTAACGTTAAATAACCTAAGTTCAAAATACCTAAAATCAAAATACCTTATGTTTTAATATACCTAATAAAATAATACATACCCACGAAATACCTAAGTTTACAATACCGATTGGACTAAATACCTAAAATTTAAAATGTTTATAGTTATATCACCTAATTTTGATATACCAAAATTTTTAATAACAAATGGTCAAAATACCTAAAGTAATGCACCACTTGCGCGATATTTGTTTGAAATAGTGGATCACCTTCCGCAAGCGTAAAAGTGGGTAGATTGATAAAGTTCATCGTTTTCTATTTTTAATATATTTTGTGTCAGGAAAATATTTATGTTCATTTACAATAATTACAGATAAAAAATGTCCTCCAAATGGGACCATGTGGGACAGTGCCCAGAAGACTGGCCGTATTCCCTCTCTGGATAGCCAGGCTGATCCTTTGACAGAGATAGCCGCCAGATAATATATATATATCTATTTATATTAATACATTACGTCGGTGTTTGTCACTTCGGTCAATTAACGTGAGGTAAATCAATTTCAGGGACTTTGTACATAGGTATTTCAAGTTTTATCCTTTTGAACTTCAGTATTATATCCATTTGACATTTTAAACTTTCGGTATTTTAACTTTATGTCAAACAACCATTAGGTATTTTGAACTTATTTAACGTTAGGTTTTTTAATTTTCGACATTTAGATACGTAACCAGATAAATACATAACTCAGTCTACACCTAGCATAGCTAGGCTATTTATTAAGCCACGTCAGTCATGGCCGAGACGCCCGGTGACCTTTGCCCGCCCCACGAACAATCGATACCGGTGGTACTCGCTTCTATGAGGTAACACCGATTCTCAACTGTTTCAATAAACAATAACACGGCAGCGATGTCTCCGGCATATCCGTATTGTAAGGACGAATATTGCGCCATTTAATCAAAGACTTCTATTGAACTGAAATATACAAGGCATACACGAATGGATGAATATTCCGACATTTAATCAAACATTTCTATTAAACTGTGGTAGGCTAGGCATACACGAATGGACGAATATTGAAACATTTAATCAAAATCTTTAATTCAACTGGGGTATACTCGTACTAGGCATACATGAAGGGACGAGTATTGCGACATTTAGTAAAATACTTCTATTAAACAGTGGTAGACGAAGCATACACCAATGGACGTTTATTGCGGAAATTTAATCAAATACTTTTATTAAACTGAGGTAAGCTTAGCATACACAAAAGGACGAATATTGCGACATTTGATTAAATACTTTTCTATAAAACTATGGTAGACGAAGCATACACAAAAGGACGAATATTGCGACATTTGGTTAAATACTTCTATTAAACTGTGGTAGCCTAGGCATACACGAAAGGACAAATTTTGAGAAATTTACTTAAAGACTTATGTGCGTTTAACGCATCGTTTTATATGCGTTATACCTGGAGGCTGCGATTTTCCAATAAATTTTTCGTCCGTCAACGAAAAGTTTTCTTCAAAAGAAAGCTGCCATTACGGAGGTTCCATTCATGTTTAATTTCTATTACCTTTTCAGAATTGGACGTCGTTTGAAGAAAACTGTTGCAAGGCCGTCGTCAGCCTTAATTGTGTTATCAATTATTCTTTAACATTGACTTTGTTTTACGCAGCTTAATTTATTTATGTGGCACAAGGTCCTCGGTTAGTTTGTGGATACAAGTCTGAGCTAAAATTGCAGCGTGCTCCATTTTCGTGCTTAGCTGTTGCTCGTCAGAGATTAAACGTGTTTGTCTTTGATTAGCTAGACGAAGTTACTCGTGCATTCCAAATAACTAACTTGGGAATAGAAGATTGGTAAGAGTATACAGACAGTAAAGCGAAAGCAGGTTTGCCTTTATTATTTTAAAGATTAGTGACATTTTTGCAGTGCAGTCATAGGAAATAGAAACTATGAAACCACTGATGCAATAGTAATAACAGTCATCATCATCAACCTGTAACAGCCCACGGCTGAGCTAAGGGTCTTTCCTCACACACGAGGAAGTATGGGCTATAATCACTTAATCACCCACGCGAGCCCAGTGGATTGGGGGATGGTTTTAAGCTAGTAATCAGAATTTGACATGGCTTTACGACTTCCATAATAATAGTTTTCCATAGTAATAACAGTCTGGTGCAAAATATCAAATTCGCAAAAACGTCAAAATCACAATGAACTGTATCAATGAATGCGATGTGACGTTTTGCGAGGATGTGCCCAAATGTCAAATTTTCCGGAGGTGACATTTTGCTAATGTGTCATTTTATGTTATTCTAACGATTGTTACAGTTTGAGAATGTGACGTTTTGCCATTGTGACATTTGACAAATGTGATATTTAGTAAATAATTTTGCGCCTGATCCTAACCTAACATTGAACAAAAATAATCAGGAAAAATACGTTTGCTGAAGTCATCAAAAGCATCCCTCGCAAAACCCGTTACAAAATTAATTCATGACCCATAAAAGAGCTATCTGAGATGCGTCGTAAATCTTTGTGAGCCGAAACTCTGTTTATGACCCCGCGGGGCAAGTTTTCAAAAAATGCGTGACCGCAATTTCAGGGAAACGAGAACGATCGTGAGCAGTCTGCGCTCGACTTTATGAAGCGCTAATGACGTCCGTAAACAAAAGATCTTTCTACTTGGCTGTGTGCACTGTGCAGCGTTGGTCCATGCATTGGATGAAACTAGTCAACAATAACTTTGGAGGCTAGCGGAAGCAAGGATTAGGAAAACAAAGAAAAAAAAAAAGTGTTCATATGTACTATGATAAAGTTATTTTTAAGCTTTGAAGCGCATTATTAAACCTAGAAAATAACTGTTATAGTAACTCGCTTTATTATTAATTCCAGCTCTTCCGCTTTCGCCCGCGTAGTTCCCGTTCCCGTGGGAAAACAGGGATAAAACATAGCCTATGTTACTCCCCGATAATGTAGCTTTTCCCTTAGTGAAAGAATTATAATTATGGGTACATTATTATTTCAGTATCTTCGTTACTCAAATGTGTTTACAAATGTGTTTTATAGAGACTGGCCGTAAGATGACTTTATCTAGTATTACAAAATAATCCTTAAGCATGAAACTCTTATTAAGCGCAATTAGACAGGGACAGCTTTATGCGACTCATATAGCTGCATCTCGTAATGATATTCTGAAGCGCAGTTTCCTTGCTTGAGGATATTTCTGCAATACGAACCTTTGTGATTTAACTAGTGTAATTTCAAAATTCGTCCAAAATAAATCGAGAAGAGCTTACTCGTATCTGTCAAATTATTTTATAGCTCTAACGCCTGAAATATTAGACCTCAAGTTAGGTCTTAAGGCTCAAGACGTCTAGAATCTAGGTTTGAAAGGCTTATAATTACGGACAGAGAAATAGAACTAATACTCGCAGTATTGGTATGCCCCAATGTTGGATCAAACTTCCACAAGCAATGCTTCAAATAATTGTGGATCTAACAGACACGAACAAAGGACGAACAAATCCATTGTCCGTTGTGAAACTGTTAACTGTTAAAGAGAATTTAACTTATTCAATATTACTTTGGGGATCATTGACACAGATAAATTTGTATACGTTTCTAAATTATTTGTCATAATTATGTTCTCGTGTATAGTAATCATCGTAACGTGACCGGCTAATGATTTTCATGATCAAACAATTTGGGTCAGAGATATAATTATTATATTTCAAATTGAAACTATTATTTTAGTCCCTAAATTGTTCATATTTTCCGAATTGATTGGTACTATGTTTACTCGTGTAGAAGTATACTTTTCTATTACCTACGCCTACACACCAGACGAAGTAGTGTTTCCTCCCACACAACTAAAACATTGTTAAAATAATAATTGAAGCTGGGGATATAGGCACTAACATAGAATAAGTTTAAATTTACTAACAAAATGGACTGTATACCTATTGTCTGAAATAAATGATTATTATTATTATTATATAGACGCTCACGCCTTATCCCGAGGAGGTAGGCAAATGTATTCCATTTCTGGACTAACCACTTATCTCCCCATTAACCACCACCAGCACTTTTTGAACTCATTGGTAACGAGGACGACAAAATGCCTTGCACTGACTAAAACCTTCCATGTTGTTTCCCCTCTTTCTCTATGTTCAATCCACTAACATTTCAGGTGATATCCTGTTATAGCCGGAGCAGGGAGCTGTTACACATGCCTCAGAACCAATTTTTTGGCATGTGGGTTACTTCACGATGTTTTCTTTTACTGTCGAGCCACTAATGATATAGATACCTACATACTAAATTAAAAGTGATAAAAGAAACACAAAGTTTCCCTGCTACATTTTTATGAAATATAGTTGGCCGCGTTAAGCAAGTCACGCCCTCTATCCGGCTCGAAGGACCCCGAGTCGAGGCAAGTTAGCGTGTTCGCTTTGTTTGATTTATGTGCCGTGATTGCAGTTTTGGGTGGAATCTCGTGTCGAAGTCAGGGTCTTTTATATAAACTTCATAACTAAATGATAAAAGCTTTTACGCGGACAAAGATGAAGCTAAAAACTGTAATATTGTATCACGAGCACAAAACAGAATAAATATATAAATTAATAGTAATATTAAGAGGATAAAATAGATTAAATACTGATAAACCTATGGATATTATTATTGTTTGAACGACTGACCCAATTCGAACAAATGCGGTAACGTTTGGCAATTCTCGGTCTCTACTCTCAATACGATAAAAATATACGGTTACAATGTTTTTTTTTCCAGTCGGACAACCAAAGGAAGGTCTAATAAGGATTATCAGACCACTGGTCATTAAACAGAGATAAAAACAAGAACAAACTTAGGATGGCAATACTGGTACACGAAAAAAAAACAACTAGGTTGCGCGTTAGAGAGCTGTGTCTACAGGCGGCCTCGAAAGTGGATCTCGAGAACAAACAACGTGCACGAATGCAACTGTTGCTGGGCTACTTTGTCGGTCGACTGTTTTTAGGTCTTTCAGTTTGCACTAGGTCAGTTCAGACATGAATGATCATTACTTATATCATGTACTCCTAAGCATCAACTCAACTCTTCGAAATCAACCCATTCGTGTAAAGTTTATGATGAACTAATACTACACTGATGGTGTTTATGAATTGGTAACTATAGTTTTGGTCAAGTAACGAAATGTAGACCCAATAGGACTATTTATAGTACTTAATCCCCGTGAGACCCTAACGCTTGACTGGAGTATAACAGTACAGAGTTAATATTTGGTGAAATTAAACTAGAACATTTATATGCGAAAGCATTGTGGGCCTCTTTAGTAAAAAGGCCCAATCTAAAAATCAATAAAGCGTAAGATAAAATAATCCCCTGGTGAAGTCTAGGTTTTTTGCAAATTGAAAAGGAAGTACGAGAACACAGTCAAAGAGAAAAGCGGTAATGAACATTTGCAGATGTTTTTCTCCTTCGCAGAAACACCTAATGGGATTTGAGAGTGGTACTCGTGCTAAGCGAGACAGAAAACCATTTATTTCACTAGAGCTGCTGTATTCGAAACTGGTTTAACTTCAAAAAGGCTGTAGAAAGTTCTAAAAATAGAGCAGACAATGGAAATAGGACACGAGTTAGAGGCTTAGAGCTGTGAGATGCTCGTGAACTCTGTATCATGTTGCATTTGAGGATCTAAAGGGAAATCTGTTTATAGAATAGTTAAATGCTTGGAATAGACATGACTTGAATTCAGTCTGTGTTATACCGTTGGCGGGATAAAAGTAGCTTTCCTTTAGAATAGAGGTTTAATGGTACGACATATAAAAGCAGCTCTTGTGAATATTTTCTATTGATTAAAATTACTCATTCATTTTATCATACACACAGACATACAGGTGGTAAGCCCGTCGCCTAACCAGTCAGCTGTTACACATACCCCAGAACCAATTCAGAAGCCGGCGCGGCCGGTCTCCTTGTAAAAAAAAATGAATTTTTTTTTAATAAAGCGTTGAAATGTGGGTAATACCTCTCCCGGACCCCTTCGTAAAATCGCACATGACTAAAACCCTCCAAGAAAATACAAAACACAACCCCAAGTTTCCACTGATCAAGATACCACAAACAGTCATATATTTTTCACCGCCCTTCCTGAGTGGACGTAATTAAGGTACCTTAGGGTCCCGAACGGCCTGTTCAGTATTCATGACGTGGTTCCGTACTTCTCCATTACCCGTATCTGCTTGCTTGTCTCGGATTAGTCCGTTGGTCCTCACTTAGAATTGCGTTTCCTTAGAATTAAGTGGGTTGTGAAGACCTTGTACGCAATTTGGTCGGGTGTCTGTTTGTTAGTCGTAAAAATCACAAAGAAGGCTTTATTTCACAGGTAACTGCTACTTGGAAGATAGCTTAAAGTTGTTTGAGTAGTGAGTCAGCTGAAAAGAATCGCAAAACTAACATTTTTAAACATATATTATATTCGAATTTAGAATCGAGGAATTCAGGTCAAGTTGTTTTCTCTACAAAATACGTATTGAAGACTGCATTCGTGGTATTAAATGCCGCGATATTATGTAATATTCGGTGTAACGGATAACCCTTTATGCAAGGGATGCATAGAGGAAGACGAAACGCCACGTCATGTACTCTTGGAGAGCAGAAGCGTGGCAGAACTGGCGCAGATTCTGCAGTCCTCACTATGTCTCCTGGAAGTGTGCGGCAATCTGAGCAGGTTGCTTAAATTCTGCTAGTTCCTAGGCTTTTTGAAGTAAGTAGCAAAGACACGTATATGTACAATGGCCCAACTTGGAGGTTAAGTGCGGAAATAGCCCAAATAAACTAAACTATTAGGTAATATTCTAGAATATTTTTCGTTACATCACCCGAGTCGCCGTATTCGTCAACGATAGTCTCTTTCACGCCACAAATCACTCTGTTTAACAAGATACATCAACAGCCGGGGCATTGTTCCTCGTGTAATCAATTCCGACACAAGGTCTTCAGAACCCAATCAGACCCATGAATAGATCCTCGGTATTACGTGACACCGGCGAAAGTGCATCAATATTCATGAACAGACTGCTGTCGATGAATAGTCGATGAGTCAACGTGGCGATGTCGTGTCGATACGTCGATTCGCTTTCCATCTTGATCGTCACTAGTTTTTGCTCGTTTCGGTAACCAGATGGGTATTTCGATCATTAAATGTAGCTTGCCAATTAAATAATATCATCTCGAAGCTATTAACGCCTTCCGGTGAAAGGGTGTAGCAACACAACCAATGTCCAGTACAAGCAAGATGCGTATAGATTTAATAAACGCAATTTGAGAGCAATATCTTCTTTATATTCAAGGTCAAGATAAAAATACACTTACATAAATGGGTAACCACCACTGTATATAACTTGTTTCTATTATGAAATTTCCCTACCGAACCTTTGTTACATTAGTATGCAAATTTTTCATATCTACCCTCAACGGGTGGCCAGGCTATCAATCTAGGGCCCGGCCAGGTGTCAGCCGTTGTCATGGCAACGATCCTTTTTGTGCTCGCCTTTGAAAGGACCGCTTTGATTTAGGACCAGAGATGGGGGTTGATTCTAAATAGCTGGTCACATTCAGTGGTGCCCGATTTAATTTAAATGGAGGTCACTTCTTCTATTTAGTTGCCTCTAGTTCCATATAGTTACCTTTACAATAACCACTATGTTAAAATGTTATTGTTATTTAGATAAGGTGTTTGTTTTCTAAACGACTACAAAATACTAATTTCAAATTTCCATAACTTCCACTGTGAATAGTAGAGAGCTGTTACTGTTTTGAATTAAGTGTTTTAGTTTATAAGATTATTGATCACTGTGTTTCTATTTTAAGAAAGCCGAATAACAGATTTTACACTTTGCGATACACTACTGACGTTAATCACTGTTCTAATTTATTTTGAAACACTTACGGCCTTATTACCAAACATTATTGTCTAGAAAGTGACAGAATCTGTTTTAGACACCGTTTTACTTTAGACCCCGTTTTGTAATGTTTCGTAAAGTTTCTAATAAAAACTGTGAAATACTTTAGGTTGAGCTCATAGCTAGATATTATTTGCTTTAGTTACTGTCAGCACTATCAAAAGAAAACTCCGAATAGCTTTAAAACTTGTTCCAATCTAGCCTCGAGCTAACGCAGATGTGAGCTGAGCTAGCAATCAAATTAAAAACTGTCCGTCCGTCCACTCGTTAACCCCTCAAATCCGAGCTCAGCTGAAATAAGCGACCTCTAAATGGACATGTAGGTCAAACGACGGCATAAGATTTTAAACAGATTGACCCAGTTCTGCAGTTTCATAAATATGAAATTGGCCGTCCTCGTTACGGTGAACCGGTAACGTCACAGACTAACAGATTTAATAAATTTAAATTAGGATTAAATTCAATATTTAAGCGTCAATTTACGGTGACAAAGGAGGGTATGACAAACAAAGGATGAGAGTTGCTCCGAGTTTAAATATTTAAAATAATATGTGCTCACGCTTTATCCACGAGGGCGTTGGCGGAGGCATTCCATAAAGAAAAGAAATCCCTTTTCATCATAGTATTTTTAAAGTCGGAGAAAATTTGCTATACCACCTTTAAGCTTAGGCTTATTAACACATGAGCTATAGGTCCTTTCTCATACATGAAGTGTGGACCATATTTGGGATTTGTTTTTTTTAGACATGGCTTAACATAATTCCGTCATTAGAATGCCGATTTCATTCGGAGTGAAGATATTATTATGTAAATATAGGCTTAGTTATGATTCGATGCTAGTTTTGTGTACAAAAATAAAATAAGGCCTAAGAAGGAAGAGGTATTATTAAAAATCATTTTTGTAGGAATACTGTAAAATTCAAACTCATTTTGCTCACTCATATTTCTCAGCATTTTATTAAGCTTCCGTGGATTGTACAATTTTTAAAAGTAGAGCATTAAGCCAATTTACATAAATCTAGTGGAACGAATAGTTTTAACTTTCAAGATTTAAAATAAAAGTCCACGGAAACGGTGGCTTTGAACACTTAACTAGACTCATTTGCCGGTCACGTTTTGAACACAATTTAAATGTTTGCGTTTTCATTCAACCGTTTGTTTACACGAGATAAAAATATTTACATAATAGATCACATAGAGCGTAAATAAATTAACATTAACGAAAATAAATATCGATATTGCAGACCAAACATTTACGGACCACGTGACTCCGTCAATATTTGTTGACATCCATTCTTGCCGCATATCTTATCCTTAGCCAATACTGGAATTGTTTTAGTGTATAATTGAAAATGCTAGTATTGCCAGCGCCAGTTTCATTAACCTCTCAGACCATGAATCACAGACACTATAGATTTGTAATTGTGTCTCGGTTCCAACCGGCGGTTCTTAACTGATTAAAAGGGAATTTTGATGGATAGAACCTACGTGACAAATGTCATGTTTCGAGGTGCATAGTATAATAGTTTCGGAGATTTTGTGATGAGTCAGTCCGTGACATAACGCAAGGTCAAATTTTATTTATTTTACATCTAAGTCGTGTGTTCTTACTAAAAAAATAATTTTAGGAGTAATTTCAAAATCAACTGCTGTTCAGTCTATGATTCTACCTATACATGAATTGAGGTAAATATGTCATTTTGAAGTATCGCAATTATGTATTTCTGAAATATTTCGGAGTTGTTTGTTGTTGTTATGTACTTACATTGTATGAATGACACGGTGAAACCAATACAATGTATAAATATTATAGTGTAAGTTTAATTACACCCGCGACAAGGGTACAATATCAATCGCACTATTACTTGAGTCTCGGCTGAAGTCGTACCAATCAATAATATATCAATGTCAACGCTCCCAATATAGAAAGATTGATCGTAACAAGGCCCTACCCAATACACGACTAGGTTTCGCTTAATAGACGCAGTACCTTGTAAATTAATTAATTGGATTGTAAAACATGTTTCTTGACAAACGTACTATTTTTACTGATCCTTATCAAAAATAAATAATTATCAGGCTCAGCAGAGGTATTCTAGTCGTATAAAATTCTGACTTTTACCATATTTAATGCTTTGTACCCCAAAACGTGACAAGTGGGGAGCCGATCGCTGGGCCGAGGCGTTACACATGCCACAGAATAAATTTTCTTGGACCTTATCTATACAATACACTATGGTTCCTTTATCGTCAAACTTGTGATAAATTATGGAAGTAAATACAATATGTAATGTTTGTTCTGTATCGACGATTTAATAGATTGCAGCTATTTTACATGTGTAAATTTTTTCCCAAAATGAATGCTCATACCTAAATTTAGGGCTATCTATGGAAACCGTATTATCATTAGTCTCTAATCTCTATTATAGACATTTGTTTAGACAGAACTAAAGTACGAGTGCGTCATATTTTTTTTATATTAATATAATAATTGGAGTGTATGAGGAATTGCGTTTTTTTTTGTGAAGCGTTGCATAAAATTTACTACAAATTGAGAAAATGTGACTTCCTAGTTCGCAATTTTGCAAAAACGGTAAGCGTCTATTACACACAGCGTCGACACACCATAATGAACATAGAAATTGATGAAATGGAATGGCTTTCAGAAATTTACTTGTGGCGTAGCGTAAAAAATTGTCACCTTTTGTTTCCGTCGATTTCTACGGATGCGGTAAGAGCGTGGATAACGACTGACTGCTGTTTGCCGGACGGCTTACCCCGCAAGTGGTACTTATTGTCTTTTTTACATAGTTTCCCGCCATTAGCTCGATAACAAGACTTTCGTCTTTACTGTTGCAAAAGATATTGTGAAAGGTTTCTGCGACAATTGCTAGGACATTAATAGAATATTTTTCTAATAGCTTTGAACCAGACAGCATTTATCATCATCATCATTTTATCAGCAGAAATATACCTATCAATGAAATTATAAATTACTAAGGCAACTAAAAAATATATTCCTAGTTAATTTTTGAACACTACTTTAGTAACGACTATTAATGTTTTATTGTACTTTAATTAATGTTTGTATCCATATTAAATTGTTTTTGGTATACAATAAAGAGTTATTGTATTGTATTGTTTTATAGTTCGGTCAATCTAGACATTTAAAGGTACTTAAATTCATAACAATCTGAAAATCAGTAAAATTGTTCAAAATATAATTATAAATAACATTTTAAAATAAATAATCTTTCAATATAGATGTTAGAGAAACACTTCCGAAAACGAAGCCAAGTGGTTATAACAAAAAATGTTTCTTGGCAAAATTTCAATAAAAAAGAATTTATTGTTTTTTTTTCATGTTTTTATTAATCTTCGTCAACTGAAACGATACTTTAATTTTACTAATATAATTTTATTAATACAATAACAATGTGGGACACTATTCACACAGTCATTTAGTCCCAAACTAGGCTAAACGGCTTCAGCTTGCTCTCTGGCTTCGGAACCGTTTCTCAAACACCCAGTATAACCCATATCCGTTTCGTTTTGGTTGCATCATCGTATAGTCGTGTGGCTGCGTCGAGTTTCTCGCCCGACAGCAACCGCTGGCAACGCGAATCGCTTCAAACGCTGCGTCAGCCTTTATGTTGTACGATAAATCCACCGATAGATGCAATATCGGTTATTGGATGCATGTAGCCAGAGAACTGAAATCACTGTAGTAAGATACGGTGCGAATTTGTCAAACACTATTTTCGTCGTGAAATTAGGATCGGAACCGAAATATTGTACCATTTGTACCTATTCAATTTTATTAATGTTTTTTCCCTTTTCTTTTATTTTCATAATCCTTGCCCGAAGTTACCACTCACCAGTTGCATCGAAACAGTAAGTTATTATTATTATTATTATAGATTACAACCAAAGAATCATTAACCCAGACTCTCAGACCATGAGTCACAGACACAATAGATTTCTAATTGTGTCTCGGTTCCAATTGGAACCGTCGCTCGGTTCTTAACTGATTAATATTTAAATACATTTTAGTAATTATTTTTCATCTGTCACGCTATTCCTGTTATAGCCAGACCACAGACCTGTAAGTATCTCTCTTAACCAGACTAAGATCTCAGACAGCTCCGAAATATTCTGTTTAATTTTATTATATACTAGCGACCCGCCCCGGCTTTGCACGTTTGCAATGCTAACACTAAAACCTTCCTCTTGAATCACTGTATCTATTAAAAAAAAACGCATCAAAATCCGTTGCGTAGTTTTAAAGATTTAAGCATACATAGGAACATAGGGACAGAGAAAGCGACTTTGTTTTATACTATGTAGTGATAATAGCAGTAGAGGTAAGTAATCTACATCTACACTATTATTGGGTATAAAAAGTAAAGATAAGTTTTTTGTATGTTTGTTTGTAGTGAATAGTCTCCGAAACTACTGGGTCGATCACAAGAAAATCTTTGACCAATGGAAAGCTCACTTTTCTGGGATAATGTAATATTTGATAATTATCCCACGAGAACGTAGCTTATCGAATCGAATCAACTTGAAATCCAGAGATCATAAATCTTCTGAAATTTTTGTAAAAGAAATAATTTAATTTAAGAAATTTAACACAAAACACATTTACCCCAGAACAATGCGCAACAACACCCCAAAGCAGGCGACCCTAATGGAAATCAATACCTATCCACCTCAAGAGCGCGCCTAAGACGTGACTCGCCTCGGATGGCAATTTTTCATCGCCATCCGATGTAGCTAATCGAGTGGAAAATGCAAGAGCATCGCCTCGCATCGATAATGTCCCGCGACATGGATATCATGTCTACACGTTGGGAAAAAACGAACCGTGTTTTGTCATTAACGTTACCTATAATATTATTAACGGTAATGTTATGTAATATGGATGTTTGTTCTTTCACGCAAAAACAACTGGACGGATTGTGATGAAACTTAACAGTAATATAGCTTATGCATCAAAATAACAAATAGGCTATATTTTATCCCCGTATTCCCACGGGAATGGGAACTACGCGGGTGAAACCGCGGGGCGCTGCTAGTATACTATAAATGCGAAAGTGAGATTAGATTTTCAAATGATTTGGGGGTGGCGGGACGCTAGTTTACTCCTTGAGCAAGGACATTGACTATGAAAATCGGAGATAAACACAAAAAGGGCCGCTATACGTAAACGTAAACACTTGGACTACGTTATTTTCTTCTTTCAAGATGTCTATTGTCTATGCACACATTCGATAAAAAGGCCTGATTGTGTGCACAGTTAGGAGCACGTGGAGCTTGACACATTGGACTTTGTAACGTTCTTATTATAATCGCGTTAGAGGTCAGACTACAAGTGTAAAGCTTCATTTACTCTTGACAGTATGTAAGATATTACTATTTAATTATATGTATTTTAGGAAACGGAAGGTAAACGAAAAAATCGTGAGGGAACCCGCATGCCCCACAATTGGTTCAGAGTCTTGTGTAGCAATACCTGGGTCCGGCAATGGGCTGATCATATATCACACTTAAGGGTTTAAAAGATGCAATGATGAGGTGTAAGGATTTCCATGGAATACCTCTACCAACACAATCGGGGATGCGACAGCGTTTTCTTTTAAATCATATTTTGGAGAGAAAAGTTATCACTGACGTATCTTGTCTTTCCTTTCAGCGCCGTCGCGTTCTTAATTCTATTTGTAGAGCTTCCCCTTCACCTTGTTTGAAGATAATAGAGACGGAAGGTCGCAGAAAATGCGACGCTGATAATAACTGACACCATTTAACACTATGTGAAACCGTATCGTGGCTGTCCTACATGTTGCTATTGCTACACTACAGATGATCATATGAATATGTATAGCCACATAACATGGAGGTGTCATGACGAGTCTCACGTTGCTAACGTAGTCAACCTCAATTTGACCTTCACATCTTCACCTTACTATGTAATAAGAACTACGACGCTATTTTCTAACAAATGGAACTTCTGTATAGGCAGGTTTATTTATGAAACTTATATTATCCTCATTTCCATCGCCCGTTTGGTATTCCAAACAAAATCGAACTTCTTCGAAGACTTGCTATATGTATAGTCTTGCTCAAGGGATCGTTTGTTACAAGGTTATTAAGCTTCGATTCTCCGGGTATTATATCACCAACCATTATTCACAGTTTCTCATTACTTGAATATAATACCAGAAGTTTGGCGAGGAGCCGTGTCACCGCATATAAATGGGCAAGGGTTACCTATGTCATGCTGTATTTGGGTCAAGGTTACGTCATCTCCCTAAGACAGGGCATTATTATTATTACGAAAGGAAATGGCGTTGTTATTCCGTATTATTTTTCTGTATTTTCGTCGTACGAAATGAATGGATGACCTTTTATTGTTACCTAATTAAATACAATGGTTAAAACGTTTTTTGTTTCCTTGAAATCGTTGCCAATGACAATGAATGATTAGTTGACGTTGTTGAATACACTTATATTTAAACTGTATCAAGTAGTGCCAACTGTATCTGTCAGTATACATGCATCATAAGATCATCATCTTCGTAATTATATAAAGTGACTAGCTGGCCGCGAAGACCAATTTCAGTAGGAAAATTATAGAGCATGTTCCTCCCAGAAAAGTAAGATTTTCCTTGGTGAAAGAATTTTCAAAATCTGTCCAGTATTTCGAAGCTTATTCATTACACAAACATTTTTAAAAAACTTACTACTTTTGTCTTACTACGTCTGAATAGTAGATTCTTGCAGCATCGACAGGATATCATGGTAACTCAAGCTAAGCTCACTCCTCTCCCCCTTCCCCAAAATTACACCAAATACTTCCCGTACCTCTTCAAAGAGCAAAGAAAAAAAGTTAGCCAAACTCCACTCAGAAGTTGTCTTAGTAAAAAATGTCTATCTATATCTAATCTGGGGCGCGAAGTTGCTCGCTCATTCAGAAATCAGAGGGGATGCGGCCTCCATATTGATGTGAGAGTCCATGCTAACGCTCACTCATGCTTCCTAACTTATTATTGCAGATGCTTGGAAGGTTTCTAACTTACTCCTTAACATCGAACTTACTTTGCTGAGTTTTATAATGTGATTTGGGTTTAGGAACAGCTCGTAATTCATGATGACTTTTGGTTATTGCCAAAGAGAAACTTGTAATTGAGTGATTGAGAAATCAATTAATAACTATCTCCCTAAACCTGATGTTACTGTCGTAGCTATCACATTTCACAGAAACGATCTACAGGATGCTTTTCTTCCTAACACCTTTAACTCCGCGAACAAAAAATCAATTACAAAACAGATTTTCCTTGTAATGAGGAAGAATGCAATTTATTTCTCGGCACGTTAAGTTTACATTTCGTCGAGTGGAACGAGGACGCGAAATATCATTAGAGCTGATTGCTGGGCGCCCGAATGGAATCAATCAGCCGGAAAAAGATCTGTCTTCCCATTCCTAATATTCCTACAAACGCAATCAAGAGTGTTTCGATAAATAATTTACCAGACGGTTTAGAAAAGAAGCTAAAAATCTGGAAATATGAAGAGAATAAAAATGGGCCATTTTGCTTCGTACAAATTAGTAGTCAAAGATTTTACTTGGGATATATGAATGAAGAAGCAGTAACAAAAATAATTAAAATTGGTGAATTTTGAACAATAATTGCTGATCACGATCAGCCATTTACAGCAACACTTATTTGGAGCAATTGTTGCAACAAGGAATTTTTTAAGGAATTAGAAGCTATATCGACGCAATTATAAGATATATCTCCAGATTGCTCTAGTAATTGCTCCATTGCCTTCAACAATGGTTGCTGGAGATTTATTGACGAAAACATTGCCCGTTTAACTGCACCTCCAGGGAACGAAACGGCAATGAATATCAAACTTGCTGACGTTTCACTTAGAAAGTTATCATTGTTACACAATATGAAACGACGATAAGAAAAAGGATCAAGAGCACGTATAAAATAATCTCTTCAATCAAAACACGCTCTGATCGAACATGAAGTGAAGGGGATCGGAAATTTAAATAATATGTCGATACGCAACTCAAAAATTAAATTACGAACGCAATGATTTCAATACGCGCAGATTTCGAGTTCAATTTCAAAACGACTAAGCGAAACTCATTTGTTTTTGACGACTGTTTCTTCATCCGGTTGCGTAAGTGACCGCACATTACGAATTTATGGTATTAAAGGTACACGTGTACATTATACCCTTCATTACATACATTATTGCCACAAAGCTGTATTGCCACTGTTGGAAGTAAGCCGCCTCTCAAGTATGAGGGACGAGTAAAATTTCTAGTGAGGACATAGCAATATGTAAAATACAGATTTATCACTAGCTCTATGACGAAAGGAAACATACTGAAGAAACTCGGAGGCCCTAGCCAGAACTACTAGTTCTAAAACTTGTGTAATGAGATCCGAAAAATACACTAGCGTAAATGGTTTCTTCCAGGAATGGAATACAACTTTATTATTAACTAGCGGTTCTGCGCGGTTTCACCAGCGCAGTTCCCGTTCCCGTGGGAATACGAAAATAATTATTGCCTATGTTACTCAGGGATCTTTTAGCTTTCCATTGGTGAAAGAATTTTTAAAATCGGTCCAATAGTTTTTGAGTTTATTCGTAATAAACATACAAAAATACAAGTCTTTCCTCTTTATAATATTAGTATAGATAGTATAGAAGTCTAGATATAGATTTAATTTTAACACGATGTAAGATGATATGATGAAACCAAACTGCCATTAAAGACTTTAAAGGGCATAGGCAAACGTGATGCTGATGTCATTATGTAGGCAATCAAGTTTCAGGAACATCTAAGGTGAATATTCGTGCTTCAGTCACTTAAGATCTGGACTAAACTCTAAATTGCTGTATCTGGAACATTATCGTCACGCGACGCATACAGTCAAGAGCACATGAAGCTTTACACTTGTAGTGCGAGTCTGACCTCTAAGGCAATCGTAATAAGAACGTTACAAAGTCCAATGTGTCAAGCTCTACGTGCTCTTGACTGTACCTAGGTAATATGTGTGCGCATCGGTTCGCGTGTTAATGTTAACAATATCTTACTAGACAAAATAAAACTAGGTACGTAAGTTAGTTGTAATTAAAGAACATAATTTCACGGCTTATCTTCGAAGGGGTTGCAAACTGCAATACGCGCGGAAAACGCGGCTGAGCGCCATGATACTAATATATTAGTTACCTAACGAGCATTCTAGACAATCCATTAGCCTTAGCTTAGTCTAAATGGGTCATAAATCCTAATGCATTCTGTAATATTAACTACCTCATCACGGGAATTCAAATGAACATACAATATGTCCCGGTGGGATTTACAATGTCCATGGACATAATGTATTCACGTTCTGGACAAGTGACGTCTCTAATTCGTCGAATTAATGTTTGCCGGGACATTGCCCGCGGGCACGGTTCTACGGTTCCGGGACTAAGGTGCCCTGGGGATTGAAATGGAATTTGAAATTTTATATCAAATTATCATATTCTGGAACGTTTAACATTTGTAGGATGGTATTATCTAAAATACGTTACTGAAGTAATTTATTAATTTACAAAACAGTATACTACGACTAAATAAATAATAAACGACTTTGATTCCCAGAAATTTGACTCGCAAAAAGGAAACTTCTTCACGTAATTAAATCAAGGTTTTGATAAGTACCAGTACGATGCGGTTAAATTAATTATAAACAGGAAAATAGGTTTTGTACTTATAACATTACTCATAGCATTTATACTACTTGATAACCTACTTGCAAGTAATGAGGTATTATGTTACGCACCATAATCCAGACGCAAATGGGCGCCGGTTGACTTTTAATCACCTAGTTAAATTTATTAAAAATGTAGTTAAATATATACGCATTTTCACAATACTATTTATTTTAGGGACTCTACATCTTACAACAAAATTATTGCCCAAATTTCAATGTTCTGGTTTCAGCAGTTTAGGGTACTTGATAGTTGATACGTCACCCAAATAGTTATTCTATACAATTACCTAACTCCTTGCACATTCCCGTGATGGACGAAGTATTAACATAGGTGACAAGTTTGTACGGAACTCTCGGTGCGCGAGTCCGATTGGCACTTGGTCGGTTTTTTCTTAACCTAACCGGGCATCCCTTCAACAACTCGCCAGAATTCGGAATCGATTAAATGCTATACGCATAGTAGACGAACAACCAATTGTTTTTTAAATATATTCGTACATTAATGAATACTAATGAATACTACTTGGTTATTTCCCTTAGCTTACACTTCCTCAAAGACGAGGAGGTAATGTAAAATTAATATTATATCAGAGATTCACACATGCAGACAAATCGTCTTATACATTTTTGCAGGAAACCGTATTGGTCTTTAAAAAAAGTTAACAGTGGACTATCCCGATGATTATCTATAAGAAATAATTTTCCATGAATGACCACTAGCTTAACACCATCTGCCAATCCGCTGTGGGCTCGCGTGGGAGATTATAGCCCATACTTATTATGTGTGAGGAAAGACCCTTAGCTCAACAGTGGGCTGTTACGGGTTTATGATGATGATGATGATGAATTTTCCATGACTCATAAAAAATCGTCTTTAATAGCCTTGAGAACATGTGAGCAGTTCGCCAACAAAGGGATAATGCACGTATCATTATCTAAAACGAGACGGAAACTACAAACTAGTACGATGAAAAGAGAAAACACAACATAACGGTCCTATGTGGGTCAGTTAGTGCGTCGATGACCTGAGATTGGTATAAAAACACTGGTGTTTTTTGTGACTTACTACGCACCAGTAACATAACCATTACGGGAAGTTTACCGGTTTTTAATTGTCAAATTATGTAAAGCAGTGTTTTGCATAAAAGGTACAGCTTGTATATACTACTAGTGGTTTGTGGGCAGAGGTTGGACGCAAAGTCGAGCGATTGTAAAATTTATGGTTGGCGCTTAAAAACATTGTTTATGCACGAAAGTAACGCAAGTTTCTCTCTTGTTCTGAATTCAAATGTAAGACTTAAATTATGGTTATTTTATCTAAATATCTATACTAACATTATAAAGAGGAAAGATTTGCATTTTTGTTTGTATCTTTGTTACGAATAAACTCAAAAACTATTGGATCGATTTTAAAAATTATTCCTAAAATCCCTGAGGAACACAAGCTATATTTTATACGGGAACTAAGCGGGTGAACCCGCGCAGAACGGCTAGTATTTAATAAAGAGAGCAATACGACTCCCTCACTGAGTAATCACGAAAGTATAAACGATACAACCTTGAAATTCGGTAGGTATGTGCCTATATTCCTCACAGAGAGAAGGTATCTGCTAAGAAAATATTTTGTGTTTTTCTCACGGGGACCGGAAAAAACAGAATCCGCGCATATCACACCGCTGGAAGCCTGGAGTGCGATTTTTGAATCTCACTGGTGATATCAAAATCACCGGTGACTAAAATTATCACCGATGACTTTTATGTCACCATTTTACAAAAGCCGTATTTTTGAAAGTCACACGATGTTTACCAACATGCAGACATTTTACAGTGTCAGTCAGAGACAATCTTCCCGTTACGTTCCTTTTTACGGATGTTATAGTGTTGCCCTTGATATCGGTTTTTATTTTCTCATACTATAACTTAAAAAAGATTCATCAAATTGGTCAATCGTAAAACGTAACGTATCTGTCAGTGTCATGTAAACGAAAATTAAAGTTTTGAATTGAAAAATTCACTTAATTCACTAGAAAAGGACGAATAAAGAGAACATAACACAGATTTCACAATTTATAAGAAAAGGTATGTACATTTGTTAGTGGCATATGTTTTACAAGTATATTTAACTTAATAATTGTATTTACTAATAACTTGGATATTGTTTTATTTAATTGAGAGGTTTTTTTTATATTTTCAATAAATCGTCGCAATCACGAAATATCACAATCGAGCCCCGCTGCTAATTCTTCCGAAAAACATACTTTGGCACTTTTGGCAGATGTCACATACGTTAACTGTCAAAAACAATCACATGGTGATTTCAATTACGAGTGGGTAGGGGCACTCGTAAATCGATATCATAGGTATGACAAATGTAAGTCACCGATGAGTTTCAAAAATACAAACTTTCGGAAATCACTCACATCGGTGAGAATTAGTCACTTGGTGAGATTCAAAAATCGACCCCCTGGTAGTTTATTCTATAGTTTCATATAAACCTCCTAGGTCTCCACCTCGTTTGCCTTAATAACTTATACGTAGGCTAGTTCTAAGGCCCGCGGATATCAGAAAGAGATGGCGCTACATGAGTAGCATACAGCTGTCTCCTTCTAATTTTGCTTAAGAGCAGTTTCATCCTTGAGAATTCTTCTGCAATATGGGCCTAAGGGTATTATTAAAGCCTAAATAATAATAAACAAGACTAATTGTCACAAAATATACAATGAGTCATGAATATTTAGTTCCATAAATAATGCGTATTCAGAAAAGCTACTACATTATGTATTTTCCAAAATAACGACCTAAATACCCGACGGAAAAGACAAATTAATACAACCCTTGGCACGTTGGTTTCATCTTCTAATTTTAGCCTATAAAATTACTTCCTAACTATTCGAAGCTGCCCTTTAAATAAGGCCCTGGGAATTCCCCCTTAAAACACATCAAAAATATTCCGAACCGTATCAAACAGAATGTGAAATATGTGAGTCCCTCGTAACGAGAGAAATTCAAAAGCAAAATTGGCTTGCAAATCTAATTTTCTTTAATACGTCAGATCTATGCAGATGGAAGCTAAGCGAATTAGTCGTGAGAGAATAGAGAATCATAAAATGCCTCTTTCAGTTGCAATATTCAACTTTATTTGTGGACAAGCAGAGTCATTTACTCTTTAATCACAACGAAGCTAAGGAATAATAAAATAATTAAAATCTTTCATTCACGAAAATTGCATATGTCATTTATAACAGATCTATTATTGGTGAACAATAAAGAGATCTAACTTACTTGCATATCAATACTCATCCATATAACGAAAAAAATATATTTTCGACGGACCTATTAACGAACTTTCTCTACCTAGGAAGCAGAAATTGTATAAATAAGTAGCTTCTAGAAGTTCTAGAATATAGGCAGGCACTGACTATAAAGGGCTTTTCGAAATTTCAATGGGAGCGGTAAAACCAAGAATGGCAACGCCCTCTAAAACCGATTTTACTTCGATAAAATAAGTTTCGACTTCAAAATCTCAATATTATTAAATACGAAGAAATAGAAATAAAAGCGCCGAAAAAACCGAATCGAAGAGAAAGCGGGTCGCTTGTCTTTATAAAAGTAAATGTAAAATGTCCCGAGGGTTACAGATCACGTTTTTATATCCGTCAATATCAAATAATGAAGTGCAGAAAACCCCGCAGCACGGAGTAGGCGTCTACATGTCACGGCATATCGACGGTCGGTGTTGCGGAAAATCGCGCATTGGTGAGTCCCCGGCTCCCGGGCGGTCGTCATGGCAACGCTGCGGCGATCCCGGCGAACAAAGAAAATACGATGTTTTCCCATCCAATTACAATGTTCAAAATCTGTACGTTTTTGTGAACAGTGCCGTCATCTTGGTTTGATAGATTACATTTTGCGGGTCGCTAATAATCTGAGACGAAAAGAAAGTATCTACACAAAGATTTTATTAGTTCTATGGTTAAAGCTAAAACCCGATTACGGGAAAATGTAGTCTATGTTACCAAGGCTATAATAACGAATCGATTGACATCTCATTCATCAAAATCGGATGAGTAGTTTACGCGCTACAGTGCCGCGGTGGAGCATAGGTACGTAAATACAAACATATACGTAGAATGCTATAAATATAACGTTTCCTTATGGCTTAGGAAAAAACATGTTTTATTTAGTATTTATAAGAATATATTTTGAACATTTAATTATATTCTTAGTAGTATTAAGTATGTATGTTGTTTTATAATGGTCTCAAACTATTTTATCGGGCTTAGTTCGAGGACTTGGTTATCACTGTTCGAACGAGTATCTAGCATTGCTATAATTCAGCGTTTCTATCGACAGCTAATTAAAGAGTATTCCATTGTTTCTAATAACATAGAACTCTAAAGAGTAAAAACTGACTAAGAAATACGTCGAATTGAGAACTTCTTCCTTTTTTGAAGTCGGTTAAAAAAAGAGTCTTCGAAATCGGTTGGCGTGATATTGAGTTATTCGACCATTTGTCGCGCACCTACTTAATGCAAATATAGGACTTACAGGGTTTTGTCATGGATGCCATTATCAAAACTGGACGAAATTAAAATGGGACCAATCTGGAAGCACCAGCTTCCAAATAAAAAAAGAATTTTCCGAATCGGTTCACCCGTCGAAAGTTCGACAGTCGAATTGATAACCTCCTCCTTTTTGAAGTCGATTAAAAAATATAATTCCCATTGTACCCACACAAAGAGTTGCAAATGGGTGATTCAGTTCACTTGAACGAGTACCAGGAAATGGCTGACTAACTTCGTTACTCATTAGGTCCTCTACCTCCTGACTCCATCCAAATGAATAGTTAACCTACCACTCACAATTACTCGTTAGAAAGGGCCAAAACAAAGGTTGTTTTCGACTAATTGATTTACAAACATCCCAAAACCTCTCCGCTTGGAGCGTTAACACCGAAACGTTGGTCAGGAAATATAAAAGGCCGCTCTAATGTAAGGAAAATAGGGCAGTCGGGTATAATGGGTCAGAGGCATACGCCGGGTCAAATTCAATTTGTGTAGATATATTTCTGTGTGTAACAAGCCTAATCCACGCCTAAATGGTTCATTATTAAGAAGGTCGAATAGTACTTTGGTAAAGTATTAATTATATTTCAGTTCTTTTGCTTTATCAATTTTCCGCGAGAGTAAGACTGTTCAACTAAAAATCTATGTATTGGTGTATGTATAGAAATCTATCCATGTCACATAGAAAAACAAGCACCACAGACGTATGTCGCCAGTCGCCACTATAACAGCGCAGAGTTTTAAACCGCGCTATTAAAGTTTAAACAACAGTATGCATAAATAGAACTGTCCAAATCAACGGTTGGACCGTGGTCCTCAGACACGATCACTTCTCCTGGACCGGCACTGGTATAAACTAATTCTATTTTAACTATAAATAAACAATATCGAAGACTTTAGAGTGCTTCAGAGATCGACGTTACCGTGTAGGCTGCCTATTTAGGTCACGTTTGAATATTGAAATCATGTATCTAGGTAGAATGTAAATGGGCTTCCCTGTTTTATTAGTAAACTTACATCAGACTTCGTACAGTTTGACACTCGATAATTAAAGGATGGTTACCTGCAAAAACAGAAAATTCTTTGTTAGTGTTTGTAAAACATTTGTTAGATCATCATCAAAAATTATAAACAAGATACAATATAGGTAATACACTTACAAGGCGTTATTTACCTAACTAAGACTTACAACTAACAATGTATGGGGTTGCGTTTCCTAAACAAAACTCAAATGATATATTTTGATTTCTACAGTATAAAATAGTAACAATCAATTATGGGCCACAATTTACACACGATTATTTAGTCCCAAACTAGGCAGAAAACTGATAAACATATATCATACTTTTGCTTACGTCTTTTTTCCAACACACAATAGATCGCCACCTGTTACGAACCTGGCACACCTCTCGCACTTCTCCCACATCCATCAATTAACTCATACCTACTGATAAACATACTTCGAATAACACCCACACACGAAAAAATATCATGCAGCTAAACGTGGCCCCGGGCGGGAATCGAATATCTGTTAGAAGGGATCACTGAGCCAACAGGCCCGTCAATATCGTAACAGTTACGTCACGGCAACGTTTAACACTCTAAAGACTTGCCAACTATGATTGCGACTTTAAAATCATTTTCATTTTATTGATTTACTTATGTATTTCGAGCCGAAGACAGGGCGCTATAGCGCTCATTAAAGGAGGTCTATGTCCAGCTGTGGACTATGATGATGATGACTTAGGTATGTATTTCAAATTTATTTATTTAAGAAGGAAAATCATAGGTACATGCAAACTGGAAACGAAATATGAAAAGTGCAATGAAATTCGCACGATTTGCGACTTCATAGATTTCGTAAGTACCTACTGTTAATCATGAAATGACCCATCTCTACTAAGAGCGTATTTTTCAAATGCTTATTATGAAATGACCCATCTGTCTCCACCCTCTACTCACAAGTTTTAATTTCAACACCAATGTGCGATGCCATTACAAATATTTATGAAATATAGAGCCAAACCGCCATATAATAAGACACGACTATTTTCCGATTTTCTTTTTTATGACAGTGGTATTAGTGTCAAACTTCGTCGACCCTTGCAATATTAAGGCGAGTAGTGTCGTGAAATGGTCATCTTTGAAGGCATAAGGCTTATAAACGAGCAATCACAAAATTCCAGAAAAAATATATCTTAAGCATTGATATATAATCTTTATTTTCATAGTTTGAAAATGTTGTAGAACATTATTTACTATATGAAAAAAAATATTGCAACAAGGCTGTTTTGAATTTTAAATTCGCTTCTTGTTCTAAACTAAAAGAGATATTTTCATAGCTCTTGCGGGAAAACATTGGTAATTCATCTATCTAAAATTTTATAGTTCAGTTTTTTAAAAGACCAATTAGTTTTTACGCAAATTACGAAATAGCAGTTTTACCACAAATCGTCTCTAGCGGGTCCGTGCGGGGGCGACGGGAGTCAGTCCAGCGCTGACATTCAAGGAGAGAGGCTGCGCGCCGCGTTGTCGCTGCGCGCTCGAATTTTTACGCATTTTATGTGTAGTACAGTGTGCAAAGAGGGATGTCTTTTAAACTTATAACACAATAAATAAATATGAAAAATTGTTACTGGTTTATAAAAAAAATAAATATGTCGAATTTCGTAATATTGGTGTAAATATTATAGTGATTAAAAATATTTTACTCAAATTTTTTTTAACATCTCACCTCCTACCTCTTCCAAAAGCTTAGAATATGAACACAATAACTTGCATCTACTTATAAAAATAAACACTTAAGGCTTTCGCAAAGAATAATTATAAATAAACATAATACAACTAAAACGTTGAACTATGCATTTCTATATATAAATACATATTATAATAAAATTGTAACTGATGTCTGTACATATATAAGATATTTAAGAAAAACGTATGTGTTTGGGGGTCTTCATAACGGCAATAGAAGCCGAAACTATTATTTTTAGAATTCATCATAACAAGTAATAACAAACATCATCATCCATATGAGGCAGTCGGGTAAGGGATACAAAACATAAAGATTGATTCAAGGAAACAAAAGTTGTGTTTTATTTGTTGTTGGAAACCTCAATTTATTGAAGTGGAACTGAAGATAATGGATTTTCAACCGACTTCAAAAAAAGAGGAGGTTCTCAATTCGGCTGCATGTTTTTTTATGTTTGTTTCCTCAGAACTTTAGACTGGGTGTACCGAATTTGGTGATTCTTTTTTATTTGAAAGCTGGTGCTGGCCGTGTAGTCCAGTTCTGACAATGGCATATAGAGATATAAAGAAAACCATACAATTTAAAATCTGTTTTTTACTCTTTAGAGTTCTATTTTATTAATGCAAAACATTACCATACCAACCATAGTAATGTACCTAAGCAACGGATCCGATCCGGTCCAATGTGACCTGATCCGGTCCGGTCCGATGTGACCTGATCCGATCCGGTCCGATGTAACCTGATCCGATCCGGTCCGATGTGACCTGATCCGATCCGGTCCGATGTGACCTGATCCGATCCGGTCCGATTTTATGTGATCTGGTCCGATCCCATCCAATATGATGCAATCAGGTCCAGTACTATCCGGTTTGGGCCTATCGGGTCTGATCTGATCCTATCCGACCTGGTCTGGTCTGATCAGATCGGTCCGGACCGATCCAGTTCAGATCAGATCGAACCCGAACGGATCTAACCAGACCGGATCGGACCACATCGGACTGTACCCAACCGGATCGGATCGGACGGAAAACACCCAATTCGCAAATCACTATAGATGTTCCTATAATATTTGAAGAGTTTCCTTGATTTCTCCAGACTCCCATCATCAGATCCTGACTTAATGATAGTGGGAACAACACCCGGAAAGTATAGGATTTCAAAAAAAAAAAGAATTTTCGGAACCTGTCCTGTCGACTTCGAGTAATCGGGGAAAAAACCGACAAACTTAGAACCTCGCGCTTTTTTTGAAGTCGGCTAATAACATTATTAGACACGATATAAAATGAGGAAAAGATGTACATAGACAATGTTTATTACCATGATCCATGTTAGCTTTCACGAATCTCCTTCATTAAATCGTTTTTTTTATTTAAGCAACTTAAAAAAAAAGACAAAGTTATCAGTGTCGAAATCTTTTATTTCTTTTTTTGTGTGTTCCCAGATTACTCGAAGACTGCTTGCTGCGATTCGGGAAATTGTTTATTCGTTTGCAATCGTATACTTTCTAGGTAGAACCTTACTCATCAGGTCAGGATCCGATGATGGGATTCTCGAGAAATCGAGGGAACTCTTCCAATATTATAACGCACCCCCAGAACGAAAGTGACCTAAGTCAAAAAACGCAATTTGTGGGAAATGAGCAAGAAAGTTTTCAAAAGCGTGTAAATTTGAATAAACTTAATGTATCTTTACCGTGTTTCATCGGAAATGATTTCTTTTTCGCGGGTATATGTATTGATCTTTAATGTACATATTAGTAACATCATATTCAATTTAAATGTATTTTAAATATTTATTTTGACATCTATACATATAATAAAACTCTAACGGGGCCGTGTCTGTACATTAAATATTGTTTGAAAATTTTAACGGTAATGTATATAGTTATCGATATAGATGCCGAAACACCAATTTTTGGAATTTTTGTCTGTCTGTCTGTCTGGTTGTGCACGCATCACTCAAAAACTACTGGATGGATTTTGATGAAATTTGGTAGGGAGATAATTGAGTACCCGGGTCAACATCTAGGGTACTTTTTATTCCAGGAAAATATCTCATTCCCACGGGAAAATATAAAAACTGATTAAAAAGAGAAATACGTACTACTCCGAAACGATAACACCTAGAAACTTGAAAAATGGTATGAAGTTGTCTGATATGTCATAGGAAATTGATATGAAGGGATTTTTGTAAATCCCCACGGGAACGGGAATAAACTAAATCAAAGCGGGAAAACGCCGCTGGGTACCCGCTATTTGAAATATGGTATGTAGGTGTCTTAAATATGTCGTAGGCAACCACTATGAAGGGATTTTCGGAAATTCCCACGGGAACGGGAATAAACGGAATCCGCGCGGGCAACGCCGCTGGGCATCCGCTAGTTAAACATAAAGTAGTTCCAAATTACGTCACTTTATGGCAAAAATATATACTACTAAAGAGGCCTATACCTATAAGTGTCTTTCTTCTTTTATTTAATGTTAGCACTAAAGTAACCCAATCTAAAAACAGTCAATAAAATCTAATAGATATTTTGTTATAAACAGACTTATTTAAAAAAGTGGTCAGTTTAGTACAAAAAAAGAAATGTTATTTACTTTTACAGTATTTCCAATAAACTGGCATAATTCGAGATCCGTCGATGTTGTACTCGTCTACTCGCGACCTTTTCTGACGCAATACTAGTTCGGTCTCTTTCACACGACATGCATAGGTAAATACCGTGATCAACTAAAGTGACCGATTTATCGGCGGTCCCCCTTTTACTTATAGTTTGGTCTCTTTTTCTCCATAGGGGTTTAGAATAGGCTGTTTCAGGTCAGTTTATAGCAAAATCAGAAAATACAGGAATTTTGAGTTGGGTCACTTTCATTCTAAGGGTGTGATAAATCTATGAATATTATAGTGTACACCTATTGCAATTTGGGTTTAACTAGTACATTTACTCTTGGTAAGCACCATTTGGTGAAGTGGAACTGATGATGAAGACCAGATTGGGCTACCTGAACTACTCAATGATTAGTATTTTATTTGTTGCGATTGTATTAATAATAATAATATTACTTTTATTAGTATTACTTTGATAGAGTTGCCAAGCATTTTATGCTCGTCCGTCACAATGCATACTACCTATGGTTAGTGGAGTTGATGGTGAAGTGGCAGGAGAACTCTTCCACAATTTTGCTTTCTAGGTTTTTGTTATCAGTTTATTATAATTACTAAAAGATGTTTGGTGTTTGAAGTAACGTTCCATTCACAAAATGTTTTGTTATGAATGTTAGATCAAAGATTCATTTTTATATTGATGCAAGTTTCGTTTTGTATTGTATATATTTTATTACTGACCCTACTGCGTTATCAAGACGCGTGGTCAAAATGCGGGGAAGCGCGGAGCGGGAAACATAAGCTCCGCCCTGAAGCCCAAGGCCGTTGGCGGCTACAGTCGCCTTAAGTAATAACTCTTGGCAAACAAACTATGACACGGTGTAAAGTGTTAATACACTAATGAACTAGACTGGTACCTACTCCGGGAATTAAAAGTAACGAAGTGCATCCGGCTGGCCTTTTAATTAACTCTGACGCCAGCTCTTGTGCTGGACATGTGATAGTCTATGACACAGCTGGGAGAGGCTTATATCGCTACAATACGCTTGATTGATGTTTTGAAATTAAACTCCACATTCAAGAATATTGTAAAAGACTGAACATATTCATAAATAAATTAATTAATTATACTATGAATATAAATAGTATAGAGCTGTGATAGCCTTACGGTTAAAGAGCCTGCTTCACATGATGATTATCAGTGAGGCTCGGGTTCGAATCCTGGCATATACCAATGAGTTTTTCAAAAACTTACGTACATATTCATCACTAGCTCGACGGTGAAGGAAAACATCGTGAGGAAGCCCGCAGGTCCCATATATAATTCTGAGGCATGTGTAACAGACCCGGTCCGGCGATGGGCTCACCCCTATAACGTTTAGGGGTCCAAAGAATATCTCGGGGAAAGTGGGTGTATCTAGAAATAGAATACCTCTGCCTACACCCTCGGGGAAAAAAGCGTGAGATTATTTAATTATTTTTTATTTAAATCTAACCCGTATTTCCCATTGGGGTAGGCAGAGACAATGGACCGCCACTTGCTACGAAAGCGACAGAGCTCTCTCTGCTTTCTCCACATCCGTCAAAGTATGTATGAGCACAGAATAAGTAATAGTACTTACTACTTATACATGCTCGTCGGTTTAGGTTACTCTTTATCTGGTTTTATACTACTCTCAAAAAATTTATACTTACTACCCGATTTTTTTTTTAAATTAATGATGGGCTTACTCTTGACGGGGTAAAGACGGGGCCTACGATGGGACAAGTTTTGCAAGCAAAGCACGTAGCCCGTTTCTTCTCGTTTTTCGAATTTCTCAAAATTCTTTCTTATCAGATGCCTATATACTTAGTATAAAACACCTAACTGGCTAATTTTAGTTTCAGTAATGTCAAAATGTCCCGCAAAAAATTGTTGTCTTAAGGAAGTCTCCATTTTATGTCTCTATTCCTTGAAGTTTAGGTAAATATACTCTGCCTATTCCGATCACTGATCATAAGTCTAGTTAAAGTAGGTATAACTACCTGCGTCGCTTTACAAAAACTACAAAAACAAAACTAAGAAAACAAAGGAAACTTGTACCAATTAAAATCCGAACAAAAAACGACTTAACTCCAGAAGTCTGCAAAGAGATAAAAAACAAATCCATTAGTGAAAACTAATTACGTAATCTACTACCTGAACACTTCCCCCGTCACTAGTTTCGTAACGCTAATTATTTATTTTCTAAGTGATCTTTAGAGAGAGCTTCTAAAACGTTCGAGCCGTGGAAATTCGTGGCATAGAAATTCAGACTTTCTTATTATAACTTGAGTGTGTCTCGTATAACCGACTCAGCAACCAGCCTCGATTGTAATTTTACTTCAAATAACTTCCTGGATGTTTCCTATCAGTAAACTTTTAGCTTACATTGAAACCTTAACAGGACATTCATAATTATAACATAAAAAATCACTCGACAGCAAAAATGCCTATTGTACTTGAGATATGAAGACGAAACCAAAGGACATTTGGCACTTCAATATCCGTGTAACCGTTTAGGCTACAGGCTGCGCAACGAAATACGCTCATATTCTTACATACATACACCCGGAAAACTACCCTCACCTTATGCAGTTACGTAAAAAAAGAGTACGACCAATTTTAAAAGATATTTAACAATTAAATTACACTTCTTTTAAATGGGAGAAGTACTTTAATATTTGCAAAATAAGGTAGATTTTACAATAAATGTTATTTAACCTACGTCTAAAAATATATATTATGTAAATGCTTAACTAACACATACAAACAACTCTATTTGGTATAAAAATAATTGCAAAATTATAAATAAAAGATTTCTTCCAGCGCATCACACCGAATTACACTTCTTAACCGAACTACTAATCGGATTTTTCCTATCTACTATCATCTATACTATATGTATTAAATGATAAACTGACTGACTGATTGGTGATATATCAACGCACAGTCAAAACCGCTGGGTCTAGAGACTTGAAATTTTGCACATAGATAGCTTTCAGTGTAGGCATCCACTAAGAAAGGATTTTGCAAAATTCAACCCCCAAGGGGGTAAAATAAACGTGCGCAAGCGAAGCCGCGAGTAAAAGTTAGTTATGCTATATACTTCCAGATGAGTTTCCATAATATACAGAAGTGACAAAATAACAACGCGATTGTAAACTAGAAATAGTTTGGAGTACAATCGTGGGAGCAGTTTGCGATCGAGTGTTTGGTCGTGAGAGTGACGAACAATGTTTGGCATTACACAACTGTTACAGCTAATTGTTTTAATGTAGACCAAGTGGTGTAACTTTCGTGGAAAATCTTCTTTATAAATTTGATCGCAACCCTTGGTCACCAATCATCAGTGAAAAATCCTGCATTAATGATAGTAGGATCAGATGCTTTCATCAATTGATTTATAAATAATAATAATAATTTATTTATTTAGCGGACTTCTTAGGTCCATACAGGTTAGTAACAAAGTATCTTATAGACTATGTTAGTTACATAAAACATTACACATCTATCTTAACCTATGTTAGTAAACAAAATATCCTTAACCTATGTTAGTAACTTATAACTAATGGAGATTTGGTCCGACAGATTAGAGTCCATAGGAATGGACTGTCAAATCTGTCGGCCAGCGCCCGCAGGATTGTGTTGGGGCTCCCGCGCAGTCTGCTTAATAGCGACGCCGATTTTTTACGCCAGATGGCGTCGAAACCATCAGTGCGCGCCTCCGCGAACCGATGGTTACTATAAATGGTTACTAGTCTATATTATGGTGTATCAATGGTCCTTATTGCCTGAATATAACATACGTTAATTAATTACATAATCTGACGAATGTTTTAGACAGATACAATAGCCACTTGCTACGAACCTGCCAAATCTCTCGCGCTTCATCCACATCCATCAAACGACTCATGCATGCACGTCACGTCCATTTCGAATTATCTTCAGAACATCGACGAGCTGGTCGATAAAGTACGATTAATCCCTACTATATACTCGTATATTCATCGTATAACTCTTACCTTTTCACGGCTAAACCTATGTTGAGCGAATTTGCTAAAGAGATATCTTGAATCTTGAAGATATAGGCTCTTTTTCGTCTTAAAGCGAAGTAAATCGCGGACAAAAAGTAAAAAAAAACAATCAATAATTTTGCTCAAGTCTACTAGTAGGAATCTCATCCAGACCACAACACAGAATAGGCTGATTTGATTTCAACCATTAATCTAATGCAAAATGTCTATTGAATCTGAGTTTATACACTGTGACTATTTGAGAAAACCCCATTCACTGGCCAGTTTATGCCCAGTGTACAAGCTACATGATGTTCCAGAAACTATGTTGGTAACTAACTACGTAAGGGTAACGTTACCACAAATTCAATTATCAGATCTAATCAATAATTTTCGGAAACTAAAGCCACACACAGCAGAATCCTTGTGAGTTTATCTTCTTCCGTGTTGATTTTGACTTCAGTCTGAAAATTGGGATATAATAAGTAGCCGAATTTCCTTCGGAAGAAAGACAGCTACCCTATTTATTTTATTTTAAGTTAAACCGAGACCGAAGAGAGTTTCGCAATAATTATACCATTACGATAGTTAAATTCAAGATTATGTTCTCTAATCTGGCTCTAGTGGGTCGTGATAAAAAACATTAAAAGCAACCAAAAGACCGCAACAATAAAAAGAGCTAACTAAGCCCCAACTGATGGTCGACGGATTCCTTCACTTTTATCGCAGGCTATAAAATTGAACCTTTGTTTTGTAACTACACCGTAGATAGTATCTCGACTCCTGAGTCTTGACACAACGAACCGGAGAACGATTGTTAACGGATCAAGATTACACTGTATTTCTTTTGAAACTCAACTATGACGACAATACATGATAGTTTTGTTTAGTTTTCTTCGTCTTCGTCAACCCGTAACAGCCCACTGCTGAGCTAAGGGTCTTTCCTCACACATGAGGAAGTATGGGCTTTAATCTCCCACGCGAGCTCATGATTGGGAGATGGTGTTAAGCTATAGTGGCCACTTAACAGTCAGAATTTTTCAAGCCACCCAAGGGTATCTGACATGTTTAGTTTTGCTCCGAGTTTATAAGAACTTAAAAAACACCTGAAATAGCTACTAATAAGAATTTTGAGGTTATGACAACACTCAAAATATACCTACGAATAAAGTAAGTATAGTGTACCTCACGTCAATAACTTCATGGTTGCAAAGCCGAAAGGCGTAGGCGGAACGCGATGAGATTCCTATCAAAAAGTATTCGAGCGGAAGAATGTGGAACGTGTCCATTTACTCGTAGGATGGTGTAATTCTAACTTATGTTTGACTTGGAAGGCAATATAAACTAGGACGTGAGTGGAAATTCCACTTGAAGGAAATGACTTTTGTCGTTCAGAGGACTTTTACTTTTTACCAACTTAAGAGTTGATAATGATAACATAATTTTGTTAAGACATGAGTCACTGTGTCAAATGAGGAATCCACTTCCACATAAACGTAATGAACGAACAACAAAACATTTTATTTGAATTCCGAGGCGTTCCAAATGTAAACAGTGTAATTGAATGTGGCAGGATATTGCAACATTCCTGTATTAATAACCCGGCGCTCGTTCGTCCGTCCGACTTGATTGCTCTGTATACTGAATTAAGACACGTGTTGTTAAATATTTGCAACAAAACTTCTCAAATTTCAGATAAATTCTCGCTAAAAAACCCCTCCCAAACCCAATATAGAAATAGAACTTGGAATTAATCTCTAACAAGTATTTTAAAGCATCTCAAATTGTTAAGTTACCTTATTTTATGTAATGTGTATTTTGAAAGAATAGCCGTCACAACATTTATTGCTGGAATAAATGACTTCAAAACCGGAATGGTAGCGGATTAACCACCAACAATAGCAGTATTAAGACAGACAAAAAAAATTACAATATCTTTTGCAGAATGCATTATACTGCGCCAACTTCAAATAACGGAATATAATACAGGATGATAGAGGATTTCAATTGAGACAAAAATAAAACAACCTTAGTGAAATTACTCTTGATGAGCATTGTAATAATATAATTGCAATAATCTTCTATTATCCACGTCGACGAGTGTATCAGAAATCAATAAGTATGTTAGAGTAGGGCCGTATTTTTAATCTTGTAAGATTTGAAATATAGTTTCTTTAAATATTGGGATCAAAAAATAAGTCTTTCTGCATAAAGAACATTTGAAAACCTCTGTCTTACGATTAACATATCGTTCAAGGTTGCGTCTGTTGCAACCGGGCGGGAGATTTCGCGATTAATCTCTACGAGCGATCCAAGGGTATTTAACACGTTCATTTTCACGCCCCGTGGGCACGATACTTTGATGTACTGTAATGCTAGTGGATTTTTTAATAGGTGAGAACTCCTAAAGAATATCGTTTTATTTACCTTTAGTAGTAAGGAGATCGAAGGAGTCGTGTTGGTAACGATCACGATCGAATGGGGAAGTCATATCTGGCTGGCTTGAAATATTGTGACAGTTACGTGTACACTGACTGGGTCAACACCATCTTCCGATCCGGCTTGTGTTGAGATAATTCCTAATAGATAAAAAAATTATATACGAGTACAATCTCATCAGTGCTACGTGTTATGACATAATTGATGACACAAACTAGCGACTTTTGTATCCAATTTTTAAGAGTACTAAGAATGAAAATAAGTGAAGATTATAATTACGCGTAACAGAAAAAGCGCGATTCCTCATACACCCCAATTAGTATATTAATGTAAAAAAATTATGATGCAATCGAACTTTACTTGTGTCTTACCAATTTTCTTAAATAGCGATCAATAATAGCACGATTTCCATAGATAGCACTAAATTCAGCTATGCTAATTCATTTTTCGGAAAAAAATAACACATTAAAAATAGCTGAAATTGATTAAGTAGTCGATACTGAACAAACTAATTTCAGGAATTGCGCTTATTCTGTTACATGTTTTATAAAGTATGTGTGAATTTAGGAGTACTAGTCCGACGATCGAACTAATGAATCGAACAAGTGAGAACAAACCCAGATACTAAAACCTTCGGACTCTTGAAGCAAAAAAAACGTAACAAAATCCGTTGCGTAGTTTTAAAGAAGCATACATAGTGACAGACAGACAGAGAAAAGCGACTTCGTTTTAAATTGTGTAGTGATTGATACATTTCCAAACCAGGTTTTTTTTTTTCTAACGCTTTAAAAAAACGCATTTAATTATAAAACTTTAAAAGCATCTTCTTAAGTATGTCTTGATGCCGAAACAGCTCACTTATTATTTCAACACGGTGCCCGTCCGTCTGTCACACACTCGACTCACTCGGCTCCAATAATGAGTAACACATGTCCAGGTTACCGACCTTACTTAACTCAATATTACTGAGTCGTGTCGGCACAGATGAGTAAAAAGGTTGACTTGTCAATGGACCATTGTTTAGACAGTGTCTTTAATTTGAGTTTCAATTTGGAATGTATTAGAACGTCCCGAGGAATCCACAGCTCTAATAAAAGTGAAACTGATTACTTTTTAACTAACTCAAAAGTATTTATATCTATACGCGACTTTATAACTTTGAGTATTAAACCAACAGGAGACGTCACGCGCACTAGTTTCTTTACAAAAAAGTCTGACAATTTCTACGGGGGGGACGAGGAAACAATCACAAATAATGTTAAAACAAACGCATTTTTTGATAAAACAATTAAACACTAGCTTGAACTAGGTGCACACTCAAATTTAATACTCAAAGCTTTATAAATAGATAAATGACTAATTGATCTTTGAGTTAACCGCTGTACTTAAAAGCTGAAATTTTAGAATGTTTTTTTTTTAGGTTTAATGACACTTTTTCGATATAAAAAGTGATAGACATTTACGAGTACTACTTGAGATGTAATTGTTGAAAGACTTAACAATTATTTTTCGCCTTTTCTAAACTGATACTTTTATTAACATTTTTTCGGGTTTTTATCACATGTGCAGATGTGCAATATCAGACATTTAAAAAAAATCTGACATTTGTACACATATCCTTATGTCTATACGCTTAGCCTTGAACCTTTTTTTCCACTTTTTAAACGTAAAAAAAGGCTCAAGGTCACATAAAAGTCCTTGATTTATTTGCAGTTCATTAAGACATGTTTGTCGGAGGATTTCAAAATTAGAATGGACGAAGAAATTAAGTTACATAACAGCACGTTTAAGAAAAAACTAGACAAGTAAATATTTAAGCAGCCAGCAAACATCATGGTTAGCGATTATGTAATGATGTGACACTTGTAGCTTCAAACACTAAAGGTCATAAAAATGCTTTGTCACTCTGAAGACTTGCCAGCTAGTAATATTATGATTAATGTGCTGGAATCATTTACTAGGTCTTACTTAGAAAAGCAAAAAATACTACTCATTTCAACTCTAATATCTAAGTCTATTAAAACACAACATATTATAAAGTGAGCGTTAGTGGGAAATTATAAGATTAGTAATTTAAATAATGAATCCCTTTCTCGGAACACTTCATTAAGCCACCCAACTTTTCACAGGTGCGGCCCATACCCAGGTTCCTTATTTAACACTATCAACACATGTTTCCCTTTACAAAAAACCCCATAAATAGACGTCGCTGGATGTTTTATCGGCAATAAACCCACATGCGGACTCTCCCGACTCTCGATACATCACGTACTGGGAGTGTTTTTTTCTAAACACGCCGTGTTCCTTTTTTCCTCTTCCTCTACTAGATGAATCTTGCGTCAATGTTGTTTCTATATCTTATCTGTACCCTTTAGCATGTATGTTGAAGCTTGTGCGTCTCAGTCCGACGTCAATTGGATTATTTTTGACGTATTATTTTAATCTCATTGAAGATCTTGTATGTATAAGCTTTCGTTTAATTCATTATTGGTATGAGCGCATTCGCATCATATCGCAAAAAACGAAATATTTTAAGAGATAAATCAATAAAGATAAATCAATCTGTCTGTCGTTAACCAGAAGCATCGGCAACACATTTTAAGCGTAAGAATATCCTAGAGGTGTGTGTCGACAAGATTTATAACGTCGGAGCAGAGTGGGACCTATCCGAGAGATTTGTAACTCTACACCCCGAGGGACTAACCCACTAAAAAGCCGCTTTCGTAACCGCCTTTAATTCCACGAATGGTCTAAAAAAAGTGATGCGGCCATCTCGAATAGGAATAGTTTAGACAACTTTCGTTTGAGAAACTGCTTCTTTTTCAGCAAAGACCTTTCCTTTTATGCCGGTAGTTGGGTTTTATGTCCGAATTCTTCGGTGATGAACTTTCCTAATATTGACGAAATTACTGAAAAACGGAGAGGGAAGAAAAAGACAAAATATTTTCACATCGTATCGTATTCAGAGTAGGAACTTTGGAACATTTGAGAGAGCTTTGCGAGTTTTTTCTGCATAATGTAGTAAAGAATAAATCAAGCATTATCTTTGAGTAAATCTCCCTCTCGTAACTTGCACATGGACCAGTTTGATTTAGATCACCATTACCATAATCCTGTTTGGCGAAAATCAAAAGATCCCCTCAGTGCGACTTTCATATCCCCTTTATTCAAATTATAATCTCAGAACTCCTTTGGGAATTACTTTTCTACGTAATGTCCTTATGGAGCTGTTTTGGTTCGAAGTTTTTGGTAGGTCTCAGTGTTTACGTACCGACCTTTCTCGTTTCAGTAAATCGCATCAGTAACACTCGTTGTAAATTGAGATCAATATAACTTTTACAATAATAGAAAACAAAAGACTTTATAGGTGACATTGTAAAATTTTAATAATATATCCATTTAGTAAAAGTCATGGTTTGAATATACATAATACTCGTTTAAGGTGACACCTCAACACGTGCAGGCGTGCAGCTATATATTTATATCTAAAGCGATATTTATGTATCATAAAGAGAGAGGACGACATTCAATGGAAGAATTTGTATATTCATACAAACAAAAGCCTCAAAAAATATTCTAGTTCATCCACCAATTATGAATTTATTTATATCTTTCTTTGATCATAAAAACACTCTCGAATAAACTGCGACACGGCTAAAAGAGACTTCATTATACCAATTTGTTTCGCTAAAAATTTACGACGTAGATCTAATGACGGGTCATTTAACTAAATGTCTCGAATTGTCTTTCATAATGCACAATGTGAACAAACAGAAAAGGACAACCGAAATCTTTTCAATCATCAGCGATAGAAATTCTCTTTGTTCCACTCATTCTCCTAATTTTGTCAGGGAAAAGCCTTTATTGAGTTTGCCGTCGAGTGGACTGCTTCGGAATAGAAATTTCATTTAATAATTTGCTTTTATTGTATTATAAATTGTTCCTTAATCATTCTTGCTTTTATAATAATGTATCATGCGTATTGCACAATTTGCACATCGTTACTTATCACTTACAGGTTTCAGATTTAAGTCAGATTTGCATTAAGTTTTTAAATAACAAAGCACGTCTCAATGAACCCTTGAACTTTACAATAAAGCTTGCACAGTGAACTCATGCTCGTAATATAAAATTTGACATTTGAAATGATAACTATCGCGTGTTGAGTTTCATTTCGTGAGGAGATACAAACGAATAAATGTAGACCGGTAAAGTTTGTGAAGGTAAGTTACGCGGTTTCCTGGTGGTCCACCAAGGGGATCATCGGTAGAAAGTTTAATGACTTCGTAATTAGTTCTTTACTGTCCCACGCGCTGCTTCTAAGTTTCAATTAATATTTAATGTGATAAACTTGGTTATACTTCCTTGATGTTTTATACTATCTACAAACTCCCAATAACCGCATAACCACAAAACTCCATTACGGTAATTCAGAAGAGGCTTCTTCACCCACATCCTGCCGGTACATCGGTCCCTGTAGGCTACCGGTACGTCGAACGCTATCGGGCTTAAAGCCTTTAAGAATAAAAGGCAGCTGATTTAAGGCCCCCTGTCGGCGATAACGAGGAAACAGGCTACGCTACCGAGCGCTCCATAAAACTTCCAACTACCCACGTTTTATCGGCACTCACGATCTACCCGCATCTTGGCCATTCTTGGCCACAGTCGGACCGTGTCAGCGAGGAGCGGCGGGCGGGAATTATGTAGCCATTATGCTTGATCTACGACTCGACTAACCTGCAGATCCGATAACAGCTGGCTAAAGCTTTGTTCTAATTCGGAAAGAATTAATTCGCATTGCAATTTCGTGCCACGCGGTGTTACTTAAAAAATCTAATGTAGCTTTATACCTATGGGAGAACGCAATTTAATAAAAGATCGTTCTATATGCCCCGATACTAAAAACATGTGTCATTGTCGCGTGTCAATGGTATCATTTCTTTTTCTCTTAAATTAATTTAGATGAGCAGTGAATACATAAAAAAAATAAAAATAAAAATGTTTTTATTTCTGTAGGTAATTCAAAATTACACTTAGAAATGTCAATAGTCTAGTCAATAACAAGGCAGTCGAAACTCGTCCATAAAGATTGGCTAAATGTAAACAGTAGCCCATCTTTACCGACGAGTTACTGCATAAGTGACCTTACTCATTCCTTGGTGGATTTTTTTACGTACACACTAAGCACTGATTGAGTCTTGAATAAAATCGTGAAACAGTAATTCAAATTTCCTGCAAAGCAATAAACGTCACTAAAGCGTACTTTTCTTAACAACAGTGAGATGCACTTGTGGTGGCCAAAGACACGGAGGCGAAATAAAATTACACAAAACCCTCGGGGGAAAAGCCACGCGGCATTCGGTTATAGGGGATTATTGCCCCTGCACTCCAAAATGCACCCCTACGCAAAACGGCACATATTGGGAAAGGGCGATAACCCTGTATGGCATTAGTGGGGATTATTGGTATATCTCTTTACAAAGCTTTACGTTACGCGACAAGATACCTTAGTCTTTACCATGCGATCTTACAAGCCGAGGTGAATCGCAACAACTGTAGTCGGGAGAAGAATCAAAAGGAGAAATAATTGGATGCGCTTGTTGCTTTTACAGTACCTGGAACAAAAGACAAAGGATCAAGTCAGAACAATATAGCTTCAGCAGTAGTTTAGTACATTCAATTTGATTTAGATATTACGTCTCCTAGAGTGCTTATAACCGAAGCCATTTATTCGGCTTTTAGTATTAAATAATTCCATTTGTCTTCAAAGTAAATTCCTCGACCTTGGACACAAGTGTACGTTTAGTTGCGGTCATCTGTGCTCATGAATTATTACTACCTTCGGCTTTCCACTGACTCACTGGAATAGACAAATGAGTTTGCATGACAACAGGGCGAGGGACCATGTTAATTACATTGAAGGCAGGTTCTAATTTCAGTAATTCCGAAACGAATCATTTGACTTCGATATTTTCTTAAATCTAGAAGGATTTTAATGGGAAATGTTGAGTTATACTGGCTGTTCGTCTTTCTCCAATTATTCTATCTAAACGTATTATAGTGAAAGTTTATTTGTCTTGAAGAGACGCTCGAAAAAAAAGATTGAAATCAAATTGTATTTCATATGCTTAAGCATAAAGGCTTAAGCTTCTTAGACATTTCGGAAGTCCTCAAAAAGTCAATGCGGTTACCGACCCATCAATAACTAAGAATAATCCGGTTACACACCTAAAAGAAACGCTGATCGGACTTATATAAACTACCGCGATCGGATCGCGTTGCTCTTGAGAAAACCTATAAGGGATTTCAAAGGAAACGTCAAGTTTCGTCACGACTCATGTTTTATTGAATACAACTTCAGAATCTTTGTTTGACTGAAATTGTCAAGGATATTAAGATTGAAGTTTTTGTCATGAAATAATACCTGGCGAGCTATTGAGCTCAGGGTTAGATACACATTTAAAAAGACTCCAATGCCATGCCTTGTTGATTGAGGAATTATGCAAAGTGTGTCGGTCGTCATCGTCATATCCAACAGAATTCTCCATAAAATATTCAGCGTGGATGAAGAAGAATCGCGGAATACCGCGGGCTCTTGCCCGACCCATTTGCTATTTAATGGCGCGAGTGCGAGTGCCGGCTGGCTGGTAATGGAAAAATGTCTGCCTTCGATCGCGCAGCGTTTCAAATCTCCTTACGTCACTCGTGCATACGAGCACCGTGTTTTATAACAGCGCTAATTTGAACATCTCTCCGGGATTTTCATATTTTCTCCGCTAAATTTGAAGAGGTAAAGTACACATTTCTCTGGCAGTGTGAGTGACGTGTATTTACGCCATATGAGATTGTAGCAGGGGTGGGTGTAAAACTAACAAGGGTGCAAGTTTCTTATTAACGGGCTGTCCAAAATCGTTATCCGGTAATGCCATTTGATAAACGCCCTTTCAAACTACAATGCATGTTGATTATATTTCATGCGTACCTAATATTAGTTATTATTTATAATTATATCAGCTTGTAGGTTTAGGGTACTGTTTAACCCAAGCAGATGTGAAATGAACTATTTAAAAATATACTCTTAAGTGTTCACTAGAAAAAACTGTCGTCTGTACAATTCCTAGAAGTTCGACAAACTTGGAGAGTGGTGTGAGTAAACAGTATAACAGTCCAGTCTGATAAGTTTCTTTTTTGTGAGTACGAAAGTTTATCAATTGTTACATCCTAACCTAATAGCACCGACCAGTTTATAGTTTCTTTTTTGGAATTCAACTTAAATACTTGTTATAATTGTCATTTAGAATAGATCGTTCACCTGATTGGTTACAAACTTTATACATGTAATGACTTTCGAAAATCCCAATTCAGTGCTCAAATACTCTCATCCTTCTAGATCTACCGGTTTAGACTGCATCGTCTACCAGTAAGTCTGTTAGTTTTATCAAGTAGATCATCTTAGGTCATCCATCCTTTATTCGCTACAAAAGAAACAACCGGCTAAGTGCTAGTCGGACACGGACATAAAGGTTTCCGTACCACCGTATATTAAAAAATACGTATCTTGTATGTGTGTGTCTACCTATTACGGTTCTGAAGATACAGTCCTGTAAAAGACCAACGGACCCTTTGGGTACAGAACCCTAACAAAACAGACAATAAAACATCACGTTAGGCTTTTTGGCGGAAATCCGAAGAGGGACGTCATGCTTTTATAATTTTCATTTTGCTGTATATTTCGGGTATTGTCTCATATTAGTGCTAGGCAAGTGAAAGTGCAGTAAATAGGAAATTCGATAAAATGCGAGGGATGGACATTTTCGTATTCAAATTGCCTCAAGAAGTCACAATGAAGTCTTCAGTAAAAGTGCTATAATTTTACTGTTAATAACCAAGGGAGGGACGTAGAAAGTGTTGAAGACACTGAATTTTTGTGAATGGCCTCTGAAACAGAGCCATTTAACTAAGATTAAAGTATAAAATAAAGACTTGAAAACTAAATTACTTGACATTGGCAAAATGCGGTGCCAGAAAAAAAACATCACGGTAGTTGTGTAAAGAGCCTGTAGGTACACCTCAGACAACCATCTAAGTTTCCACTCGCCAAGTTACGAGAGCACTTCAAGTAAATGTTCCATTGAAACTGTCTCATACACTGGTCTCACTTTCAAGCGCCATTGAACATCTTCCCATAAGATGGCGATAAACTAGCTCAGCTTACTTGCGTTAACAGTTTAACCCCACAAAGTAATTATTCTTTGATGAGGAAACTTTTACAAATGAAATTTGTGTGACTTCGTCTAAGTTTCAGGGTAAAATGTATCCTAAGGTCATCCAAATATGTTCAGTCATTGGCTGATAGAGTTAAAAACATACAATCTTTCACATTTATTATTTTAGTAGGGTAGTAGAAGATTTTTTACATATTTAGGATATGTTTTTATTGGGCTGTTGGTAGGTTAGGAGTAGCGCTAGCCCTGTTGGAAGTCAGTTCGTTTCTCATGCTACCTTGGGGAACCCGTGTACCTACCAATGAGAATTTCAGAAACTCGTGTTTTTCACTAGCTTTAAGGTGAAGGAAAACATTGCAACATGTTTAACAACACCCCGGTCCGGCGATTTGCTAACCATCTGTCACGTTTAGGGTATATCCAGGAGTGGAATACTTCTGGGATAAGACGTGAGCTATTTATTTTAATTTTTAAATATTTACGACAAAATTTTAGCACAATCATGTTTTTGTTGTGCAGTTGGTAACGAGTACAATGACATTTCACGTGGCTGAGACACGAAACAAACTTGTAATTGGTCACTTTCTACTTTGATTTTTAGGGTCATGAGACATGACACGCGAAGAAAGAAAGTACTATGTGGCAGTGACATGCAAAGTTTTATCGATTTATTTATTTATTTTGTGCAAGAGCTGTGAAACTAAACAATTACTGAATTAAAAAAATAATACGCGTCGCATTTATCCTCGAGGGGGGTATTCAAATTAAATTATTATATGAATACGAGTACATTCAGTTTTCACCATTTTTTTGATACGGACACTTCACATTTTAAAGTCTATTTAGGCTACACCCAGATAGATTTATCTTTACCTCCGGTGTGTCATAGGCCACATTTTATATAAGGCTGCCGGATAAGGGAGTTAATGTTTCTTTAATTCTTTCGGTGCATTTCCGCGCAGTAGGGTTTTATAACTAAAGATTTTTTTAATGATGTCCTAAAAGGAGCCGGATCACAGCATTTTTTTATTTTGTTTTTGTGGTTGTTTAAGATTAGTATGCAAGCCAGCGCTTTCCAGTAACATCGACTTTCTATTAAGAAACACATGCCATTGTTCGAACCAACCCGACTTTTCAAACTGTGTAAACATAAACAAATTACTACAATAAATAAAGCAATTCTAGTTCTTCCATTTTGCAGGCTCCCGGAGGTGGAAATAGGAGTGGAGATTTACTTCCCCTTTGAGGGGGGAGTATAAGCTCTCTAAACACAGCGTCTGCAAACACTAACGGACTTGGAGCAACTCCGACCAGTCAAAAGAGTAAATCTAGTTGAATTTGCTGAAACCAAAAATTAATTATCCTATTCCTAATTAAAGTTCAATTGTTTGTGACACAATGGATTGAGTGACATAGATTGCTGCAGTGTAACCCTTTCACTCGCTGGTTTTTGTTACGGTTAATTGAATTTGTTTCAGAAACAGTGTTCCGCCGTCACGGGAATTTGTAGCCTTGAGTAAACACTTCTCGCTACCGTGTTCAAATTACTGATAAATCGGTTTCTTACCTAATTTCCGTCTCTTGAGATTTTTTCTGTCTGAAGAAGAGTAATGTTTTTCGGCTATACATATGTATGAGACTCAAGTGTCTCTGGTGCAGTCTAAACATCTTGATAAATTTTAATCTAAATAGTATAAAATAAAGTGGATTTTTGCCTCTGTCTGTTTTTCCGCATACTTTTTCTATACCGCAACGGATTTTGATACAGTTTTCACTAATAGAAAGAACGAACGAGAAAAGTTTGTGTATATAATTTGTAAATATTAACTAGTAAATGATATGCCGTTAGGTTTGTCACTGAGTTCGTGACGTCAAAAAAAGCAAACATGGCCGACCTGTTGCTTTGTGACCGCCTGTAATTGGTTTGATGTATTTTAAAGTGCTAGGTGTAGCTAGATTCATTTTCATCTCCGGAGTATCTTCTCAGTGCTTTTACGCGCTGTCTAGGTTTTGTTTTGTTTTTTGGTTCATCAACTTAGCATTCCATCTCTTCCCAGTAATATTGTGAATGTGCTGTGATTCTTTCTAGCTATTTCCTGTCAACCGCCCGCACCGCTGGTGGTCCGGCACGCGTTTTTTACACTCCTCTTAACGGCTCTAACATGTGAGCATTGTTGACTGTTGTAAACTTTATGCACAAATAAACGCACCAGGCGTCACTTCAAATGCTTTCTTTACCTTGTTCGTAGCGCTGTTTTCACGGCAAAGGCGGGATGAACAATGTAATTTTGTTAAGCCCGGTCATTACAATAGAAACACTGTGGGCGGTAACAATTTCGTTGTAATAGCAACGTGAACGGCCATCAATGACTCAAAGATTAAAGCGTTCTGACTCACTTGTGATATGGTTCAACTCTCTACATACGCCCACAGGCTTCGAGTTGTCGCTCAAAGGAGCACGTGAGATCTCATTACGCAGCCGTCGGGTATGAAAGCTTTGAAATGCTGTCGAAACCTCACGGCATAGCGTCGAACCCATTCATGTGATATAATCTCTAATTAACCGCAGATTGTTTAGACTTTAGTTACCTACCAGAATAAAAAAAACGATTTCGAAAAATGTTAAACCGAATTTCTGGTCTTCTTCGTCAGTTCCACTTCTTGAAAGGATTGATTCTGAATGCCAATTCTTGATATATATATTACTCACTCACTAGCTATTGGAGGAGTTTCAGCATTCCTCGAATCCAAAATGGATTTTGATAAACGGGCGGGACCAGTCTGAATGTATATCCTTCCAAATAAAAAAATAATTTTCAAAATCGGTTAATAAATGAATGACGAAGTATACTGAGTTAACAAAACAAAAAAGATACAACCGAATTGTGCACCTCCTTCTTTCAAGTCGTTTAAAAGGAGACTGGAATCGAAACAACGAAAGTATCCGGAAGAAGGTAAAATGAATCTAAAACTCCTTATTCAGTAAGAGCAAGTGTCCGGCGCGTGGCCTTCCCAACGAGTGGCAGGTGAACGAACTAGCACAAAGCCGGTACGGGTAGGAGGATAAACAGTAATCAGCGTCATGTCGCACATTATCGCGAGATCAGAGCACGCCTGCTCACCGTTACCATAGTTGTGATCGTCACGCACAGCCGCCTACAAAAACTACGTACACCGGACCGGTGACATACTGAACAGTAAATTAACATGACAACACACAAAGATATACTGTGGCTCTAAGGACGTACATATCAACTCGGAAACGGATCAGTACCGCCTTAACTCTAGCCGTTAAGTATTCTATGTTTTTTACAAGCTTTTATTTAGTTTCACCTGTCCCGTTGTCTCTTATCAAATTTTGCAAGTTAAATTTGACCTACTTCCCGGTTACAGATTGAGCTGAAATTTTGCATACGTGTATAAATCGCGTGACAATGCAATATTATTATAACATGGTGCTGACCTGATGATGGAGCCGTAAGGTAGCTATAGGAACTTTGCAATGAAACGACACCACCTCATCGAGTTTGGGCTCGTTTGAATCGTCTTGACGAGTAGTTTGTCTTTCAATGTATTTCGATATTAGTAAAAGAACTTGACTGACCGTACCGCTGGGTCTAGAAACATAAAACTTTGCACAAAGGTCTTACAGGTAACCATTAAAGCGCTCGTAGCCCTGCAGTACCAGTGTGTTTGTAACGATCGCACTGGTTAAGCAAGTTAGGGTCAGTCAGTGAATGAGTGACTGCCCAGTGACATTTATATCACGAGCGCTTATGTGTTTCGGAAGGCACGTTAAATTGTTGGTCCCAGTTTTCGTTGTGTTTCGTTAGTCGTGAGGCCATGTCGCTCGCATTGGGGCTCGCGTGGGAGATTATAGCCCATACTTCCTCATGAGTGAAGAAATACCCTGAGCTCAGCAGTGGGCTGTTACGGATTGATAATGAACGACTAAAGGCAATAGGCTAAATAATTTAATAAACAGTACCGAGTATTATTTGCTGCTGTGAGCCTCAATGATGTTACTAAGATATAGGTAGATAGGTACAGCACCATTTGTAAGTAACAATTGGAAGACTCGTGTGTCTTTTCGCTTGTCAGTTACAAATAGTGCAATGAAAAAGGATCAGCTCCGTAACAAAACCTATTTATTTCTTCATCCCAACTTTGAACATTGTTCAATCCACTTCGAATTCAATTTCCACGAGAAGATATAAGAAAACCTAAAGAGATTTAAATTGTAAGATGCCAGTATAAGATTTCAAAACGTCTTGTGATGACTAAGCTAATGACTACACATAACCTAACATTATTTAAAGTACGTAGAATAACGTTAAATAACGTATAGATCATACATTAAATAAAATTTGACCCATGTTTGATAGCAGGTAATAAAGAAAATTTACTGTAAAGGGTCTAAATAAAATTAATAGAAGACAAAGTATATTTTTTTTAGAATTTTGTATGAATCTTCGTCTATCCGTATGTTTGTTCGCACATCTCGCACAAACAACTGCAACAAATTGGATGCGGTTTTCACCGGTGTAACTTAAAATCTGGTACATGTTTCTTAATACGCCGCCTAGAAGCAGACCTACAGAGTGATTTTTATAGTCAATACGGGGACGAAGTCGCGGACAAAAGGTAGTTTACAAAATCGACGCTTCAACGAAGTTGTAAGCTTTGCACAGCAATTACCATAAACTACTTAACGGTACGCATAGCTTTTTTTTAAACTCTGTAAGATAAAGTACGCATAATCACCGTGTACATAATTAGTGGACCTCGTCTCACACCCACACAGCCATGTAGTATGTAACGGTTTGTGAACGCCCAAAACCAGATTAGCATAATTTCTTACGTAACCAGACTGCTTAGAATTCTAGCGGCAACCGAATTAAAACGGAACCCTGATGCGGATGGCTCGTTGTTTGCGTCCTCTCCACTTTCGTTTTAGCTTGTTATAAACCAAGAGGATATTGGAATTTGAAATTTCGAATTAGGTGACAGAAATGGCCGATAGGTTCATGGGAAAAGTTGGATAAACATTTATTATTGTAAGCAATCAAAACTACACCGATTTTATAATGAGGTAAGATTTATTTTTGATGTTTGTTTGTAAATAATAGGCTTCGAAACAACTGGACTGATTTTAGATTTCTTTCAATCGTGGAAAGCTTACGTTTCTGGGAGGGATTTTCTACCAAATATGTAAATACTATCTATGTAAAACATAAGGATTGCAATAAACCATTTTGATTTGATTTGATTTGGAGTAAAAGGGTTCCAATTTTCGAACGGGAACGTTCCTGTCGGGGGGGACAGTTAACATTTTATTGAAAAATAGGAACCTGTAGTAAAGAGTACCTACCTACATAATTATTAAGTACTAAGTTTTTAAGTAAGTAAAATTGTGACACCCTAGCAAGGTACCCGGGTGTTATAATATTCAAATTCTTTGTTGCACTCATGTTTAACAATAATACGTATTATGTTGTTTTTAACTCGCAATTATAAAAAAACACAGTCATGGTCGGAATTTTATAACCATTCCCTAAGTATTTTAGTAAAGATATGGTAGCAGATTACTAAAGGAATCTCAATGGACAGATATCACCGAATGCCGATATTCAAAGAATTACAAACGTATCTGTCATCGTATCGTGATAAACCACCATCGACCCCGAAACGCATACCGTTGAGAAACGCCAAATCGAATCAGATAATTCTGCCGGAACATCAACCTGGTCGAGATTGGGAACGTTACCATAACGTTACATTAAATGTAGAGCAAGGAACAGTTTAGCAATTCTTCTCCGTGACGAAACACTGTTGCAGCTAACGGCCCATTGTTCTCGTCCAAACTGCGAGACTCATCTCGTCATAATTGCTGATCGTTAACCCGAGTTGGGGTCACAAGTGAATAACCACTCGGTGGATTTGTGACCCGAATCTGTTTGTGGGTGATTCGCAAATGACGCGATTGAGGAGTGTCCAAGCCTGAGAATCCATAAAAACATTTGATTTCCATGGTGGGGTATTTTTTTTAAAGAAATGTATCGTGCTTGTGTTTTAATGAATTGGTAATATACTGCATAACGTTTAAAGGAAACCGACAATATTTTTTAAAAATTGAATATCATAAGTTCTTTGGCGCGTCCATTGGGTACTTGTTTTCGTATATCAGGAAAAACTCAGTTTTGAAAGTAAAATAAGCATAAGATTAATATGTCATATTGATAACAAATACTTATGGTTATTGTTAATTAGTTCTTTTCTTCATTCCTAGGTTTTGTATTTAAATTATAACACAAACAATTTTGTCCGAGGAAAAAATACTAATTTCTCTGGCGCATAGAAATCGTATAGCTACTCTGCCTCAAACGACCACTGTAACATATTGTCCAGCTTCCCCACACCCTTTAGTCACCTACTAGCTGACGCCAAGGGCAAGAGGTGCGCCAACTTTACGAAACGACGAAAATATTTTTTTTTTCCTTACATTTCGGATTTTCGTCAGGTGAGTGCCTAATTTCTTCGATGTTTATTGCCAAGATAGTATTTGTTCCCGTTGCTTGCGAATTTTTGTACACATTTCCTCAGTCAAACAGTATGCAGGTGGGAATAAAAGGTGAAAATCGTACATCAGATTTTTGAGAAAATAAATAAATATTGATGATTTCTAATTTCTTTGGCACTAATTTATTTGGATTTCTTTGGCATAACGCGCCAAAGAAATTAGTGTTGGTACAAAGAAATTAGAAAAAAAAATCGATAAAGGCATTAAAATGTCTAGTATACTAACATTATGTCAATTTATGCTGGTACTTTTTTGTATATATCGCAGCTAAGTTGATTAATGTAGCTTTAGCAGAATAATAAAATTTTCTTTCCGTGAAATCTAGCGAGACTGCTCGATTTGCTTGCTTGTTCGCTGTCAACATACCTCCCTAGGCCCATTTTTGCAGCATTGTGCAAATATTACGAAATGCCCTACAAGTGAAAGATCTTCACATTATATTAGATACTCCCGTCGTTTTTGTAAACATGGTCAAGTCCTTTTTGCAATATTTCTGTAGCTTTTTGAGGGTCTTTGTTGTTGACCAGTATGGCATGGGTATCATCCAAAGTAAAGATTGTGGTATCTTCAATTTGTGGTAGGTCTGCAGTATACAGGATATATAAGACAGGTCCCAGCACAGACTCTTGGGGCCTTTACATCGTAAAACGTTGACGAAGTATCGGCTTATTTTACATGGAATAGTCTGTCCCTGAGATAGGAATTCAGCACCAGATAATAGCTGTGTGGGAAATTAGACTTGATCTTGCAGAGTAATCCATCATGCCAGCCAGACCCTATCAAAGGCTTGCTGTATATCAAGGAATACAGAGGAGCAGTATTCTTTATTTTCCTGTGAGTTTCTTATTATGTTGTACACTCGGTGCAGGTGCTCAACTGTGTGTGCTGCTCACGGAAGCCAGAAAGGGTAGTATCCTCCTGATTGGGACTTTCTCTAAAACTTTAGAGAGGATTGGGAGCAGACTGATAGGCCTATATATGACGCCACCTCTGTGGCTGGTTTTCCTGGTTTGCGTATCATCAGGACTTGTGACGCTTTCGAGAGTCTGGGAAAATATTGAAGTCTTAAGTTTCCATTAAACAAGATAGTTAGGAACACTATTGCCTTTCTTGGCAGTTGTGCTAGTACTTCCCTGGTTATAAGGTCAAATCCTGGCACTATTTTCACTTTCAGGACTCTTATTATTCTGCATATCTCACATGGTGTTACAATTTTAGGTCTTGTTTTGAGATACACTTCGTTTCCATTTCATTTTGTTGATGGTAAATATGATGTGGAGTGAATACTTTGGATAGGTGAAGGTATCAGATTTTTCCTTCGGTGTTCGTGCCCAGGTGTTGTCGGTCGTTCTGATCGGAGGTTTTGCTTCTTGTGGTCTATTACGGGACTTCGTGAACTTCCATAATGTGTAGTTTGTAGAATTAGTTGCAGTAAGAGCGTCCAGTTTTAAATTCAAGGTATTGTTGTGCCACTTCTGGATCGTTGTCTAAAATTGCTCCGCAGCGGCAAATTAAGCTTAAGAAACCTTTTTAATTTTTTTAAAGACTCCTTGTTCCTAAGAAGCGAATTCTTAAAGTAAAGTGCCTTAATTTTTGTAGCATATTCTCAATAGGAGGAGGTCGTTGGTTCGATTCCCGCTCGGGGCCAACATTTGTGTGCATGAACATGTCTGTTGGCTTTGTGTCTGGTCATTTAATATTTATTTAAGTATCTTTATCAGTAACTGTTGTTTACAAAACAACTGTTGTTTTGTACTCATTGTACAGGCCCTGCCTAGTTTGGGACTAAATAGCCGTGTGTAAATTGTGTCCCACAATTTATTTATTTATTTATTGTAAAAATAATGTCAAACACCAATTATGTTGTTTTTTTTTTATTTTAGTGCCAATTTTGACTAGAAAAATAATTTATTTCTTCACAAATCTAAATTCTTTGGCATGCTTCCTAATTTCTTTGGTACGTTTTCTAATTTCTTTGGTAAGGTTTCTAATTTCTTTGGATAAAAATCTAATTTCTTTGTTAAATGTCTAATTTCTATGGTCAAGTATATTTTAAAATGGCTAAAACTTCGAATCGGCTCGATAGATTTCAGGGTAAATAACATATAAATGTAGGTCTTAGACGCCTTTACAAAGTATGCTAATTCATTTTCTGAATATATGAAAAAAAAATTGCGCCAAAGAAATTATGTGTTTGAAGCCATTTTTTGCGAAACACCCTTGTAGCTATTGGCAGACGGTGTTTGTCGCATCAAAAGACGACTGTGAACTCTGCGACCTCAGGTAAAGGGTTGTTATGCTTTAAAAAAACAATTTTATTTATATAATACGGTACAATACCGGTTCACACAATAATTCAAAAAACAAAATCAAAAGCGAAGACAAGCCAAAACCACGTCAATCTAATTTTGAATCTACAATACCGGCCAGCGCATTGGCCACAACGACAATTCTTACTCTATTCTTTGTTAATATCCGTAACTGTATCTACGGTGAGAAAACCTACAATCTACCTGATAGAATGAAACTACACTGATATTATAAAGGGAAACGACTTATTTTTTTCCTTTATTTATCATATTCACAATAGGCAAGACATTATGATACATAGCATTTATAGACTACTAAGGTTTGCTTAATGCTATCAACAGTCTACATCGGCATTAAATAAAGATAACAAAGTTTTTGTATGTTTGTTTGTTGTTACTACGAAACTACGGGACCAATTTTAAACATTCTTTCACCAATGGAAACACACATGCTATCATTTTCCATAGGGACGGGATCTATTCGAGTGAAATAAAATGAAAACAAACTTCTAAAAAAAGAATCAAAGCAACAATGGCATTGTAAATTCGATACTGTTATTCGCCCACCGATAACTGTAACATTGTTGAGTTACGATCTCTCTTTCTCGCTTTTATGGAGGAACCTTCCGAAATATCAGACGATTGGACTTCAGCAATTCCGTCTGTTATTTAAATAAATAAATTGTTGGACACAATTCATACACGGCGGCGACATCATTTAGTCCCAAACTAGGCAGAGCCTGTAGGTACTATGGGTACTGAATAAATAGCCAACAGACATGTTCATGCACACAAATGTTGACATCGAGCGGGAATCGAACTCGCGACCTCCGGCTCAGAAGAGGGTCACTACCAACTAAGCCAACAAGCCCAAGCTGGCCTGTTATGCAACAGATGCTCAGATATGGACTATTGAGCAGTGACTACATTAATGCATTATGATTAAGCTAAAGTGTCTCGAAATCTTACGTAATATAGTTCTATCGAAAGTAGCTAGACTTGTTCTAAAACATGTCCTATTAAAAAGACAAAACTATCACAGAGTAATATATTAAGGAAATAAAAAACCGGCCAAGTGCGAGTCGGACTCGCGCACCGAGGGTTCCGTTCAACCTTGCAAATTTATGGTTTTCGTAATTTTTCCTTTATCTATGCTATAAGACGTTGCTTCGTACCAAATTTCAAGATTCTGAGTTCACGGGAAGCACCCTGTAGGTTTTGATTCCCTTGCAAGTGTCGAAAATTTGCGGCATAAACGGCTGTATCTTTTGATGGCGTTGGCTTAGAAGTTTGATTTTTTCACAGCTTCAAGGGACAGTAGACCTGAGTAATTGATATAAATTTCAGCTTCATACCTCCACGCGTTCCTGAGAAAAAGGGTCTTGACAGACGGACGGACGGACGGACAGACGGACAACAAAGTGATCCTATAAGGGTTCCGTTTTTTCCTTTTGAGGTACGGAACCCTAAAAAGTACAATTACTATTACTCAAATAAAAATATAATAGTTCACTTACACTTACAATTTGGTTACAATGACCTCCTCTGGAAACTACTGAATCGACTTTAAAAATGATTTTTACAAACAGAAAGCTACACTATCGTTGAATAATATAAGATATTTCGCTGAAATTAAATAGCAAAGTATTTAATCATGATTCCTTAAGTTATAATGAAATTTTTTGGTAGGAAAGAAGTATCCTGAGTGGTGACCATTTTTGGTGTATTTTTAGAATAAGACTATTTTTAGTTGTACTTTTTTTGTTGTTGTTTATTTACGCCAAAATAAACTTTTCTTTCTTTCTTCTTCTTTCTTTCTATCCGATCATTTTGAGCCACTAAATATGTAACAATTTTATTTCTTGACAGATCAAGTTTATGAAATTGGTATATTATCTACAACCGTACCACACCGTACCGCTCTCCTCAGCTATGGAAATAGAGTATTAATATTATATTATTATATCATCAAGTCAAGGTTGAAACAATTAACATTTCTTACGTTCAAAACGTTTTTTTACATCATAAACTATTTATTAGGTGCTTAAAATGTAATAAAAATAAATGTCAGGAAAAGGAAGAACTTTGTTAGTATTGTATTGAAGTACGGGTACATAAAGGCCTTTTAAATTCAATGTTACAAGTATAAGTTAACTTGTAATAATTTATGAAAATTAGGTAGTTAATTATGAATCACACAGTACGAATTCAATGTATTTTAGGTGTTGGTATTGAATCACTTAAATTTTTGCTATTTAAACCACCTTCATAAATGTTGATGTGAAGGAATTCCTAACATTTTTACATGTTTATATTAGCTTGTAACTGACTACCTATGTATGTATTCAAATCTTGGAAGATGTATATAACCTACGTCTAATTGCCGTATAGACTCAAAAATTACCAAGTGTCTGTAGTTTGGATGACAATACAATAATTTGGTGTCATCTAGCTGGTGTGATCAAATATCCAGGAGATAGAACTCATCGAGTTTGGGCAAATTTGATTTGATTCGACGAGTGCCAAAGCGTTTTAATTTGTTTTCAAAACTACGTTTAATCATTTTGTCAAAGTATTCACGTATCTTGCCGCGACAAATGCCTTGTTGAGTGGACATACCTTGATTACATTTTTAAATAGGTATAATTAGTAAACCGTATTCATTTCTCTATAATCATTTTTAAGCAAAATATTCGTCCGCGTTGCATTCAAAATAGAAATGAAAACGGATTCGCTGTCGATTGGAGCACCCCTCACAAAGGCCATTGTTTCAGCTTTAACCAGAAAAAGGGTAAAACATCAGGCTTTTCCGAAAATTTTCTGTCGGCGCGTCTGGCCAACCATTGTCCTTTGTTCAATTCGGACTAGCGAATCTGAATAACAAAAAAAAGTACTTTCAGTAATACATTTCAGTATGTATTTTGAAAATGCAACTATTTTTGGCAAATGTACCTATAACCCTACATAATCTTACTTCCTAATGTCTGTTACCTTCTCACCACTAAACCGATTTTTATTAAATATGACATGATATCTTACTTTTTGAGGAAGTACATACCTTCGAATTTTTCATCCAAGATTGCGGAAAAACTGTGTGACAGCTAAATTAATACAAATTTTAACAAAACCAGAAAACGTGACGGGAGGACTAATAACATGAAACAAACAAACAAATTAATGAATTAACTATGACTATTGGATTATTATATTATGTAGGAGATACCCACAATATTTTTGAAAACTTTGTAAACGATAAACTTGTTACAGAGTAGGTACAGACACAAATAAGGAAGGAAATTAAACTTATAAGTAGTAATACCGACACCATTTACGATGTTTTGTTCAAAATTAAATGAATCACGAATACAATCAGCTCCATGAGTACATGTAAACAGGTATTAAGGAAACAGTGGAGGTTAATAAACGGGACCGATCGGTTTATAAATTATATAAAAAAAATGTAACACAACACATCTTAATTGCTATTGGTCTAAATACCTTGAGCCTTTGCAGTGGGAGAGTTTGGCAAAACACGACGCCTCGAATGGAGAGGTCTTATCTCTGGATAAGACCTCGACTTTAAAAGAAGACCAAATAACAGCCCTACCACCTGCGGCCACTCAATATAACTACAAACGCGAATGGGCCAGGGACGTGTCTACATTGACACTCGAGGGTCTTCACTAAGAAGATTGGCTACGTTAGCCACATCAGGGCGCATGAGCCCCGATTCATTGACTGGAGTCGACTCAGCCGAAATCAGCTGGAACCGATCATCTTCATCAACAGCCTAGTGCTGAGCTAAGGGACCTCACACTGAGGATGTATAGGCTATTATCTCCCACGCAAACCCACTTTTTTTTTAGAATCAATTAAAAAAACGAAAAACCAGGTCGCGTGTATAAAGCATTGAAAATATTTAAAAGGCCGCCAACTCGTTTGGGCTAGAGACAGCGACAAAGGAATCATTGTTGATATCTGCCATTATATTGCCATACACTCAATACACAAGTTAACCCTGAATGCTTCAATATTCGTGTAAATAGACAATTCAATACAAGGGAACCAACACAATTGAACGTTTGTAACAATGAAGTCAAAAATATAGGAGGGCTATAAAGAAACACCATTTTACAGACGAATGGTCGTTATGCAAAACCTCATCCCGTTCGGGTCCAAATTGCGAGTCTCTCCAGCCAGCCGCGCTAAGTTCAGATGACCCACCCGCACTGCTATTACGTAAAAAGCATCTGACCCGAGCAAATTGGAGGATTTAATACATTTTCGTGCTCTCTTTATCGCATGGACTATCTATCTTTACTTTAGGAACGTGTTTTTCTATGCCTGTGATAAAATAATATGCTCACTCCTTTATGCCCGAGCGGGTCGGCATAGGTTATTTCCATTCCTGGAAATAACCTCTCTTTTACCACAGGTGGTGAGCCCACCGCCAGAGTGCTATTACACATTCCTCATAATAAACTCTGCGACATGCGACTTCATGTTTTCCTTCACCATCGAGCGAAATATGCAATGTAGATACGTAAGTTTTTAAAAATCTTTGTTGTTCATGTTCTCACCAGAATTCCAGCCCAAGCGTCACGGGCTCACTCACTGCCCTGGTGCTGGCTGTGATGACGTGGTCATGAAATGATTGAACCACCTACATCGCTATGACGCAACAACGACGAACAAACATATTTTTAGTTAAGGTGTCACAGACAGCCCCCTGTGCAGAGTGTGCATGGAGGCAGAAGAAACGGCGGCGCACGGCCGCACGTGTGCTGTTGCGGTGCGAAGGCGGTTTAGTACCGGACGGTTCAGTACAGCACCTTGGATCCCTGAGGTAGCTTCCCGAAGCCGTCAAAGACCTCAAGTCGCTGCTGAGCTTCCTGAAGGAGCAAGCTGGCAAGGGTAGTCATTCCCACCATCACACAAAATAGGCGCAGAAGAGTTGTCGAGTTACGGAAACAAGCCCGCGTTAACATACATACATCGTAATGACTCAAGTAATGCTGTATAAACTAAACCATTTTCGTTTACGGCCAAAAATAAGACTGTAGACGAAGCTTCTTTTGTTTTTGAATCGTTTTTGGGTCGGACACTAATAAAAACTATGGTTGCCACATATTTTCACTATGATGTTTTCAAGTGGTATTTAGTGGAAAATCTCCTTTCGCGGCAAATCGGCATTTTACAGTTTATAACGGCGCATATTTTTAGCGTTTCCGACAGACGTCCAACTATAGTAACGATCGGAAAACGATCGGAAATATAGGCATACAGCTTATCATCAACACATAAAATTAATTTACAAAGCAATCTCCAAATGCTTATATTCAAGGTAGAGGCTTTTTTAATCAAGTTAATGAAAATACTTTTATTGTACACCATCTACCATGATTCAAATCTTTCAGTTTTATCATCATAAGCATGTCTTGAAGATATAGTAAATAACTTAATTAACTAACTACCCATTGCACTTTATTTTACGTTTGTATTTTGTTTGTATTATTCACAAATAGGCATTTTGATCATTTACACTTTGGGTACCTACTTTTGATTTACCATTACACAATCTAACTAAGTATTAGTTTAGTACTGACACCTTATCCCGAGGGGGTTAGCAGAGGTACATATCATTTCTGGGACTACTCTGTAAAAATATTTTCTGATTTCCTTGACTGTACCGATCAAGTTACATATCAGGTATGATTAAGTACTAATGTTATAATCTGAAATAAACCAGGGTTATATCAAGGAGTGTAATTAAATAAGAAGTTATTGTAAACTACGACATCTTTAAGAGAATAATTTAAATATACAACTACTTTGTTTTAGCTGCAACAAGTCAGAAGGCAAAGTTGCTTTCCAAGTTATACCTTATTATTATAATTTATAACCAATAGAGTTAAAAAAATTTGTAACAATGTGATAAATTAATAAGCACCTACCCATATCTGTGAAGCTTAAAAATCAAGTTGTGCCTAAACCTACTGCAATGTTACCAAGGTAGGGAAGTAGCCAGTCCAGAATCAGTGATCCGAAGGTCATGCACAATAATATTTGTATCTATATTCCTGGTGCTTGAGAGAATAGACTATTATCTGTTGTCGTTTACATTTGGCATCCCAGATTTCTAGCCTATCAGGCAGCAAGTCTACTGCGGGATTATCTATTACAATAAATAATCTTTTTGTTTTCCGATTCCGCTGCTTGTTTTTTTCTACAATTTATTAAGGTACCTACTAAAGTATATTCAAATCACCTTAACCTAATTTAAGTACCTATATTCAATTGCAGTATGTTAATTAAAGGGCCTAGAAAAGGTAAAAAAAAAAACAGTTAATCATATAGGTCAAGGTAGAAATATAATACCTGACACTGACACTTCACACTCATTATCTTTATCCCCACATTATGGCCTAGGTACTTTTGATAACACTGATAAAAAATATTGTACATATAACAATAAAAATTGATATTGGAAAATTGGCACTTTATCAGGGTGTTATGAAAACGCTGAGGAAAGCAAAGACAGGTGGAGAAGCTGGTAGATTCTTAACAAGATTACAAATAGACACATCATAAATGTAAAAATAATTGATATTTTCTCAATTAAAATTTTCATGCAAAAAAAATTATAACATTGTGGGACACAATGCACACATTTAGTCCCAAAGTAGTGTTTCTTTAAACTCTGTATGAAAGTAATAAATTTTGAAGTATGTAATGTAGATGAATAAATTGAAAACATTCTTATGATCAGTAACAATAAACAAAAGTAAGTTCATCAAGTTAGATTATACCTAAAGAGTAAACTTCACGTTCAAGTAGATACGACCGAGTTGGGCCACAGTCTAGGTACCTACGCCTCGAGAGAAAGGCACAGTTTTGGAAACAAACAAAAAATGACCTTTACGTTCAAACCACGAGTAGGTATGCATAATGCAGGTCACCGTGCCTACCTTATCTCCTGGGACGTTCTTCGCCGACATGGTGTCACCTTCTCGCCGTATCCGACGTCTTGACCACCAGATATCCAGAGAAAGGGCCTCACTGCCCGTGACAGCCCAGCTAACGACACAAAACACTGCACTTTGCCTATCACTCGGCCATCATCACTTTTGTAACGATTCACTACAGCCACAAACACAACAATCGACCCATCGTTTGGCTTCGTAATCACGATTTTCCATGGAGATTCATCGGTAATGATACTTTTTCACAACACCATTCAATATACACAAACACAGCGACTGACAGAAGCTAACTTGGCTTGACGGAAAATGGCGAGATGGGAGATGGTACCTCCGCCGCGCCGCCTCCCGCCCCGCGCATGACATGAATGACAGATAAACAGAGGGCAGCACCGAGGTCCGAAACATGAGACCATCTACATTCTATTCGACAGATGGTGCTGTTAACAAAATATCATTAATGATTTGCCACAAATACACAAGCCTACAATAAACACATCAAATACAAAGAGACAAATTAAGAAAATTAAATGCATAAAATATTATTTACTAAGTAAGTTTATCCACGACGAAAAGTATTGACAGCAACGCCATCTCACGGTTTCAAATAAATAAAATTGTATGCAAAAATCCCTTGACCAAGCCCTTGACATTTTGTATCTTTATGTTGGTGAGCTTGAGTATTATGGTGCTTCAAGATGTAAAAAAAAGTGTTTATGAAACACTCGTAATATTGAGACAAAACAGAAATGAAAATCCCACCCACAAATATTTCAAGTAAAAATAGTTATATTTATTTTTCGCTACTAAGAGAGTAGTTATTTCATCCACAATATAACAACACTTTAGTTTAGCGTAGTAGATTGCAAAGGCCACTATCCAGTTTAAAAAAAAAAGCGTAGTAGATTGCAAGGAGTCCTTACCTTATTCCATAATGGAGGAAGTGCTACTAAGAAAGCAGGCGGTCCCGTTGAGAGGCACCTCGAATAGTATTGTGTCCCTTTCTAATAGTGCAACCACATTTTTTTTTAAACATGGACAATTTGGCATTTTACATTGACTGTTGAAAGATTGTTTAAATAATATAAAGAATTTTTAAAATATTATTTACTAGCAGCATCCCCTAGTTTAATCCGCGTAGTTCACGTTCCCATGGGAATACGGGAGTAAAATATAGCCTATGAGTTATTCTGATGTATAAGTAATATATCTGTAAGTTTAATCAAAATCCGTTCGTCCATCCATATACACATCCATACTCACAAAATTTCGCGTTTATAGTATTACTAGAATTTTGAAGCTAAGAAGGGTTCAAATTTTAAAGTGAGACTACTACTATGTGATTCCGGCACGAGGGAGGGAAAGACTCTTGGTAATTGCTGCCCTCTACATTCGGACAGACCCCCCCCCCCCATTCTTAAAGTGTAACGTAATTTATGGATGGCCGCTATTATAAAGAGGAAGGATTTGTACTTTTTCATTTTGGGACTTTTTTATTATGGAACTTTTTGAATTGTGAAGTTCTGACTTTGGGTCTTTTTAATTTTGGCACTTTTTCATTTTGGGACTTTCTCACTTTGGGACTTTTTCGCTTTGGGACTTTTGACTGAGACTTTTGACATTGGGACTTTTTCGCTTTAGGACTTTTTGAGTTTGGGCCTTCTGTATTTCTGTATTTTTGTATTGTTTACTTTCCTTATATTCGAAAATAAATGTAGTGTTTAAGGCGGGTAAATGTTATCAATTCTTATTCCTATAATATAAGTCGGACAATAAGTCTGACCTAACTACCTAAAAACCTACCCTACCATATTGTAAAGAATGTCTACAAATATCATGGTCAATATGGTCACCCGTTGACTTTGAACAAATGTCAATGGTTGATGTTGCCATCGTAGGTAAAATATCGTAACCCTAAATTTGGTATAAATTTTGGTATGCTAAGGCGGACTTGCACGAACCAGAGTTAACCATTTAACACTGAGTTAACTGCTAACCCAGAGTTAACTAGTGTCAAAATGTATGGAACTGTCATACTTAACCCAGGCTTAACGATTTAATTTTTTAACCCTAGACCGTGCAAGTGGGCCTAAATGTACTTGAATTTTAACACTTTCATAATGAACATAGATATTTTTAATCAGGAAACATTTAAAAAAAACACTCCTTATTCATTAAAGAAAGTACATTTATTTCATAGATTTTATATTGGGATAAGTAAGTAAGAAAATGTAGGGGGGAATTTGGAACAGCGATGATGTCAATACTAGAAAGTGACACAATACTATTCGAGGTGCCTCTCAACTCAATAGGACCCGAATTTTCTTAGGAGCACTTCCTCCCGAATATATTAGCTTCTTGGTAGATTGTCTCAAAGCTCTATCCGGCTAGTGAAGTAACGATTAATCGTTTTTCAATGAAACTTTTTTAGAATATACAGTCAGCAAGAAAATGGCCGATTTACAAAGAACTTTTTCCTTTTTTTCGCATTATAAAGTAGCCTATGTCCTTTCTTAGGCCTTATACTATATCTGTACCTTGCCTTTAAATCGGTTCAGTAGTTTAGGTGTAATTTTGTAACACACAGACAGTCAGAGTTACTTTCACAAACATTAGTAAGGATAACTTTGAGTGGTTGTTGGTTTAATACTCAAAGAAGGATAAGGATAAAACATTTTATGCAAATAGATTATTTCTATTATAACATTAATAATTTACCAACAAAAATCTAGTTGGATTAAGTGCGAACGTTATTTTTATTATTTTATTTACTTTAGTAAGCTAGGATAGGCAGTAATAGCAAATGACTTTCAACTTGTTTGAGGAATTACATCTATTTTATTTTAACCATTTTATGATATGAAAAAGAACCATATGGCTTATGTTTCAAAGGTCTCCTAATGCAAAGTATTTATATGAATCGATATCATGCATATAATATCGATTAAAATAAAATGAACTGGTTGGACGCAGGACATCACTACGGTGAGGAAGTTGGGCTGGTCGACAGATTTCCGGTTGCCAGAATTCGCAAAATGGCGGACGGAGGCGTCGACATAGATTTGTACGCCGACGATATTGAATCGGATTTCAACAGACAGGTAAATAAATTGTTGTAAAATCATTCTTTCATACACATATTGTATTTACAAATATTTGTACACCATTTTTTCGGGGTATTAGCATTGTAATTTGATTCCGTCAGGGCGGACATTTGCAGGACGAGTTCGGCGGCGAAAATGTTGATTTGTACGACGACGTGATCGCAGCACCGGCAACGAAGCCCGAGGACGGTGAAGGCCCTCCAAACGCCGCGGCTCCGCGTCCGCCCGAGGAGACCAACGGCAGGGCTCCGTATCATAACAACGCTTCAAACCAGCATCATGGCCGCCGCTTTCAACTCTACGTCGGCAACCTAACATGGGTTCGTACTTCATTTTGTCTCATTTAGATTATGTACATACAGTTTATTTATATTGGGACTGCTGTTTTTGCCCATGAAATGGAAAAACAGATGTCCTTCGGGGTAACCATATGAAAGTTTATAGGTTTTCTGTCTTTCAGCCATTGTTTGTAAAATTTGTTTGGAAATTGTCTGTTGATTCGTAAGTAAATATTTTATGTACATTTCCAGTAGTTAGGTGGTATATTAACATTTTGGTGGTAATTTATTGTTATCGGGCACAAAATGTCATAACAGTGATTGAAATGTGGCACTCATGTGGCTATCTTAGATGCCTCAATAAATTAGCTTCACCCGAGTTGTTTGCGTTGATACACTGAAGGATTCAGCTGCATGGGTGCCTTGTCAGGAAGTAGTCTTATCCAACCGAACAAGAGAGGTTTACTCGAAAATGATGTAACATAATTAAGTAGACTCATCAACTTCTAATATTATGCACTGTATCAAAAGCAACTGGATAATTGAGTTTCTATTTAGATTGAACTCTTGTAAATTTTGTACAATTTACTGATAAGGATTTTTCAAATTAAATTTAAGCACTGTGTGCAATTAAGAATATTTTATACTCAATTTTATGATGTTTCATGACATAAAGTAAATCAAATTGTGTTATTAATACATGCTAGTATTGGCAAATAAAAAGAAAATGTAATAAAATAATAGTTATTGTAGTCGCGTAAACTTTTTACTTTTAATTAGGTACCTACATTTTACAAAAGTTGAAGAAATATACTGTTCATTTGGTTACCTCATCCAGAATATTACATGTGTGCTCAATTCATTATTAAATTAACTTTAATAATTACTATAAATATTGATTGCAATGCATATGTTGTACAATTAGATATAATAGCATAAAACAGAAAAAACAAAGAAAACCTATTCTAATATCTTAATTATTAATTATTGTGGTTGCTATCCTTATACACATGTACTATTCTGATTTAATTTTAAGTTATTGTTTGGCTAAGTACATATTCATTTTGATATTCAGTAAGTGCCATTTTTTTTGACATAGCAACTACAATTAATATTCCATTATTATATTAGATTTCAATGCTACATTACTACGAACTATTAAGAAGCTATTTATATTTGAGATATTCTCTTGATCACCTTTGTTGCTATTTCAAATAAAAGCATAAACAACTAAAGCCTTAACAGTATGTTTGTAATATCTATAAGATATATGAATAATATGGCAATGTTTAAGACATTTGTATCTAATTAATAATATAATTTCAATGTTCATGAATATTGTTGCAAATTGTTTAGCATTGGTTAACATTGTTTCATAAGGTCTGAACTGAAATAGTTAAACCTTACCAAATTGGTAAAGTTTGTTCGTAATAAATACATTTTCCTTCGGTTCATATTACTAGGCGAAACATTAATTACATTGCAAATCTTATGAAATAAACTCTGAATGCTTTATTCCTATTAAAATATAATAGACAAAAATAATAATATTACAGAATATATTTATGTACACAACATACTGTTATAGGCTATAATATGTGATGCTTTTAAAAATTATGCAAACGAAACATAATTTCTAAAAAAAAGTAAAATATTCACATGAGTTTGTTATAAAACCTTTTTTTTTACATCAATTAATTACATTCCCATCCACTGACTATGATGTCGATGACCCACCAATTCTTAAAACAACTTACTAGTTTTGAGTTGTAGATTATTAAAAATTCACAGTGGATGGTTTTGTGTGAAGTATCTGATATGTTTCGCACATTACCTTCGAATTATTTGTATGTTGGAGAATTATACTCCTGAAAATGTGTGTGATATTAAGTTTTGACGTATTTTATCACATGTACTGTTTACTTATCTTGTTAATTGTTTATTTAATTTTATTTAATGAATCAAAGAGAAAATTACGCTTCAATAACAGTTGTTTTGGTTTGTATTGGAAAGTATATATAAATGGAGTCATAGATTAGTATAGAACTAGTGTATCTAGATTACTTTAGGTATGAAAATGTCATTTTTATAGTTAGCCTCAAAATTCCTGTACCAGAAGAGCACAAAACCATGTCATATGTTAGTAATTTATTGGTGGGAGTTATTATGTGTACACAAAGTATTTTTTAACATTACATAGTGAAGCATGTAAATGTAATTACAAGTTGATAATTAATTATATTTTCAGAATAATAGTAATATACTGACAATACAAACCATGACATAGTTTTAAATATCTCAGCACATGAATTTATAAATACTGTGATAATGATAAAAATGCTACTTTACTATTTACATATTTTAGGATATATTGTATGTATGGGAGTGGGAGATTTATCTAATAATTATGTGTGATGTTTTTCTTTGTAAGAGTGTTGATGTATGGATGAGTTTAATATATATTTATTTATTATATGCAAGAATTCTTGGTTACATATTAGCTACATATAAAACTATACTTATCGTGGTTACAACAATATTGTTTACCAACATTAGTTACCTAAAATGCCGTGTTTTTGTATTGACTTTGCAAAAGCAACTACACTTTATAATTGATAATATTCGTTATTCACAGACTATTGTGGACATTAATTCATGGCTTTACTGGTTAATTTAGTTAAAATCTGTCTTGTTTTAGGCTATACTACCAAATAATCACCTATATAATTATCCAAAAATCAAACATAATCTGTTGTGAAAAATCCTAAATACATAAGTAGAGAATAGAATAGTTTGCCCCTTTCGAACTGCTTGTTACTGCCAAATCAGACTCTTGGGTTATCTGGAGTTCTTGCACAGTAAAGCGTGGATGTAAATTACATTCTGCTCAAATCATGAAACAACCCAAAATTCTGATTCAGATGAAAATTTAACGTAACTAATACTTTTCTTTATCAGGTTTCAACGAGGTAAGATGTTTGATGCTTGTTTCATGTAGATCTTGTGTCTTTGATTTGAAAATTATATTTTGGTTGTGTTCTCTAAGGATTGAAGGAAGTAGACGGATGTTTTTGGGTATCGTCTAAGTTTATGCACTGATTCAAATGATTTGTTTTTTATTTTATTGTGACTACGTCTACCAACTTCATTGCAACATGTATATTATTTCTCGGTATTCAGAAACTTTGTTAGCATGGCAAAGTAATGTTTGCTTTGCCACATATCTTGTGATGTTTTGTATGGTTTTTAAATTCTATATCAATAACAAACTAGAAGGATGTCCTAAGCTGTTGACAATCTTTTTCTTTAATTGATATAATGTTACATGTTTAGTGGGGGAGCTATAATACTATTATTGTTCTATTGGTGGTTTACGTAACGTGCTTACGATATAATTATTATTTTATGAAAGTTTGTATTTATTACATTAAAATAATTAATATTGATCCTAAATTCCCTTGTATTATATTGGCAATTTTTTTTATTATTTCTATAGTATAACCAAAATAACACTTGTAAAAATTCTTCAATTAAAAAAGTACTAATGTTTTAGTCCTACTTGACTACAGATTTAACTACAGATTTCTTTGTATCTTTTTGGATATGATTTAGCAATCGAGAAAAGTTATAAAACATGATGTACCTATTTAAAACTCTCCTCAATTGTCTTCGGGATTCATAACATTCCTTGTTCTAGTACGTAAAAATCTCCATGTGAAATATTACCCATAGTTAACATATCTAGTAAAATAGTAATTTTCCTTCTGTATTGTTTAGAAGGACATTTCTGATCTCGAGTCCAATGTTCATTTCTAGATTTTATTTTAGCAGTTGACTGCTTTACCTTATAATAGACGTGATAACAAACAATGGAAACAAAAGCTGTGATAATGGAAAATAAAAGAATGGTAACAAAGAAAACTGTTTCCTTTTCTCCCGACGTTTCCTATGACAAAACACCGACGGGTCGCGATGTTCTTAATAAAATGCGAGTGGAAAGGATGCGTGATATTCGGAATGCAAGTTACAGTTGAACGATCATAATTCAGTCTTCGTTACGTTAATAACGGTTAATAAAAATAATACATAAACGATTAAACCAATGCGTACATTTAGGCTTCAAATGAATTTATCTACAGCTTTATGTGGACGACGTTACAGGGTTTTACACTCAAAAGTATAGGTAGGCACTATAGGGCTATTCATTTGCACTGGGAAACCGTGATTTCACGAACGAGGTATGTAAATAACAAATATTCGCTAAACACGGATGGCGCCATTCTTATGTATCGACTCCTGCAGTGAATCCGTCGCTGAGTTTTGGGTTCACCTGTTTTCAGTGGGCGACGGACCAAGATATCGCTAACGCCATCGCCGACGTTGGCGTCACCGACTTCCAAGACGTCAAGTTCTTCGAGAATAGGGCCAATGGACAGTCCAAGGGGTTCTGCGTCATATCGCTCGGCTCAGACCAGTCCCTAAGGATGGTTATGGACCGGCTCCCCAAGAAAGAGATACATGGACAACACCCCGCTGTGACCTTGCCTACTAAACAGGTAAATAAAGCACGTCTATACTAATATTACGAAGAAGATTTTTTTGTATGTTTGAAACTTTGGACTGATTTTATAAAAACTGCAAAAATGGAAAAGTAACTTGTGGGAATAACATAGGCTATAATTTTCCTACGAGAACGGGACTTCAACTGCTGAAATCGCGGGGAACAGATGGTGGAATAATTATGGCTACTTTATAGGTGTAGGTGGCAACTGGCACGCTAAAAAAGTGGACCGAGCGAGTTTACCCTTTTTATAGAAATTGCTAGCCGTAGACCCAATACAATATGTATCGACCAAGTTGACATGTTATGTTATCGAAATAGAGCGAAACACATTGTTATTGAAAGCTAAGAGTAAGAGAGATGACTATGTTTCGGGCCACCATATCGAAATTATCCACAGTTATACCGCCCATTATTCAAGCCTATACGATTGCTCTTGCACTTATGGCTGGAAATGCTGGAATACACACGTAGTCAAGTTGGTCAAAAGATAAACAGCTCAAATACCAAACTTCGTAGTCTACAAGCAATGTTCTACTAAATTTACTAAACAGTGTTTATTCCCGCAGGCAAACTTGTCGTATTAGCTATATCATTTCTCCTTGCGAAATGCATATGATGTGTATAACAACGTACGCGTATTTCACAGGCATTAAACCAGTTTGAGAGTCAGTCGAAGACTAGGTCAACTCCACCAGGGCCGAACAACCCTGGCATGAGGGGCCCGCATCCCGGGGGCCCACCTGGGCCTCACCCTGGAGGTAAATTACTGTTATTAGATCTAATAATTTATGATGGGATTCGATAGGTAGAGATACGAGACCTTCAAACAAAAAACTCAAGGAGATAAAAAAAACTTAAGTAGAAGCTTGTGTTGTGGAGTTTCTTGTGTGAAGCGTTGGTAGATAGTTATTAGTAGGTACTGATATTCTGTAACTGAATTAATTGTACATTCCAATGTTGAATAACAAGATTTGATTTTACTGCATTATTCTTTGTGACTTCTAACAAAGTTATCTCTTTTCAAGTAGAAATCTAATAAAAATATCACAATAATATTAAAGTCTGCCATTAGGTATATGACGTACTAAATTTGTTGATAATACTAGCGACCCGCCCTCGGTTCGCCTCTGTTTATATGATATTATCAGTGTTTATCTACTATATTATGCATGTATTCTATACATATAAACCTTCACCTTTAATCACTATCTATTAAAAAAACCGCATAAAAATCCGTTGTTGCGTAGTTTTAAAGATCTAAGCATACATAGGGATAGACAGACGGGAAGCGACTTTGTTTTATACTATGTAGTGACTTACACGTCGCATCGTCTACATAGATTTCTTCGGCGGCGGTCCCAACGGCCCTGGGCCTAATGGGCCTCGCATGATGATGCCGGGTCCGGGCCCGCACCACCAGCTGCGCGGTCCCCCGCCAGGGCCCCCGCATGGCCCCCCACACCACATGCAACAGCACCAGGGGCCCCCACCTCACCACATGCAGCATCAAGGCCCGCCTCCGCACCAAGGGCCTCCTCCGCACAGGCCCCCGATGCAGGTAATTAATTATCCAAGATTCATTTAATTGAACCACTTATTATCCATAGTATAATTGTTAGAACTATGTGAGTTAGAAGAAATCATTACTTACAAATAAATACTATCCATCATTCTAATAAATTAAATGTAGAAATATCGCAACTACATTATATTAGAAACCTTGTTAATTATACCACCACATTTAATCCAACGTCATGCAAGTAATAGACTCGTCCCTAATGCTGATGACCTTAGGATGGTTTTCGAAGAACAGCAAAGCAAATCTCACTAGCACGATGACTTTAAAATTAAGGGTGGGTGCTTCGGCAAACATTCCGGAGGCGCTACAGAAGCCTGGCATTCCCGACAGCATCTTAAAGGCGTTATTTTGGTCTTGGTAGGAAGCTTTTTGCGTATCTCATAGTCATTACTTTGAAAAACCCTTAGATAATCAATGTCACTTAAGTGAATTATAACGTTTAAGTTATTAACAGTCACTTTCACCTACACACACACACATGCATGTTCTATCGAATTATATTGAGTTATTATGTAATTTTGCTACTGATGTACGGGGCATTCACGATACAGGCCCAGCCTAGTGTGGATACCATATACTAATAGTGTTCTGTATGGCTCTTCCTGAATAAAAATCTTTTATCTTTTTATATCATTTAACTTGCTGTTCTTTCCCAGTTCCAAGGCCCGCCGCAGATGCAGAGGCCCCCAGGCCCTGGGCCCCGTCCCGACTGGGGCCCACGTGGGCCTCCTCACCACATGCAGCAGCCGGCCCCGCAATACGGCCCGCCGCAGCATCAGATGCCCCACCAGATGCCACCGCCGCATGCCGTGAGTAACACCATTTTTTTTTATCTACTAACATCGTAATATTCGAATTATGATTCAGAAATTTGACACATAAGAACTATCATTATACATTATGCACACCCAGCCGAAAAAAAATCAAAAAATATATTATGAATTATGATACATATTTTGTATAAGATTTCTTATGTAACTTTTTAATTCAAGAAATACTGGGTTTTCACACAATGTTTTCTGATCTCATTGGTAGGTACATGAGAGGATTCGAACTTGAGACCTCGAGACGCTCGGCTATCACTACTTCTATATTATTATTTGAAGATGAAGTCTCTTTAAGTTCTATTAAACCATGTCAAAAAGTTGTTATTCAATGTATGGGCTTATAAGTCATTATTGAAAGTCATTGCGACTCCATCGCTTCGGTATGTATAGTTGAAGATAAGAAGTGGGGCAAGAAACTCCTCAACACATTCTTTTAAACAATCAATATGCCTAATACAAATACAAGTTTACCCAATATTACTGTCTAATACATGAACTATCCTCGAATCTGCATTATCTTGTAATGTTTCCAACGATAGCATGAGCAGAGAGCAATGTTCCAGCCGCCCGGGCAGGGCATGCCTCCGCCTCACCACCAGATGGCGCCCCACCAACAGGGCCCGCCCAGGGGGCCCGCGCCCCAGCCGCATCCAGGTATGAACGGCTACCCAGGTACGGACCAACATTTATCATTGGCATGCCAATTGCTATGCTAACAGGGATCTTGGTGGTTGGATATACTGCATGGGGATTGGTGGACTATTTTATTTAAATTCAATAGGGTGTTTCCCTAGTGCAAATTAAATGGCGAGTTTTTTTAATGGCAACATAATTACAATCTGGTTGTTAAACTAAGCCACAGCACGGAAATCGCACAGGGTTTATCTGTGCGGGTAAGACCACGCCAACTGGAATAAACTGTAGTTAGCCATATGGTTTCTCTATTGGGTATACTAATAAACGGTGTGAGGTTGTAACTACTAGTGTGAGCAGTGATAATGTGGATGTGCGCTAAAAGGGTACCTCAGATTGTGGCGTTCATTTTCCAGTAACTAACATCACGAATGTGACTGTTGAAGTTTGTTTTAAAAAATCTCATGCCTTTTATCCCTGAGGGGGGGAGGCACAGGCATTCCATTTCTGGAAATACCCACGTTTCACCAGTAAAACTCATGCAATCAATGTCTGTTTGATAGTGAAATGCAGTCTACTAGTATCTTTGCATGGAGATTTTTAAAATGTTATACTAACATCTTAACACTTGTGTTTTAATTAAAGGCTTGTCTTACTAACACGCATGAGCGATTTGAATTTAAAAATACAAAAAAGAAAAACTTCTCACGCCGTTTTATGGTCGTTCGAGGTATTGCCACTTTTCACCAGTATATTTTTTGGACTCCTAATCGTGACAGGTGGTTAACCTATCTTCGGACAGGGGTGCAGTTAAACATGCATCGAAACGAATTCTGGTACTATGTTTAATTTATTGAGAAACTTCATGGGTCAAGAAATGCAATGAAAATTACTTAGTTCGGCGAAAAGACTTCGTATATACCATGTTATTGTTGTATTACATAGATCTACACTTCTACACTAATATTATAAAGAGGAAAGATTTCTATTTTTGTATGTTTGTTTGTATCTAATAAACTCAAAAACTATTGGACCGAATTTAAAAAATCTTTTATAGATGGAAACCACTTTTTCTAGAAGTAACAGAGGATATAATTTATACCCTCATTCCCAGAACAGTAATTTTTCCATTGGTGTTTTTTTTTAAATATATCAAATAGTTTCGGAGCCTATTCAATACGAACAAAAAAAAACTTTTCTCTTCTTAATATTTATGGACCTTCAAACCTTCAAGAAGAGAGTGTACTTCCACCTCAAAGGCCGGCCATGCACTTGTGACATTCCAGCAGGTGACCCGTCTGCTCGTTTGCCCCCTATACTATAAATAATTAATAAAACAAATATTAGTTTAGATAATGTAGATTGACCCGAAGTACCCTACTAATCGTATGGTATTTAGGATATGGTAGTCCATGTGTGGTGTCGTTGTCCCCAGGAGTGGGCCCGGGAGCCCCCGCGCCTCACGTGAACCCCGCGTTCTTCAACCAGCAGCCGCCAGTGCAGCCTGCACCAGGAGTGCAGCCGCCGCCCCAGGCCGGACCACCTGGTAAGATCATCACCATCATAATATTACTGCATATATTAGGGTGAAACACCTAATTGTTGACACCCCATAAATTTTATACAAAATTAACTAAATAACGATACACAATACTATAAAAAAATATATATATATGCTGTAGGTAATAAGAATTACACTTCGAAAAGTCAGTAGTCTAATAACAAGGCACACTAAACTCGTCCACGAAGATTGGTTAAATCTAAACAGCAGCCGATCTCCACCGACGAGTTGCTGGTTCCAAATGCAGTACCCCTAGAAGAACCAGCAAGACACTTATGGGCAGCTCTTTTTAATCTCATGTCTTACTAGTAAGTCTTATAAGGTTTACAATAATAATTATAATTAATAGCCTTAAATAGCGTCGAGTTGGTTAATCCCAACTTATATTTAGAATAATCAAATAAACACGGTGGTTTTATCTCATTATTCTAAATATAACCGTTAATAAAAAAAAAAGTTTATTGGTTAAATTGGTTGAGTGAATTAGGTTGTCAATAGTTGGGTGTTTTTACCCTATAAATCACTGCATTATAGTCCTCGGACAGATGATATTCTTGAAGATAAAATAATATGCGAAAGTGAGTGTTTGTTTGTTACGTTTTCACGCCCAACCACACCGATTTTATAATTTTTTTACCAATATCACACCTCGGAAACTAGAGATAAAATGTATGAAACAAACGCGTTGCTGCGCACACATTCTAAGCTCGTGTAGGTGAACGCGTACCATGCTTGTGTGAGAACGCTCTCTCTCTCACGCTCATACTCTGCGCATCGCGTCGTCGTCTCGTCCTAGCCAGCCGGTGACTGTGAGGCTACCAAGCGCGGGGTGGCGGCACTTTTAACGGGAGGCAGGGAGTGGCCATACTGTACGCTAGTACTATTCATTATACTGCGCCAATATAAAGCTACATTATCAGCGAGTAACGTCGGGAACGGAAAGGTTTAGGGGTCCAATATATCTCGTGAAATGTGGGTATATCCAGTAATACCTCTGCCTACCCCCTCGGGGATAATAGGCGTGAGATTATTTATTTTTTATTTATTTTATTTTTTTATTGTTTCTCACAGGCCCCGGCGCTCCTTACGGACACCCGCCTCACGGAGCTCCTCCACCGGCCCAGGGCCCTCCGCCGGGGGCTAGGCAGCCCTACGGAAGACCGCCACAGGTAACTTCAAAGACATTTTCAATTATACTTGCCTACATTATATTAGAAACTAGCTACCCGGCTTCGCGGGGGTGCAATGCTGATACTAAAAGCTTCCTCTTGCATCGCATCAAAATCCGTTGCGAGGTTTTAAAGATCTAAGCCTAATCAATTTAGTGGTACAATACATATTACAATTATTGGGTCTTATTATACTTGCATACGCCCATTGTACTTTTTTTATCATTGTGTTACTTCTTGCATATTTTTATTGGTGTACAATAAAGAGTTGTTACTTACTTACACAGTAACGATGTGAATTTGATCGAAAAAAATAGATTTTTATTTTTTTATTAAAAATCTATAAATTTTATTTAAAATAATAGATTTTACTTAAAAATAATACCAAATAATATGAAAAACTATATTTTTTTCATACTTCTTTCTTCATTCGTCGCACAAATGGTGCTGTTTACAAAAATCTATTAAAATATGTAATTTTGGCAACATTTTTTCTTTTATATTTTTTAATTAAGAATATGTGTGTATTAAATAAAAATCTATTTATTCATATTAGAAAAAACTATTATTCTAAAAATATTATTTTTCATATCCCTATTACTAAGCTAGGCATCTCTGGCAACACCATGGGCAAGCAGGAGTGTATGTTTATTATTTGTGTGTCGTAGAACTACCCGCCGCCGGCTGAGGCTGCTCGCCCGCCTCACCACGCACCCGGCCTCGGGGCGCCGCACAGTGCGCACGCGCCGCCGCACCCGACCATCAGCGAGCAGGAGTTCGAGGAGGTAATTCAACTACAACGGGTCAGCGTCACAGACCTCTCAGACCATGAATCAGACACAATAGATTTTTAATTATTGGAACCGGCGGTTCTTACCTGATTAAGCGCAATTCCTCATACACCCCAATTAGTATATTAATATAAAAATATATGATGCTTTCGTCGTACTTTAGGTTTGTCTAACCAAATTTCATAAATAAAGATAAATAATAGTACAGTTTCCATAGGTTACCTCTAAATTCAGTTATGCTAATTTATTTTCCGAAAAAAATTTACACAAATTCAAAACAGCTTAAAATGTCAAAACTTTTCATGCCCACAGAGGTTAAATCACACAAACAGAACAAACTAATTTCAGAAATGCACTTATTCATACATATTCACTTATACATATTGTATATGAAGCGTGACTGGAACAGAATGAGATTAAACATAATAGTGACGCTATAAGCTTTTTAACCGGGACTTGTCTACACTGAAACTTGTTTTAAAAATATACTTGACAAACCTTTTAAATAATAAACACATGTGCAGTGATATACGCATCAGTTACAGAGCCGCCCGTGTATTAAATAAATAATAATAGTAATAAAGTAACATAATTAAGGTTTCATAAAGATGTGTGTATGAAAATGTATGGCCCTGCTTCCGATGTATAATTTTCGTAACTAACGACACTTGCTGTGGCGCGTGTAATTTTGACACCGATCGGTCTGAAGTATAGGCCGAAACAAAAAAAAGTAGTTATAGTAAAACAAAGTACCTTCTAAGCCGGAGGTCGTGGGTTCGATCCCCGCTCGGGGCCAACATTTGTGTGCATTTACATGTCTGTTGGCTTCCCTAGTTTGGGACTAAATAACCGTGTGTGAATGGGGTAGTTGACAGCATCTAAATTAAATTGCGAGTAATCATTCATTAAAAAGATTATCCCAAAACACCTTAGCACATGTATATCGGTTTTCTTTACAATTATAGCAAATTTAAAAATAATAAAACAATCAAAAAAGTGCTTCAATTAGGTACTAGAAACTATGACGTCACTCCTTGCTATTTCAGTACATTTTCCATAGTAAAATTTCATGGCAGGACACTACCCTATTGTGTCCAACAATTTATTCATTATTTAATGTTATACGCAGGTGATGAGCCGTAACCGTACTGTGTCGTCGAGTGCCATAGCCCGCGCCGTCAGCGACGCGGCGGCTGGAGAATACGCGTCCGCCATTGAGACACTCGTCACTGCAATCTCCCTCATCAAGCAGAGCAAGGTACCTTCATTATGTTAATTCTGACTAGCCGTTTTCTGATGATGAACTTCTATACAAACTGTCATGTCCTATTTAAGCGCCTTAGAGGGTAAATTTTCTAAAATCCTTTCCAAGTGTTCATCAAAGTACGTTATATATAATATTATGGAACCTCAATGTAAAATAGTCAGCTTATATTTCTAGACCCACGGGTTTGTCAGTTATATAGAGTTTTAAGTCATTGAGTTTAAAAGAGATAGTTCGTATTTAGCGTTGTAAGGCTACAAAAATTACATAAAAGAATGCATGTGACACTGGTTTTATCTACTTAACAGTTTTATTCAACTGAATTATAAAAAAGGTGATTTGAGTGGATAAAGCTGAACTTGAGTTCAGTTCAGATAACAATATATATTATTAAATTTTTTGTTTAACAATGTTAATTATTAATGTTTAATTTAATGGTAGTTCGTATGTCCAATGTGACAAGTCATAGAGATGCTTAAACATTACTAACATCATTATTGTACAGCTATGATTACAAATGAATAATTGATATTATGATATTATACGAACTTTGCGTGACTGTTGGTTGACGTCCAAAGCGTATTCGGATTTACGAACTTACATATTGGACATTATTCTTTTAATTCCCAAAACGATTGACCACGATTGATTCTTTCGCAATACTATTTATTTACTTAATTTAGGGAGACCTACAGCTATAATAAAAATAATGAGCCAAGAATTTAGACATCAGGAAGCCAATTAGAGGTCTCTACTCTACTATGCTGATAGTACACGAGTAAACCTTTTCCTCTACGCAGGTGGCCCACGACGAGCGCTGCAAGATCCTGATCTCGTCGCTGCAAGACACGCTTCACGGCGTGGAGACCAAGTCGTACAACAGCGGGGAGCGGTCGAGGCGATCGAGGTCCCGCGACAGGGATGCGCGTGCGCACCACCGCGCTCCTCGCCGCAGGGAACGCTCCGCCAGCCGGTACAGGGACCGGAGCCGCGACCGCGAGGACAGGGACCGGTGAGCAGTGTTTTTTATGGTTTGGCTACTAAGCCAAGCAAGTCTTTATTTTATACTAGCGACCCGCCCCGGCTTCGCACGGGTGCAATGCTAATACTAAAACCTTCCCCTTGAATCACTCTATCTATTAAAAAATCGCATCAAAATCCGTTGCGTAGTTTTAAAGATTTAAGCATACATAGGGATATAGGGACAGAGAAAGCGACTTTTTTTTATACTATGTAGTGATAGTGATTATAGTAGCTTATCGCGTTCGCGCCGTTTCACCTTGTTCTAAATGTAGCATGTGTTACTCCCTGACACTAGCTTTCCATTGGTGAAAGAATTTTAAAAATAGTTTCTGTAGTTGAGTTTATTCCCACGGGAACGGGACTTGAACAGCTGTTTTTAAATACACAGGTATTTGTAGGGTTTAATGTACCCATAAAACTGAGGGAACAATACTATAAAAACGAAAAAGCGCGATCAAATGTAATTTATCCAATGTACTAGTGTTACAAGACTTTATATTTGGTTTAATTTAAACAAAGTGCTTGCCCAAGTTTGTTGCAAATTAACTAAAAAAATTCTAAAAATCTTTTTACTCGTTACCGCTGAAAAATTTGAAATAATTAGACGTCAATATCAAAGGACTAATAAATCAAAGTGTATAAATAGTTTGAAAAATCGACTGAAAGCAAAACACTAGAAAAGGTATGAAACCCTCAGGGCGCGAGTCCGACTTTCACTGCGTGTTTTTTCGTACAATGTTTAGTTTTTGGGTACAAAAGTGGGTTTTGGGTTACACCAAAAAATTACATCACTTCATAAAAAAAAAAAAGAATAAGATAAGATAAGCAAATGAAGTCTGTACTGTATCCCGCGTCGATATCGTTACCCGTAGACTTATTAATCACAATCAGCGATCTGTTATAGCAGCTTAAGTTTCATAGATAAATTATATGGGATCCACGAAATAAAGTTGAACGCTTTATTGCAGGTATAGGGAAAGGTCGAGGGACCGCGATCGTGAACGCGAGCGCGACGCGTAAGTGTACAGTACACCCACACTATTGCTGCTCTATAGGGCTTCCATTGTTCAGAGTAGTTATGACTGAAAATCCCGTATAAATATCGTAATTGTGTATTCAAATTTACGAGAGAAAATAGGTTCGTTTAGCAGATGACTTCACCAATTTGACGCAGCAAAATACCCTGTGAAACGCAAATGTCTTATGCGTAAACACATCTTTGATTCTCTAACTTACGGTGTATAATTTGCGTACTTTATTTTTTTTCGCTACGTCGAACTTGATGAGTCTACCGCAAAGGTTACCTGGCTAGAAAAAAAACATTTTGTTAGAGTAACATTTGAGAAAGACCAAATTGATTGTCATCTTACAATAATGAACATTGTACATTACTATTTCTAAATGTTTTTTTCTGCTCTGGTTACCCTTAGAGCTTTGTTCCGTACTCAGTAGGAACGTAAGGAATACAATACACGTGTCGTTTGTTGCAGGTACTATAGAGACTACCGTGAACGCGAGAGGGACCGCTCCAGGTCTAGGGACAGGGAACGTGCTGAGTACAACAGGGGACACAGCCGCGACGAGAGGTGTGTAGAATTTGTTTTTCATCTCTCATCTCCTCTCCTCCTCCTCGGTTTCGCCTCTGTCGACAATTACATGTGATCTGAGACATTTCTTATTTTACTTCCCTAGGTTTGTAATATACATTTATTCTGTGGCGCGTGGGAGGGCGTTTAGGGGAGAAATATCTTATGTACTAATGGCGAATTTAATGCCTAAAAGCATAATCCAACAGTCAACCATCAGGCTAAGCAGAAATAATTAGAATAGAATATACTGGTGAAACGTGGGTTTTTCCAGAAATGGTTTATGTATGCCTTACCCCCTTTGATAAAAGACGTTATTTTTAGGGTTACCTACCCAAAGGTTAATAACGGGACCCTACTACTGAGACTTCGCTGTCCGTCCGTCTGTCTGTCACCAGGTATCTCAAGAACCGTGATAGCTAGACAGTTGAAATTGTCACAAATTATGTATTTTTGTTGCCGCTATAACAACAAATACTAAAACCTAAATATTTAATGGGGGCTCCCAATCCATAAAACAAACGTGTTTTTTTTTGCCGTTTTTCGTCCGACTCGCACTTGGTCGTTTTTTTTAAATTATTCGTTTTTCGTAGGCCACGCAAGTCCCCAGTGGAAGCGGCGGCGGAGGGCGGAGCGGGCGACGCGAGCACCAAAAGCCGCGCAAGCGCAGCCCCCTACTACGAGGAGCGCTACCGAGAGAGGCGCGAGCGGGATCCTCCGCCCGCAGAGCGCGAGCGCGAACGCGACCATCGCCGCGACGCCAGGCACTAGTCTAAGCTCAGCAACCCACGAACAACTTACTATAGCTTGGGGGTCGTCCATTAATCACGTGAGGCTCGAAAGGGGGGGAGGGGGTGGGAAAAATCACGAAATATTATCAAGAGCTAGTGGGGGTGGAATCATGTGTATTTATTTTTCGTTGAACGCGCGATTTCTAAACCAAAAAACGGCGCGTTACCTTGACTCACCGTTGCGCGTTGCCAGGCAACAAATTCATTCAGCAAAAATTCAAATTTCACGTGAGTAATGGACGACCCCTTGACCGCGCTGTACCTTGCCTTAGGTAGCTGCGCGGCTAGAGGTGGGAGCATATGAGTCCTCAAAGTTACCTTGTCTTGATTGTTCCTGCACACATCTGTCGCCACCTAAGGCGCGGTACAGCGATAGCAGTCAAGCTAGACCATGTCATTTTTATTTTCAAGTGCAATTCTTCTATTCTATGTTTTGAAGTCAGCTAAAGGAGTTGTAACCAGTCATAATACAATAACTTTTATACACCCAAAACAATACAAAATAAAATTAAGTACAATGGGCGGCCTTATGACTTAGCGATCTCAGTGAAATACCTAAGGCTGTTCGTTCATTGTGTGTAATATTTTTTTTTAACTTGGATTGATGGAATAATTAATTTGTGCTCGTGATTTCTACTTTTAAAACAGTTCCACTTAAAATCCGATTTGTACTGTTTGTTTCAATTTCTATTTCTCAGATTGGTATTGTTGAAGTATTCATGACACGAGTAGGTTTTGGGTGCGATGACTCGCGAGTATTATTCATAAGCTGCGGCCGTAAGCGTTGGCCTAGATGATTGATTACCTTATATAGTTTTCATTTATACAAATCGTATCTATGAATAAAGAAGGAAAAGTAAATGAACTTATCATTTATATAAATGTTTCGATTAGGCGCACAATGCCACATTTGCAAAATAACACATTCGATTTTCGCAAAATGTCACATTATCAAACTGCCATTTTCGCATAATGCCACACTCTCAAACATACTGCAAGAAAGGGAGTTGAACAAGTATGGCACTTTGTTAGTATGGCATTTTGCTACTGTAGCATTTGCTGTGTGGCATTTTGCTAATGTGGCATTTTGCGTTAATGTGGCATTTGGCGAATGTGGCATTGTGCGCCTAATCCAAATGTTAAAAGAAATCGCGTAGAAATATTAATGTATTTCAAGAAATATTGAGGAAAGAGAACATTCCTTCGTCATATTATTTGCTTATCCCTGTTCTGACTAAGATTTTGTCTACACTAGACTATACAAAGAGTTGTAAATCTTTATTCCTATTGTATTTTTAGTTTGTTATGTGCAATAGGAAGATAGATTAGTACTAATCTTATGGTTAGGTATAGCTTTTAAGGTTATTGTATGGATTATTCCATACTAATTAGATTATGACACTGATTGTAGAATCTAATTTGCGTAAATAAATTAATTTACTATGTATAAATGGAGTTGTTTTTATTTTTTACTATTAGGTAGTGGTCCCTCAGTGGTTAAAATTCGACCGTAATTCATGAAACAATTCATTTCTATGAATCCCGAAATGCGGTTGCACCTAGTTTTAGATGGTTAGAACTAGGTGAAGCCGCTTGTTCTTAATTAAACTAAGTCTAACATTACCCGGTAAAACTGGGTGCAGCCTTCACTTCGGGCTCTAGCCGTAACACATAATAGGGCTATGTCCAGCAGCCATTGGCAATAGATATCAATGAATAGTGCCGCAGTACCGCTACGTAGAACACTGAAAAACAAATGGATAAAGCTACTTTTGTTCTGATGCTAACATTTCATCGAGATAGGTTCATCTGTTCAGAAGTGAAAAAGTAATATACTGACAGACAGAGATACTTTCGCATTTATAAGTATTCCATCCGCTATTCATCTAATTTATATCACTTTAGGAGGCGAAATAAACTGTAAATTAAACTGATGTCGTTGCCCCTTTGTCAGGGCAACAGTACACGCAGGGGAATTGTTAACTTTACCTACATTGTTGCAAAATAAATTGATAAGGTACTTAAGTTAAGAAAATTCATAGTAAGTCAGTTAAATGGAAGCTACAGCAATAATTGTTAATTGCTACAGCAATCTACCCAGGAGTGCGATTTTTGAATCTCACAAGTGATATCAAAATCACCGGTGACCAAAATTATCACCGATGACTTTTATGTCACCATTTTCCAAAAGCCGTATTTTTAAAAGTCACACGCTGTTTTCAATAAATCGTCGCAATCACAAAATATCACAATCGAGCGCCGCTGCTAATTCTTCCGAAAGACATACTTTGGCACTTTTGGCCAGTGTTGCCAACTGCTACCTTTACCTTGTAGCTAGACATGTTGCGAAAAGTAGCCAGATTGCCCGATTTGTTGACACAAAAAAGTAGCTAGAAGTAGCTAAAACTTTAAAATAGGTAAAGTAAGTAGATTACGTGTAATTTTTCATAGATAAATCAATTTTCAGCTTATTAAAACAGCGAGCAATAATTTTAAATTTATAAAATAAGACAAAGCAGAACGCAGAATAAGTTTTAAACGAAGAAATCTGTTTATACCCTTCATTTATCCAGGTATTAGTAATAAAATAGATAAACCAGCCACGTTTAGGTACAATTTAAGGGCTAATACCCTACTGTAAAGTACGAAAGTACTCACATCTTGTAAAAGCGTAAAAGTAGCTAGAAAAAGTAGCTAAAAAATTTAGCTACAAGATTTTGTAATTTGTAGCTGCCTGACACCCGAAAATAGCTAGATCTAGCTAGAAAGTAGCTAAGTTGGCAACACTGCTTTTGGCAGATGTCACATACGTCAACTGTCAAAAACAATCGCATGGTGATTTCAATTACGAGTGGGTAGGGGCACTCGTAAATCGATATCATAGGTATGACAAATGTAAGTCACCGGTGAGTTTAAAAAATACGAGCTTTCGAAAATCACTCACATCGGTGAGAATTAGTCACTAGGTGAGATTCAAAAATCGACCCCCAGTTCTTAATTTCTCAATAAGCCGTGTAGGCTGCGGTCAAAGAGGTTGGCAGAAAATCATTCTCTTTCCTAAACTTTTTCTTTAAAAACGTCTTTGGATCGGCGATGTATTGAAAAACAGCCAGAAAAAATACCCGAAACCGAAGAGCTTGTATGAACCGATTGATGGATGTGGTGTATGCCAGGATCGTAGCAGGTGGCGGGCTGTTGTCTCTGCCTACCCCTTCGGGAACAAGGCGTACCGTGAGCATATGTAAGTATCAGTCTCGCTCGTTTTGGTCAGCCTTCAAGTTCGTTCTCTATTTTGAACGTAACGAATCACATGAGTATGTACATGAGTATGTAGTTTTCTACCAAGCCTAGGCTAATAAATAGGGATGTTTCCTGGCTAAAAAACAATCGATTCTATTTGGTCCCTCAGTTATATTATCAAAAAGTATTGAATACCTACGTATTTTTTGGTATATCGAAAAAATATATAAATTGAGGATATTATGTTTCGTATCAAAGTTTAGGAGTGGGGGTTTTGACGTAACTCCTCACGTGAAATATTATTATATGGGTTCCGTACCATTATCTATAAAAACTGCAAAAAAATCATGTTTGTTGTAAGCAAGTAGATACCCTTAAATATTTATTTTATTCTGTTTTTAGTATTTTTTGTTCTAGCGACAACAGAAATAGGTACATCATTTGTGAAAATTTCAACTGTCTAGCTGTCACGGATCTAGAGATACCTGGTGACAGACAGACGGACCGTGACAGTTAGCCCCTTTTCACACGTACCGGTTTGCGCCGGTCCGGTGGCGAAATGTATGGCCGATTGCCCGGTTGCCCGCCGGTACCTACGTATGAAAGCGAAAGTACAGTCAAGAGCAAGTCAAGCTTGACACTACCAGTTTAAGCTGAGCTCTGATTTATACTGCGCGGCATAGAATACAGGGCCGGGTCAAAGTCCATAGTGTCAAGCTTAGCGTGCTCTTGACTGTACATGACCATATACTTCGCGCCCGCCGGCCCGGCGGCGGAAACCGGTACGTGTGAAAAGGGACTTAATCATGGTCTTTGAGCACAGCGGACCGACAGCGGAGTCTTACTAATAGGGTCCCGTTTTACCCTTTGGGAACGGAACCCTAAAAATACGTAAGTATATCTAGGTAAGTATTTTTTTGTAATTAACTCAGGGACTGAATAGAATTTTTTAGTCAACTATACCCTATTAACACCTCAGAATCCGCCATGCAACATATCCTTATTAAACATGCACGTAAATTTAACCGTAAATGCCTTACTTAAGTAACTGTAATATATACCTACTTACCCAAAACATTTTCATATAAATCCGTCAAGTCCTTTCGCAACCTATTCAAGACAAACTTTTAGACAGACAGACAGACAAAAAATCGAATAACGGCCATATTTATGAATATTTATTATGCATCGTATCAAATAGCAGTTTTCATTTATGTAGGTACATACATTTAGTCATTTGCAGTAGTTACATACACATCCTACTATCCTACTAATATTATAAATACGAAAGTTTGTTTGGATGGATGTCTGGATGTATGGATGTCTGGATGGATGTTTGTTCCTCTTTCACGCAAAACCTACCGAATAGATTTTGATGAAACTTTACAGTTATATAGCTAATACATTAGAATAACACATAGGCTATATTTTATCAACGTATTCCCACGGGAACGGGAACTACGCGGGTGAAACCGCGGGGCGCTGCTAGTACTTACATAAGTTAAATTGCATTTTTTTCTTTTTTCAACTGCTACTGCACTACGATACTGCTATTGTTGTTCTGCACTTAAATAAATAAATTATCACCTACCCTAGCAACTATTTCACGTTGATAAATTTCTTAAATCTGTTATAATAAATACTCTTCAAAGTTTCTCCTTTCATTAACTTGGTTTATTTCAGACCTGAATAAAGCTTAAAGTTACCTCAAAAGAACATCAGGAAGTTGGGTTATAAATTGGAAGTCACGAAGTGAGATTACTTGTTCACGAAAGTCATCTTGCTATTTCATAACAGCAGTAATAAATATGAATACATATTTGTTTCAAAAGAGACTCACAGAGAGACTGTTTCACAGAGCATAACTCTCAAACATTTTAATTGCTTAGAAACTTGTTTGAGTTAAAAAGTTTGTGACGAGTCTTCACAGTTTTCATTATTTTAAGAAACCCATGGAAACGGTGAAAATACCGCGAGTGCGATCGCATAAGCTTCAAAGCATTCATGGAATTGTTTACTAAGTAAATTGTGAAAAAAAAGTTGCATTTTGTGTTTCTCCGGGGTCACTGCCAGCGTAAAGTTCGTTTATCTCTATTTATGTAGCAAACGTACCTACTTAAGTAGGTACATATTTCTATGAGTTTTATTGGTGCTTTCTAGAACTACATTAAAACAAACAAACAATGCAAGGATTGTTTGGAATAGCTACATCACATATTTTTACTAGTATTTTTTAAATTCTTCGAAAAAATATGAGAACCTATACAAACAAGAAAAGAAATCACGTACGTAGGCGTCGCAAAGGTCAACCAATCTAAAGTCATAGGTACCTAAGTATATTAAATTCTTTCAATGATTCCTATTACGAAGAATTCTCATATTTGAGAAATCAAGACAATTGTGACGTGACCTTTGTAAAAAGAATCAATAAAAATAATAATTTAGTATGTATGTATTGATTTCAAATACTTGCAGCACCTATCAATTTCCTTCATGTTATGCAGATAATTTTTAATAGTAGTTAGGTATTTTTTTTTATTAAACAGTGGATTTAAACAGAGCAGTGCACAGAACCTGCTGCTGCCCGATTCTCTTGCGTGAGTTGAAAATCCAAGTCTACTATACTAATACTAATGAGTTTTTCAAAACTTATCTATAGCTCGACGACGAAGGAAAATATCGCCAGAAAACCAGGTCCCAGAATTGGATTTGAGGCAGTATCAGCATCGATCCGGTAATAGGCTCGCCAACTGTCACGTTTAGGGGTCAAATAGTACATTATGATATAAGTGCGGTAGGTTGAAAATTACAGCCGAGGCGATATTGCTTGCCCGAGCCGTAGGCGAGGGCTAAAAGCAGAGGCTGTAATTATCAAAGCGCACGTATGTCATACGACGTTTTATAACACATTTGCGAGGAAATAAAATAAAACTCCGACTATGGTAAACGAATAAAAACAATACAGCGTTAAGAAAAAGCGCGCGGCGAGCATCAGCATTTTTTTTAGGCAAAGTACAAAAAACAGCCAGTATTACATAGGTCACACTAAAAGTTTCCGGAACTGGCCACTTACATAAACAATATTTAAAAAGTAACTACAACATTAGAAAATTTAACTCTTTGGCTGTAGAATGCAGTTTGTTTCATCTGACTGTCAATTGTTTTTACATTGTGGCGCTATTTTAAAAATTGCGTGTCTACATTAACATGGATTAAACTCGGGAAAATTTTCGTAGTATGATTTTCTACGATTTTAAGTATAATTTGACAGCTCAACAGAGCATCGCTCGGCTTCAATCTGCTTTTGGGGATGAAGCACCATGCAAGACGACTATTTATAGCTGGTTTCCAGAATTCAAGCGCGGTCGTGTCAATCTCAGTGACGAATCTCGCGATGGTCGCCCGTCCACCGCTGTGAACAACAAAAACATCGATGCTGTGCTCCGTATGATTGAAACAGACAGGCATGTGACCTACCATGAGATTCGCGCATCCTTAGACATAGGCATGAGTCAAATACAGTCAATCCTACACAAACATTTGGGTGTGAGAAAGCTGTGCTCACGGTGGATCCCACACAATTTGACCGAGGCTCAAAAAACGGACCGCGTCACTTGGTGCAGTGCCATGCTTACCAGATTCAACGAAGGTACGTCAAATTTGGTGTGGGACATAGTAACAGGTGACGAAACATGGATTTATTGCTACAATCCCAAAACAAAGCAGAAATCACGCGTATGGGTCTTTCTAGATGAGCCGAAGCCAACCAAGGCGGCGCGCGTGAAAAGTGCATCTAAGCGGATGATTGCTTCTTTTTTTAATAAAACTGGACACGTGGCTACTGTTGCTTTAGAGAATCTTCGTACCGTGAATAGTGACTGGTACACGACCATTTGTTTGCCGGCAATTATTGACAAACTCCGTAAAAATAACCGGAAACGTCGTATCATCTTGCACCACGACAATGCTAGTTCCCACACGGCCAGGCAAACAAACGAATTTTTGAAGGTGAAAAACTTAGAACTTATGAGCCATCCTGCATACAGCCCCGACCTGGCACCTTGTGACTTTTTTCTGTTCCCAAAAATTAAGAACCAATTACGCGGTCAACGATTTTCATCACCAGAAGAGGCTGTCGAAGAGTATGAAAAACACGTTTTTGGTCACCACGGAGGAGTGGCACAAAAGTTTTCAAAATTAGTTTAATCGCATGAAAAAGTGCATTGACGCAAAGGGAGAATATTTTGAGAAACAATCAATTCATTTTTGACCTTTAATAGTATTTTTTTCTTATTCATTCCGGAAACTTTTAGTGCGCCCCACGTACTAATAAAGTAAATTAATATTTTTGTGTTTTTGTTATAGATTAATTGGTTATAATTTACTGTAAAAATTAATTAAATTAAATAATTATGTACATAAATATTTCTTTAATATATTTTATCACCCAAAGTTAATTTTAATCATAAAATGTTGACAACTTTTTTGACATAAAAACTCTTTGCTAACATTTTAAAAAGTACCGTTTGTTTTAAGACGGAGCATCTTGATAAACCGTGCTTTTTACTTTACACTTACCGCACTTGGGCGTAATGAGATACAATACGATATTGAAATTGGTGAAATAAGACACCTTTTACGAGCAAATGTGTTATAAAAAAAATTACTTACGTACTGGTAATAAGTGGTTATTATTATTTTCGGGAATGGAAGCTCTGCCGATCTCCTCGGGGATAAAAGCATGAGCATATTTTATTGAACAAGTAGTTAGTGGTTTCACAAAGTAATAAAAAAAAATTGCTCTGACTTGTAAACTAATTTAATTTAATAAGTACTTAGGTACCTACTTAATGGTGCTGCGTAAACTTGAGATTATATTATTAATTAGTTATATTGCAAATTAGTTAATTTTATTTCATGAAGAAAGGGGTGAGTCCAATGTATCAAAGATATGTTTAAGTAAACACAAGTTTTCAGTGCAATGAACTTATTTTATTAAGTGGATACCCTTTCAATTTAATTAAACACGAGTTGAAAGAAAGGTTAATTTATTTGTAACGCATTTGTAGCTACCTACGAGTATATAAGATAGGTCGTTTGGTTTTCAAAAAATAAAAAGAAAACTAAAATCGTTTGGGATAATCAATCGCTATGGTTATTTATGTTTTTGGCAAGGAGATTTAAATATAATAGGGCATTGGGAATATTTTCATACGAAACTTTGAAGCCTAAGCGTCATGTACTTGTCATGTCAGTTAGTATGAACGCGAGCTGTCATTCGGTCGAAATTGTACTAGACTTATTCCACTTGGAATAACTTTTGACTTAAAATTTTCCTCGTTTTGTCCCCTCTATGCCTTATTATATTATTTTAATCTCTTTGGTTTATGGTTATTTAGATTTAGGAATATACTCGTAGGTAAATTTTGTTCGTCCTTTGAGGGTTCCGTACTCAAAGAGTGACAACAGGACCCTATCGTTAATTTTAAGTTATCGTGGCTGTCAGTGGGCTATCTACATCTACACTAAAATTATAAAGAGGAAAGATTTGTATTTTTGTATGTCTGTATCTTTGTTACGAATAACCTCAAAAACTACTGGTCCGATTTTAAAAATTCTTTCACCAATGGAAAGCTACAATAACCCTGAGTAACATAGGCTATACTTCATTTACGTTTACGTATTCCCACTGGAACGGGAACTACGCGGGTGAAACCGCGCAGAACCGCTAGTATCTTATTAACTGTAATAAATTGACAGTTGAATTTTTCACAGAAGAACACAAGATAAAAACATACCTTCAAGGAGGTCCCTTACAAAAGACATGCTATTTGTGGTTTTAGCTATTTTTAGGGTTCCGTACCTCAAAAGGAAAAAACGGAACCCTTATAGGATCACTTTGTTGTCCGTCTGTCCGTCCGTCCGTCCGTCTGTCAAGACCCTTTTTCTCAGGAACGCGTGGAGGTATGAAGCTGAAATTTATATCAATTACTCAGGTCTACTGTCCCTTGAAGCTGTGAAAAAATCAAACTTCTAAGCCAACGCAATCAAAAGATACAGCCGTTTATGCCGCAAATTTTCGACACTTGCAAGGGAATCAAAACCTACAGGGTGCTTCCCGTGAACTCAGAATCTTGAAATTTGGTACGAAGGAACGTCTTATAGCATAGATAAAGGAAAAATTACGAAAACCATAAATTTGCAAGGTTGTACGGAACCCTCGGTGCGCGAGTCCGACTCGCACTTGGCCGGTTTTTTTTATTATATGGAGGTGCGGAGCCCTTTAATATCATAATCAAATCAATCCAACTCGCGCTTGCCGGTTTTTTCTTATTTGACAACATATATGTGGCATAATCACGGAGTTACGTAGGTTACTCTTATATCGTTAATAAAAAAAAACTGTATGTTGCAGAGAAGTTCTTAGAATAATTTGCTATACCGAAGTATGTATATAAAAGAAGAAACTGACTGACTGAGCGATTAACGCACAGCCGAAACCGCCTGGGTTTAGAACTAAAAAGAATTACCCAAATTGCCACTAAATGACGTTAAGTAAGCTTAAAGAAGGGCATTTTTGGAAAATCCCACGGGAACCTAAAAAACGAGATCCTCGAGGCCGGCAACGCCGCTGGGCGGTTGCTAGTTTTTAATAAATTGTTTCCTACAAAGAGATTAAAATATAATAGGGCATAGAGGGGACAAAGCGAGGAAAATTTGAAGCCAGAAGTTATTCCAAGTGGAATAAGTCTAGTACAATTTCAACCGAATGACAGCAGGCGTTCATACTAACTGACATGACGCTTGAGCTTCCAACAGGCTTCAAAGTTATGTATGAAAATATTCCCAATGCCCCCTCTATGTCCTATTATATTTTAATCTCTTTGGTTTTCTACATTTGCCGAGAAAGTTAAGCCTACGCGTTGATCAAAAACCTATTTTACTTACCTTTAGGCATTGTGTACAATAAATGAAGTCGCCATTGTGCCAGTCAGATGCACTTTTATTCAACGTCTAGGCACACCTGAGCAAACAGCGCAGTTCATTATTGGAAACAATAACTGTTCAGAGACCGGACACTATCGGCACAGGAGCGGGTGTGGAGTCGCAATTTATACTAGTGAAATTACTTTATTTGTGACTTTTTAGGGTTCCGTACCTCAAAAGGAAAAAACGGAACCCTTATAGGATCACTTTGTTGTCCGTCCGTCCGTCCGTCTGTCAAGACCCTTTTTCTCAGGAACGCGTGGAGGTATGAAGCTGAAATTTATATCAATTACTCAGGTCTACTGTCCCTTGAAGCTGTGAAAAAATCAAACTTCTAAGCCAACGCCATCAAAAGATACAGCCGTTTATGCCGCAAATTTTCGACACTTGCAAGGGAATCAAAACCTACAGGGTGCTTCCCGTGAACTCAGAATCTTGAAATTTGGTACGAAGCAACGTCTTATAGCATAGATAAAGGAAAAATTACGAAAACCATAAATTTGCAAGGTTGTACGGAACCCTCGGTGCGCGAGTCCGACTCGCACTTGGCCGGTTTTTTTTTCGTGAGTTAACTTACAGGAGTCTATTGCCCATGTTACTCCAAGAAAAGTAAGAATTCCATTGGTAAAGAATTTATAAAATGACTGGACTCAGAGCCCATTCTTTGCAAACAACTATCTACTAATATTATATATTATAAAGAGGGAAGATTTATATTTTTGTTACCAATAAACTCAAAAACTACAGGACGGATTTTAAAAATTATTTCACCAATGAAAAGCTAGAATATTCCTGAGTAACATAGGCTATATTTTATTCCAGTTTTTCCACGGGAACGGGAACTACGCGGGTGAAACCATAAACAAAATATATTTGTTCTTTAAGTTAGATAATTTAATAACCTCACTGCAAGTTTGGTTATAGACGTTATGGTAGACAAATGTTAATTTTTATCCGACTACGCAAAGCCAAAAGTAAGGGCTATATTTCTAACAAACATCCATCCATCCCTTTGAGATCCATCCTTACCAACTTTCGGTCTTAGGTCTATCAATCATCTTCAGCTACTTCACTGTTAAAGGATCGTCCTAGACTAGGTATTTTGTATCTGTAAAATATAGTACTAATTTACTACTAGTGTTTTGTGTAAATTGATTTAATAGCCCAAAAACTACTTTAACTTGCAAATTTTGAGGCCAATTCCGGCAAATTATTTCTGCTTAACCTGATAGTTGACTGGTAGATAAAGCCTTTAGGAATTAAGTTCGCCATGTGGACGTTTTTTTTGGTAAATGAAGCTAAATAAATAAATAAAATAAAAGTTAAAATTTATTGTTTGATTTGTTTTATAACACTTCCTTTCTATTCCAATTTGTGTCCGACAGCAGTAAAAACGAGCTACCGTAAATGAGAATATCGGCGAGATAGAACTTCCCAACAGTTATGAAGCGAAGATGTAGGTACAATGTACATAGATATCCGTTTATTTCATTGCGAGGACGATTCATCGATCCGGTCACACGGACTGGCGTGGAAAAGGCCATTAATTAGTTCTCTAAAACAATAATGGTTGCACATGGAAGTCATGGAACCACTCGTCAAGGTATAGACAGACGAGTAGACACTCGTCTGTCTTACTCGAGACTAGGGCATGCGATAATATTACCGGTCCTTTTTGATTACCGGTGATGAAAATAAAATTACCGGTTACCTGGCATTCACGGTAATAAAAATGTTATTTTTATTAAATTTTCAAAAAAATATGTAAGTACAAACGGTAAAGAAATAAAAAAAATATGAGTAGATAAAAAGTATGAGTAAGAAAGATAAATAAACATTTATACGACCATCAAAAACCGATAGAGATCAGAAAAAACACACAAACTGGTAAGCAATGTAATTTTCTAATTCTAAAACTGGTAATGGCTGATTGCCATTACCAGTTTTACCAAAACTGGTGGATTTGCCCTAAGGCCCAATAGGCCCAGGCCTAGGGCGGCCAATCGTTACAAAAAAGTTTGAAAAAAGTCAGTGATGATAACAAGAAATAACTCTTACCTGTACCTAGGTACCTCAATATTCTAAAGGCTACGGCACTTTGTAATTGGTTTTCATAATAACAAAAACTAATTCAATTCAAAGTTAACGAGAGTAATATTAGTCGTAAAAAGGTTGCAATAACAATATCCTTGAGGTATAACACCTAGATATTGGCAATCATTTTCAGTCCCTTTCAATGCCTTGGTAACGGTAAAAATATTCATTTGGTCGCGTCGAAATTCAATATTTCGCTTCTGTTGGTTTTATAAATGCGCCATAAAACTGTGTCGGCCGCCGCTCGTTTGATTTGCACCATTAGGGAGTGGTGGCACAGGAGTGGACTCATAATCAACCGGGAGACCTACCACGTTCTTTTAAATAACCACTCTAAAGAGTAATAAAACCGACTTCAATCTTTAACTTATATGGTTTTCTCATAGATGCCGTTGTCAGAACTGGACGAAATTTAAATGGGACTAATCTGGAAGCACCAGCTTTCAAATAAAAAAAGAATCATCCCAATCGGTTCACCCACTCGAAAGTTCTGAGGTAACAAACATAAAAAAAATAAAAATAAAAAATACAGACGAATTGATAACCTCCTCTTTTTTGAAGTCGGTTAAAAAGCGGCCAATTGCGAGTCGGGTGAATGAGGGTTACCCCCATACATTAAAGTTATAACCCTACATATTTTTGAAAATAATAAGTTTCTGTTTTTTTTTAACAAACACCTTTTTCATTTCTCCGGCTCTTCGCGTTCGTCGAGCAGAAAAAAACACACACCTCGCGAAGTTATTAAGAAAGCCTCAGATCACATATGATCTGAGAAACTTCTTATTTTACTTCTCTTGGTATGTAATCTACTATTTCACGACGGAGTAGTCAGAGAAAATACACAGCCACCTGCTGTAAACCTGGTTAATCTCGTTTTTTAACTTTATTTATTTTTGTTGTTATAGCAGCTACATGTACCTGTAAACTAATGTAAACATTTCAAGTGTCTCCTGTTACGGTTGAAAAGATAGCAGCCTTGCGACAGGCCGACAGACAGATAGCAAGGCCTTAGCAGGGCTGTCCGACTCCGCAGTTTAGGTATAAATATTTGCCTACAGCGCGCAGGCCTACTCGATATGCTAGTCGCAAGGGACACTCGTCGTTTTGTCTTAATAATACTTGCGGCGGAATGCCACTTAATGTAATAACCCCGGGCCATGAAATGGCTCCGGTAAAAATATAAACTGTTTTAGTTAAGTTGGCAACATTGTATTCTCTCTCTGCAATTTGCTCTCGCACGCAACGATTCGCCTAATATTGTATCCTCAATTAAACTATATTCTAAGTGGTTCACAACAGTGTATCAACCCTTGTACCTTACATTAATAATATAAGGTGTTGAGATATACCCGCGTTTCATTCGCCGGCACCCTTCAACACCTAAATTATTAATGTAAGGTACAAGGGTTGATACACTGTTGTGAACCACTTAGAATATAGTTTAATTGAGGATGGCTGCCTTGTTGTGCCACAACGAGTCCTGGTCACGAGCCTTACCCCTTGTCTTATTGGGAATGAGATCCGCGCTGAAGGAAGACCTAAAGTGCTCATCAGCAGAACTTGTATACGGCGAGCCCCTACGTCTACCCGGCGAACTCATCGTGCCCGCTGAAGACACTAATTCCCCAGCAGACGTCACAGACTTCGTAGCAGAACTGAGAAGTCGGATGGCTGCCTTACGACCTATTCCTGCCGCGCACCACTCGAAGGCCGCATCGTTCATTTTTAAAGACCTGGCGACAGCTTCGCATGTCTTGCTTCGCGATGACACGGTACGACGTCCTCTGCAGCCACCGTACACTGGACCATTTGCAGTTCTAAGGAGAAGGGATAAAACGCTTACCTTGGACATTAAGGGTAAAGAGGTTACAGTCAGCATTGACCGCGTCAAGCCGGCTCACATTGACGTCAATTCTTCTACCTCATCATGTGTGCCTGTTCCACCTTCATCTCCAGCTGCTACATTTTCAGCTCCGTCTCCTGTTCCTACTCAACCCATTTCTTCCTCAACACCTACTAGTCCAGCAACCCCTCTTCCACCTCCTGCAACCGTTACCACCAGGACCGGCAGGAGGGTTAAATTTAGGGACATCTTAGACCTTTAGATTTCAATTTTCAACTTTATCCAGATTTTTTATTTTTTGTGTTCCACAACCTTTTTGTCTCCGTAGGGGGGTGGTGTGGCGGAATGCCACTTAATGTAATAACCCCGGGCCATGAAATGGCTCCGGTAAAAATATAAACTGTTTTAGTTAAGTTGGCAACATTGTATTCTCTCTCTGCAATTTGCTCTCGCACGCAACGATTCGCCTAATATTGTATCCTCAATTAAACTATATTCTAAGTGGTTCACAACAGTGTATCAACCCTTGTACCTTATATTAATAATATAAGGTGTTGAGATATACCCGCGTTTCATTCGCCGGCACCCTTCAACACCTAAATACTCAAAGAAAAGTACTTGAGTCGGCCTTCTGTACGATAGTACTATTTATATACTGTGATCTGTTGCCGGTCTACACCCTTTTGGTATGGAATTCTAAAACAGTCGTCAGCAGATTTTTTTATTCATCCTGAATACAGCTCTGGTTAAATTTTATAGGTGAACGTCAAAGGGCCTTGTATTTTCCAATTTTGGTTTTTTTCTTAAGGTGAATACCTTCTTTTTGTTAGGGCTAAGAAAGTAAGTAAGTAGAGTAACTCTACCTACCTAACTTGATGGGCTAGTGTTTGTGCACGAACTCACTTAGTGCTAACTTCACTTCGCTTTTGGGTGCCACTTTAATGGCAAAACATCTTGAGGTTTTCCATGCCCTTCGTTCATTTAGTGTCTTCTTGAAGCTTGTTTTTATTAGTCGAGTTATTTAACTATGGTCTATCACAGAATAATTGTTATCAATTGCGTGTCTTGTAATGAATATGCAAATAGCAGTGAAATATTCACGAATTTATAAAAACCCGCCTTACCTCTGAGGGGGTTGGCAGAAATATTAAATTTAATAAAAAACCTACTCACTTTACATCTGTGCTATATTTTTGGACCCCACAAAGTGAGAAGTGGTGATGTGAGACCAAATATACCTACAATTTGTTATCCTATCCGAATAAAATACTGGTAAAAACTAATATGTAATTCCGGAAATGGAATTACCCAGTAACCTTCGCGAAGTCAGTCAAGTGAAAGCCTAGAGTGTAGTTGATTAGCACACGGCATTTATAGTTAAGTTGGTACCTAAGTAGATGAGAATTAGGTACTTTTTTTTATAAACGGTTATATAGAATATGTGAATACCAAACTTTACAGTAAGCCAAAAAATTTCACCTGCTTAGCAACTTAACAAAGAAGAATTAAGTTTCTCTGTCATTAACTAACAATTGTGTCATATTTGAGGTAGTTAAGAAGTGTGCGAGTCGAACTCGCGCACGAAGGGTTCCGTACCATTATCTATAAAAACGGAAAAAAAAAACAGGGGTTTTGTATCTCCCATACAAAAAACCTGTTTTTTTGTACACAACCACACAACCCTTAAATATTTATTTTATTTTGTTTTTAGCACTTGTTGTGCGGCGGCAGCAGAAAAATATAATTTGTGAAAATTTCAACTGTGTAGCTATGGCGGTTCTTGAGATACAGCCTGGTGGCAGACAGATGGACGGACAGAGAGCGATATCTTAGTATCTAATAGGGGTTTTTACCCTTTTGGTACGGAACCCTAAAAATATGGCAGGCGTGGTTTTGATATAGATGGCGGACATGCGCCATTGCCATGTAGGTCTGTGATCATATCATTACTCGCGGTCGTCACCGGCAAAGTAAAATACTGTCTTATATATACTCCATTTGGAATTTATTAGACAGATGTTTTTTAAGTAGAACTTGCGTCATCTATTTCGATGTGGGTCTGTGGTTAAAATCTTTAGCCAAACCCTTTTTTTTGTTGCCCAGGGAAAATGCATTATTGCATACCGCCTGATCCGGGGGGGGGGGGGGGCGGTTATGTGGGGCTCTGGAGCATAGTGCTGCCATACCCACTAAAAACCCTGGGGTGTTCCTCCTTGCCGCTTCGGACCCAGCCATGGCACCGCGGTTATGCATCCGCAGCTGGGTCGCGGCCCTCCTTGAGGGGGGGTCGAGCGAACCCCTCCCTATCTCCGCTTAAGGCGCCCCGGAACACCAGGGGCGCCTTCTAGCACGGGACCTCTCCACACGGATGACCGATCACGTCACCAGGTCCCCTCAGGGCGGTTGGTATTAGGTGGCATAGGCCCGCCTACGTCGCCCTGGTCGCCTGCGGCGGATGGGACCTTTAGCCAAACCCGAGTCAACTGAAAATATACAGCCATTGTTTCTAAAGAAAATTTATAAGGTGAATATAAAATCCTTTGTTTGACTTTCAATTACCTGCAGCAATATCGGTAAAGCCCTCATTATCATAATGTCGTTGTAGATGGGATTTCGTGTCGTGTTTCAGTTACATGAAAACACGTGAATTATACTTATATGTGTTTTGAGAATATTGATAGAGGCCAATATTAACAATCTATACTAATATTATTAAGAGGAAAGATTTGTATTTTTGGATTTTTGTATGTTTGTTACGAATAAACTCAAAAACTACTGGACCGATTTTAAAAATTCTTTCACCAATGGAAAGCTAGAAGATGCCTGAGTAACATAGGCTGTATTTTATTTCCGTATTCCCACGGGAACGGCAACTTTGCGGGTGATACCGCGCCGAACCGCTCGTTGTTTAATAAAGCGCATAACTTTTACGTTACCTTAGCAACAACGAGTATGAGATTAAATCGCGACATTCAAAAGAGTTTTTACGTGATACCTGTGGTGATACGCCAATGATAAGGCTTTCCTACTTAATATTAGACAAATCCGGCCTAGAGGTTATAAATTATTAATGTTGTTAATAGAATATTCATTTATTTCTTAGTAAAACACAGATAAAGTAAAAAATACATAGAAAGTTATAAAACAGCCTTAGCTGCTGGTCGCTAATTTATTTATTTATTTATTATTATTATAAGCAACTAGAAAAAACGATCTAGCTTGGTCACTGAGAAAATTATTTTTTGATGAGTATTCACAAATATAGCTAGGGTTGTACAGGTACTGTGTTTTATAGTCATTTGTTGAAAATAAAATTGTAGGTACCCGTCTACAGGTTTTATTAAAATGTATTTACCCTTTTAAGTTATATACTCATCTAGTAGAATTAGTTGTAGCTTATTAAAGGAGGTGAGATCCGATCACCGATCACACTCGATCGCAACATCTTTTCTTTCAGCCCACATCGCCCTCGACCTCGCCTAGTGGCAGTCACTATTGATGGAGGCGAGGAGGGCGATGAGAAATGAAAGATGTTGCTCGTGTCGAGAGTCGAGATCGAGTGTGTGATCGTTGATCGAATCTCGCCTCCTTTAATAAGCTAGTTGATAGGTAATAAGTAATTTATACTAGTTGATTACATAACTAAAGAGGGTAGATACATTTTAATATATCATAGTGGTACCTACAAAATAAAGTGAGATATCAACAGTAAAGACTATTAAAATAAAATAAAAAGCACAATGTTATTTGCTCTGACAAATATAAAAAACAAGAAGAAGAATAAAGTTGTGTTACCCCACATAAAAACAAAAAAATATATAGATTCTGTAAAATTTGTGTGGATAAAAGAAAAAGAACATAAATTTTTGTAAAAAAAATATTATACCTACCTACCTTATTCACTTATTGGCTCAAAAGTTACATCTACTTATAGTTGGTATGGTATCAAATATATCTACTTACTTATTATTTATTAAGATACTTAAATATTACTTAAAAATACAAATACCTACCTATTTCATAAATTAAAAATAATTATATAATAATAAATATAAATTAAAATAAAGTAATTAAATTACGAGTCAAAAATCAGTGTGTCTCCGCGAGGCACGGTGCCCAGCACAGCGACAACATTACCCCGCTGTATGGTAAGGCTGATCCGCTGTGCAAGGAAGCTGCCGGCTCTGCTATCGCCTGTTGCCTCGCCGAGGCGCACTGAAATTTTCTTAAGAAGGGCCCTAGCTTCGGGACCCCAGGGACCCATAGTCTCGAAACCCACCGGGGCGAAGTTGTAACCCCCAACCAGATCCTGGTATTTTGTGACTTTTTTTGACTCCGCAGACGCCGCGGCCGCACCAGCGCAAGAGGCAGTCGCCTGTAAGTGCGACGGAGCCAATGTGTCAACGCAGGTCACATCCCATACGAGGCATTTGCCCTGCTCCCAGGGGATGACCGTTACTCCGTCGGGCCTCTTGCCATCAGAGCGAACAATTCCGTTGGGTTCCAACAATGCCGGAACGTTCGCCGAGGCAAAGGCCCGCCTTATCACGTCATTAAGGGCAGCATGTCGCGGAATGGGTCCTGCGCTTCTTTGACATGAGAGGCCATGGTGACCTAGCTCGTCAACCATTTGGCCACACCTGCATTGATGCGGGGTGGTGATTTTGACGCCAAGTCTGAGGTTGACTGCCACCGTCAGTGTGCAGTTATCGAGTAGTGTGCCAGTGTTAGTTGACGGCAACGCGTTCAACCACAGACCAGACTCCCTCTCAAACACTGCCAGGAGTCGAGCGCGATCTGATGAGTTCAGAGTGGTATTCAACAGATCTCGCTGCACCAAACGACACATGGGTTCATCCCACTGCTTTTGAGCAGCTAGATTCAATGGAAGCACCGGGCAAAGAGAGGTCCACATGCTGTTGGCCTCCAGCAGGTCGGTCAACTCCGCCGAACCCAAAGAAGGGCCAATGATTCTGTCGAAGAGTGCATGGCAACTATGTCCAGAAGAAAGGAAGGCTGGTAGGGACACCGCCGAAGTCTTCCGAACCCCAATTCCACCAAACCGCACGGGTAGCGAAGCTTGTGTCCATGCCCGCTCTGTAAGGTGACTGTTTAGCACCTTAGAGAGCACTTCAGAAACGCAGCTATCTACTTGTTGTAAGATGCTCTGGAATTTCCACAGTTGGGAACAACGAAGAAAGTACATAAATTTGGGCATAAAAAGACAAAACTTTATGAGAACGAGGGCCATATGCGAATTTATTTGTAATAGACGGTCAGTTAAATTTTGGAACGCAGTCAACTGTACCTGAATGAAAGCTTGACTTGACTCGTCCAATATAGGCGCGCCCAGAAGTTTTAAAGACTCGTTTGAAACTAATTTAATGTCTGGAGCAATGATACTGAATTTGTCAATTATGTCGCGCCGAGCAGTTAATGAGAAAGTAGGAGGTATAAACAGCTCGCACTTACTAAAATTCAGCTCCAGACCTACGGAAGCGAAACGACCAATGAGGGCAGTCGGATCTTCCAAGACCTCACTAACTTCTCCGCCTAAAGTGCCGTCATCTAAGTACCATAAATTAAACTTCGACCTCAGATTGACAATATGGGGATGGATACCAAGACTGAAAATTGCAGGTCCGAGTGGGTCCCCTTGCTGGCAACCGACAGAAGATTGTAATAAGTGACCCTGGTATACCAGCTTAGAGGGTCGACTATAGCATTGCCATAGATAGGGAAACACGGATGGAACATGCTGCTTCACTTGGGTTAGAAGGAATCCGCGGTCAATGGAGTTGAAAGCGTTGCGCACATCCACTTTAAGGAGGACTTTGTTGGGACTATTGCTGGTAAATGTGCGAGTGGCATGTACCGCAGCCTTGCATCCACCCCTAGATCCAAATCCCAACTGGATCGGCTGAAATTTGTCAGAAAGTGTTGGCACAATAGACTTACAAGCTATTTTGGAAACAACTCTCCTTAGGGTGGTACCTACGGCGATTGGTCTGATACCACCATCTTTTTTTTTCAGCGCGCATAGATTCGCCCCATAGAGGATGTCTGTTACCTCCTGGTTTACTCTACCAGCTAACATTAGTTCGGCGAGAGCGGCCAGGCTTGAAAGCAAAGCCCTCCCGACATCACCCGAAGGAACACAAACCATATCACGTAAGTGTTGTGGGGTCAGACCGTCCAGCCCTCCTCCAGAACCGTTTTTAAAAGATAGGATTGCTGATAGGACGTTTTCGGCTGACACCTGAGGATGGGTGAAATCAGGAGCCATAGCATAGTCTGGCAACTGGCTTTGTTCAGAAGCGCATGGGTGCTTGGATAAGAGCTCACTCAAAGTCTCTTCGTTATCCGGGGCTACAGAATCAGTTGAGAACAGAAGCTGGCTCGCTCCCCTCAGATCACCATCACTGATTTTAGTCTCAACCTTTTTAAATATACTGCGCATGCTACTTGATCGAGAATCTTGAAATCTATAAGTACCTGGGACAACAGGGTCACGAGGTGTTACGCAGTTTCTTTTTATCTTCTCCGTTAGCGTCGTTCTCGCGCCGTCTTTGTTGAAGTGTAGGGTCCGGTAAGCAAAGGTAAAAAATTCCGACCAACTGCTTTGGGAATTAGATTCTACTACTTTATCAACGCAAGCCTTAAAAGCAGAAGCAGTACAGGGCCGTGCACCCCGCGGAATCCGTTTCACTACTGGCGTGCTTCGTTTTAGACCGCTTAATAACTTCCACAATGGCTCGTCGACTGAGGAGGACTGAACAACGTTACCAGCCTGAAGAACAGGGGCTTGAGTCACATTGAGATCAGTGGGCGTCTTGGAATATGGACTCTACCAATGTGAATGTGCAGACCCTTCTTTGTTTTAAAAAATCGCGGCAACGAACATTGTTCGCATTTAAAATAGCTATCCTGCGAATGGCTTGTGGGCTGGCTGTTTTGGACTGCCCCAGGATCTGAAGAGTTTGGCCGGGGCATTATCGAGTCGACAGGCCCATGTAAATAAAGTAGGAGAATAATAATATTAACAATAATAAATTATTACAATAGGTACAATAATAATATTAACAATAATAATTAATTACAATAGGTACAATAATCATATAATAATATTAACAATAATAAATAATTACATTACGTAAGACCTAATCTATAATGTAAAATATGAAAAATTATTTAAAATACGGATGGCGCACCGAAATAGATACTACTGACGTCGCCGGGGATAGTCAATGAGGAATCTTCCGAAATCTTTTCTAGAATTCCTTAGACATCTGGGTAGGTCATCAACGACAGCAATGATATTAAATGTTATATGCTCACTGATCGACACAATAGCCTGCGGCTACACTTCCGTAACCAACACACACAATTATTGGATCCAGGGCACATCACAAGGATTTTTGGATTTGACACCATTTGGCTGCTGCAGAACACTATAGAGCCTTGAGAAAGTTACAAAACGTATTCAATTTAGCAAAATAAATAAATAAAATAAGAATTTTTCATTCAAGATGACTTTTACTGTCATACGTCCATACGTCAAAAAATATATTCAACCTGACAAAACTAAAATTTCAGTTCATGATGTACTGAACCCAACGGAGCGACTATAAGTGGAATGTGGGAGATAAAAAGGTCTTTCGTCATCCACATTTCCAAAAAATAAGGTGTTAGATTCAATTGACTAGTCTTTGATTTGTCCAAATACAGTTTCTGTTTTCGTCGATCTATTTCCGTTCCAACAAGTGTTATAAGATTACCTAACGGTATGTGTTTCGAATAAAGTATGAAGTTAACAAGGTGAGATAAAAATTGCTGTTTCATCACAGCTATTCTGATACACCGATATTTATTGAGTCTACAAAAAATGATTGAAGATACTTGATCTTTGGTAAACATTGGAGGTTCATCTTTGGAAAAAGATAAGTTTACATGAGGACCAATTGCCTTATATGTAACAGACTACAAAAAAAGAAGAATTGATGTATTTTTAACGCACTTAAAAAAGGAGGAAGAATGCAATTTGTTAAAAGTTTAGGTATTTATTTATGTTCATAAGTTTTTTCGTGAAACAGAACATCTTTAAGCACATCTTTTACATTTTATATAATGTTCAGTTTTAGTAGCCTTAGTGAAGCTTTGTTTAGTTTAGTATTAGTTTAGGTCTAATTGGGACTAAATTAACATGTTTATGCCCAAAGTTTATTTATACAACTATAGTATCCCTCTAAATTTACACAAGCATGTCTATACTAATATTATAAAGAGGAAAGATTTGTATTTTTGTTAAGAATAAACTCAAAACTACTGTACCGATTTCAAAAATTCTTTCACCATTGGAAAGCTAGAATATCCCTGAGTAACATAGGCTAGATTTTATTCCCGTATTCTAACGGGAAAGGGAACCGCGCAGAACCACTAGTTATAAATAAAATAAATACGTGGGGACCGGGATACATTCTATACCTGGGAAAACCCACTTTTACCACCATTATATTTTTGGACCCTATCGTAACTGGGGGTGAACCGCTGGACCCTGGTACTGTTACACATGCCTCAGAATCAATTCTAGCATGCGGTTTTCCTCACAATGTTTTCCTTCACCGTCGAGCTAGTTATAAATGTGTACTTAGGTTTTTGAAAAACTCATTGGTCCCTCACCAGGAACCCGAGCCTTACGCATGACAAACGGGCCCACTAACCACAGAGCCACCACTGCTCTTAACAAGCATAAAGTCGTCGTATTATTAGAGAAAATAACAAAGCTACCAAAACTCCTGAAGGTTATCCAGTAACGATAGAACATCCTTATTCCCTTGATGTATTGGATATAATATTCAAGGATCTTTCAGATTGCGAATATTGGATTCTATTTTTGAGCTTCCTGGTTTAAGTAACTATTGAAACATTTGTTTGTTTACGGAAATTTATTAGATAACTGCTCCGCGGGATTTCACTCGCGTAGTTCCTGTTCCCGTAAGAATACGGGTATAACATATATTCTGTGTTACTCTCTGATAATGTAGCTTTCTGTCGGTGAAAGAATTTTTAAAATCGCTTTAGTAGTTTTTGAGTTTTTTGGTTACAAACATGGAAAAGTATTTTTTTTTATAATATTAGTGTAAGTAGATGTAGATAGTGCGATAGAGTGTAATAGTGTAGAAGTAGTTATTATGAGCAGTGATAGCCCGGACGGTTAAAGAGCCGGCCGAAAATCAGTGAGGCTCGGGTTGGAATCCTGGCATGTACCAATGAGTTTTTCAAAAACTTACGTACATATTTATCACTAGCTCGACGGTGAAGGAAAACATCGTGAGGAAACCCGCAGGTCTCAGAATTAATTCTGAAACATGTGTAAACAGACCCGGTCCGGCGATGGGCTCACCACCTATCACGTTTAGGGGTCCAATGTATCTCGTGAAATGTGGGTATATCCAGTAATGGAATACCTCTGCCTACCCCCTCGGGGATGAAAGGCGTGAGATTATTTATTTTTTTATTTATTTAGTTATTATGCTTCTGACTACGTGGTTCGATCAATCGAACTACGTGAATATAGTTATTATCAAAACCAGTGGTTGCTAGGGTAGGTACTAAAGTAATATTCTGATTCGGATCAGCAGTTGCAGAGATTAGCTCTACAAACGTACAAATAACTCCCTCTTTATAGATATGTCATTAAATATTATGCTAAACGATAAATCTTATAATCATACAATTTTAGTGTATTCAGTACTTACCTCTCAAAATTCGTCAGCAATAAATATATTGGCTTACCTACTGATTTTGTAAATTCTAAAAAAAAACTTGTAAATTTGGCAAAAATACTTACTTTTCTTTTTAGAAAACAGCTATAAGTGAATTAGAAACTAGTTATAAGTAAATTCTTCACAAAAAACGCAATTTTTACTTGTATTTGCTATAAGTTACATAATTGTGGAGAAATAAATAAATTATTATTATTAAATTATTATTATTAAGTACCTATGTTGCTGACGGTGTTATGTCATACTAGTAGTAGCTGCAATACCTTCATTCAATAAATAAACTTATCTAAGCCCCAAAATTACATTAAATAAAACATTTTGATTTTTAGGTACTTATTAATCGACGATAGAAGTATGAGCATGGTAAAAATATATAATTGAGTTGAGATTGTCAATATTGTTATCAGATATCAAATCTCGTCAATCAAATTATATAAGCACATCTAATTCGAATAATAAATCGTGCACAAAATGAAAACTCAACTTAACTAAATATATTTCCAATTTGATTACCAATATATTTCATCCATTTATTCGCGATGATGTTAGAAATATTCACTTCGATTCCTTTGGCGAGATTTCGTGTCTTAAGCCGAAATTAGCATCAGTGGCTCAAAGCTCGTTTGAAGCTAGCTAACATCAAGGCTACGAGCGTAATATTAGCTCTCTAGCAGACTAATTAAAATAGTAAGGGATGCTGCCGATACTTATCATAATATATATTTAGATATAAGAGCAGTGATAGTCACGCGTGAAGATCAGGCTTGAATTCTGGCGACGGCATGTACCAATAAGTATTTCAAAAGCTTACATACATATTTATCACTATCGTGAAGGAAAACATCGTGAAAAAACCCGCAGGCTCCAGAATTGATTCTGAGGCTTGTGTAACAGCACCCAGGTCCGTCCATAGGCTAACTACCTGTCACGTTTAGAGGTTCAAAATAAAACTTGTGAAAAGTATTTCCAGGAATGGAATATCTCGGGGATTACAAGGATACCACCGTAATATTAACTCTTTTAGCAGACTAATTAAAATAGTAAGGGATGCTTTATTTTTTATGAATCTACATAGATTTCATTTATCTCGTGGCCTAATAAAACAAAACCCTCTTGTCCGAGTTGGCATAGGATCAAGTCTGTAACTTGAGTAATTTAATTAACGTCCTGTTTTTTACCAGGGATCATTGTTTAGTGTACCGATACAACGCGTAACAGAAAAAGCGCAATTCCTCATACACCCCAATTAGTATATTAATATAAAAAAAATATGATGCAATCGAACTTTAGTTGTGTCGAACCAATTTTCTTAAATATCGATTAATAATAGCACGGTTTCCATAGAAAGCAGCAAATTCAGCTACGCTAATTCATTTTTGGGGAAAATTTAATACATATTACTACACATACACTACTAATGACACATGAATACGACTCTAAGTAATCAAAATTAGATGAAACTATAAATATATAATTCTACTTTTGCATTACGGTGACAAGCGCCGACATATTGTTTTTTTGTGACGTTACACACCTAGTAGGACTTTCACAACTACGAAGAATCTAACTGAGATACATACCTACCTACACCCAAAGAGATTAAAATATAATAGGGCATAGAGGGGGCATTGGGAATATTTTCATACAAAACTTTGAAGCATGTTTGAAGCTCAAGCGTCATGTCAGTTAGTATGAACGCGAGCTGACATTCGGTCGAAATTGTACTCGACTTATTCCACTTGGAATGAATTTTGGCCTAAAATTTTCCTCGCTTTATCCCCTCTATGCCCTATTATATTTTTATCTCTTTGCCTACGTCCGAAAATCATTATCCTCTAAAACCGAGTATTAGGTAGGTGAAGCGTGGTAGCGAAAATTTAATATTTACTGCAAAGGCGCTCCACGAAAGTACTAAACGTTGACAACCTAATCTCAATTCCATGTGGACAGCTAAAAGTTTAACGAACTATATAAACACCGGCTGTCCAATTACCTGCCAACATGAACCCAAGTTAAATAGCGGAGGATCATACAGTATATTATACTCCGTTGAGAAATCACTACCTCCTCTTGAGATTAAAATAGTTGGTATATTTATATGCAATGCAATTTTAACTTAGGAAACTTCGTAAGCCTTGTCTAATAATAATAAATAAAAAATATTTTTGCATTTTTTTGTAGACGAAGTGGTTAGACATAGCTCCCATCATATTACTTTAGAATTTTTGTCAAAAACTACAACTGTGTCAAAAAAACTGAATGTAGCTTTTAGGTTAGATATAAAAAACCCAAAGAGTTTAAAATGTAATAAGGCATAGAGGGGACAAAGCGAGGAAAATTTGAAGCCAAAAGTTATTACAAGTGGAAGTTCATACTAACTCGCATGACGCTTGAGCTTCAAAGTTTTTGGTTGAAAATATTCCCAATGCCCCTCTATGTCCTATTATATTTTAATCTCTTTGAAAAAAACATCTTGTGGCGCCTCAAGCAAGGTACTAAATAGCCTATCAGCATTCATGGGCATTGGGCACCAGCAGGCGTATTCACGGAGGCTCGACACCGTTTCCGTTCGATTCAGATCGAGTGAAAAATTTTCCGAAGTCAAATCTATCGACTTCGTAAACTGTAGGTATTCTAGGCGTTTCTGACAGCCACGGAAAATTTTCCGAATCCTTATGTCAAATATGTCATTCGTTTTCGATACCGACATCTCTGAATCATCTTCGACAGATTTTCCGATTCCGAGTCGAATATCGAATATCGAAGCTCCGTTAATACGCCTGCAGAAGGGGCTTGTCATATAGGAAAATATAAAAAAAGATGAAGACGTAGTTATATTATTATAACCACCGTTGAACTTATCAAATCACTGAACAAATTATTAAGGCATCTTATTGTAGGTGGTCCAAATTTATCAACACCATGTCATTGAGTGTTTTCCTCCATCCCTTGACATTATATATTTTAATGTAAAATTTTATAAACCTACCATATATAGTACTAGTCTACTAGGTATACTAGTAGTTCTGCGCGGTTTCACCCGCGTAGTTCCCGTTCCCGTAATAATACGGGAACTAAATATAGCCTATGTTACTCAGGGATATCGTAGCATTTTTGGTGAGAGAATTTTTGAAATCGGAAAATTAGTTTTTGAGTTTATTCTTTACAAACATACAAATGATTCCTCTTTGTAATATTACTAGCTTTTACCTCGCGCACTTTTATTTCACCCCCTTAGAGGTTGAATTTTGAAAATTCTTTCTTAGTGGATGCCTACACTGTGTAAGCTATCTATGTGAAAAATTTCAAGTCTATAGACCCAGCCGTTTAGGCTGTGTGTTGACTCATCACCAATCAGTCAGTCAGTTAATCATTTATCTCGTATATTTAAGATTGTAGATAATGGACCTCCCTGAAAATAATCCTCCCGGCGACCATCGCAGAATTGTAATATCAACACTAAATGGAATTCAATAGACCACCAAACAGTTTATCGCTCAGGTAGCTCTTATAGATAAGCGTTTGAGAAATTGATGAAAACGTTTGCCAACCGAAGTGCGGTACTCGATGAAGTGGACGGACAGACAGACGGAACAGACGAAATGAACATCGTAACGGATGGTTGCGAAGTATAAGTGGAACATCGATGTCTGTTGAATCGGCTTCAGTCTTATTTTGAATCTTTGAATCATCATAGTTCTACCCTTTACCTAGAATGATGGATTCAAAGATTCAAAGTAAGGCTCATAAATCTTAAGATGAAAGTCTAGAATGTAGATACTTATCTATACATAATATATACAATAAATACTTATTTACAAATATTATAAAGAGGAAAGATTTGTTTGCTTGTATTGAATAGGCTCCTAAACTACTAAACCGATTTTAAAAATTCTTTCACTAATAGATAGATAGATTATCCGGGAATGATATATGCTATATTTTATCTCCGCATTCTTGAAATCTCGCAGAGAAGCTAGTTTTAAATATAGTATTTAAATCATCATCCTCCAACAGTTTTCTCACTATTTTGAATCGGTTCATATGTTCAATAGATTGAAAAAAGATAGGGTTCCGTACCACAAAAATAAACAAGGAACTTTTTCGTTTGTCTTTCCATCCATCAATAGGTACCATTTGTCTTAGGAACGGGTAGACGTTTCAAATTGAAATTAATGTCAAATACTAAAGTCTACAGTCGGTTGAAAGTATAAAAAATTCAAGCTTCTAAGTCAACGCAATCAAAAGAAACGGCCGTTTATATGTTGACACTCACAAACCTGCTAACTTATACTGAGTAGGTAGTCGTTGACAAAATTTGGTAAGAAGCAAGAGTAAAGGAAAAAAATCTGTAACCCTGAATTTGTAGTTGTATCACATATAGTATATTAGTAAAGTGAAATGAAATATTTCAGATTACATGTAATTGTCGACCGAGTTGTTTAGCACAGCGAGCCGAAATTTGCAGCTTTGCCGGAGAGATGAAAAAATATTACCGACCTACATCTCTCAATATTTTAATATAGAAATATTTTGTCATCATAATATTAGGAAAGATTTGATTATTTCTTTGTTTGTATTGAATGGGCTCCGAAACTACTGGATCGACTTTGAGAATTCTTTCACTAATGGAAAGCATTCTTTTCTGGATGTGACATGAACTATAATTTTCCCACGGGACCGGGACTTACGCCACGACGTAACACAACTAGATACGTAATACCACGAAGAATCTGACTTTCTGCGAAACGCGAATGGTCAGATAAGCAGAATGTCAGAATTCCTACATTTTGCGAATCCGTCATTTTGCGTATCTGATTTTTTTTTGCGATATTTCCGGAATAAGAAGTACCTACCCTGCACTATTTATACGGAAACGGATAAATTATAAAACAATATTTTAAAATATTTAAATTACGACTCAACACATTTCTTGTCCATCTATCGATTTAACTCGACGTTTGAAACCATTTGAATGAGATTTCTTTCGTCGACACCGAGTAAAACAATGACTGTCGGAAAGTCAGCAGTCTGAATTCTCTCGTAGCAATTTCATTTCGTACCTTTGTTTGATACCTTTTCCTTTATTGAACGGGTTGTTATTTTAATAAGTAATTTATTTCAACTCTGCCCTGTAAATAATAAAAAAAAGGTAAAAAAAAATGTTTTTTCCAGGTTTTGTTCAAAGCTAGATTGGTAAGGTTCTATTTAATGCGTAGATAATCTTATGCGTTTTTCCTATTGGGGTAGGCAGAGATAAAATAGCACAACTTGTTACGAATATGACAATTCTCTCATTTTTCAAAACGACTCATGATTTCGAGTACTAGGGTTGCTTTCTGAGGTCGCGGGTTCCATTCGAGTGGCTTTTGTGTCACCAGTACAAGCTTTGCCTAGTTTGGGATGATCGCGTGTGAATTATGTTCCCCAATTTATCTGTAAGTACCTAATCTTCTAAGCGTTCTTACAATTCCACCGCAACTCGTCCCTTGTTATTAGACCTATTGACTGTTCTAAGTGTAATTCATTTTCATTCATTCGTTCATTGCGATTACGATAAAACTTTTTTAAGTTGTGGAGAGTACTTCCGGGAAGGTCTCTATAAAACTATATTTGGGAATTCCCATGGAAATGGCATACAACGGCATCTGTGAGGGCAGCGCCCTGACGAGTCCACTAGATTAGTTAGGTTTATACAAAAAACTTAATACCTACTAGACAGTTGGTCGATGATAAGTTTCTTAAAAGTAATAAATAAACTATGTGATCAACTACAGGGTGTCCTTTATTTAATTAGGGTAATACAGTAAAGGTGTCAGATGTTAATGGTAACCGCGACCTTTATGCTGTGTTTTCATTCAGAAGAAATCAACATACTAACTATATAAAACTTATGTGTACCGTTTAGACCAGTATACTGAAGGCATACTGTAAATATATGTTCACGTTTTATCCCCCAAATTATTTCTGGATTGCGTTTGTAACGTTAATTACTAGCTAGCTGTTGAGAGCATTCTAGGAACTGTATATTTTTCCGGAATGAAAAGTAGTACTAACTAACTTATATAATTCGTCAAGGTGTAGGTAAACTATTGTCCTGCATAATCGGATCGGTTTATCAGTTTAGCCGTGAAAAGGTAACAGAAGAACAGAAAGATTTACTTTTTAATAACGCACATTTATGAACGATAGGCATGTAGGGATTGATATAATTGCTACTTTTTAAGTAAGTTAGTTTGATTAAATTTACTATTGTTTTACTTGTTAAATTTCAATGATTTTTCATTACTTTCTACGAAAAATCACACTTGCTACTGGAAATTCAATTAGAATATGAAATGTGAAATTAAATTCACGTGATTTGTGATTTCCATATGAAATAAGAAGTGAAAGTAAGTAGCAGGTGTGACGTATAAAAATCATTTTCATATATTTTTTTATGCTACCCATAAACTACGAATATAACTCTACTTGGAGGCGTGACCTTGACGGTAGGTACTCAATATGCCGACTCCTAATAATGGCAGCAAGACAGAAGATTTAAAGATGTACTTACCTACTAGCTTGATCAAAACTATCCTACTGCAAACGACCATAAGTTTATATCCCTTGTGCTTCTAGCGGCTATATAGCGGTATCATTTTATAGAGGCTATAAGAGCGATAATAACGCCACTCGACGCTGGCAAGCGCAACAAGTGCTGTAAGTATCGTATAACGGGGTATACGAGAGTACCTATAGAAGGTCTAAAAAAATTAGCTTAAAGTATTAAGTTTGTTAACAAACATGGTATGTCGCAGGTGTGGGATGCCACGTGTGCTGACACAGTGGCTCCATTCTACATCAATGTGGGCGCTGGGTGGTGATTGTGGCAGCGGGGAGCCACAAGGTCTATATATTTGTGCCATTTTGGGTGTACCCCATGGTCTACCATGAGACTGTGAGGTTAACCGTAGCAGCTTATCTAAAGAGCTGTCAGCAGGTTTGGTCGAGACTTCAGGTGACCAGAGGGCTCTGTCAAAGGATCAGTCTATAGGTCTCTTGAGAGGGAATGTAGCTAGTCTTATGGGCACTCTACCACATGGTTCCTCTTTGAAGGTAATCATTTATCTGAAAAATTCTAAAAATGTATTTTCCTTTGTAAATACATAAATGAAATATACTTATGGCCCTGATTATTGTGCCACGTTTCAACAACAGTTATTATGTTTGCAAACCTTAAAGTAACTTCTGCTTTGATGGCAACAACCTTCACAAGTTAAAATTGTCTCTCCAAAACTCGAGTTTCGTTAAAACTTTACAATTTTAGGATAAATGTTCAATTTTGATGGCATAAAATAGTATTTTCATGTTTCTGATAAGAATATAAATTATTGTTTTATTTGTGATTATAACGTGCATAATATTGTTACGGTAAAAAATGATATTGATTCATTATTACAATTTATCATTGACATTGATTCAGTAAATAATTTTGATGTATGAATTTTAATTTAAAAGCGCCTTTCTTAAAATCTATAAAGGGCATATCACTACATAGTATAAAACAAAGTCGCTTTCTCTGTCCCTATATCCATATGTATGCTTAAATCATAAAAACTACGCAACGGATTTTAATGCGGTTTTTTTTAATAGATTGAGTGATTCAAGAGGAATGTTTTAGTATTAGCATTGCACCCGTGCGAAGCCAGGGCGGGTCGCTAGTAAGTGATAAAGATACCATTTCAACTAGGTATTTAGGGTTAAAAACAAGTGTTTTAATTTTTGGAGCTAATTCTGGAAATTTAGCGGTAGAATGTGACACTAAAGTTAGGTGTCCGAGGCAAGTGAGCAAACGTAATCTACCTGGAAGGGGACAATGAGGTAAGATATTGTGGAAAGAGCTTCTCATAAGTTTTACCAAATTACAATACAACTATCAACACTAGCGTACTAACAGAAATACATAGGTACATCATAACAGTAATAGCCCAGCATAGATTTTCTCCAGCTTAGCAAATCACTAAAACTATGTAAGTTGTATTTTGTTATGTATTCATTGTTTAAAAGAATAATCTGTTGAAGTACTTCTTCTCCTCAACTATACATACTTAAGCGTTGCAATGACTTTCAATAAGTGGACTTATAATCCCCTACATTGAATAAAAAACCGGCCAAGTGCGAGTCGGACTCGCGCACCGAGGGTTCCGTACAACCTTGCAAATTTATGGTTTTCGTAATTTTTCCTTTATCTATGCTATAAGACGTTGCTTCGTACCAAATTTCAAGATTCTGAGTTCACGGGAAGCACCCTGTAGGTTTTGATTCCCTTGCAAGTGTCGAAAATTTGCGGCATAAACGGCTGTATCTTTTGATTGCGTTGGCTTAGAAGTTTGATTTTTTCACAGCTTCAAGGGACAGTAGACCTGAGTAATTGATATAAATTTCAGCTTCATACCTCCACGCGTTCCTGAGAAAAAGGGTCTTGACAGACGGACGGACGGACGGACAGACGGACAACAAAGTGATCCTATAAGGGTTCCGTTTTTTCCTTTTGAGGTACGGAACCCTAAAAACATTTTGACTTTGATTTTGCTTGGTTTGAAGTATGCCCAACTCTCATGTAAGAGACCAGCTTTCGATTACTCTACGACCTCGCTCGTCCTCCTTAAAAATATAAAATTATAGTAAAATAAATCTGCTCACGCCTTATTCCCGAGGGGTTGGCAGAGGGTTTTCATTCCTGTTAAGTTTTTCGGACAACAAAGCGTGAGAAGAGGTGAGCCTTCGTCACAAACGGGTGCTGTTACCTCAGATTTGGGGCCTGCGGGTCTCCTCCTATGTTTTTCTTCACTGTCGAGCTAGTGATAAATATAATAATCATAAATTGTGGGACACAATTCACACACGTTTATTTAGTCTCAAACTAGGCAGGGCCTGTACTATGGGTACTAAACATACTTAATCAGTTAAGAACCGCCGGTTCCAATTGGAACCGAGACACAATTAAAAATCAATTCTGTCTGTGATTCATGGTCTGAGAGGTTAAATAAATATTAAATGACCAGACACGCAGCCAACAGACATGTTCATGTTGTTCAGACACAAATGTTGGCCCCGAGCGGGGATCGAACAAGCTACCTCCAACTCAGAAGGCAGGGTCACTACCAACTGAGCCAACAGGCCCGTCATATTCACGACACTACAATTAATTCTCAGCAATAGCTACGAAATTAAATGACCTAGAAAATTCTAGAATATAAACTACCTGTAAGTAAAACAGTGGAGAACTAGGTGGAATAGGTAATAACGAAAGTGCGGGTAATACTGCCACGATTGAGAAATCTAATCATTTTCTTTAAAAGGAAACCAAATATTTAACGCGCATTCAAGATCCACGTGTTGTTTTGATTGATTTCTGAATTTCTAATAAATTTCATAAACGTTTTCCCACCATTTTTAGGGTTCCGTACCTCAAAAGGAGAAAACGGAACCCTTATAGGATCACTTTGTTGTCCGTGTGTCCGTCCGTCCGTCCGTCTGTCAAGACCCTTTTTCTCAGGAACGCGTGGAGGTATGAAGCTGAAATTTATATCAATTACTCAAGTCTACTGTCCCTTGAAGCTGTGAAAAAATCAAACTTCTAAGCCAACGCAATCAAAAGATACAGCCGTTTATGCCGCAAATTTTCGACACTTGCAAGGGAATCAAAACCTACAGGGAATCACAACCTTCCCGTGAACTCAGAATCTTGAAATTTGGTACGAAGCAACGTCTTATAGCATAGATAAAGGAAAAATTACGAAAACCATAAATTTGCAAGGTTGTACGGAACCCTCGGTGCGCGAGTCCGACTCGCACTTGGCCGGTTTTTGGTATATACCGGTGACTTTTTTTACCGTCTGGAAAAAAATGTGGTGTGATAGGTAAGTGTAATAGATTCATTTGGCAATGTTACTTAAAACATATTTTTTTTCTCAATACTTTTTTTCTTGCTTAAACTAATATACATTACTCAATTGCAGTCAATAATACACACTGAAATATATGAAATAGTATTTTAAAAAGAAACAGGCTCGTAGCTTCCATTTATGCTCAATTTACCTACAACCGCCAGCTGCGCGTAGTACTGTGCGTAGTTTTCTAGATTTTGTAAATTGCATTAAACATGACTATATTTAACAATTAATCTCGTGTATAACTTCAGCTCTAGATACCTTATACGTCATATTTTTTTCCAGACGGTAAAAAAAATCATACAGTATATGTTAGGTAGGCGATCACTCTATTTAATAAATTTAAATTTTCTGTTTCGTTTATGACATGAAGTGCCTATGTCGTGTATTTGTGTAAAACAGCTACTTTGCCTCAGAACAAGAAAAACAAAAAATCTTGGTGTATAATAAAGAGTCGTACTTGATGAAAAAGATAAATTGAATTTCGAGTCCACTGCGAATTACGTGGGCCGATTGTGCCGTAACTAGCAGTTTATATTCACAAAATATTGTATCAAAATACCCACGCTAGGCAACGTGATGTCTGGAGCCAGCGTGCTCCACACAACGCAGTCTGACGTCACTACGTCGCAGGCACGAGTTAGTGCGTTGGAGCGAGCCGCGTTGTGGCCAGCCATACTGCGTGCTAATCATGTCACATGCTCAAATGGCACGAGAGGGTTAGACGGCGTAGTAGGTGGCAGAGCAGTATTGTACATGAACCATAGTAACTTCATATCTCCACGGACGAGTTTTGACTCCCTTGTTATTAGACTATTGAGGTTTCTAAATGTGGACTTTTCGACTTTTGACTATACAATGACATTGCCTTTTTAAAGGACTGCGCGGCGCAAGAAGGGTACTGTGTTTATCAGTATATGTACTAGTAAGCAAAGATATTAAAGTAAGGATGAGTTATATTTATACTGCTTGCGTTTGAAAATTGATCCCCTACGAGTGTGCTACAACATGTACATACTTACTTCTTAGCGTATTTATAGGATACAACAATGAGGGGGAAAGATGATACGGAACGAATAATAAAGAAAAAGAGAGCTATCTGTTAAGAGTTGCGCTTAAAATAAGACTTGAAATACAATGCTACTTTATTGCTATTTTATTTCAAATGTGGTTAATTAACTACATTTGTCGGCCTCATTTTCCGTGCTCTAGTAACATATCTACGTCTTTCTATATACATATAATATCTTTGCTAGTAAGTATGTTTTTTTTATTGCTGATGGGCTTACTATTGACCCCAGATTTACCCGAAGGCAAAGACGGGGCCCACAATGGGACGAGCTTTCCCAGAAGATGCCTGTTCACTCGAGCCTTAAAGGATGATGGGTTATATGAACTCGGAAATACAGACGGCTTTGTTTGTTCCTTGTGGCGCTCTAGAGACCAAACACGTGGACCGATTTAAATTATTCTAACGGCAATCGATTTGTCTTATTTTGTCAGTGTCTCTAAAGACATGACAGTTATAAAAATTCAATATGGTAACAACTATACACCATGGCTAATAACTAAAAGGCGGAGCGGAGAGGCGAGCTCTGCTCTTACATACCTAGAGTGCTCTAGTAATCATTACTACACTAACGGATTTAATTTCTACATGCGCCATAGTTTCCAGGAATAGTAGAATGGGTTTGTTACATAATTCTTTGAAAGAAAAACAGGCGCTGAGGATGATACCAAGAAAAACTAGAAATACACGGAAAAAAATATATGGTTACCGTAACGATATTTCGGTTGTTCCCACCATTTTTCTTGTACTATATGTGACAACTCTACAGATAGTTAACTCTACTATACACTTCTTGTAAAAACATAATAGTATAGACAACTATGTGTATAGTATTTACAACAATATGTATAGTACGCATAACGATTCAAATTGTAAACTGCCTTTTGGATACGTCGTACGTCCCATACGTCTACGATACTGTCTTGTAACGTCTACTATATGACCTTGTTGTGCCTACATTACTTTGTGGTATTTATTTACTATACTAATTTGTAGTACCACACTACCGGACTATGACTGTGAATTTCCTAATCAGTAATCCCTAATCCAGGTATTGCAAAGATTTCCAAAAGAGTCGGGGAACCGTCTACTAGTGGTGTAAATCTTACGATCAAAACTGAATACAAAGCAAAAGTCGTCCGACCTTATGGCTAAACGCCGAGAACCAAACGATAGCGCGTTCTAATTCGCACCCTACGCCATCTACGAAGGACGTATTCTAACTGCGTCACGCGTTACGCCCCGCTGTGTACCACACACATTGTAGCCGCTATCATCTCATTCGTTGAGAGAACGATGCATATTGTAAACACAACGATATTATTGCAACTATTACTTGCCTAATTGTTGGTTTAAACATTTAGATAGTAACCCTTACAATGTTGCAAGTTACTAGAAATGAATATTGCCCGTTACAAACAAATTGTCACAGTTACACAAAAAATACTTGGTGATACGAAAAAATTCGTAAGGCCAACAGAAAAATTGTTAGGAGAACTAATTTCCATTTACTACACGTTCTGGTAGTATTGTAAAAATATTTTTTTTCCGTGTACTTTTTCATATAATGTTGACAATGTTTAGGTATTTTCTTGGTAAAGAAAGTCATGAATAATTATTTATCAAAAATGGATGTTTTTACAAGAAAGAAAGAAAGAAAGAACTCTTTTATTTGCAGAAATACAGTCAACTTGTAGGTCTTAAAATATGTACATGTCATTGTATTCTGCCTGCATGCAGGCGTGCAAAATTATTATTTGTTATGATACCTATTTAAAATTCATATATTCTTGTACACTATAAAACACTATCATTTAACCATCTAGTCAATGTTTTTTTTTTAAATATATATCAATTAGTTTAAGATCGTCAGGTAGTACATTAAATATTTCTATACAAGGAGTAGATTACTGACTGATCTATCTATACGCTGTTCGTCGACCGATATAATTTAAATCGGACGGAAGTATGATCTACCAAACAAAATAAGAAACGTGAAAATCGATTTGTATTTAAGAGAGTAAGTAGTCGTCTGAGCCCGTGGGCTGAGTAGACCCTTAAGTTTAAGAGAGTAGTCGACTGAGCCCGTGGGCTCAGTTGGCCAGACAGGTCGACGACTCTCCCGTTAAAAAAACTGAAAGGGGTCAATGAGCCTGCGGAATGAGTTTTCTGTGGGCCCAGTTGCCTACACACCTTTTTACTCTTTTGATTCGACTGTATGTTTTTGTATATAACATACACTGTATGTTTTGTATGTAACATACACTGTATGTTTTGTATGTAACATACATACAAAAACATACAGTCGAATTGAGAACCTCCTATACTCTTTCAGAATTCATAAGGGGATGAATTCAGTTAAAAAATTACACAGGTACAGGTCCTATAGCAGTGATAGCCCTGACGGTTAAGGAGCCGGCCGAAAATCAGTGAGGCTCGGGTTCGAATCCTGGCATGTACCAATGAGTTTTTCAAAAACGTACGTAGGTACATATTTATCACTAGCTTTACGGTGAAGGAAAACATCGTGAGGAAACCCGCAGGTCTCAGAATTAATTCTGAGACATGTGTAAATAGACCCGGTCCGGCGATGGGCTCACCACCTATCACGTTTAGGGGTCCAATATATCTCTTGAAATGTGGGTATATCCAGTAATGGAATACCTCTGCCTACCCCCTCGGGGATGAAAGGCGTGAGATTATATATATATATATTATATAGGTACAGGTCCCCACCAGGCATCAAACCAAGGCCTCATGCATGAGAGCCGGGTTCCTTCTAACAAGGCACTGTTGCTTTTGCGGATTTGGAGTATAGGTAGTTTTTAACCAACCAACCACAGGATTGAAAAAAGAGAAAGTGTTTTTTTAAAATACCACGGGAATGGGAAAACACAGGATTTGTGCAGTCAAAGCTACTGGGTATTGCTAGTTAATAAATAATTTTAGTCCGTTGACTGCATCGAAAATTAAGTGATATTTGATTGCCGTTTAATTATGACTTAGGAATGAAAGGCATTTGGAACGCACAATATTTAATTGGATTGATGTGCTGTAGTTATTGATGATTGATGGGTTGTATGTATGTATTTATAAGTCGAAATGAACAGTATTTCCCTGTGATTTTGTGTATGACCATTACCTGTTTAGAAGCCAAGTGACATATTCACGATCAAAAGAATTTATATACATATAAACGAATATTAGTGATGGAAGGTTTTATTGATAAATCTACTATTACCCAATATTGTGTCAGAGGAAATATACATATGTGTCTCCCATCTCTTTCTAATTGGGGTACGTAGACACAATAAACCAGGCTAATATCTCGTGCTTTATCCACATCTATCAAACGATACGCTCGTCGGTTTCGGGTACGCTGTAAATGACTTTACTGTAATACACCGCCAATCTAGTAGATGTAAGTAGGTACGAGGATTACAAAATTGATTTTAGAAGGGAAAAGAAGCAAGGACTTAGTTCGCTTCTCTCAACAACTCAACAGTAGGTTTTAAAAATGTTTACACACAAAACCGATAGGTGAAGCACCCAGACTAAACTCAAATAGTTTGCTTAAGTATTTGCTTTTAACTAGCAATCGAAGTAAACCTAGTAGTTTGGGGCAGGTCTTTTCAACTTTTTTCATGGGGGGCTCAAGAGGGCTCATTACCCCTTGAAGGGAACAAATCTTAGTCTATTCTAAGCAGCCCTAATACTATATCGAAAATTCTATTGCGGATAATGATTACCTACCTATTTAAAAATATTTTAAAATCTTTAAAAGATATTTCGGTTTTTATTTTGTTTTAAATTTTAAAAGATGTGAATTTAATACTAAAAATAAAATAATGTCGTTACAGTTTAATATTCAGTAAATTTTACAATAAATCGTTTTGATGAATGATTTAAAACTGATTTGAATCAATCAACTACTCAATTATTATTCCCAATGGATCGCGCTATGAGATCAGACCACAAAATTAATATTATTTTTTCCCAAAGGATCGCTCGTGCAACTAATTATTATTAAATTAAATAGTGTAAGCTCACTTAATCAATGTAAACTTAATATCTTGTGAAAAGCATTGCAAACATCTAATAAAATGTATCCAAACATACAGACAGAGAGACCAAATTCAAAAAATAATTGTGTAAATAAATATTATTAAGTTTTATAAATGCCTATCTTCTACGTACATATTCTACGTATAGACTGTAAAAAAGTTTCTATTGTTTTGATCGTGACCGCTCTTCTAAAGACTAGCCACCCCCTAGGAGGTCGTGACCCACACGTTAAAAAACGAATGATTCACCATTACAATGGTAAACAAAGTAGACTTGTAAAAGTGCTACAAAATTTACACGTCTACGTGTGTTTATTCTAGTGGTCGCAATTGTATTTGTTAGACCTATGAATGTGTGGTAATGTGTTTTATGTGTACTGTCGCCTGTTGCGCCTTACCAGTCACCCTCAAATGTGTATTTTTAGGGCCGTAGCTAGGATCGTTGGAGCCCAGAGCGAGATTTAGATATTGCAACTCTTGCTTCTTACAAATATGCCTATTATCTATAAAGAACCGCGGGTTCCAATTGGAACCGAGACACAATTAAAAATCTATTGTGTCTCGGATGCTTGGTCTTGCTGCGAGGTTAAAATGAACGCACTACCTGTTGCATGCAGCTCCGTCTTCGTGTTTTGTTTAGGTTTTCGCATCCCATAGGAACTATTTGTTTTTCGTTTATTTAGTAACAGTTGCCAGATAACAGCTTATGTATTGATATTGTGCACGAACCCCATTGCTTTACTAGGACGTTGCCGATTTTTTTTAATAATAGAGTAAATAAAAAACAATTCACTGGGTGCGCTCCTTGGTTAATGAACCTTCCAGTTTTTGCGCCCCCGGGTTTTGTGCCACCGAGTTTTGCGCCCCCGACTTTAGCGCCTCTGGGTTTTGCGCCTTTAGGTGGTGCACGTCTGTTACCACCGACTACCAATTACGACGTTGTGTATCTTATACGTATATAGGTAGGGATTTCAGTAGAATACAACTCACATTAGCATTTTTAGAGTTGAGCACGGAAAATTTATGGAGTAATTTTCTGTATGACTGTAGTATTACCTGTCCTAAGCCCGGTGTACATCTACGTGGCATGACAAAATTTACTATCTGCAAAATCAAAGACACAAGGTTTTATTCAATATAAAGTTTTATTACTTAGTTTAACTTTAATAGTATTAAAGCTGAGGGGAAGAAGCGGAACAAGAAACCTCACATCGCAACAAATCATTCTTTTAATTCAAAAAATTCAAAATTCATTTATTTCAGTAGGTATATAAAATACACTCTCAAGTTTTTAAACTAATCAATACGACTATTATCTGTGGATCATAGGATTGATTTCATGCACAAATAGCATGACAGTTTTCGTTGTGTTTACGCACAATGGAACTCAATAAGCCATTACAATATGTAACAGAATAAGCGCAATTGCTGTAATTAGTTTGTTCCGTATCGACTACTCAATTTCAGCTATTTTTAATATGTAACTATTAAATTTTTCCGAAAAATGAATTAGCATAGCTGAATTTTGTGCTACCTATGGAAACCGTACTATTATTGTTATTTATTTAAGAAACTTGGTTAGACCAAACTTAAGTACGAATGCATCATTTTTTTATATTAATACTAGCGATCCGCCCCGGCTTCGCACGGGTGCAATGCTAATAACCTAACCTAACCTTCCTCTTGAATCACTCCATCTATTAAAAAAAACCGCATCAAATCCGTTGCGTAGTTTTAAAGATTTAAGCATACATATACGAGTATATAGGATATAGGGACAGAGAAAGCGACTTTGTTTTATACTATGTAGTGATACTATCACGTTTAGGGGTCCAATATATCTCGTGAAATGTGGGTATTTCCAGTAATGGAATACCTCTGCCTACCCCCTCGGGGATAAAAAAAGGCGTTAGATTACACTTTATACTTATTATATGTAGTGATAGTGATACTAATTCGGGTGTATGAGGAATTGCGTTTATTCTGTTACGCGTTGTGGATACCCTTGGGTGGCTTGTAAGATTCTGCCCAGCTTAGCGCCATCTTCTAATCGTAGGCTCGCGTCGTAGATTATGGCTCATACTTCCTCATGTGAAGAAACACCCTTAGCTCAGCAGTGGGCTATTGAACACCAACCATTTTGATGCAAAATAATGTTGGTTTCCGACAGGATCCCCCGATTTTAAGTACATAAAGTAGGCAACAGCATAAGTGCCCAAACTGACCTAATAGGAAAATCTCGCAACCACTCTACAACAATATATTTTTATGCAACGGCTTCCATTACGAGCTTCCACTGAAAGGGTTAATCAAGCCTTTCCGACAACCCAGCTTTTTCCATAATCGTCCAACACACCACCATAACTTGGACTTCACTGCCCCTGGTAGGTAGTACGAAAAAGTTGGTTATAAAAGTGGGTAGGTATTTAGAGGCGGAGGTCTGTTTAATTTGGACGTGTAACGTGGTATTTGATTTCAATTTGATTGCGCAGAATTGCGTCGTTATATTGCGGTGTATTTTGGAAGTGCTTAGCCGTGATTTGACGATGGGTATTAAAACTACAGTGGTTAGTTTTCGGTGTGTATTATGTACATATATTTTTTTAGGCGGGTAAATATTGAATAAAATATAATAAATAGCGGTTAGGATGGGAAAGTTTTTATATATTCAGAAAAAAAGTCCCCAAATAACTGAATAAAAAGTTATTTTTATACAATATGAGAATAAGGATGTAGATATTTAGAAAACAATATACCCTCACGCTTTCATTCCCGAGACGGTCGGGAGAGGTATTCCCATTCGTGGAAATACCCATTCTTCATCCGTAATTTTTTTGGACTACTAAACGTGTGGGGTGACAAGCCCATCGCATGACCGGAATGATGTTACATATGCCTCAGAAAAAAATGTACACTCATATTTTTTTAGGTTGTGGTCGGTGATTTGTCAGTCGTTTTGGTAATTGGTAAATTAAATCCCTACTATATTAGTCCAGTAAATTTGTCGGTTGAATGTATGGGCTCGTATGCGTCAAATCCGGTAGTTCTGATTTTTTGCAGACTTGTTTATGATGTTGGCCTAATGTATAATCCAAGTTTGTGACCTCGAGCGCCGAACGCAACTTTGTCAAAAATCGAAAAAACAGCGAAAAAATAGTTTTTTTTTCAAATTTTGGCGATTATAACCCTAAAGGACTAGTTTCTGAAAAAACTTTTTTAGGACGTTTTTAAAGTAGACTAAATTAACTACAATATGATACTAGAATTGTCTCTGTAGACTCAATAGTTTCTGAGATTTAGCCCTTCAAAGTTTATATTTTTTTTCGAACTTCGCAATATTTTTGCATTTCTGTCGTTTTAAAATGTTGCCTGCTACTTCGTTCGCATTATTTAGGGATAAAAGGTAGCCTATATGTTAATCCGGGTCCTAATCTATCTACCTACCAAATTTCATCTAAATCCGTGCAGCCGCTAAGTTTATTTTTGTCTTTTATCACGTAGATATATATCTACACTAATCTATACTAATATTATATGTAAATAGGAAAGATTAGAATTTTTGAACGTTTGTTACTAATAAACTCAAAAACTACTGCATCGATTTAAAAATTCTTTTACCAATGGAAAGTTAGAATATCCCTGAGTAACATAGGCTATATTTTATTCCCGTATTCCCACGGGAACAAAAACTACGCGGGTGAAACCGCGCGGAACCGCTTATTATACAATACAATACAATACAATAACTCTTTATTGTACACCAAAAACAACACAATATGGATACCAACATTAACTAAAGTACAATGGGCGGTCTTATCGCTTTTAGCGATCTCTTCCAGACAACTTTAGGATGGATGAAACTGAGAGATTAGAACTAGGGTAGACGGTGCACTATATATTATTGAACATACTCTTACATACTATTACATACATAAATAAATAAATATATAAATAATATATATATTAAATAAATTAAACAAGAATAGAAAATACTTTCACACATACTTGAGGATAATAATAGATAATAATTATAACATAAATAAAGCAGAAAATTAATTTACCTCAATGCTTGCAAGATAGTGAGCCTTCAGTCGAGTTTTAAAAATGTGAATCGATTCAGCACTTCTGACACACAGGGGTAATGCGTTCCACAAGCGAACAGCCTGAACGGTAAATGAGTTACTGTAAAATTCTGTTGTATTACGAGGAAATTGTAAAAGATAATTTCGAGACTCTCGGAAAGACCGATCGGTGGAATCGCCCTGTCGTTTAAAAAGAACTTTTAAGTAGGTGGGGGGGGGGTAGAAGGAATAAACAGCACAGAGTAAAGCAGGGAGAGAATGTGAACATTCCGGCGAAGACGAATTGGAAGCCACTTGAGCTGAGATCGAAAATGAGAAACATGGTCATACTTGCGTAGCCCATATACAAAACGAATGCAGAAATTTTGGAGACGCTCAAGTTTATCTAGCTGGGATTCGGACAGATCAAGATAGCTGGCATCGGCATAGTCTAAAATTGGCAGAAGGAGTGATTGAGCAAGTGCAATTTTAGTGGCAGTGGGTAGGAAGTTACGTAGCCTCCTGAGAGACGCAGATGCCGCAAACATCTTCCTGCTGACCTCCGCTACTTGAGGAGCCCAGGACATCTTTTTGTCCAATAGGATACCTAAATTTTTTACTTGTTCACAGAAAGGGATGTGCACGCCATCGAAAATAATATGTGGTACGGAGTTCCAGTCCAACCTTGACAATAGCCTCGGGCTACCGAGTATGATGGTTTGGGTTTTTGACGGATTGACTTTTAAACCAAACCGATTACTCCATTGAGATACCCGCAGTAGATCCAAATTGGTGGCTTGTATGGCGTTATCTAACTCACTAAGTGAAGCATGTTTATATATTTGGAGATCATCTGCATAAAGGTGGTAAGAAGAAGTAAGATTCGAGGTAATAGAGTTGATGAAGATAGCAAAAAGAAGAGGAGATAGGACGCCACCTTGTGGAACTCCTGAGGTAGTATTGCACCATGCAGAGAAGGACTCTTCAGTACGGATGCGCTGCCGGCGGCCGTGCAAATAACTATGAAACCAATCAATAACCGTTGGAGATATGTTAAGAGAACACAGAATACCCAGCAAAACGTCAAAATCAACTGTGTTAAACGCATTGCTAAAGTCAAGCAAGGTTAGTACCGTGAGTTGACGGTTCTCCATAGCGAAACGAATGTCGTCAGTTATCTTAACAAGAGCTGTAACTGTACTATGACCAGACCGGAAACCAGATTGATAGGGATTAAGGAGATTGTTGCTTGACAGGTATATACTCAATTGTTGATGGACAAGGCGTTCAAGGACTTTTGACAGGAAAGGCAGAATGGAGATGGGACGAAAATCAGAAAAGGACACTGGGTTTGATTTTTTGGGCAAAGGAATAATAACAGCTTCCTTCCAAACAGTAGGAAACGTACCAGTGGATACCGATCTGTTCAATATACAAGTTATAACAGGAACTACAATATCGATAATTGGTATTAGCATATTACGACTAACATTGTCATTGCCCACAGCATTGGAGGATATGGACATAATGTTTCTCTTAACATCACAATCGGAAAATTGATTAAAAGAGAAGGGTGAATTGTCCGGAGTTGGAATCGATGAAAGATGAGTAAGTGTGTTGGCTTTCGTATTAGCGTCAAAGGTGGAAGAGCAAGAAAAGGCTGTTTGAGGAGAGAATTAAAAGCATTTATTTGCGCGTCCACAGTCTCTGCTCCAGTGACTTCTGACCAGTCCATGTTTAAAGCATCAGCGTAAAGTAGATCGTGATCCATACCACTAAAATTGCGTTGCATAATAATTTTCGGTTTAGACTTGTGGGGACGAATTTTATAAGAGAGATAAAGCAAATCATGATAGGAAAACGCATCAGCAGAACACTGGCCGTGCTTAGAAACATGGTTAGGAGACGACACAAGAATTAAATCAAGAAGAGATGGGGTACAGTTGGGAAAGTTATGAGTGGCCCTAAGAGGAAGGACTGCCATGTTGCATGCATTGAGAACTGAATGTAAACTATAAGATCGAGAATCATTTTTAAGAAGGCATGTATTGAAATCACCCATTATTACTGTGTGACTGTATAACGGAGTTACGTTTTCAAGCAGTTTTTCAAAAGAAGTGAAATAATCAACGCGTAAAGAAGGGCTGTAATAAACGCCAAGGAGTATCTTATTGTTGGAAAGAGAAATTTCGATGAAGAGATGTTCGCCGGCGTTGTGGGGTGGAGGTTGGGCTGATATGCTGACAACAGTAAATGGGATATGGGCACGCAGGTAAATTGCGACACCACCACCTCCACAACCCGTGCGATCATTACGAATAAGTTGGAAACCAGGAAGGGAGTAAGACGTAGATGGCAAACATGGCTTAAGCCAGGATTCGGAGACAAGAATTGCGTGTATGTGGTTATGGTCGAAGGTTGCTAGTAGGTCAGCGTAATGAGCAGGGATACTTTGTGCATTTATGTGAACAACATTGAAATTATTTTTGACGTCAGAAAATTGGGAGACGAGTGCGTCAGCGGTCGTGGGAATACTTTGAAAACTACTGCTCTGACTAACAGAAGATGAGATGGAAAAAAAATCCTCATTTTCACTATCACTGTCGATCATAGACATAAAAAAGTATGTGTTTCAGTTATATAATAATACTAATAATGTAAAATAATATTTAAATAAAATAAATATATATATAATATAATTACTAATTAATTATTAATTATATTATAACACTAACGGTATTTGTATCGAATAAACTCAAAAACTACTGAGCTGATTTTACAAATACTTTCACCAATGGAAAGCTAAAATATCCCTGAGTAACATAGGCTATATTTTATTCCCGTATTCCCACGGGAACGGAAACGACGCGGGTAAAACCGTGCAGAATCGCTAGTATCATATATAATAGTGGTTCCGCGCGTTTTCACCCGCGTAGTTCCCGTTCCCGTAGGAATAGGGGAATAAAATAAATTCTATGTTACTCGATAATAATGTAGCTTTCCATTGGTGAAAGAATTTGTAAAATCAGCTCAGTAGTTTTTGAGTTTATTCGATACAAATACCGTTAGTGTTATAATATAATTAGCGGTTCCGCGCGGCAGTAGTTTTTGAGTTTATTAGTAACAAACGTTCAAAAATTCTAATCTTTCCTATATACATATAATATTAGTATAGATTAGTGTAGATATCTACGTGATAAAAGACAAAAATAAACTTAGCGGCTGCACGGATTAGAACTACCGTATTTGACGCATGCGGTAATGTATAAATTTACTGGACTATATGTATTTACATGCTTTTTATTCCACTTAATACTTTTTAAAACACGTACAAGTGAAACTACTTCGAATACAATTTGTCTCGTAACATAGTTAACTACGTCAGTTGATCTAAGATAAACTATGTACCTCAAAGTGGGTAAACAGTGTAGTTCTACATCGTAGAGGTGCTACGCTGCTACGACACATCTACGAAGCAATTTCAAGTAACGGTTGCTGAAGTTTGTATAGATGGTTTATATGCTCGGTTCCTATATTCGAGAAACCAACCGTTTTGCTTACGGACTGTAGAGTTATCTACGAGGCGTAACTCAAAAGTGTTCCTATAAAAAACTATTCGTAAGCGAACTTACTGACAGCTTGGTACATACGGATGAGAGGGCTACAACTTACGGATAGTAAGGGTAATGTATGGAGATGACAGGATAGAGTGTTCCTATAAATTTTTTGATACGTCAACTAGCTGTCAAAGTTACTAGGCGTTTGATATTTAGTTACTGCCCGAATTCGATCGGTTGTGAACCACAATTTTGGTAGTTTCACTACATAAGATGTAAAAAATAACAATGTCTCATTCAGATAGTGAAATGAGTGACCTACAAATGTTGTCCGACTGGGAGAGTTCAATGAAGAATTTATTTATCGCCGAAATTACCAAACGACGTTTGACCATATCATTACCTTGTATATTTACGAATTTCAACTCAGATTTCGGTTGGATAAACCTTCTGTTCAACGGTTACTAGTTGAAATATACTCTTATTTAACAGTGAAGGGAGCCAGGTATGTAATAGGTATTATTTGAAACCTCAAAACGTTTAAAAAGTAACGCAACAAATATGTATTGTTGATATGTATACTTTACAATAAGAACCTACATTTTTTCCTATGGTATACGTCCTTTACACCAATTGCTATTGGCATTAGGATTTTATGCTCTGGGTACTATGCTATTATCAGTGGCTGACTTTGTTGGGGTATCCAAATCATCTGCTTGTGGTATAGTGCGAGATGTGTGTGGAGAGGAATTCTGAAACCGGAAAGGCTACTTTTTCTTGGCAGTATGCAACGCAAATTTGTTGCTAATGAATGTAGTAGCCCGTTGGCCTGGGTCCGCTCATGATGCTACAATATTTAATATATATTTTATATGCTCCAGTAGTGTAGCAAATAATGCAAGATCCGAATTATACCTACAGAAATATCAAGACTGACATCAGATTTATAGTAATGAGTTATCACTTTTTTTCAGCCTGGTTTAGCAGCCTGTCTTGTTCGGGGTCCTCATTGGAATGAAAATTAAACATTTGCACTGTATCAAAATGATCAATTTTGTATCCAACATTTGGACCAGTTGCTATTTAGATATTAGTGTTATTATTAGTGTATTTACCTGAAGAAACTTTCAAATATGCACTAGGTATATACGATGTGTCATCGTTGTAGGTAATTCTAAAAAGTGATTGTTTTACAGAGTATTGCATTAATAAACAATTTTATTCCAAATTACCAATTATTTATTTTGCCATACCGGTGTAATACCTACCTATCCATTATTTATTATTTTGTTGTAAGCCTCTCAAGCCCCGTTAATATTATAACATACTAGCGGGTGCCCAGCGGCGTTGCCCGCGCGGATTCCGTTTATTCCCGTTCCCGTGGGAATTTCCGAAAATCCCTTCATAGTGATTGCCTACGACATATTTAAGACACCTACATACCATATTTCAAAAAGCGGGTGCCCAGCGGCGTTTTCCTGCGTGGATTCAGTTTATTCCCGTTCCCGTGGGAATTTCCAAAAATCCTTTCATACTGGTTTCCTACGACATATAAGACACCTACATACTATTTTTCAAGTTTCTAGGTGTTATCGTTTCGGAGTAGTACGTATTTCTCTTTTTAACCAGTTTTTATATTTTCCCGTAGGAATGAGACATTTTCCTGGAATAAAAAGTACCCTAGATGTTGACCCGGGTACTCAGTGATCTCCCTACCAAATTTCATCAAAATCCGTCCAGTAGTTTTTGAGTGATGCGTGCACAACCAGACAGACAGACAGACAAAAATTCCAAAAATTGGTGTTTCGGTATCTATATCGATAACTATATACACTACCGTTAAATTTTTCAAAAAAAAATTCATGTACAGACACGGCCCCGTTAGATTTTTATTATATGTATAGATTTAGTACCTACTTTTTAGTCAGGTATGTACGAGGAAGTAGGGAATTTTGATTAAAATGTTCGTTTTATATCGAAACAAAATATAAAAAAAACATAACTTGTAAAAAAAAACCAAGTCTCGCAACTCAGTTCTTTTACCGTAAAAAGTTGTAAGATCCATGTAATACCAAGTCGGTAATACCATAATTTATTCAGTCCCTACTTAAAAGACCTTCTGTCTTAAGTTATTACTTAATTAGCTAACCTAACAACATCTTATAGCGACCATATCAATATTAAAAATCTTTTTTGATTAAAGTAAATTGTTTTCTATGGCATGTCATTTCTTTTTGTAGATAGTCCTACTTATTTCCTTTCCGGTATCTTCGACTTCTTAAATAACTTTGTAATCCTATACATTTATATTTGATTACAGTTATTTATGCACTTGGTGTATCTAGAAACCTGGACCGAAATTGCAAAATATTTGAGTTTTTTCTTTATTTTTACACCAAACACTAATTGTATTCTAAATTTTAAGCTTCTACGTCTGCTAGAAGTGCCTTAGAGTTTTGATGATCGATCAGTCAGTCAGTGAAAAACATAGAAAACTTTGACTAGTTATAACTCTTAATAAACTATTGATTCAAATTAGATGAAATATACTGTGTTTATACAATGCCTGCTTGGATACTGAAAATTTAGGCTTATAGTTTTACTAGCCACCCGCCCCGACTTTGCACGGGTGCAATGCTTATACTAAAACCTTCCTCTTGAATCACTATCTATTTTAAAAAAATCGCATCAAAATCCGTTGCGTAGTTTTAAAGATTTAAGCATACATAGGGATATAGGGACAGAGAAAGCGACTTTGTTTTGTACTATGTAATGATTTACACACGGTTATTGAAAAGATATGACATGAAAATGTTTTATTTCGCTATGTAGTGATCCACAACGAAGTTATATGGGGTCGAAAATGGCTTGCTTCGAGAAAAGGATGGTACGGCCGTGCCGCTTTTTTGCTCGACTTGGCAAGGGGCACTGCCGTGCCCCCAGATTCAAGCAACTGTTGACGCAAATATGACAAGCAAAGAGATTGGAAGAAAATTATTTTCTCTATGAGATAGAAACTTTTTCTTTAAACGTCTTTGATGACAAGATAGGTCAGCGGCGTGTGAACATTTCAGTAGCGTTTCGTTCACATCAGTATAATTTGTGTTTCAACGATTTATAATTACTTTTTCAGAAAATCAGATCAAATAGTGCAAGAAAAGGACGTTTTACAAATAAAACTACCGTAAATACGTAAAATAAAAATATTTTGCTTTATTTTTCATTAGAACGTAATTTTTCTGTTTTTGCTTTAACGAAACGCAGCGGAGGGCTTCGGTAAGCTGGTTACCTACAACCGTTCGTCGCAGGTAGATGACGTGAAAACATATAGGAACGTCTCTATCCGTTCGTTACTCGTAGTTGACAAACGGTCCGTTGCTGAAGTACAACCACGATTCGTTGAATATAGGAACCGGGCATTAGTGTCTTGAGGTAAGGTTTGAGGTAAAATTTTGAACATGAGAAGACAACATATGAGACTAATAAATTAACACGGGAAAGGGACAAAAATGGAGTCTAAGTGGTCATCAAAAGGAGGAACCGAATGATATAATCATTATCAGCATCATGATCAAATAGCTAATTGCAGCTAAGGGTCTTTCCTCACACATGAGGAAGTACTGGCAATAATCTCCCACAAAAGCCCTCCGCCTATTGGAAACTTGCTGTAATTATAAAATGTGTATTAATATAATCAAAAAAATTATTCAACTTAGAATGTGTGATTCACTTAACATATGAGGGTATGAATAGTTATTTAGCACTGCAGAAAAACACTGTCCCTAACTACATTACCCCTTGAAATACAAAATTGGGTTACTTCATAGTAATTATTGTTTGTTTTCGTATTACGCTGTGCTGAAGGGAATTTGTTCTAAGTATAATTGTCAGTCGTAATATTTGTGAAAATGTATTTGGAGTTAGGTGTAGGTATATTCGTAATAGTACCAATTTTTTACCTGTGTATTATTGTCACTTCTTAACGTGTATTACTACAATGAAGAGATATTAGTATAGTGTGGAAGACTAAACTTCGATTTTAACGTCGTAAATCTAGTCCCAAATTCGATTCCCGATCCGATCTTGTTTACGGCGACCTGTGATTAAGTCAGTAGCTATTCACTAAGGTCTTTGCCCGGCCAAAGTCCGTCTTATTGACATTCACCGATTGAAGTGTCTGTCTAGGTGAAAATTTAATAGAAATGTCTCTTAAAATTCCTGTATGTCAAATGCAACTGCAAAGGAATGAACTTGATTTAAATATTTTAAATATTCAAGTGTAGTGCACTAAAAGAGATACTACGAAGAGACTGTTTATTTGGTAAAATGAACCATCGGAGTAAAAACCTTTGGTTCAATATTTGACGAATTGTCATTGAGGAATTCTCGATTCAAAAGTATTTCTAGGCAACACGATTGGCTAGGCTATTAATCAATCGATAGGTGATGAGCCCATCGCCGGACCGGGTCTGTTACATATGCCTCAGAAGTAATTCTGAGACCTGCAGGTTTCCTCCCGATGTTTTCCTTCACCGTCAAGCAAGTGATGAATATGCACGTAAGTTTTAGTAGAAGATATATATTTGAATAAAATTAAACCTCAGACTAATACTAACCTGAAAAACTTCTCTAACAAGATGTAGTTTTACTGAAATAATAATATTATACTTTCATAAAAGCCCCTAAGTCTGCGTCTGCCTTGATTCAATTAAATCTTTGTTTTTAATTCTCGTACGCTGAATATTAAAGTCTTCTTTTTTCTTTTGTGAATTTTGAACATGAACAACCAATTATTATAGTATGTTGTATATACTACGTACTACGTAAAGAATTTGTTGTGAACAGATCCGCGGCTTTACCATCTAAGTTTTATTAAGAGATATCTAATTTGACGCTACTTTATTTAGCAATGACACGTCTACAATCCTGAAAGGCCTGTTCTCTCATTTGGTAGTGACCCTGCCTCCTGAGTCGGAGATCGCTGGTCCGATCCCCGCTCGGGGCCAACATTTGTGTACATGTCACTTAAGACAAAGGAGAAACAGTGTAAGAAATCGTATTTAAACCTAAATAAATAAAAAAATAAATAAATGTCCGTTGGCTTCGTGTCTGGTCGTTTAATATTTATTTAAGTATGTTTTTCAGGTGTTTAGTACCCATAGTACAGTCCCTGCCTAGTTTGGGACTAAATAGCTGTGTGTAACTTGTAACATTCTTAGTGGATGTCTATATTGTATATGAAATCTATATGCTTAAATGCCAAATTATTGGTAATTTCAAGATGAGTGATAGAGTCAGTTAGTGGTAAATATTTTTATACAATACTAGCTTTTCAGAGAATATAAAGTATCTATATATTAATCCAGTATATAAACTCTGTGTGCCAAATGCCATTGAAAATCGTTTAGATGTTTTAGTGTGATTGATTAATAAATAATACAAACTATCACATTTGTAACACGAGTATTACTATGGATAATAAAAGAAAATATCAAGTGAAAGGATCATTAAAGTGCACTCAGTTGAGAAGTGCATATTAAACATTGCTTTAGTAACACAGAAGGCAACGTAATTACAACCAGTGAGCTCAAGATACTGTACCTTGATATACTATCTAACGTTGACATATAATAACTTGACTTGACGTCAATGTCGTACCTTCTGGAATATTCTGTGAGGACAAAGATTACATTGTTAATTCTGTATTTTCTTCCACAGTCATAAATCGTTTGTACTTCTAAGATGGTTAGAGCAGATCGGGTTCTAATCCCGGCCATGTTTGTACCTATCAGTTTTTGAAAAACTTACTTAAATATTTATCAACCTAACGCCTTCCTTGGGGAAACAACACCAAAAAGATCACTATTTCACCTTGAAATTCAACCGCCACGCACTGTGACGTCGCGCGTCGCTATATTGTTTCCATGGCCATCGTTCAATCTTCCCGTTTTCCGAACACCTGGCGTTCCGGGCTGGGCTCCAGTGGGCTCATTCGCGCCCCGACCGCCGGCCGCGATGGGCGTACCGAAAGTCACCTCGCCAGCCTCGCTCGAAGTCGAGCGAGCGCGACGGCCCGACCTGTTGATCGTCGACGACTCGCGGGAGACTCGTGCGGCAGAAGGTTTGTTCCATTTTTGAATTTAAAAAGAATATTTGGCATTTGTTTTATTCGAATTTGGATTTTTTTTATCCTTGGCCTATGATGGTTTTTTTCGAACTTTTTGGTTTTGCGTTGCGGTGAGAGCTTTGAGTATTATTTTATACTCAAAGGGTGAGAGTAAAATTTTATAAAGTTGTCATGTATTCAGAGATAATAAATTTGGATTTTTATTTCTGGCGTGGTTCCTAATTTTTTAAGCATGTACGCGGTGAGTATTGATTTTTGTAAAATAATAAAAATAAAGTACCATTATGTTAAATTAAATACTACTGAAACTGAAAACGTAGAGATAGCATTAAAAAAGGCTTTTAGTTTTTCGTTTATATAGTGGTAGTGTTAAATACATTTAAAAAAATATGTGTTTAAAAAATATTATATAATATGTGTTTTTGTGAGTGGTGTGAGTTTACTTAAAGTGACCCAAAAACATTACAAAGTTCGAATATTTTTTCAACCTAAAATGTAAATTTAATATAGAGCTTCTAACAAAATTGTTGTCCCAAAATAAAAATAAAAATAAAAGCCGCATAATAAATAAAGTAATAAGTTCAAAGCAACATACCACTTTTTATACACAGTACCTACTAATAGAAGTCCATAAAAATAATTAATTTGTTAGCCTAAAACAACAAACGTAATTAAGTTACAGCGATGGTAAGCGACCCGCGGGAACGCCTGTCGAACAAACTTGATGCTAGATAATGGACTTCGACCCTTATTTAATAAAGTAGTTATTGGGTTCAATTCTACGCGTCCACTGCCTAAATAGCTTAAAACTAAATTTCTTAAATTATATTTAGTTTTACGCAGCCGCTAAGCCAAATGCAATTCTAAAACGCCATGGTTACTAAATTTAGATAGTCTATAACCACAGCGTAAAATGCCTAAGTTGAATAGTGTTGCAATTACAAATAAAAAAAGAGCTGAGTGAACGAATGAATGAAATCTAAAAAAAATACAATAATAAATGTGTATATATTTATTAATATGTAAATAAAGTTCTCAACGATTACTTTCGATGCCATTTTTATCATTTTAACATAGGTTTAATTTATATTTTCTTGTTTTACTTCAAATAATAAAGTCACTTTTATTCGGGCAACACTGAAAAGGTATTATCAAATAGATTTTTTTTCTTTGGACGGGCTAGAGTCATAGACCGTACTGCCTCGTCTTCAGTTAAGTTTATCTTTAAATGGATATGTGCCTCGTCCTCAGTCTTTGTTTTCTTGTTAATTCAATAACATCTTCAGCAATCTTCAAATTTCTTAGTTAAACGGCTCTGCTTTGGAGTCCATGTACAAAAATACTGAGTCATCAACACCCCTTTTTGGATCATCGACAGTAAAATTATAGTACTTTTACTGAAGACTTTATTAAATGACTTCGGCAATCTAACAACGTCGATCCTATGCATTTTATCAAACTTTCCATTCACTGCACACCTTCACAGACACCTGCCACACAAAATATTATTAGTCAAAACCCAAAATATACAGCAAAATATAAATTTAACAAAAAAACATGATCCCCTTTTCGTATTTCCACCAAAAACCCTCTTGACTATTTCTAAAAATATGGAACATATCTTGAAACTTGAACAAACACAAATATGTCGGGATTTTTCCTATAATCTAATTTAAGCGACACCATTTTAATCGCCGCTAAATTTAGGAGGTTTAGCCGTGATGACATTTCTAAAATGCTTAAAATGGCGTCCACAGAATAGCCATAAGGTCGCTAAACCTAAATTGAATTGGCCAGATAAATTAGGAACGTCAGATTCATTTTTAGTCCTGTCATTTGATTTTGACAGTACTGCCTAGAATAGCAAAATGCTTTAGCAGCTGTCAAATAAAATTAAGAGGTTTAGACGGTGTTGTAGAATTGAACCCATTATGCCTTTTTGTTTTCTTGTAGTCCTGGAACTAAGAGGAAATTAAATTTCCGTCCTTAAGGAAATAGTACTGCTATTAAGATTTTTATCGTTCCCGCAATATGAGAAGTGAGTGTTTGTTCTTGTGTTACTGTTTCTAGAAGTATTATGAGAACTACAAAGGAATAATACCAGAAACACATACTCTTTTTATTTTATTTTATGAAGTACTAGCTTTTACCCGTCGCTTCGCTCGCGCACGTTATTTCACCCCCCTAGGGGTTGAATTTTGCAAAATCCTTTCTTAATGGATGCCTACACTGTATAAGCTGTCTATGCGCAAAATTTCAAGTCTCTAGACTCAGCGGCTTAGGCTGTGCGTTGATATATCACCAATCAGTCAGTCAGTTTATCATTTTATATATATAGAAGATAGAAGACTAGCTGTTCCGCGTGGTTTTACCCGCGTAGTTCCCGTTCCCGTTTGAATACGGGAATAAACATAACCTATATTACTCAGTGATAATGTAGCTTTGGCTTTGTGGTCAAATGAGCCCACAGACTACTCAGCCCGCGGGCTAAGTTATTGGAGAATGAATTTATACAATTTTTATCAAGTTTTTAAGTTTATTCGTAACAAACATACAAAAATACAAATCTTTCCTCTTTATAATATTAGTATAGATTTCGACGTTGACGGGTTAACCACCAAAATAAACATTTGAGAAAATGGTTATCCACAGACAGACAAGATTTCATTAAAATGCAAAGGTAAAATAGTTCCCACCATAAATTGAACTCGTATGTAATTATAATAATAAAAAACAAAAACAATAAAAAAAATTAACTGCCTGTGCCCGTTTAAACGCTATCTTTGAGAGGTGTGTTTTTCGGTGATAAAAATTAAACTGTGTCCTCAAAATAACTATCTACCTGCTAAATTTCATTAAAATCGGTCCCCGGCCTAGCCGTAAAATGGTGACTTCTGCTTTTGTATAAAATGTTAACAAACAATTTAAAAAAAAAATCCATTTCTGGAAATATCGAATTTTCGCCAATATATTTTTTTTACCTTTTGACGGAATAGTTCAGAGTGTCGATGTCATATGGGTGAGGCCGCGAATTTTGCCATAAATGACGCAGCAGTGACGCATAAGATTGCGTGACGGTGACGTAAAAGTAGTATCGCAAAATAGTCGTGCAAAATTATAAAGGTTTGAGTATACCGAGCCACAAAAACTAGGTACTTGAAGTTGTGTGTATAGGGTGAAAAATTAAATAAAATTCCTACCCCTACCCTACCCCTATGTTTTATTCTGATGTATGAGCTATATTGTTGTAAAGTTTCATTAAAATCCATTCAGTAGTTTTTGCGTGAAAGAGTAACTAACATCCATACATCCTTCCACACCTACTCACAAACTTTCGCGTTTATAATATTAGTAGGATAACAGTAGGTGGGTATACTTCCAAGAGAATCTAAAAATAAAACGAAAAAAATGTGCAATGTTTCTGAAACTAGTGTACCACGACCTTATTTTGGTAGCGCAGTAGTAGTGATGCAATATTTTCGCAACTGGTCGCGCAATAGTGACGAAAAAGTAGCGCAAAAGTAAAAACGCGCAAAAGTAAACAAGCGTTACTCCACAATTTATGAATATTTTCTATTAAAATAAGCACTATAACATCCCCTGCGTTTTTAAGAATCAAGCGCAGTTAAAATCTTTGCAAAAATCTCAAGTTTACCTTTAAAATTGCGAAAAAACTTGCTCACGTAAACAGTGACCACTGCACTTCACCACAAGTTTGACACAATATCTTCTTCAATATGGCACCTGTCATGTTTGCTTCCATATATAAGACGCATCGGTGTTGCCATTTCAAAAGAACATAAATCTACGAAATGTGACTGACAAACTGTAATTAAATATTGGTTGCGCAACGAAAGTCGCGCAATAGTATGATATCGCAATCAATTATACAAATTAGTAAAATGACAATATTAAATAGCTCTAGTTACAAGCATTTCTTATAATTTGCGTAGATTTATATGCTTTTATCGTAGGAATAATAATTGACCAACATTAGCAAAATTCTTTTTTTTTATTATCTTCGAAAGTGCGCAGGGTACCAAAAAGCACGGCGGTTTTACACATTTTTTCCCATTTTTTTATGAGATTCTTCAATTTATACGGTTGTGTACCACAATATTGAGACTTTGACAACTGGCCAAGCTAGATAAAGACCATATAGTTTTTAAAAAAAATCAAGGAAAGCTTTATTTTATAACTTTCTATGAAAAACAAGAAGGTTTCTTTGAAGGTCATGAAAAGTGGAAAAATTCGCGGCCTCACCCATATGCTGGTTTACCTGGAAGCCTTAATTAAATGCCTAGTCAGGGCCGAATTCAACAAAGTACGTACTATAAAAAAATCTGTCGCCTTTTATCCCCGAGGTGGTAGGCAGAGGTATTCCATTTCTGAAGATACCCACTTCTCACCAGATTATTCGACCCCTAAACGTGATAAGTTGTGAGCCTATCGCCGGACTGTGTGTGGCCTCAGAATTAATTCTAGAGATTCGACTCACCGTCGTCGAGCTAGTGCTGAATATGTAAATACCTACTATTTGGGGACTATTAATAAATATGAAATGAAGATTTTGAAAACGCATTGGTACACCCTCACCTAGATTAGAACCTGAGCCTCACTTATAAGAGGTGAGCTTCCTAATCACAGGACTATCACTGCTTTCTCCAATGAGATTGTCGTTGAAAATGTGTCAAAATATGAAAATCTCTTACTTTATTACTTACCTTGAATAAAATAAATAAATGAAATAATAATCTCAAGCCTTTTACCGAAAGGGGGTAGGCAGATGTATTAAATTACTAGATACCCACTATTCACGAGATATTCTTTGGACCCCTAAACGTGATAGGTGGTGAGCCCATTGCCGGGTCTGCCAGCCCCGGTCCGGCACGGCCCGGTAGTCCTTAACCAAATCACTGCTCTTGTGTAGTTTTTGATATTGAATTTATTGGAAATAATAAATTATTACTTTTAGCTTGAGTCCGGAACTGGCCGTAGCCCTATCTATGCTAGGAACATCTAAGTGAATTGCTCCCAAAAGTAATCAAATAAGTATCGTCTAACAATAGTTTAAATTACATAGTATTGGAGTGCTTCGGATACTACATCGGCTTTTGCTCTGATATATCAATTTTTTTATAAGAGAAAAGGGGGCAAACTACAGACGGGTCACCTGATGGTAAGTCTTGTGACTACCGTTGCCCATGGACACCTGCAAGTCAAGAGTCACAACTGCGTTGCCGGCCTAGTTAGTTCATAAATGTATTTATTAGGTACCACTTTATCACATGTACTTTATTCAATAAATCAGTTTGAATTACTTAACACTTTATCACACACAGTATTCCGAAAAATGAATTAACATAACAAATAATAATAATAATATAATCTCACGCCTTTCATCCCGAGGGGGTAGGCAGAGGTATTCCATTACTGGATATACCCACATTTCACGAGATATATTGGACCCCTAAACATGATAGGTGGTGAGCCCATCGCCGGACCGGGTCTATTTACACATGTCTCAGAATTAATTCTGAGACCTGCGGGTTTCCTCACGATGTTTTTCTTCACCGTCGAGCTAGTGATAAATGTACGTAAGTTTTTTGAAAAACTCATTGGTACATGCCAGGATTCGAACCTGAGCCTTACTGATTTTCGGCCGGCTCTTTAACCGTCTAGGCTATCACTGCTCTAAACAAAACATAACAAAATTTAGCATAGTCTATAGAAACCCTACTATTGTTGCTCTTTATTTAAGACAATTGGTTAGGCAAAACTAGAATTGTACAAATGCATCATATTTTTTAGGGTTCCGTACCTCAAAAGGAAAAAACGGAACCCTTATAGGATCACTTTGTTGTCCGTCTGTCCGTCCGTCCGTCCGTCTGTCAAGACCCTTTTTCTCAGGAACGCGTGGAGGTATGAAGCTGAAATTCTACTGTCTACTGTCCCTTGAAGCTGTGAAAAAATCAAACTTCTAAGCCAACGCAATCAAAAGATACAGCCGTTTATGCCGCAAATTTTCGACACTTGCAAGGGAATCAAAACCTACAGGGTGCTTCCCGTGAACTCAGAATCTTGAAATTTGGTACGAAGCAACGTCTTATAGCATAGATAAAGGAAAAATTACGAAAACCATAAATTTGCAAGGTTGTACGGAACCCTCGGTGCGCGAGTCCGACTCGCACTTGGCCGGTTTTTTTATATTAATATACTAATTGGGGTGTATGAGAAATTGCGCTTATTCTGTGACGCGTATGATTTAACCTATAACTTTTCATGTGTGATGAAACTTATACTCGTAGCCCAGCATAGTGCTGTCACGGGTTGATGACGATGATTCTACATGTAATAGTGTTATGTCGGGTAAAATAATTAAAGTATACAAGGTGACTTTTTTTACCGTCTGGAAAAAAATCTGGTGTGATAGGTAAGTGTAATAGATTAATTTGGCAATGTTACTAAAAAAAAAATTTTTTTTATCAAATTTTTTTTTCTTGCTTGAACTAATATACATTACTCAATTGAACTCAATAATACACACTGAGATGTTTGAAAGAGTATTTTAAAAAGAAGCAGGCTCGTAGCTTCCATTTTTGCGCAATCTACCTACAGCCGCCAGCTGAGCGTAGTACCTACTGTGCGTAGTTTTCTAGATTTTGTAAATTGCACTAAACATGACAATATTTAACAATGAATCTCGTGTATAACTTCAACTCTAGATACCTTATACGTCATATTTTTTTCCAGACGGTAAAAAAAAATCATTCTGTATAAATTCGGATTACTTTTATAGCTGTAACATCGCCAGTAATGTCCATTTTAACTTACACAAATTAGTCAAGCTTTTAGCATACCGATTTGCGGAGTTAATTAAAAGGTTAGTCAAATTGTTGGTCCTAACATGAAGGCAGTCATTAATCTAAATTAAAATTTATTACGCCATCCATTAAATTTACAATTTGCACGTGGTCAAAGTTAGAATTTTTCGGTTCTATGGTTTAACAAACTTATCAAATTATTTAGTGAAACTGCACAAATTAACTCATGGTAATAAATTATGAGCACTGTTTCACATGGTCCCTTTTTGAATTTGTTATATTTTATGTGAAAGTATTTAAAAAAAAAGTATAAATATTTTCTTTGAGAACAGATATTATGTTTCAACAGGAAAATTAAAAAATATACTTATTTTACTCTTTCTCTACAATTATCTGTTTTTTGAGAGATTTTACCCGCGTAACTCCCGTTCTTGTGGAAAAATTATAGCCTATATTGATCCCAGAAAAATAACTTTCCATTGTAAAAAGAATTTTTGAAATCGCACCGTTAGAATACCGGGATAAAAAATAGCCATACTCCCTAATAATTAAGATTGCCATTGGTACAATATTTTTTATAATCGGTTTAGTGATTTAGGCGTCAAAGCGTAACAAACAAACAAAGTAATTTTGGCATTTATAATTAGGATAGGATTATGTCGACGTAGTTGTCTACGCTTTTGCTACGGCGTAGTATGGGGCGTAGCACGTACACGAAAATGTTACTATGTTATAAAAATAATAAAAACGTTAACGCCTTATCCTGAGTGTGTTGACTGAGCTATTGATTCTTGAAAATACTTAACTTTTTTTAATTTATAGTGTATTTTTTACACCCATAAACGTGACAGGTGGTGACATTAGAATTAATTCTGGGGCTGCCGGGTTTCGACACGACTTCTTTCACCATTGAATTATTGATAAATATGAACGTTAGTAAATAAAAAGTTTGTTAGTAAAGTTAGTTAGTAGTAAAAGCCAGATAAAGAGTACCCGAAAGCGACGAGCATGTATGAACCGATTGATAGATGTGGATGAGGCGCGAGAGGTATGCCAGGATTGTAGCAGGTGACGGGCTGTTGTCTCTGCCTACCCCTTCGAAAAAGGCGTGAGCATATGTATGTATTTTAGTCAAGACTTTCAAAAAATATCATATACGCCTTTACCGGGAACAGAATTCGGGTCTAATGCAACAAAGGCAGACTCAGTTTCAGCAAAAAGAAATAAAAACAAGAATAGGTATGTACTCAGCGATCCAATATAAAGATTGGCAACACGAACAAGACTAGTTGTTTTGGTCGGTGAAGAAGAGGTAATTAATCAAAAACTTCAGATAATAGTTAAACAACTGCTACAGAAGCTTTCGCGTTAATGAAACAGGATGTTGGGGCTCTTTGCGCCACAATACCTACTGGCGATGTGAGTTATGTTGGGTAGACTGAGTAAATGAATCATGAGAACTTTACAAATTGAGAAACTATACCAACTGCTCATCATCTCAATGACTAATCAGAAGTTATTTTTGATATTCACGAATCATCATCAAATCGTAAGGAGCCATGGAGGTTTTTAAGGGTACTTTTATACCCCTTGGTAATACGTCGTAAGGTTTTAAGCAACCCCTCCCAGCATTAAATTTTAATGCAGTTTTTATAATGGAAAAAATTTGATATTTTACAATCTGCTTTAATAAAAAACACATTATTATAAAACAAACATTACATCTTTTCGTCATACGAAAAGTATGAGCCTTGTTGTGATTTTTTAGACCCTCTCTCCTCCAGTTCGATTCTCACATGCCCTATAATAATATAGATCTTTCATTCGTCGAATTGGACTTTTTGCGAATTGGACTGTTTGTGAATTGGAAATTCTAGTTGACCGTCCTGTCGTTCTCCGTATTCTCACTTCCTGGTTTCCGGGGATCCAGAAGGATGCAGCCTTGAGGATAAAGAAAACCGTTTCAAGGTTGTCAGGAAGGAATAACGTATTTTTTCCTCCGCTATTAATATTCAACGGGATAACATCGTTAGGAGTTTGTGGACAGCATGAAATAACATTACTGAGGCTGTATAAAATACCAGCTTTGCCGGCGACTTTTCTCCGCTCCGGGATGAAATGTCACCTATGTTGTTTCTCAAGATACAAGCTATTTCCCTGTCTTTGTTCAAGATCACTTCAGACGTGTAAAGGTAAAGCAGATGGAGTGACATTCGCTATAGCTGAAAAGGAATATTATGTTTGGTCTGTAAACTATTTGGAGCATGTACATGGCACTCGTGAAAACAATATTACTGTTTCATTCTCAAAAACAAAACAAAACAAACAATGATTTGTGAACAAATATGTAATATAATATATAATAATATAAGCCTTTTTTATCCCCGAGGGGGCAGGCAGAGGTATTCCATTACTGGATATACCCACATTTCACGAGAGATATGGGACCGGGTCTGTTTACACATGTCTCAGAATTAATTCTGAGACCTGCGGGTTTCCTCACGATGTTTTCCTTCACCGTCGAGCTAGTGATAAATTATGTTTTTGAAAAACAAATATGTAGGTACACTTATCAATTTCAACTATAAATAGACTTAAAGGAATAACATATAACTGTTGTAGTAGTTAGTTTATGTTGTGTATTATTAGAATCGCAATGATGCAGCCCCCCTAGCCAAGTGGCATTCCACAATCTAATCGAATGTTCTTTTAGATTGACATGTATGGGATTTATATTAGCGTTAGCGCTCGTTGGCAAGCGCTTATGTCAATCCCATACATGTCAATCTAAAAGAACATTCGATTAGATTGACAATGCCACTTCGCTAGGGGGACTGATAATGGTATTGGTTTGTGTAAACAATGAATTAACATAAACCTTAATTATCCCGAATATTTCAAACGGATTTCGTTGTCATTAAACTTTCTAACTTTGGATATAAATGTTCGTTTCGACAATGTACTTAGCAACTGTTGGAGGAAGTAAATTTAAGACCGACATTAATCTCAGATTAACCTGCTTCAGTTAAATCTTGAAATAAAGGTCCCTTGGGTAAGTCTTTGAAGTAAAAGTTAGTAGGTTGACAATATTTCTAAAGTAAAAATCCCATCAAATATATATTTTTTGTGATCTCTGTTAACTTAAAAGCAGTGATAGCCCGGACGGTTAAAGAGCCGGCCGAAAATCAGTGAGGCTCGGGTTCGAATCCTGGCATGTACCAATGAGTTTTTCAAAAACTTACGTACATATTTATCACTAGCTCGACGGTGAAGGAAAACATCGTGAGGAAACCCGAAGGTCTCAGAATTAATTCTGAGACATGTGTCAACAGACCCGGTCCGGCGATGGGCTCACCACCTATCACGTTTAGTTTAGGGGTCCAATGTATCTTGTGAAATGTGGGTATATCCAGTAATGGAATACCTCTGCCTACCCCCTCGGGGATAAAAGGCGTGAGATTATATCATTATATATATATATATATCTGTTAACTCACAAATGCGAGTCGGACTCATACACGAAGGGGTACGACAATATTTAACACAATTTTTTTTAAAACACGGTTCTTGTATCCCCTTTAATTTTTCCCCTTTATTATTTGTTATCTTTTTACGAATACCTACATTCGTCTACCTACTACGGTTCAGCCAGTCTGCTATGTTCAACCCTTTGACAGATGGATGGATAAACAGTGAAGCTTTAGTAAGTGTCCCAATGGCACCATTTGGTTAGGGAACCCCAAAAAAATTTGATGTATTGTAGATACCCCAGCCCCTATCTTGTACTCTCCTGCTTCCAAGAGCCCCTTTAACCCTCTCGTAAAGCAAGCTCTCAGAAAATAATTACAGCGATTGAAAAAGTAATTACAAAGTAGATATTTTTTATTTAGCTTAGAAAGACTGCCGATTTACAAGGATATTCAAACTTTGTTGAATGCTGTTTGAAAAACTCTCTGTATGTAAATTGCTGTTGGTTTGTTTTTGTTTCAAATTACGTTTTATCCTGACACCCACGAGTTGAGTTAGGTTGTTAGTATTGGCGACAGCTACACGGCAATCATCTTCTCAACATATTTGCGAATTTGAAAACGATACTTGAAATTAATCCCTGATTCCCTAATAAATGCAAAAGTAACTATGTCTGTTATGTTACCTTTTCAAGGCTTATCCGCTGAACCGATCATAAAGACAATTAACTTGTATCTTGATAAAGGATAGGCTACTTGTTATCCCAGAACGCGAACGAAGTCACTGACAGAAGCTAGTATAATATAAACATTAAGATTTATTTCTTTGGTAACTTGTTGCCCGGGAAAGTCAGAGAAAAAATTTGGGAGATTTGCATGATAACCGAAAATAATTGAAATTTCTACGGGAACGGAAAAAACGTGATTAGCTCATTAAATCTATGAGAACGGAAAAATTGCCACGGGAACGGGTGCAAGCTGGACCTGGGTTGGTAACCGCTGATGCTGACGGTCAGCTAGCAAATAAAAAGCCGTTTAAATACCTGTTAGACGATTATTTCATTGTTGTCATGTCGTTGAATACAAGAAGATTTTCTTCTTTCTTATTTACAATAGAATAATATAATGTACAACCAAACATATAATAATACATTTGTGTTTCGTTATTATTTGTTGTCAAGCTCTCTTACTTTGTGTTAATATTATTTCTCTTCTAAATACATATTCGTAGGATATTTTTGCGGTTCATATTGTAATATTCTCAACGTATCTTGAATTGACATTTCTCTGAGTTTTGTTTTGTCTATTAGGTATGTCAAGGTTATCAATACATTGTTCTCGTAATAATATTCTGTTATGTTCTCCAATTTAATAGGACGACGACATAAATTAAATATGTAGTGAGAGACAGCCCTAACAATCCAAGAAACTGAATTAATGAAATAATTTGTGATGATTGCAAAATGATTTGATAATATGACATGATTAAATTACGTGTCTCATTTATTTAGGGATGGACGTGACAAAAACTCTTTTTGCCATGCTTTGCTTTGAGTACGGACCTTTTTGCCGATAAAACAAGCTCACTCCTTTATCCCAGACTGGGTCAGCAGAGGTATTCCATACTTGAAAATACCCTCTTTCACCAGTATATTTTTTTGGATCCCTAAACGTGCCAATCCGTTTAAAAGATCCTCTGTTAAAGGAGCAGTCTAGCTATTAAGAGAGGGAATACCTTTTTCCTGTTTCCTATTTGGACGACATTTTTTATGTGTATTTTGTAAATAGATGTATATACTACCATATTCAAATCCTTATCCTTCCTTATTCTTCCTTATCCTTACTTGCTTACTAATATTATACATGCGAAAGTTACTCTGTCTGTCTGTGTGACTCTGACTAGCCTAAACTACTGTACCGATTTAAATGAATTTTGGTACAGAGATAGTCTAAAGCTAGAGAAATTACGTCATTTTTAAAGCTAGAAGCTTGACACTTTTTTTTAAGCTTTTGAATAGGTATAAATAAAGAGGCTATAGTTTATTCCCGTATTGCCACGTGAAACCGCGGGGCGCTGCTAGTATCTTATAAAAAACAAACCTTAAAGCTTCGCGTGGCAATCTCCAATGAGGTTATTAAACCAAAGTGTAAATCTCCCAAACACCTTATAAACGACAACAGGTGGTTACGGCAGCATTAACAGTATATTTTCTTTAGAAGGCTTTGCTTAAACGACGGTTTCAAACAGGCGTCTTTCATTTAAACGCTTTCGGCTTTGTTATGCAGCTTTAAAATTTAATTTCGCTTGGCGTTCAATATGAATATGAACCCAAAGTCATAGAAAACAGTGACAGCCCGGACGGTTAAAGAGCCGGTCGAAAATCAGTGAGGCTCAGGTTCGAATCCTGGCATGTAGCAATGAGTTTTTCAAAAACTTACGTACATATTTATCACTAGCTAGACGGTGAAGGAAAACATCGTGAGGAAACCAGCAGGTCTCAGAATTAATTCTGAGACATGTGTAAATAGACACGTTTAGGGGTCCAATATATCTCGTGAAATGTGGGTATATCCAGTAATGGAATACCTCTGCCTACCCCCTCGGGGATGAAAGGCGTGAGATTATTATTATTATTATTATATTATTAGTCATAGAAAAGATTAACATCTTTTATCCTTTTAAGAAATAGGTAAAGTAAATTAATTTCTAAGTTTGTATGTTTGTAGGAGGGTATATCTCTGGAACTGCTGATCAGATTCTAAAAAATCTACACCCTTTTAAAGCTACACTATTTTCGAATATACTATGTGATATATTAACGAGTGAGAAACTGCGGGGCGCAGCAATACGCCTATAAATAATCAATTTATGTCGTATCTTCTTACGATTTCCTTGTGAAGCCTTATGATGTGAATCCATGACCTTCGCGACCCGGGTAATTTCGCAAACTTGACCCGGTTATCCTGAACTTGGCCTATATCCGGGCCGCAGTTACAATTCAAAGCGGAAGTGATAAAATCTGTTATTGTGTATTTATGGGCTGAAAGATAATCGCCTAATAGCTGATAGGGATTGAAAACACATTTCCTTCTACGAGATGTGAAATAGTCAACTATTTACAATATACTAGTTCAGAAGTATAGCTGGGAAAACATCGCAATTAGATATAGCCTTATTTTCACATTTATAATCACTATCAACCCACAGCTGGGATATGGATGTGGCCTCATGTATGAGGCATAATAATACGGGCCATAATATTCCATGCGAGCCCACTGCTATAAGATATGGTGTTATAGGCTAATGACCACCTGTCTGAATTCTGTTCGCGTGAACTTTCGTTTTTACGTTCTCTAGTAATATGTTTTTTTGGAAAATAGCCTATTTCTAAGCTATCTATCTCCCTAGCAAATTTCATGAACTTGTAGTGTGGACATGTTTCATAGATGTCTGACTTCAGGGTGACAAAACGCATATTATTTTCTGAACTCCAAGATGGTAAGCGGAAACTGGGCAGTCAATTTCTATGCTTCAAGGATGTTTGGAAAAGACATATGAAGCGATGCAATATTGATTCCCTAAATTGGAAAGAATGCTTCGCGTCGCCCTGAGTGGAGGCACACGATACACGAAAAACTGAATGACTTCGAAGAGGAGAGAAAATCCGACTAAAGGTGACAGGATTACTTTCGTATATAAATTTATTTGTCATCTCTCCGGGCGGAAAGCGGCAAATTTCGGCCCGCTGCAGTAAACAAAGTTGCCGCTTTCCGCCTCCATCGATAAGAAAAAAGTTATACAAACCTCGGGAAGTGAATAAGAAAGCCTCAGATAACATGTCTGTAGACCTCGGCTTCGCATCGGTCGACAATTACATGTGATCTGAGACATTTCTTATTTTACTTCCCTAGGCTTGTAATATACTATTGTTTTGCGTTGTTGTTTCCCGATCTCGTTAGTAATTTGGTGACCACGACTTTCTCGAATCGAATATGCACCAACATCAATTTTTATATAACTAGGGATAAATAATAGATCAGCTGAGGCGCCGATTTCGAAAGGATCTGTCTTGATTTTTAAACAATACCTTTTCTCATTTCCAGTATAATATGGTAATTATAGCTCCCCTTCCCTCTTCTAAGGTAACAGTGTTTTAGGTGAGCGATGATGATGGATATTCGTGTTTGCGAAGAGCCTGCGTCTGTTTTGTTGAAAGGGTTTATACTTTGGGGAGGGAAGCGAGAATTTATCGTTCTAGGAAACTGGTTTAAGCCGGCACGTGTCAAATTAATCTGGATTTGGAAGGTGCGGAAATTGGAAGCTTCGTTTTTAATTGCGAGATTTTGCTGTTTTATTTTTTTAAATATGATCATGCTCTTTGGTACGAAACCCAAAAAACAACTGAGGCTCTCAGTGAAGCTCACTTCCACGTACAGTCAAGAGCACGTGCAGCTTGACACATTGGACTTTGTTCTTATTTTAATCGCCTTAGAGATCAGACTCGCACCACAAGTGTAAAGCTGCATGTGCTCTTGACTGTACGTATCTGCCGACGAGTGGCCGCGTATTGTAAAAAAATATTTTCATTTTGTGCAAAATTGCGTTTTTACATAAAATACAACTATGCACTTTAAATGCAAAACTGTATCTGTACTTAAGTATATACAATTTCATCAAAATCGCTAGAGCCGTTGTAACAAGAATTGCTCGTTTATATAAATTAATACGATATGCGCAAGGTTACAGGATGACGGAAATACTAAAGAAAATAAATGATGGATTGCGTAAAGAAGGAAGTGAACGCAAGGATAGACGGATAAATAAAGTAAGAAGTACTCGTAGCTCGACGGTGAAGGAAAACATCGTGAGGAAACCCGCAGGTCCCAGAATTATTTCTAGGCATTTGTAACAGACCCGGTCCGGCGATGGGCTCACCACCTATATACTCGTATCTCGTGAAAAGTGTTTATATCCAGTAATGGAATACCTCTGTCTACCCCCTCGGGGATAAAAGGCTTGAGAATTTTGTTTTTTATCGTCTATGGTAAGAATGCGTTCACAATTTCAAATTTACCACACCCAACCAAATTCGCTAGGTTTAAAACTACGTGTTCGCCCAACGAATTGTTACTAAGTACGCAGAACATCAGCAATATCGGGTGTGCTGTTTAACTCACAGTTTGAGTCTAACTTTCAGCGTCCCACTTTGCCGTAATACCGCCGGTTGGAAAGCAACTCATTAGAACACAGTGAGGATGTGATAACTAATTTAAACTTATGGCTGTGCGTTTTACCGCTATCCATTGCGGACTTGGCGAGAGTCGAGTTGACTATTGAAATACGTCAAAAAAATGCGTCAAAAAAAGGCTATAAAATGTCCGGTCAGTCACTGAATGGGTGACTGCCTATATAGTGCATTTATATTACGAGCTCTTCCTTTCTTTTCGCTTTTATTTGGGCATGCACTGATTTTCAAAAACTTATCATTACATATCTTATGGTTACGTACCCGTACATATATCAGAAACTAGCGGGTAACAGAATTTGATTCTGAGACATGTAGAAGCGGAGACGTTTAAAAATATACTAGTAAAAACTGAATGGGATGTTGTTTATTTTTCATTTAAGAGAAGCAAAGGTACTTTAAAAGTATTCTTTGCCAAACTATATAACTGAATGTTGTCAAATATTCACTATAGGTACATATTTTCTTACATCCGCATCAACAAAACCGATTAGGTATATCAATATCATTTTCCCCAAAATGCCATATTCAGTTACAAACCAATTTTTTTTTAAATGCTACACCAAAATGATTGCCACGTATGTCACTGTGTTGGACTTCCAACATTGTCTACATTTATTTTCAGAGAAAAATACAATTTTATTCAGTATTTTTTTCGTAATAGTAGCAGCCTTTTATAATTTAATACGAAGCGTCACAAAGAAGGCCGAAGGAAACAATTTTACGACAGGAAGTCAGGTTTTTTCGTATCTTGTCGTTTTCGGGGCCCTATTAAAGATATTGTGTAGATATGACATTTTTTGCGAGGTGTAGACAATGCCTACCATATCAGATTTTTATGATATTGTCAAAGATATTATATATGTTGTGATATTTTTGTCCATAATACCTATTATGTACCGATCTATTAAATTTATTTTTACCTTCACAGGACAGGCCTAGTCTAGTGTGGTAGTCGCTTGCACTTTTTAAAACTGTAACTCGTTTTGGATAATAACATTTATATTTTTTATTAATGTACAGGCCCTTATTGCTTAATCACTCACAACAAATTGTTTAACTTGAAGAAATATCCAAAAATTTGAATAATGTTGTAATCAGTAAAAAAATCGTTTCAGCTATTCTCGCCATTAGCAATGCATTTTATAATAATCCACAATAATCAATATTTTTTTTGGTAATTTCAAAATTAAAATTTAGAAGAAGGTACCAAAAGAACTTAAAGAATCATGCCAGGATGCTTCAAATAACATGCCAATACATCGGTCAAATCAATAAAACCTCTTTCTTGTCTTCTTCATTGAAGTAGAGAAAAAAAATCTTAACTGCCCGTTTTTTTGCAAAAGAGTTTATAACAATTTATGCTTGTAGGTAATAGGTAAGTCCATGCGTCATATAAATAAACAAGTTTATATTTTGATTGTACGAATACACAAAGTGTTTCAAATTGCCTTTTTGTGACAAGACCGCTTTTCACCATAACCTGATACGCTTTGATAATAAAATCACAACACAAAAAAACGTAATTTTATTTGTATGTTTCCTTTACACAACTCCAAACAAAACATTTTTCTGCGTTAACAGAGAACAAAGCAACGCCTAGGGGAATTACGGGAGGGCAGACAGTACTTTGCCTATATTTAGTACAACCTACGCATACATAGTGTTGCCTGTTGCGTACTACCAGCGTCGTTGCTGGGGCAACAGATCCCTATGCCAGGCGCGCAGACTACGGGAGGCGCCACCAGACAAAGCCAAACAAAAAGTATATAAAAGTTGAGTAAATTAGTAAATTTAAAAAACATATAAATAATATCACGCCGCTTATCTCCCAGATAGTAGGCAGAGATATATTCAGTTTCTGGAAATACCCATATTTCGCCAGGATTCGAATGCGAGCCTCACGAATGATGACACGAATTCGATTTAAATTGGCAACATCGGTAAGCCACCGTTCAAAAATGCTGAAAATCAACATCATGCGACTTTCAAGTCGAAGGTGACTTAGCTCGCTTACGACAAGTATACGAGTGTCATAGTTCCGAGTCAAAAATTGAACTCTAGGGCGCCATTACCCTACTACGGCGCTGCGTTTTACTATAACTTGTATCTCACAGCGAGCGTGGGCGTGGCTGCCGTAGCCAGGCTATCCCAGTTTTCCCTCTCGTATTGATCACGCCATTAATATTAAATATGCGTGCTTCCATTTTTCTGACTGACTAGAATGCTTAAGTCTGGAAAATTGGGTTGGGCCAGCGATATGAGACAAGTATGCAAAATAGATATGCAAGTACGATGGAGGTAGTGATGTACTAAAATACTGGCAGCCAGATTATATAACACAATAAAATACTAGAAATCGGGTAATATAAAACAAGAAATTATAGCTAAACTAGCTTATGTACATGACTTTGTCCGCGATACGAGATAAAGAGTAGCTTATGCCACAATCCCGGTCCTACAACTATCTCGCAATCTCATACTTAACACTCACTTACATTACTTCACCATTTGAAGGGCAGGCAAGCTAGTTAAAATAAACGGGATTATATCTATACATTCTAAAAAAGATAAACAGCACTGGAAATTCATTTATCACGAGATATTTGATATTAAAACACCCAGAAACATCGGTGGCCATCACTAGTATCTAAAATAACTTTTATAAACAAGGAAAAAAAATCGACAGCAAAAATACCTGCAGTTTTTTAGCAGGTTAGGAGGCAGGTCCTGTGTCTCGCGATACCGGTCTTGCGATAATGTGACGAGTCCAAAAGTCTTTGGAGGTGTCCTAAAAACTCGTTACTAAATTCTCTTCGTATCGTCTTCCCGAATTAATTAAGAAAGTCCAGTGTTTTGTTACAGAATTTAATTTATTTTGAGTTTCCTATTAAAAAAAGTTTATTCTGAGTTGACTGTTTTTGATGTATTCATAGGAATATATACAACGCGTCACAGAATAAGCGCAATTTCTCATACACCAACTCTCAACTAGTACATAATATTAATATAGAAAAAATGCATTCTTAATTTAGTTTTGTTTAACCAAGTTTATTAAATAAAGACAACAATAGTACGGATTCCATAGTAAGCCCATAGTATGCAAATTTAATTTTCGGAAAAATTTAACACATTAAAAATAGCTGAAATCGAATAAGTAGTTGATACTGAACAAACAATTTTCGGGAATTGCGCTTATTCTGTTGTATATTGTATAGAAAGTCTTATACTACACTGTTGTAATACCTCATCTTAATAAATAAAATATAAACTAATCTATTAGAAAGTTGAATGTTTTCCCATATCGTTGACCGGGTCGTTGACTCCTAGAGGGCGTAAGATATTCGGGACTGTTCTGGGGCGAAATGGAATGGAGAGTGAAGGGCAATTTGGTTCAATCTTTTGTATGGAATAATTACTAGGGATATTTATAAACTAAGTACGGTTGGTGAAGATAGAGAAGAATAGCACACGGGTATATATAACTATACCTTCGTATGATAGAAGAGGCTCTTACCAATGCATCGTAAAATGTAGTTTTAATACTAGGTACCCTAATAGGCTGGTACCACCAACAGCAACTACAACTTTGTTTTGTAGAAATTGTCACTCAATGGCCATCAAAATTTTTAACAAACTAGGTAATGATATTAAGACTTTGCCGATTAGGGTTTTTAAAAACAAACTTAAAAGTTGGTTGTTGCAAAACTGCTTTTACTCTATAGATGACTATTTGAATCACACCAATCTTTGAACGTTGTAACCCACATATATTATTTTTGTATGATAGAGATCATGCTATAAATTACTTTTGCATGCCAGTTGCTGGTGAAATGTGTGAGACTACTTATTATAACTGAACATCTTTATGTACCACATTTTGGGCAAAATAAAATTTCTTTCTTTCTTTCTTTCTACCCATTTGATGGTTAACCGGGGGACTCGGATCAGACTCAAACTTAAAAAGAAATTAGGAGGTTCTTAATTCGGATGTATTTATCAGCCGACTTCTAAGAAGGAGTGTTGTTACCTCAGAACTTTCGACTGGGTGAAACGATTTTGATGATTGTTTTTTATTTGAAAGCTGGTGCTTCCAGTGTGGTCTCATTATAATTTGGTCTATTTCTGACAATGGCATCCATGAGAAAACCATATAAAGTTGTAGTCGTTTTTTTTACTCTTTAGAATTCAATGTTATTAAAGAATATGTTGTATCTACCAGTAAAAACCATCATTTGGTTATGGCGCAGAACGTCCCATTCGCAAAACGTCCCACCGAAAAAAAACCGGCCAAGTGCGAGTCGGACTCGCGCACCGAGGGTTCCGTACAACCTTGCAAATTTATGGTTTTCGTAATTTTTCCTTTATCTATGCTATAAGACGTTGCTTCGTACCAAATTTCAAGATTCTGAGTTCACGGGAAGCACCCTGTAGGTTTTGATTCCCTTGCAAGTGTCGAAAATTTGCGGCATAAACGGCTGTATCTTTTGATTGCGTTGGCTTAGAAGTTTGATTTTTTCACAGCTTCAAGGGACAGTAGACCTGAGTAATTGATATAAATTTCAGCTTCATACCTCCACGCGTTCCTGAGAAAAAGGGTCTTGACAGACGGACGGACGGACGGACAGACGGACAACAAAGTGATCCTATAAGGGTTCCGTTTTTTCCTTTTGAGGTACGGAACCCTAAAAATGTCCTATTCGTTCTATAAATATTCTAAACTCGTATTACCGCTCAAGATAGAATCACCTATCAACGTATAACAGCCCGCCAAACCATCAGAATTGTATAAATCACCTAATCAATGTATCGTACCATCGTGGTTTCTGTGTCTATTAATGGAAACCAAAAACACTGCAGGTTATTTTTTTATTTTATTTTATTTAATCGACGTAATGCAAGATGGGGTATGAACCCGCTCATGATGGATATGTGCATTTTCTTTAAAGGAATGTTTTAAAAATATATTACGCCCAGACTAAGATTTTATACATGATATGTGTCTAGTTCAAAGGACTTGGCCCACTAGAACTTGTAAAATGTTAGTGTGTTCGCTCACGAAAATCACAAAAGTAAATGTGAAAGTGACGTCACTAGCCTGTTAGGGTTGTGGGCATATTCATCGTGCCCACAACAATGGATCCCCGCCTGAGTCGCTGGTTGTTACTTGTGGACATTGGTAACAGTTGAACATGAAAATGGTAATGTCCGGTGCCTGATTTGTGTGTGATAGTCATATTAGAATGTTGCTTGTGTCTTCAACTGACAACATTAAGTTTCTAGTTGCTTACATCGTACAATTTTTGAACGTGCAATCCGCGCGTGTAAAGTGTGTGTGAGAGAGATACATATATAGTGTCTACGACTGCACAAGTAGTGTTTGTTTGAGATTGATTGTATAAAAAAAATATATTTACTGTTAGCTAGGATCCGACATACAGAAAAACACAAGTGTCTACATTTGCACAACCCCTAAATGAATTCGGTGACCACTCAGCTGATAAATTACAAACTCCGTACCAATAAATTTGCAAATACCTGTATAGCTTTGGAATTTTGAATTGGGCAAACATTTACAATATGTAATACATACATCCTGGCATGTACCAATGAGTTTTTCAAAACTTACGTACATATTTATCACTAGCTCGACGGTGAAGGAAAACATCGTGAGGAAACCCACAGGTCCCAGAATTAATTCTGAGACATGTTGTAAACAGACCCGGTCCGGCGATGGGCTCACCACCTATCACGCTTAGGGGTCCAATGTATCTCGTGAAATGTGGGTATATCCAGTAATGGAATACCTCTGCCTACCCCCTCGGGGATGAAAGGCGTGAGATTATATTATTATTATTATTATTTATTATTAATATGTAATATCAGATAGTTGGCAATCAACCGAAACTGCGATTTGCGATCCAACTTTTCGACAACAATAAAATAAATAATAATAATCATTTATTTCGGGTGACCATCCATAGTGTTAGTAATACAAAAAATATAAACTTATGAGCTAATGTTAGTAGTCAATATAATTTAATTCTATTTGTGTACGTAAGTTTAAAAAACTCATGAATACATGAGCTCAGCAGGATTTAAACACGATACGCAGGGCTATTAGCACTAATCCATGTTTATATAAGTTTCATAATACTAGATAACACGATTCTTACGCAGGGCTATCTGAACTGATCCATGTTTATTTATATAATACGAGATAATTCATAGTCATTGTTTCTTTAACATCATATTAATAAGAAAACCAATTTTCGTTTCAAACGTTATGCTCACTGAGCTTGTTTCTCTTTACCCTCAATAAAGGGAATTAAACATCGTTATTTAATGTTCAATTTTAATGAGTAATAATATTTAAAGGGGTGAATGTACCTATTAATCTTCCATTAGTGTATATCAGTATAATATAAGCATCACCTTGCCACGGGCGATGAAGGACAATAGGTAATCCTAAGTCTTTACTATTGAGAAGTGTTTGTAGCCCTGCAACCAGTGCTGGTTTTAGCAATACCGACTGGTATTGAGAGGCGAGATTTCAATTCATGCACACAAATGTTGACCCCGAGCGGGGATCGCACCCGCGACATCCGGCTCAGAAGACAGGGCCAATAGGCCCGTCGTATCACTACATAGTATAAAACAAAGTCGCTTTCTCTGTCCCTATATCCCTATGTATGCTTAAATCTTTAAAACTACGCAACGGATTTTAATGTGTTTTTTTTAATAAATAGAGTGATTCAAGAGGAAGGTTTTAGTATTAGCATTGCACCCGTGCCAAGCCGGGGCGGGTCGCTAGTAATAACTATTATTAATACAAAAATCCTTGTCTAGCATTTTTATCGGCGAATGCTCAAAGTTATTTTTTTTCTCAAATTCATTTTCGATTGACAAATTTGTCAAGTTTGTCAATCTAGATTGAGATAATAATATCATTGTCGATCGCAGATATGTTTTTATCAGTTTACGCTTGAAAATACTCCTTTTACCACTAGCAATTGTTACAGGTATAGTGATCTTTTGGCGCCCCTTTATATCTGGCGCCCTAGGGGGGTCGCCCAACCGCGCTCTACCCTGACGCCGTTACTGCTGTTCTTGTAGCGATCACACTGGTGGCACGTTAAATTGTTGGTCCCGGCTTTCGTTGTGTTTACGCACAATGGAACCGTTTCTGACTGTTAGGTGACCACTACTTTCATTGTTTCATTGTATTTTTTTAGTTTGTAGCATGTATTGTTTTTACTCTGTGTTCACATCTAGCAGGGTAGGTACACTTTATTTAATATTTAAATTATAAGCAAGTCTATTTGGCCTAATTAAGGATTGTACTCCTATTGCAAGTGTGAGGAAAGACCCTTTGCTCATTAGTGGGCTGTTACGATTAATGATGATAGTCTTTGCATTTCTTTGAAATAAACGTAATTCTTGGTGTTGTGTAGATAGGACTGAATTGACTCTCGGAAAAAGTTCTAAAGTGGTATTGTCATAACTTGAATACAAAAAAATAGAGTTTTCGCTGATATACTTACGTCCTAGATAGACAATATCGGTACTTCAATGTAGACTATTTTGTGTATATGAGCAGTAATAGCTCTGTGGTTAAAAAACCCGCTTCTCATGCGTGATGCTTGGATTCGGGTCTTGGCAAGGGCATGTAAAGACGTTATGGATGTATTTAAAAAAATTACGGATACCTACATATTTATCACTAGCCCGACGGTGAAGGAAATCATTGTGATTAAACCCGCGGGCGTGAGCACATAATATTACATTGTGTCTATGTTTGCATTTTTTAAGTATTTATTTATCCGAGGATGAAGCTACTAGAAACTAATGAGTCTATCCACGGGCGTAGCTATAGGTTTAACATGAGTGGGGCGGGGAAGAATCCAGTTTCGAACAAAGGTAACATTATATTTCATCCGTGACCTGACGCCATGAAAAAAGAACTGTAAGCGGCAATAGTATCAATCGAATCAGAAATAGCGTTTCAGCGTATTTCCCGTACCCGTGGGAATACGGGGATGACATATAGCCTATTGAGGGATATTGTAGCTTTCCATTGGTGAAAGAATTTTGGATCCAGTAGTTAATTCGTTACAAACATACAAAATTACAAATCTTTCCTTTTTAATATATAATATTAGCGTAGATAACATTGTATCATCAAGTACGAACTCAGATGGTGTTTTACGAAAAAATATTTTTTACCCCCGAAAACCCCCATGATACATCCATGACTCAGAAAGACAACAACAAAATTACAGAAATAAAAAAAACATTCCATTCATTTTAGAATATAACTCAACAAAATTTACTGCGCCGTGAAACTAAGCATGACTGACCTTTCGTATTACTTCCTTATGAAGAAAATATTCGTTCCCATAAAAAATATTTACGAAGAGTGATTCATAAAAGTATTTTCCGTTCTCGAAAGCTCCAGAATTACAAATGGCGGCAGGTGCCCGGAAGTGGCAAGGTCGGGCTGCGCCGGACTCGATCCTGACCTACATCCGGGTCAAGATCAAACGGGAGGAGTGGGGGAGGGCTGCACTACGCATGCGTGGGCCACGTTCATAGTTAATGCTTGAATGAATTGAGTGCTATTAATGAAGTGAAAGGAGTTCTTTATTTTTATAAGCATTCTATGAAAGAAATAATTCAGAAGAGCAGTGATAGCCTTACGGTTAAAGTTTAGGGGTCCAAAGAATATCTCGTGAAAAGTGGGTATATCAAAAAATGGAACACCTCTACCTATCCCCCCGGGGATAGAAAGGCGTGAGATTATGTTATGTTATGAAAAAAAGAATATTCATTTATTGAATGACTAGCGACCCGCCCCGGCTTCGCACGGGTGCAACGCTAACACTTAAACCTTCCTCTTGAATCACTCTATCTATTAAAAAAACCGCTGCAAAATCCGTTGCGTAGTTTTAAAGACTTAAGCATACCTACATAGGAACATAGGGATATAGGGACAGAGAAAGCGACTTTGTTTTATACTATGTAGTGATGATACGTCATGTTGTTCCTCTTTGCTTGAGGTCAGCCAGTAACATTTTATAGGTAGACACGTATTTCATTGAATAAATTTTAATCGGGACAATAGCTTGGCAATACAATGTAAAGACGAATAGAATGTATGAGACAAATGTGTGGGATTGACATAGAGCTCGACTTGTATTTACTGACGTGACCATACTTCTTGACGTGGTTCTTTGAAACCTTTGTTATGGGGACCTGTATTACATTTTGCCAGATATGACAATACTTTAAAGATCGTTAAATAAAATCAATTCTATTCGTACTCTACGAACGATTGATAAAAGATACACTTCCCAATAACGGTTTGTGTGTCCGATTTTCGGCAATTACCAAATTTTTAGCTCTATTTAGATAAATTACAAATATGTTTACAATTATATTACTCAATTGTAATATAAATTTATAAAATAAAACACATTTATTTACAATATTTTAAAATAAACATTGTTCTCAATATTGAAATTTATCAGTCAATAATTTGAAATAGTTATGTAAGTACATATAAACGAACATTAATCATTAGAAACCATTTTTATTGCTGGAAACATCGATCAGGACTGAACGGTTATTGATGGCAACCCCACCCCAAGTGTCAAACCCCACTCAAGTTAGCAACTTCCCGTTAATTGAATCTAGTTCTGCAACTCGAGTGCTGTGTAACCTACAATATAATTTTAATATAATTATATTTTGAGGTAGTTTTACGATATTTGGTAAAAGAAAATGTATTTATTACCTTTACATTTGGGTCTAGTACAGTCAGCACCACATGAGCTTTACACTTGTAGTGCGAGTCTGGCCTCTAAAGCAATTATAATAAGAACTTTACGAGGTCCAATGTGTCAAATCTCCACTTTCTCTTATCTGTACACCTAAACCTGGTGTAAGTTTTAAAGTATTTTAAAGACAGTGAAGCAAAATATCTAAATTGGTTCTGTCATATAGCACTCCGGATTCGGGACATCACCTGTGAAAAGTGGAAAGTACCAACCTTTTTGCCGACTTTTCTATTTTGACGACTTTTTCGTAAAGTCACTTTCCAAGTACTTCCAGAGATAGAATATCTCCATCAAATCCGTCGGGGATAAGAAGTGAATGTATATTTAATTTCAATGTTTTACGGAGTAGTTTACTTTGCGTTTTAAATTCAATACATATATTTCGCTAATGAATTTGATATTGAGAGTATAATTATAAGTCGTTGAAGCGTTCTACTCCCTCGCGTAAAACTCAGTATTAATAATTATTTAACCAACAAAATGAATGCACCAAAAATCGTCCAATTTTACGCCGAGTTGCGAACCAAATTTTAATGAACGCTATAGGTAATTACTAATAACCAATATTAATTACTGCCAGTGCAATTTGGCGTCATTGAATCTCGAGTTTATATTTTCAACGAAACGTTATATCAACATTACATGACTACGAGTAATGTTTTTCAGGTATATGTAATAATAGCAGCGCGCCGCGGTTTCACCTGCGTAGTTTTTCGTTCCCGTGGGAATACGGGGATAAAATATACCTTATGTGTTATTCTGATGTATAAGCTATATAACTGTAAAGTTTCATCAAAATCCGTTTAGTAGTTTTTGCGTGAAAGAGGAACAAACATCCATCCATACATCCATCCATACAAACTTTCGCGTTTATAATATTAGTAGGATTGTCTCCAATTCATACCATATCACTGGATAATACTACTTAGGTACACTATAATTTCACTACACAGATTCAGTGACATTCTAATATCCTAGTGAAATTATCAATAGTATCAAAACTTGAACGTGGTGGGAAGCCTAGTTTCGTTTTGATTGGTCGATTCAGCCACCACCGTGCATAATATCCAATTTTTCACGATTTTGTAAGAAATTGAGCCGATTTACAAAAGTCATATAATACTTCTTGTAAAATTATAATTATCACGGCTTTTACAATAACACTGTGACACTTAGGTAGATATATAATCATATTTATTTGTGACCTCCTGTAGCCTATAAACATTTTGACAGGTTTTGAAGTGCTACGTGTTGGATTCGTCTTTATCTCCAGTTTCATAGGCAACAGTTTTACCCTACTGCACCAGAAGGGCAATGTTTTAAATATTACAATATATATATATAGGGAATGCCGCCTGCGTGATGGGCACCTTGCCACGGGGGCTTAATTTTTTACATCTTTAGTAGTTTAGTTTAGTTCGAAGTTTTAGTTTTACTTTTAGTTTTCTGATGTCGGTATCTCCATATCTTTATCTTAATTAATTTATTGTTTCACTGCAATAATATAATGGTGAAATGTGGGTACCATTTCCAGAAATGGAATATCTCTCCCATCCTCTTCAGGGACTCAAGGCGTGCGCATATTTATTTTTTATGCAATTCAACACGTTATATATGGTAATCGAGTTAGCCTAGCTGTCAAGGACTAGGTCAACCTAGACCAGTCTAATCTATTTATAAGTCCAGTCAGCGATTATACGAGGATCGGACAGGGGTGCCGTGAGGTCAGATGGCAATACAGATTTTCGATAAAAAGAAAAATCTAAAATTTTATTTTTATCCACTATTTTCAAACCTATATCACCTGATGAGAAGTTGACCTGAAAGTTAAGTAGGTATATTATTTAGGTTTCACTTAGTTCTTACCAAAGAGATTAAAATATAATAAATCTCTTACCCAAAGAACAGTCTTTTTATTAAAATTTTCACAGAATATTTGTAATTATGAATATATATCCTAATAAATAAAATAAAAATTAAATGTAAGGGGTCTCCCTTAATACTAGAAACAGTATTTATACTATATATAATATATTAGCTTTTACAAATGCCTTAGGGGTTGAATTTTGCAAAATCCTTTCTTAGTGGATGCCTACACTGCATATCTATGTGCAAAATTTCAAGTCTCTAGACCCAGCGGCTTAGGCTGTGAAATATTCATTTTATTCCGTTTTTTAGTAGGTTGTTATAGAGGCAAGAGAAATACATCATCTGTGAAAATTTCAACTGTCTTACGATTCATAAGATACAGCCTGGTGACAGACAGAAGGACAGCGGAATCTTAGTAAAGGTTCCCGGTTTTCGCTTTGGGTACGGAACCCTAAAAACCGACTGTAGTAAAGCGAAGTATGAAATTTTATCAAAAAGGTTCCTTAAACGACGTAAGTGACGACTGAGAAGGGATTGTTAGAAATTCCCACAGGAACGGGAATAAACAGGATGCCTCCGAGCAATGGCGCTGGGCACCTAATAAAATAATAATTTCAACGACACATGTCTTGAATTAATAATCTCCTTGGCAATAAACTTGTCTGTAGCCGCAAGGTGAATCAAATTGAAAGATTAAAGTTCACAGCGCTCCTGTAAACATTTTTCTCCTTAGAAGTGAATTTTAAAAGTTTGACAGGTTCTAATTTACGAAATTGCCACGTGTTAAGTTGACAGATAAATATTCTGGCGGCTTTCAGATAATATTTATAAAAGTTTTTATTAAATTACTTTTTACATATTAAACGCTCATATTGAAATTTAAAGAGCCTGCTTTACATTATGAATCAGTTAAGCTCGGGTTCGATTCCTGGCATGTACCAATGAGTTTATCAAAACTTACGTACATATTTATCACTAACTCGACGATGAAGGTAAACATCGTCCCAGAATTAATTCTGAGGCATGTGTAACAGACCCGGTCCGGCGATTGGCTCACCACACCACCTATCACGTTTAGGGGCCCAAAGAATATCTCGTGAAAAGTGGGTAAGTATACTATCCAGAAATAGAATACTACTGCCCAAACCTTAGGGGATATAAGGAGTGAGATTTTTTTTTTTAGTAAAATAAGTATTCATACATACCTATACTTACAATATTTTAAAAAGAAAAAAAACATTTTACAATATTTACCAAAGACTGGTCGCATTCTCTCTCTGGATAGGCTAGGCTGATCTTTTGACTGAGACAACTGCCAACCCTTTGGTCCATGAAGCCTAGAACTTACCAGATTTTATAAGTTCCATTTTGCAAAACTAAGATTCGACTGCGGAAAAATGTAGCCTATGTCACCTGGACTATAATAACGAAACGATCAAATCTGATACATTTCAGGCAAAGTTAATATCCTCAGCTTAATAAATAGTGGCTTACATGTTCCATATGGCCCTTTACAACATATAGCTCTTACATTTCTTTTGCGCTATAAATGCCCTTTTAATATTTGTATCGTTACCCCACATTGAAAGTGAAAGTTCGAGGCAACTGAGGATTAACACCAGCAGGCGTATTCAGGGAGCTTCGATATTCGATATCGGAAAATCAGTCGAACACTTTCGAGATGGGCTGATTTTGGTGTCGAAAACTTTCGAGATGGGCTGATGTTGGTATTGAAAACTAATGTCATATGTGACATAAGGATTCGGAAAATTTTCCGTGGCTGTCAGAAACGCCTAGAATAAAGTTTCCGAAGTCGATAGATTCGACATCGAGTCTCCGTGAATACCTACGCTGGTTCATCAAAATCGGATGAATAGTGGAACATGCAAACATTGATACACAAACATTATATAGACTGCTAAAAATATAACCCTTCATTTTGGCTCTGTCGCAGTCTGGTAAAAAATAGGATTAAATAAATAAATTTCACTATCCCGAAAAATAAATTGGTTCTGAGGTAAAGGTCTAGAGAGATGAAAACAGTTAATCTGGATTAATATTTTTCATTGCATAATTAATAATATGAAATGATAAAAATAAGAAAAGAAATGAAGAGTTGATCCCAGATGTCGCAACCGTTTCTTGCAACTATGATTAATGATAGCTCGGGAATAACTGAAATATAATGAATAATGATTCAGCTTTTAATCGCGTATGAATTATAATAATCTTTTAATATTCTCTATAGATGGATTTTTTGGCTCAGAAGAATGGTGATATGAAATAATTTCAAGTATTAATTCAAAAAGGCCCGATTTCTTGGTCTACTATTTCTTCTAGTAGGCGCATAGCAGCGTTGTCAGCGCGACATAAATTGATTCCCCATTTTTGTAGGAATTTCGAAAAACCCTTTCTAAATTCTGTATAGGTATACACGAAACAGCTGCCTAGTTCCTTCAAATTCAGGGTATGCGTTGATAGGTCAGCTAGTAAACTAGGTGGGCTGTAAAACTTATAATATAGCTTTGTATCAGAGTAAGAAATTTCAGCATCAAATTAGTAGTTTCAGTTACTCCTAAAAACACATTTACAAATTACTTTATCTCTTTACAATACAATAGATAGTTGAACGCTATAGTATGTATTATTAATTTAGTTCTCTATTAAATAATTATAACAATAACAATTATAGAGCAGTGATACCAGTGTGTTAAGTGCGCTCGCCTCTATATGTGTATATCAGATCATCATCTACCATTGAGTTTTTTTTAACATTACTACATATACATATTTATGACTAGCTCGACGTTTAAGAAAAACTTCGTATCACAGGTAAAATGCACGTACTTATCGGAAATTCCGGTGATGGGCTCATCACCTATTACTTCTCCAAATGTACTGTTGTAAACTCGTGAAATGGGGGTATATCCAGTAATGGAATACCTCTGTATATATTATAGTATAAGTAGGTGTATATTATTATTATATGTACTGTTGAAAAGTCGGAATTTTTAGGAATGGAATACCTCTTAGGAGTTAAAGCTCTGAGCATATTTATATTATTTATTTTATTCTTGCCAATAAATTATCTTGTATTCATAGTTATACATTAATCTGTATATCTATACGGATAATATAGCATTTATAAATTTACCCAATAAATATTTATTTTCCTCATGCTAAGTAATTATCCAAATAGCCTTTTAAGAATACGTCAGCTTTTCTGAATAATGTCATTCAGGGTCATCCACGATTTTGTTGTATAATACAATCTCGGATAAATGAAGCTTTTTATCATTCGAATTCTGTGCGTGAACCGTCTCTGGCCTTTTCTTATGCAAATTGTTAGCATAAAAAGGAGAGATAAAGATATTATATTTTATATGAAGTCGAGCGATTTTTAAAAAAACATTGAGATTTAAAAAGTTTGTATAATAATATTATTTCTATTTCTTCAGTGAAACGCTAACATATTATGATTTCCTTTCATAAAATTCCTAAATCTTTCTCTTCACATTATAATAGAGGTTAGTGCTTTCGACGTACCTAGGTTAAATAGAGAGTTAATAATACCGTACATCATAGATAACTATTAGTAAATATTTAGCAGATCCTGTTTTTTTCCTTTTCCCGTGGGAATTTTAATTATTTTTAAAAACTTTTCCCAACCTGCAACTACTCCCGTAACTAAGAAATATATTCTACCTTGTTCAAATTTTGAATCTAAACCATAGACCAATCCTATTATAAAACCCAAAAATATTATACAAATCGGTCTAGCCGTATAAGGTCTTCAGTGTCATCATAGAGTGTCATAGATATGTACAGAATAATTATTTAACTCTTTAAAAATAGATTTTGCATAAAATACTTTAAAAAAATTATTCACAAAACAGTATAAACTTTTTTGAACAAAATTAAAAAGAAATCGTCTTCTTGCAAAAGTGAGATTATTTAATTAAAGATTCATCTGGCTTACCACTATGGAGGGAGTGGTACCCGTTTCGCGGGTCAAGATCGCGGTCCCGGATGACCCGGTTCCGGGTCAAGAGCAACAGGGAAATCCCGGGTATGCGCGCGCACGCCATGCCGTTCTATATTTGAAATGACATTGAAAACCGTTGATAAAGTTGAATTGGGAGGATGTTGATAACGGTGTACTAGCTTGTTCTGCGTTCTTGTTTGGTTTAGTTTCTTTTTTGTTTTTTTGTTGTTGTAGCCGTAATATAATAGTGTTGTAGTTTTTAGTTTGGGATATTATAACGTGAGTCACGTAGCCCATGTTCATTGTATGCTAACCATGTTGCATTTTTAGTTACTTTCTCCAATTTTTTTATTCTTATAATAATATAATATATTAAATTGTAAAAAATTGCTAGTGCTGCCTTATGTGTCAGAGTTAGCGGGTTCGATTCCAGCCCGACCCAACAATTGTGTGTATGAACGTGGTTATTGCTTCCGGGTCGGAATATTTTTTTTGTATTAATAAAAATATCTATCAGTTCTTCAGTTCCATTAACTTTATACAAATACCTTTCTTAGAGCAAGCTTTAAAAATTATAATGTCAAAATCGATGGACCAACCAAAAATCTACTTTCAGAGACTATTTTAGCAAATACATTCCAAATACATACAAACGCATTTAAGTTTTATAGTAATGTAACGGTCTATTGCCTAATCATATCATAAATTACAAAAACCTTGTCAGTAGTTTGCTTCCAGTGTTTTCGGTGTTGAATATTGTGAATGAGCAAAGTTTTGTGTTCTCCGTCTGTTGATCTCTGTTGGTTTAGAAAGTGTGTTCTTCAAGACAAGTTTAGTCGAGTCAGACCTGTAAGATTTATGTATACTTAATTATTTCATATTTTCTGAGCCCTTTCTTATATAGATGTAAATTTAACAATATTTTTCTATACTAATATGATAAAGATGAAAGATTTGTATTTTTGGATGTTCGTATGTTTGTTACGAATAAACTCAAAAAATACTGGACCGATTTTAAAAATTCTTTCACCAATGGAAATTTAGAATATCCCTGAGTAACATAGGCTATATTTTATGACCCTGCTTTCCGAAAATCCGAAGAGGGAAGTCATGCTTTTTGTATAATTTTCATTTTGCTGTATATTTCGGGTTTTGACTCATATTAGTGATAGTATATTATGTGGCAATTGTCTGTGAAAGTGTGCAGTGAATATGAAATCCGACAGAATGCGAGGGATGGACATTTTTGGATTGCCTCAAGAAGTCACAATGAAGTCTTCAGTAGAAGTGCTATCATTCTACTGTTGATAAGCAAGGACGGGATGTAGAAAGTGTTGAAGACACCAAATTTTTGTGCAAGCTCTCTGAAGCAGAGAGATTTAACTAAGATTAAAGAATAAAATAAAGACTTGTAAACTAAATTACTTGACATTAGCAGAATGCAAAATGCGGTGCCATTATAAAAAAAACACGATACACGTTAACGATGGGTAGTATTATCGTTTCACATGATCGTTTCCGTCAGGTTTATTAAGTCAGCTTTCACGGAAGTGATATGGAATGGGATTAAAGGGGTCGTTGCTTGTTGATGTACGTTACAAGATGAAGAAACTGCTCGATGGCGCGAAAAATAGAATCATAAACATATCAATAGATACGACGACGACGGAGTAGGCAGAGACAATAGACTGCCTCTGCTAGGAACATGGCTTACCGCTCCCGCTTTATCCACATTGATCAATCGACTCTTACATACTTGTCGGTTTTGGGTAATCTTTATCTGGGTTTTCTTCAGTGTACCGCCGATTTGATTAATCGAAGTGCAAAGGCGTTAGCCCCTTTTCACACATACCGGTTTCCACCGGGCCGGCGGGCGGCGAAGTATATGGCCATGTAGGTCCGCTTTCATACACACCGTCCGCTTTCATACATACTTGCGGGCAATCGGGCAATCGGCCATACATTTCGCCGCCGGGTAGCCGGCGCCGGCCCGGCGGAAACCAGTAAAAGGGGCTTAAGGTCACAAAATAGCCTACAGTGTCAGTAGGGGTGTAAATAGTTAATTTTTAGCTATTCGTATTTTCTAAATAAGGTATATTAGGGTGAAAAATACTTTAAAACCTACTCCCATACACCTATACAACGCGTAACAGAAAAAGCGCAATTCCTCATACACCCCAATTAGTATATTAATATAAAAAATATATGATGCAATCGAACTTTAGTTATGTCTAACCAATTTTCTTAAATATCGATTAATAATAGCACGATTTCCATAGAAATCCATAGAAATTGAAAAATTTAACACATATTAAAAATAGCTGAAATCGAATAATTAGTCGATACTGAACAAACTAATTTCAGGAATTGCGCTTATTCTGTTACATGTTGTATAGTAAAAAAATATATGAAAATCAGTCGAGCCGTTTCGGAGAAGTGCACAAATACCGTGACACGAGATTTTTATATTTATATAGCGGGTGCCCAGCGGCGCGGTGCCCGCGCGGATCCAGTTTATTCCCGTTCCCGCTGGAATTTTCGAAACTCCCTTCATAGTGGTTTCCTACGACATTTAAGACAACTACATACCGTATAAAAATTTTCTAGGTGTAATCTTTTCGGAATAGTACGTATTTCTCTATTTTACCAGTTTTTATATTTTCCTGTGGGAATGAGATATTTTTCTGGAATAAAAAGTACCCTAGATGTTGATCCTGGTATTCAGCTATCTCCACACCAAATTTAATCAAAATCCGTTCAGTAGTTTTTTCGTGATGCGTGGAAAGACAGACAGACAAAAATAATAATAAAAAAATATATCTACATCGATAACTATCTACACTACCTCTAAAATTTTCCAAAAATATCACCGATAGAAAGTTGCAATATTCTTGAGTAACATAGGCTATATTTTATTCCCGTATTCCCACGGGAACGGGAATGACGCGATTGAAATCGGACAGAACCGCTAGTATTGAATAAAGCCTGCCCTTTTAAAGTTAAATGTATACTTCATTTACCAGAACTAGGTCACCCATATAATTGATCATCCGAAAATCTTAGTAATTTAACAACTCAAAGTCACGTTGATGAATGTCGCTTTTCACACCGCTCTTTTATGATATCCACGATTGATTTGGAAGACCCGCGTTCTCAGATCGAGGTCATCGGTTTGATTTCGAATCTGGGCTAATTTGTTTCCGTTTTAGGACGGTTTCCTCCGTCACCAAGTGGCATAAGAAGGTTTAGTTAGCGTTCATTTCATTGGGTTCGATTCTGCATTACAGCGACTAAACTTATTTTAGTATAGTCCTGTCATTTTCTTTCTCCTAGAAAAGCAGACAGACGAGTGATATTTAGTCCTGTCAAATTAAAATTAGTCCTGTCAACTAAGGCGTGTTTAGCAATTTTAGCGACGATGTAAAAAGGTCATGGATAAAAGTGACAGATAAGCACGTTCTTAAGGTTCAAATTAGTTGGTTTTTACATGTTTGACATTACTCTTCAATCTATGGTTTGTTTCTGTCCTTTTTCTTCTGTAATGGAAGCAGTGATAGCCCGAACGGTTAAAGAGCCGGCCGAAAATCAGTGAGGCTCGGGTTCGAATCCTGTCATGTATTGCACCAATGAGTTTAAAAAAAAACTTAAGTACATGTTTATCACTAGCTCGACGGTGAAGGAAAACAACGTGAGGAAACACGCAGGTCTCAGAATTAATTCTGAGACATGTGTAAATAGACCCGGTCCGGCGATGGGCTCTCGCCACCTATCACGTTTAGGGGTCCAATATATCTCGTGAAATGTGGGTATATCCAGTAATGGAATACCTCTGCCCACCCCCTCGGGGATAAAAAAGGCGTGAGATTATATTATTATTATATTATTTATTCCGTATTCTATGGAGAAGGATAGACTAACTCAAAATTTGGAATTTTAGCTGGTTTGCAGAATCGAGTCCATTGTAATACTAACAATTAAGAACTACGTGTCAGACACTGACAATACTAGAGTGTTGCGTTAATTTTACTTGGCCGCGCTATAACTCGAGGCATTTTAGTATTAATATTTTTACGGCAGATAATTTTATTATATTTTTTTCTACTATTATATTGTAGCAACTGACGCCTGGTTAAAATAGTTTCGAAGCATTAAATGTGTACCTACAGAACCCACGATGAGCAAAAAGGTTCCCTCTTCCCAACTTTTTAATGACCAGCTATTTCATGTCCATTAACTTGGCTTCTTATTTTTAAAATTCGCTAAGAGCTCAGCGAAGTCTTAAAAGTTTGTCAGTTGAATTACTGTTTAATCTGCGAGTTTATATTCACTTACTGAGGTAGGAGATTAAATTGCTGATAAAAATATCATTTACAATTTTTATCGCAACGTTTAATATTTCTTCGACGTATACATATATACGAATCAGTCATTTCGGCTGCGCGCTGTTAGATTAGTCAGTCAGTCAGTTTCTTCTTTTACATATTATAAAGATACCATTTTTGTCGAAATCTCAAATTCGGTATATTGTGAAAACATGTGTTAAATCGCATTACACAAAAACATCGGTAGGGCCTGTCACCGACTTCAAAGCATACAAGGTTGTCATTTCTAACTTGTAAACTTAACGTTTCGAAAACTTGTTCCATATAATCGTCCTTGACCTATAAAAGCTAAACAGTCGCTTTAAAAACCGAGGTTCCGTCATAATAACTGTAACAATTTGCGACAATTCTTCAGCTAAGGTTTGTGCGCAGATGATGACTTCTCATTTTCATGTATTATGTTCTGCTCATAACTTTTCTGTAGATTTATTGTGCGGTTTGTACCCCGCTTAATGTCAAGGTTATACGCTTTGGATGTGTTTATAATATACTAGCTGTTCCCTGCGATTTCACTCGCGTAAGTCCCATTCCCATGGGAAAATCATAGGCTTTGGGTATAACTCCAAGTAAAGTAAGTTTTTCATTAATGAAATATTTATTAAGATATGAGATTAAAAAGAGCTACCCTTGAGTTTCTTGCTGGTTCTTCTCGGGTAATTCGGAACCAGAAACTCATCGGTGGAGATGGGCTGCTGTTTACATTCAGCCAATCTACGAGTTTAGAGTGCCTTGTTATTAGACTATTGACATTTCAAAGTGTACCTTTTTTATCTTCAGAAAATAAATGATTTGATTTTCTTTTTTGATTCTTTGAAGATTCAGATCGACCCAGTAGTTTCGGAGCCTATTAAATACAAATAGACAAAATATCAAATCTTTCCTCTTTATAACATTAGTTTAGACTACTTTTTTCCCGCGACTGTCTTCGTTAGCTTTTGTCACTTTTCAGACATCTATGTCTATGCAAAGAATCATGTGAATTCGTTGCTGCTTATATAAACACACACCAACAGACAATAATTATACTAGCAACCCGCCCTCGTTTTGTTTCGGTTAAAAAAAACTTCCACATCAAAATCCGATGCGTAGTTCAAAAGCTCTAAGTGCGCTAAGCGAACTCATTTTTTAATGTGTACCTACAGATGAATCATTTTATGAGTAGCATGTGATAAATCATATAAAATTGATTTTTGTACGTCACACCTGCTACGAGCAGCGATAGCCGTATGGTTAAAGAGCCTGCTTTACATGATGATAATCAGCGAGGCTCGAGTTCGAATCCTGGCATGTACCAATCAGTTTTTCAAAACTTACGTACATATTTATCACTAGCTCGACGGAAAGGAATTCTGAGACATGTGTAAAAGACCCGGCCCGGCAATGGACTCACCACCTATCCCGTTTAGGGGTCCAACATCTCGTGAAAAGTGGGTATATCCAAAAATGGAATACCTCTGCCTAACCCCCTAGGGGATAAAAGGCTTGAGATTTTTTTTACACCTGCTTCACCTGGCCTGCTACTTATTAAATCCCAAATCATGTGAATTTCATTGCACTTTTCATATTTCGTAGTTTTTTTACGGTGGTATAGAACCTTTCGACTAAAACGTTAGGTTACGACTTCTGTAAAACATAAAAGAGTTCTTTCTTCTTGAGGCAAAACCAAAAAGTCCACCAGATATACACAACTAGCGACCCGCCCCGGCTTCGCACGGGTGCAATGCTTATAAGATTTTCCCGCTTTTCTGTTGAAATTTTTCCTGAATTTTCTTTACTATAAACCTCACGGAGCCCGAGACCTTTCCAACGAATGCAAAACCGTAGAAATCGGTTCGTGCGTTCTGGAGTTAGCGTCAGGAAGGAAAACCCGACTTATTTTTATATAGTAGATGTGTCCTCTTCGCAATATGGCTGCTCTCTCTAATAATGGCCGCACCCAGCAACACTTTAATTCCATTTCGCGTCGAGTTACGCAGCCGTAAACTCGGCCACTTCCATTACTAACACTTATATCTGTTACGGCTACGCGGATGACATTCATATTTTATACTAGCGTTTGCTCACGACTTCACCCGCGATAAAAAGTAGCCTATGTGTTATTCTGATGTATTAGGTATAGAACTGTGAAGTTTCATCAAAATCTGTTAAGTAGTTTTTGCGTCAAAGAGCAACAAACTGCCATGCATCCTCACAAGTTTTTCTCAACTTTCGCGTTTAAAATATTACTAGCAGCGACCCGCGGTTTCACCCGCATAGTTCCCGTTGCCGTCGGAAAACGGTGGTAGTTTATGTTACTCACTGATAAGACAGCTTTTCAAGGCGGAAATAAAAAAAAACAGTTACCTTAGTGGTTTAGGCTTGAAAGCGTAACAAACAAAGTCACTTCCGCATTTAAAATATTTAAGATTAAGGATACGATTTATAATATCAGTAAGATGAAGGTCAAACATTTTGAATCTTTTGAAGAAAAGTTGTTGAATTTCAAACTTCAACGCTGAATTTTAATAATCGATTCAGAAGAAGTTTGAAGACTAATTCCTCTGCTTTTCACTTTGAAAATACTTTTTGCATCGTTGGAAACGAAAGTAGCCCGAAATGCCTCGTCCACGAAAGACTAGCTCACTTCAATACCGAATCCCTATAGTTACTTTTCAAACGAAGTTTCTATATTCTGCAAAATTCATCTGCGATTTTCACATCACCTTTTCACTTTTGCATCTTTTTCGAACGAAGTAGTAAAAAGCAATTCCGTATTTTAATAACCAGTAGAAACATAAATTAATCGATATTTCCCAGGCCAAGTTCGGAAGTTGAAAATTGAATATAAAAGTTTGGGTAAATGGTTCAAAAATTGAATAAAAAAGTTGGATGGAGCTTGTAGCCCGCCCCATCGCTCACGTCCGCCCCAATAAGCAGCTACAATGTACATCGGACATTTATTTACTGTCTAAACGGTAATTTTACGGGACACATTTGTCCCAATATTTTGGAGCAACTTTGAATTCAATGCGTCATTGTGTCATGTACCTACCTATTTTGTATGCGTAAAGGTTTTTGTTAACAATTTACTAAGTAGTTTTTACATACATACATACATACAGCTCACGCCTTCTTCCCACAGGGGTAGGCAGAGACGATGGATCGCCACTTTGCCCGATTTTCGCATACTTCCCTAGCTTCCTTCACATCCATAAGCCTTTTCATGCACGCTCTTTTATTCTTTGCACTCTTGACCCCAGCTTTTTGTTTAGTAGTTTGTAGGAAAGTAGAAGAAAGTTGAGCGATGAAATAGTGGTATATCTTTCACTTAGGTAGTAGAATCAAGTCTAAGTTTGTGGTAAGCCTTAAAAAAATACTGGGCAATAAAAATCATCATCGCACTGCTGATATGTTAATGATGTATTAAAAATTAACAAGGAGATTATTATAGAGAAAGGGGCGTGGCTACAGATCGTAGATCTCACCGCTGAATTCCTAATAAGCGACAGATTAAACCCTATTATTCCGTAGCTGCAATTAGCTGTGATTATATTATAACTAGCAGCGCCCCGCGGCATCACCCGCCTAGTTCCCGTTCCCGTGGAAATACGGGAATAAAATATAGAATAATTATTTAAACATCTTATTAAAATAATTAAGTTTCAAGCTTATTTCCATACAAACTTTCATCCCCGATTTCAACCCCTTACAGCTCTTTTTTCGCATTAAAAAGTAGCCCATGTCCTTTATCAGGCTTTATACGATCTCTGTACCAAAATTTTATATAAATCGATTCAGTAGTTTAGGCGTGATTACGTAACACACAGACAGACAGAACAGAGTTACTTCCGCATTTATAATATTAATATAAAAAATATTTAAATAATATAAATATTACGGTAAGGAAAGTAGGGATTGGGGTTATTTGGCAGTGATTACCTACTCGTGAGCATTTCGTTTCTGGAAACGAAGATAGATAGTAAATACGAGTATAGAGATTCTTGATACAACGCAACAAAAAAAAGTATTGTATGATCTGAAAAATACTGTAGGGAAAATTGAGTACTTCCAGATTGCCAGGACATTTCAGACCGACTTGACCCCTTGGCGTTGCGTATAGATGTAGCTTCACTCGGCATTCTCTATCGCATACGTATCATGGGGAGTGCTCCAAGGAATTGTTCGGATTTATACCGGCCACAGCGTTTCGCCAACGTTCAATGCGACAAAACTATCATTCACACCACCTGGATAGTTGGCGGTCCACCACTGTGAGATTCTCACGAAACTTTTTGCCTCGCACAACCGATCTGTGGAACAAATTGTCGCCGGCGGTATTTCCGGACCGATACGACCTTCAAATCTTCAAGAAGAGAGCGTAGTCCCACCTCAAAGGCCGGCAACGCACTTGTGACTCTTCAGCTGCAGGTGTATATGGGCGACGGTAGTCACTTAACATCTGGTGACCCGTCTGCTCGTTTGCTCCCTTTTTCTTATAAAAAAAAATTAGAATATCTCTGCTAGCTCCCTCGAGGATAGAACGTGTGTGTTTATTTATTTATTTGGCATGAATGTAGGCAGACAGATATTGTCTCTAGAATAAATGAGTAAAATGGAACGAAAACTGCCAGATAAGGATGGATGGCAGGTCTCAGAATTAATTCTGAGACATGTGTAAATAGACCCGGTCCGGCGATGGGCTCACCACCTATCACGTTTAGGGGTCCAATGTGTCTCGTGAAATGTGGGTATATCCAGTAATGGAATACCTCTGCCTACCCCCACGGGGATGAAAGGCGTGAGATTATATATATATTATTATTATTGTAAGGATGGATGACAGGTGAGAGGGAGATATAAAGGCATAGCGATTTTGTAAAGTAAATTGGGATGAATAAATAACATATATTCAACAATTATTTGTATTCATGATTCCCCATTTATAGTTCAGTGAATTATTTCAGACATTTCGTATTTTTCTTCATTTGTTCATTTAATTTCGTATTGTTCCCCCAATTTCACAAAATCCTTTTTTATCCGATGCCTAGCTCATAAAAGAAATCTACTGCCGAAATAAGTCTTAAGGTTCAGAAGTTTTGAATATGGGTTGATGAGTCAGTATGTCAATCAGGTTTTCTATCTATACTATAATTTTTTATATAAAAGTATACAGAAAAAGTAGATTATTTTTAGATGTACTCAGAATATGGAGAAATGTTATTTTTATTTTGGAGTGAACTTAAAAATTCTTTTATCACATCGGTGTACTATAAAATCGCTGACTTCAATACCTACATTTTATTACACTATACCAACGATATTATAATATTGTTGTTTTTGCCAAAATTCTCCAAGACCGGTTCAGCGGTGAAAAGGTAACAAACAAACAGATAGACAGAGTTATTTTCTCATTTATATATATTACTAGCAGCGCCCCGCGGTTTCACCCGAGTAGTTCCCGATCCCGTGGGAATACCGGGATAAAATATAGCCTATGTTTTATTCTGATGTACAAGCTATATAACTTTAAAGTTTCATCAAAATCCGTACAGTAGTTTTAGCGTGAAAGAGCAACAAACATCCATACATCCATACTCACAAACTTTCGCGTTTATAATATTAAAAGGATGTAGTAGAAAGGGGCGCAGAGCTACATGTTTTAATTAATATGGATTGAACCATTTAACTTGACTTGTCTTAAGGAAATAATTTGACTTTAAAATGTTGTTATTAAATAGCTCTGGCGGGTATACATGTATCGTATTACCTCAATTATGAGGATAAGATACGAACATTGTATTAGACAATATTACACAGTAAAATACGTTATATTATGTTAATTATTCGAGCATTGTTTAGCAAAATTTAACCACTAATATTCTAAATACGTATTAATTCGTAAAACAATCGATATTTATTTCTTCAGATTTTTAGACTCTTAATTTATGCAAGCGGTGATAGCCCGGACGGTTAAAGAGCCTGCCTAAAATCAGTGAGATCAGTTCGAATCCTGGCATGTACCAATGAGTTTTTCAAAAACTTACGTACATATTTATCACTAGCTCGGTGAAGGAAAACATCGTGAGGAAACCCGCAGGTCTCAGAATAAATTCTGAGAGATGTGTAAATAGACCCGGTCCGGCGATAGGCTCACCACCTATCACGTTTAGGGGTCCAATATATCTCGTGAAATGTGGGTATTTCCAGTAATGGAATACCTCTGCCTACCCCCTCGGGGATAAAAAAGGCGTGAGATTATACTTTATATACCTACTTATACTTATTATACTTATGCATATATCACAATATTGCATATATCATAATTTATGAAACAGTAGGTACGTGGAGCGGTACGTTAATAGACACAATAATATACATAATAATATCCATACCACCAACAGCCATATTCGATACTGCGGCCTAAACGACTAAATTAATATTAGCATTTAGTGACAGAAATTCCACCACTACATAACAAGTCATTCCATATTCCATAAATTACTCGAATTTCTTAATAAACTGTGTAGTATGTTTTACCCCTAATTATCTCACCCCCTTGGTGGAAAATCGACACGCGCCAGGTGTGACTAGGCATAACTCAATTTATACAAGAAAATGACTGTGCTAATATATAATATCTTTGGATATACTACGGTAATTAGACCAAAGATATTATATATAAAAATACGTAGATATGTTACTGGAGCGTAGAAAATGAGGCCGACAAATGTAGTGTTAGAATGGTTCAGAATAAGACATACAAATATTTCGATATCAATTTATATTCTTAAACAAAACACAATTCAATGACAACCGCCTTCAACCAAAGAGAGTCTAACCACACCCGGCCTCTCTGTCCAAAGAACTCTATAACTCCTAGTCTCTGACATATTTTAATCTCTGGATAATTAGCTGTTTTTCATCGTAGCAGCACCATCTCTTAGTTTAAAGCATTAACTCGACGACCAACGCCATCCATGGTCTGAGCGTAGTACAAATACATGCCGAAGAATAGGATGGCGCATACGTCGCTTCCAATTTCTTTCACAGTAGGTAATTGACCTAATTTTATTTAGTCGCAATGTTTACATTTTTCACCTAGTCACCTTGACAAATAGCTGTCTCTTTCTTTATTATTCCTTCCGTATCATCTTTCGCCGTCTTTGTTATCCTATAAATAGGCGAAGAAGTAAGTATGTACATGTTTGTAGCCACTCGTAGCGGATCAATTTTCAAACTCGCGCAATATGAATATAACTCATCTTTACTTCAATATCTTTGAGTATATCACACAAATTTCCGTAGCAACTAAAGTAACTTACACTACCTAAATGGCCTAGAAAAGTGTTTTCAATTATCGCGAAGAAAGAAAAATATTATGCATATTATGTTGAGCATTAGAAGTCTCATGATATTTACTGTCGGTTGCTAAGATAGCCACAGACACTTACAATTAGTTCCCAATTGTTGGTATTATAATAATGCTTTTATAGACAAAGAATAGGTTTCGTTTACAAATTGTTTTGAGGCGCTGGATTATGTATGAAGATTGGTATAGGCTAGTCGAGGATAGGCTACCTAAGGCTTTTGAGACATTACAATGGTTCAATGTCTTTAGCATGGAAAGTGGACTACAGAATGACCTATTGCACTGTCCTTATAAAGTCGTTTTGACATGCTTCACAGCTACAATCACAGTTTGAGAAATAATATATTTTGTTAATAATTTACTTATTTTTTGAAATGATTTACAAAACTACCTTCGTTTATAATAGCTGGCGTTATATCTGCAAAAAGTCAATATTTTCCCGTAATTGTACCTCTATACGTTGCAACTGCAAGCAACGGCTGAAGTTGAACGTTAATATATCAACCAGTTATTCTCTACAGTTCAACAATACAAGTTTGTATACCCACCTACCTCTGCATCTGGAATTAGCTAATACGCTTCGCCTCAATCTGCACGTAACAGACAAAAACTACGTCAAAAAATCGGGCCTCTAAATTATACGCAACATTACCAACTACTCCCACTTAATAAAGGCGAATGAACTCTGGATACATCAAAATATTGGAAGAAAAGGACGGAAATATACCAAAGACTAAAGAGAAAGGTGGATGAAATCAGGTGGCCGTTTCAAGGGGTTTTAAGGTCTGCTTCAGGCTGTCGATAGATGTTCTTGATAAATTGCTACTGGCCTTGTTCCTACTTCAGATAATCGAGCGAGATGCTTTTTTTAGTAACTGTTCGTAAAAGATGTGCTGTTAATGTACTTTTATTTATTTACTAGCGACCCGCGCTCGCTTCGCTTCAGTTTATATGCCATTACTGTGTTTTTTTACTGTATTATGCATGTATTAAATACATTTAAATTTTCCTCTTGAATCACTCTATCTATTAAAAAAAACCCGCATCAAAATCCGTTGCGTAGTTTTAAAGATTTAAGCATACATGGGGTTGTTTTATACTATATTCATTTCGTACGTTTATTAATTAACTAGCGACCCGCCCCGACTTCGCATGGGTGCAATGCTTATACTAAAATCTTTCTCTTGAATCACTCTATCTATTAAAAAAAACGCATCAAAATCTGTTGCGTAGTTTTAAAGATATACATAGGGACATAGGAATATAGTGATATTAGGGACATAGGGACAGAGAAAGTGACTTTGTTTTATACTATGTAGTGATTATGAAAACAATATCTAGTGGAATTTCCATATTAATTTATATTTTTTAGAAACAGAACTAAGTTTGTGTTTCATATTAGTTATAAAAGCACCTTGGACTTGTATAAGTTGTTCAATTATAAATTTTGTTTCAAATGTGCATTCATCATAATAAGTAGTGATTTCAAACTCCTGGACCCTGTCCTGAATAGTGGAAAAGATCTAGATGGTAGTGTTTGTTCTTCTTCTTCTACTTCTAGCAGTACCAAGAAGAACAGCAGGCGTATTCACGAAGACTCGACACGGTTTCCGTGCGATTTAGATCAATTTAGTCGAATCTATCGACTTCGGAAACTGTATTCTAGGCGTTTCTGACAGCCACGCAAAATTTTCCGAATCCTTATGTCAAATTATGACATTCGTTTTCGATAGCGACATCTGTGAATAGGCCATCTTCGACAGATTTTCCGATTCCGAGTTTTAATTCAATTCAAATTCAAAAATCGTTTATTTTCTATTGGTATTAAAATATACACTTAGAAACGTCAATATTTTATAATAACAAGGCACTCTAAACTCGTCCATGAAGATTGGCTAAATGCAAACAGCAGCCCATCTCCACCGACGAGCTGCTGGTTCCGAATGCAGTACCCCGAGAAGAGCCAGCAAGAAACTCAAGGGCAGCTCTTTTTAATCTCATGTCTTACTAATAAATATCGTTTACAATAATAATTATAATTAATAGCCTTACATAGCGTCGAGTCGGTTAATCCCATGCATGTTGGTCTACTAAGTAGTCTGTAATTTTATAGTAGCCTTTTTTACGTAATTTTTGCTTAACTATTATTTTAAATTTGTCAAGAGGCAAATTTTGTAATTCAATGGGAATCTTATTGTAAAAGCGTATACATTGACCCTTATATGATTTGGTAACTTTAGATAATCGACTAACACAAGCAGCCAGTTCATTCTTATTTCTAGTGTTTATACAATGTCTGTCACAATTTTTTTTGTAAAGTGATATATTCTTTTTAACATACAATACGTTTTCGTAAATATACTGTGACGCCAGTGTCAGTATATTAATTTCCTTGAATTTTTCCTTTAGAGACATCCTAGACCCCATTTTATAAATTGCACGAATGGCTCGTCGAATCGGCGAGTCGAATATCGAATATCGAAGCTCCGTGAATACGCCTGCTGATGATTTTGGAAGCAGTGAAATCGATTCCTAGTCGAGTCAAGATTATGCAACCAAACACCACATACACAGACAAAGAAAGACAGACAAAAGACTTCAATTACAAAACGTACCTTTTAATTGGGGATCAAAAAGTGCTACACTTAAAAATGAGACCGAAGTAAACAAACAACATCGCATAAATGAAACATTTAAATTGCATTCTGCAATTTGTCATGTACGAGTAACTATCGCAATATCTGCCAACGTAATCTCGTATCAGGTTTTGCCATCTCCAGAGGCATGCAAGTTGCAAGCATTTTCATCCGTCCTGCAATATCGCATGAAAGTTATTACCTTCGGGTTTTGCATGAATCGATTCAACAGAAAGTCGCATATTATTAATTTCAAAAACAGTCAGAAAATTCTGAAGCTGTATATATAACGTTTCGTTAAGTCAAAAAATACGTTTTATTGTTCAATTTGGAGTCGTTATTACCAAACCAAACTACTTTTCATCATTTTCGTGTTTATTACAAAACAGGGTTTCAAGTTAAACAGTGTCTTACTTTAAGCCCGGTTTTGTAATAGAACTGTATAGTTTTATCTGTGACTTGGCAACTTTTTTGTTTTGGTTCACTAGATAAAGTTAGTAGTACAGTCAAGAAATCGTGGAGCTTCACAAATTTGACTTTGAACCGTTCTTATTACAATCGCCGTAGAGGTAAAACTCGCACTACAAATGTAAATACTGCTTTACATTTGCTGTTGAGAGTTGGCTATGCATACTCCTTTGTTATGTGATAAGAGTACTGAAGAATTCATCTCTCAACTTCGTCCTTTGTATTTGGCGACCGGTTAAATTGGAAAACATATTGTCGAGTCGTCGCGGGTGTCCATTCGAAAGCCGCACCTCTTTGCCATACTGAGTGAGAACAACCTTAACCTACGAATTTACTACAAAAATTCGAATAAATTCTTAATGGCATTCAATTTGATTTATAAGGATTGTTCTGGAAGTAATAAACCATTTCATACATTTTAGTGGCGCGTGATATCAAATTATAGCACAATGTAACACCGGCTTTAATATGCGGTAAAACCGTTACTTTTTTGATCACATTTGTACGTGCATTGCAGGTTCAGATATATCTACACTATTTATACTAATATTATAACGAGTAAAGATTTGTATTTTTGTATGTTTGTAACGAATAAACTCAAAAACTACTGGAACTATTTAAAAAATTCTTTCACCAATGGAAAGCTAGAATATCCCTGAGTTGCATAGGCTATATCCCCATATTCCCACGGGAACGGGAAATATGCGGCTAAATCCACACAGAACCGCTAGTATATATATATAAAATGACTGAATGATTGGTGATATATCAACCTAAACCGCTGGGTGTAGAGACTTGAAATTTTGCATATTGATAGCTTATACAGTGCAGGCATCCACTAAAAAAGGATTCTGCAAAATTCAACCCCTAAGGGGGTGAAATAAACGTGCGCGAGCGAAGACGCGGATAAAAGCTAGTCATAAATAAAATATACTCTTTTTTCTTCTCTCTTCTATCTTCACCATTGTATTATATACAGGACAGCTAGGTGGGAGGGTTGCTATTACATACAATATTTTTCATTCACCAAGGCACGTTAAACCATTCATCCATTTTATTGTAACACGCAGACTTAAACTTACCTAATTGATAAGGTTTTAATTAAAGAGATAGAGCGTCGTTTGAGGGACCGTGACTTTGATCGCCGCTCTGATCATTTCTAATGCAAAGGATCTCCCTCGCTGTACAGTGTGGTAATGCTGCCAGTGTTATGGGGACCCTTGGGTCGGAAGTTTTAAGGAATGTTTTTTTTCAGTTTTTTTTTTATTTATTTAACATCTTAACATAGGCAAAACATTATAATACATAGCATTTATAAACCACTAAGGTTTGCTTAATGCTATCAGCAGTCTGCATCGGCATTAAATAAAAATAACAAACTAGGTAGGTAGCTAGCATACAGACTGGAATCGATGGGTACATTTCTAAGCCATTGACAGTTCAGTGTGCTGCTGGAAATAGGTCTTAAGAGTAGATTTAATATTTTTACGAGAATTTTAGTACGCACAAATCATTAGGTAGGTTATTAATCAGGCGAGGAACCAGATACGACGTCGTCCGCTCGCCGTAGCTTAGGTATGGTTTGCGCTAGTCGTACGCAACCGGTTTTGAGCGACAGCCCGCGTGTATACAGAATGTTGAATAACTTCTCTTAAGTTATCATTAAAAAAATGTTCTTTAAGTAGCATATATTTTGGTTGTGTAAAGATAGGTAAGATTTTGCAGTGGTTGAAGAGTAGAAGTTCGTCACATTTGAAATTGATATTTATTTTTAGTGGATACAATATTTTTAAGAATTTTATTTATAGCACAAGTAAAAAATAATAGTAAATTTAATTTCACTGATGTATTTGACGAAGTCTGGTGATTATTATTTAAAAAAAATACCTCATTACACGTTGGAGCTAAAGCTGGTCTTACATCAATGTGAAGAAACATAATAGTCTTTTTCCTCTGTACAGTGTCCCAACCATAAAATAGCGATCGTTGTACTTTCTTAAGTTCTAAAACCAACCAAATTACATTTCGTTAGCCTTATTTACACCTGTATGTCAACTACATCCCAAACTCAAGCAATTTTCAGAAGTCCCAAAAGTGAACGCACTCTTAACTACGAAGGTGGGGCTAAATGTGGAGGGAGTACCATAAAGGGGGGGGGGGGGATAAACCTGCGAATAACAGTTGTTTACTACTGTTTCGAAGTTTCAGCGGTTCGAATTAAGTCCCCTGGGATTACTTTTTAGGTCATATCATAATTTACGACGGTGGCTACTTTAAGTTTTGTGTTGGTTTGTTTTGATTAAATAATTTTAGTAAGGTCTCAAATATTGAATGAGTATACTAAAACTATAAATGCATAGTATTTCTTGTAAGATCAGTAATAGCCTTACGGTTGAAAACCTGCTTTCATCATCAGCCTATATTAGTCCACTGCTGGACATAGGCCTCCCCTAATGAGCGCCATAGCGCCCTGTCTTCGGCTCGACGCATCCAGCATCTGCCTGCAGCCTTTCGCAGATCGTCATCCCATCTGGCCGGAGGGCGCCCTACACTACGTTTGCTGAGTCGCGGTCTCCACTCCAGAACACGTCTACCCCAACGGTTGTCGGTTCTTCGCGAGATATGGCCGGCCCACTGCCACTTCAGCTTGCTAATTCTTTGAGCTATGTCGATAACTTTGGTTCTCTGTCGGATGTATTCGTTACGAATCCTATCCTTCAGAGAAACTCCGAGCATAGCTCTTTCCATAGCTCGCTGAGCGATCTTGAACTGGTGGACCAGCCCTACCGTGAGTGTCCACGTCTCAGCTCCGTAGGTCATAACGGGTAGGACGCACTGATTGAAAACTTTGGTTTTCAAAGATTGCGGAATGGATGACGAGAAGACTTGACGCAGTTTCCCAAATGCTGCCCAACCCAGCTGGATCCTCCTCCTGGCCTCCTTCTCGAAATTGTTTCTACCTAACTGCAGAATCTGCCCTAGGTAAGTATACTCGGAAACAATTTCAAGACGGTGGCCATGTACGACGACCGGTCCCGGATCAATGTGGCCATTGATCATGACTTTGGTTTTATCCAAATTCATGCCAAGACCGATGCATCGCGAGGCTGAGGCTAGGTCATCCAGCATCCGGTTTAGCTCCTCTAGCGACTCCGCCATTAAGACTATGTCATCAGCGAATCGCAGGTGTGAGATGTATTTGCCGTTTATGTTGATACCCATACCTTTCCAGTCCAGAGTCTTAAACATATCCTCCAACGCACTCGTGAACAGTTTCGGGGATATGACATCCCCCTGTCTCACTCCTCTGCGCAATTGGATGGGTTTAGACTGCTGGCCCTGTACTTGGACACTCATGGTGGCGGCCTTGTAGAGACATCTCAGCACCTCGATATAACGATAGTCTACTTGGCAACGCTGTAAGGATTCCAGAACAGCCCAGGTTTCTACGGAATCGAAGGCCTTCTCATAGTCCACAAAAGCGAGACACAGGGGCTGATTATACTCTTCGGACTTCTGTATAATCTGCCTTACTGTGTGAATGTGGTCTATGGTGCCATATCCTCCTCGGAACCCGGCCTGTTCCGGCGGCTGGAACTCGTCGAGTCTCCTAGCAAGACGATTCGTGATCACTCGTGAGAATAGCTTATAGACGTGGCTCAGGAGTGTGATGGGTCTGTAGTTTTTAAGGAGGGTTTTATCTCCCTTCTTAAAAAAGAGCACCACCAAACTCCCGCTCCACGCCTTTGGAGTTCTCCCACTGTGAAGGACGGTGTTAAAGAGGTTCTGTAGCTCCTCTATAATAGGGGCTCCTCCAGCTTTTAAAAGCTCTGATGTTATTCCGTCCTCACCGGGGGCTTTTCCATTCTTAAGCTGTCTCAGAGCTAGCACGATCTCGTCTTGGCTGATGTCTGGCAGTTCGTCGGTATAGTGGCGTGTCAGGGTGGCTCTAGAATCGTGGTCATCTCGTTGGGAACGGGGAGCATGAGCAGCGTACAACCGGCCATAGAAATCCTCTATCTCGGCAGATATCTCCGGCTTCGACAATACGGTCCTCCCGTCAAGCGTTTTAAGTTTCGTCAGGTGGCTCCTGCCAAGCTGCTGAGTGAATACTTTGGATCCTCGGTTTCGCTCTATTGCCTTTTCAATAAGGCGTGTATTGGAGCTCCGAAGGTCACGCCGTACCATCTTCGTAATGCGCTTGTTCAGGTCTGACTTCTCTGACGAAGTCGCTTGGGTGGTTTCCCGTCTTTTTGTCATCAGCCCGAGAGTCTCATCCGACAGTTTGGACTTCTTGCCAGTACGCTGCTTTTTGCAAAACTTGATGCCCTCGTCCCTCAACGTTTCGACCAGATTGTGTAGGGACTCGTCAGCGTCATCAGTGGGTTCCACGGCAGCAAATCTATCCCTGAGAAGCTGCTGAAACTTCTCGGTGCCCGCCATGATTTGGACTGGGTTAGGTCGGAGCGTGGACTTCATCAGACGGTTTCTTTCAAGCTTCAAGTTGATATTCAGAGAGCCTCGGAGCAGTCGGTGATCAGATCCGGTATTAAACCTATTGATCACTGAGACATCTCTGAATATGTGCTTTCTATCCGTCATGATGAAGTCGATCTCATTTTTAGTCACAGTGTCGGGGCTTTGCCATGTCCACTTCCTCTGGGGCTGTTTCTTAAAGAAGGAGTTCATTAAGAACAACCCCTCCTTCTCAAGGAAGTTGACTAGCATTTGCCCCCTGTGATTCCTAATTCCATATCCATGCGGGCCTATTCGGGATTCGTTGCCCGTTTGGGTTCCCACCTTGCCGTTAAAGTCCCCCATAACAACGTTGAAGTGAGCCTTAGTGGTGTTGTGCAAGGCTTTGGATATGTCTTCGTACTTATCCTCCACTTCAGCATCCGAGTGTGTAGAGGTCGGTGCGTAGACCTGAACGACCTTCATGCTATACCGTTTGGATAGCCGAAGGATCAGGTACGCTACCCTGGTCGACACACTGGAGATTTCTTGAACGTTGTTAGCAAGGGCCTTATTGACAAGAAAGCCTACACCACCCTGGGATGTTTTATCACCCTCGCGAAAGTAGAGAATATGGCCCGAGTCTAGAGTTACGGTGTCCTCCCCCTCTCTGCGGACTTCACATAACCCCAGGACATGCCATTTTATATTCTCTAACTCCACTTCCAACTGCGCTAGATGATGGTCAAGCCTCAGAGTGCGTCCGTTAAACGTAGCCAGGGTCAATTTTTTAAGTAGTGAATGGTAGCCTAATGTAGCCCGGGGATTCTTAGCACCCCCTGCCCCGCCGTTACCGTGGCCGCTACCATGGCCAGGAATAGCGAGGCGGCCGGGAACTGGGGGCCATTTCTTTTTGGCTCTATCCATTAAGGGTTTAATGCCCATAATCCCCACGCTGGGCATGCGGGTTGGGGATCGCAGTTCAATGGTGTTGTTCTGCAGGGGGTGCTGCTGCCCGCCCCCCGGTGTATGTCCCTTAGTCGCCTTTTACGACACCCACGGGAAGAGTTGGGGTGGTGCAATTCTATGCCGGCACCACACGGCCAGCCCTGGGATTACTTTTTAGGTCATATCATAATTTACGACGGTGGCTACTTTAAGTTTTGTGTTGGTTTGTTTTGATTAAATAATTTTAGTAAGGTCTCAAATATTGAATGAGTATACTAAAACTATAAATGCATAGTATTTCTTGTAAGATCAGTAATAGCCTTACGGTTGAAAACCTGCTTTACATGATGAAAATCAGTGAGGCACAGGTCCCAATATTAATTCTGAGGCAAGTCTAACAGACCCGGTACGGCGATGGGCTCACCACCCATCACGTTTAGTGTCAAAGTGTATATCCAGTAATGGAATACGTCTGCCTACTTCCCCGGAGATAAAAGGCGTGAGATTATTATTATTTTACTTCTTGTTAGAGCAGCATTGCTTCTTCTGGGCAGTACGTGGTAGACCATACTTCTAAGTTCGATAACTCTTAATCACCTGAACAGATTTTTGACAAATATATCTTAGAACTATCCTTATTAAACTAGCTTTCAATACAAAAACCGCATTAAAATTTATCTAACCGTTTGTTATGATTTTACAGACAGACATACCCCTCGTTGTTCGAGATTAGGTTTTATAAAGAGGTGTAAAAATAAAAATAATTAATCTCACAACTTTAATCCCCGAGGGGGTAGGCAGAGGTATTCCATTTCTGGATATACCCACTTTTCGCTAGATATTCTTTGGACCACTAAACGTGATAGGTGGTGCGCGCCCATCGCCATAATATGAGGTGTATGCAGAACATAAGTAATAAAATTTCTTGTGGCCAAACTTGGGAAGGAAAAACATCGTGAGGATCCCGCAGATCTCAGAATTAATTCTGAGGCCTGTGTAACAGGCCTAGTCCGGCGATGGGCTCTCTACCTATCACGGGATCAAATATTTATGGGTATTTAAACAGATGGAATACCTCTGCGTACCCCCTCGGGGATAAAATCGTGAGTTTTTTTTTAAATCTTTTGAGGGGTGGCGAGTACTCATAGATAGGTAGATGACACCTTTGTGAGGAGTTTAGAGCACCTAATAGTCTTATCTGGATAAATTGGCTAAAGTTACACTATTCTGTTGCCACCCGAAAAGCTGGTGATAGTTAGAAGTGGACAATAGGGTTGTCAACTGCTAGTTAAGTCGTTTTCGGGCATCAGACGTCTACAATGAAGGATTTTATAAAAGAAATTACGCTTTTGCTCAGATTTGTTAAGGGTACGTAGGGGACGACCTAGGCGTACCTACATCGACTAGATCGGCGATGTGATGTAAAGCCAGATAAAGAATAGCCGAAACCGACGAGCATACATGAGTCGTTTGATGGATGTAGAGGAAGCACGAGTGATCTGCCAGGTTCGTAGCAAGTGGCGGTCTGTGGTCTCTGCCTATCCCAATGCGAAATAGGGGTGAGATTATATATGCATGTTGTTAAGGGTTTGTGCTTCTAAGGGTACAGAAGTGACAAAGGGAGTGAATTTGGTGGTACTGGTAATTTTGGGGATTATGGTAATCCCCTTCAATACAGGTCAAAGTCAAAGTCAAAATGTTTTATTCAAAGTAGGAACTTACAAGTCCACTTATTGAACGTTATTTCAACTCCACCGCTTCAGCATGTATGGTTGAGGAGAAGAAGCGGGGCAAGAAACTCCTCCTCCTCCAGGAGAAGTACATGGAATATTGGAATGGTCATTACTGTTTTAGGCACAAACATTCTGTAATTGCTAAGAACGGCACAATTTTCTTTGTAAAATTTTGTAAATGATTAAATATTAAGAATGTATATCTTCATTATTTTAACAATCATATTCCTTTGTGTATTTAGGAGGATTTTTAATTATTTTATGAATGTTCTTGTTTTTGTAAACGGAATAAGATAACAACAGTCAAAAATTGTTTTCTCTGTAGTAATGCCATCTACCTAGTTTTATTATTACTACTAGCCAGTGCTCTACAGTCATAATTAAAAGTAAAAAATTGAGATTTTTAAAAGTTAACCCATTCATTGATACACATTGTTCTATGGTATGAACTCGATGAAAACTACGACGTGATTACCCAAATTGTTTTTTTTGTAAATTGGTATTTTCAGACGATGAAAGGCGATAAGCCTATAGACATAAATAGCTCATTTACTTGCTTATGTGTAGGTTCAGTGAATTCGTTTCACGTCGTTGCGTTGAGCCTGCGACCCCTTCCCCCCTCACCCCCTTTGCAATCCCCTAAGCCATCCACGTACGGACATTATTGAATAATTTGTTTTTATTAGCAGTCCGGACCGCAGGTGAACAATGTGAGTGCATTTGGCGAGGATTTTTGTGTCTGCCGAATACACTCGTAATTATAAGCAACGAAACTTATGTTTCAAATCTTCTTAGTCATGACTTTCATTTAAAATATTTGTTTTTCGAATGTACTTGATGATATTAAAAAAATAATATAATTCCATAAAAAATATATAATTATCTGAATATTAGTTATACTTTTGTGCAAAATGTTCTTTTCAGACTATATAAATATCAATGATGTTTGGAGAAGATTTCCTCTAGCACAGCGCAATAGGACATCTTAAAATAATAACCATTTTAGGTACTGATTTTATTTCTATTATGAAATAGTTTTTGTGTTAGGAATTTGGTCAACAATTATTAAAGAAATTAATGAAATACTTTCACGTAATAAGTAGCAATTCTTGCACTGCTTTTTATTTTTTAACTACAGAACCCTTTCGGAAGCGGTATAGTACTTTCCTATTAGTATTGACATTGAATAAGTGAATTCCACATTAAAATACTGAAATTATTTGATTTCAGTTTTTAGATAAAATGGCTTATTGTTCTACCAACGCACAGCATCAACGGCTTCATTTGGGAACTCATATTTGGATTTAAAACTTTTAGGAAGTAGGCGTACGGAAAAAAAAGTAGGACCCAGGACCCACGTGAAAGTCACTGTCTGGCTTTGAATAAAAACTTTTTATTAAAGCACTATGTTTCCATTTAGAATATTACGAATATTAAGAGCCAGTGCAAGGTTATTGCCCGAGACGACTTTAAATATAAGGGGCAAAGTTAAACAAAAGCATAATGGGTAAAACCATTAAATATTTCTATTTCAATGGATCTTTGTAAAAAGATATTGTGGATTGTAAGATTCTGCACCAAATGGTTTAAGTTTATTAACCTTTTTAAGGAAACAAATTCAAAAAGTAGGAAGGAAAACAAGATTTTCAACTTAAAGGTAGGTTTAGAAGATACTAGCGTTTAGTTAAAAAAGTTGCTTATATTTATTATTAGACAGTGATTCGATGCAAGAAAACACATTTTAGTGGAACGGTGATCTGACACAATAGGATTACTTATTTATTTTCCTTGATCGACTTTGGGAAGCGATGCTTGATTGGATAGTAAGGAAAAGCAAAGGGAAAAATCAGAACCGTATAAAACAAGAAAACATCTCTAAAAAAAAAAAAACTAATTAGATAGTACCTTAGGTACTCCAAAGCACGAGACACTCTCCGACTCACACTTAAGTATATTGATCCCTTAGTGTTGTAATTTAATATTGTTCATTTATTTACAAGCACATTTATAATTCAAACAACACTCGATTCGTGGTAGAATCGATATTACTTGAGTCATCGATACAGTTAGACGAACTCACTCAATATTGCACACTGTCTGAACTTGAGCTCTTTGGAAAACTTACTTTGGTATTTAGGGATAAACTTCTCGTAGTTCTGACTAAATGATTGTTACCGTTTCAATTAGGTAACGATATTATTTAGTAATGATCCGTCTGTGTTTCATTCAATTAAGTGCATTACATACAATATGAAGAAGAAGAAGACACAAGCTTGTATTAACTAATAACCTCAGAACGACGTTGTTCCTAAATAGTTCCTATTATATGTGTATAAAAATATTTAATAATTTACCTCATAGTTTTAAGGATTTGCCACAAAGATTATTTGTAAAATAAGTTTTTAATTGGTTACTGGAGCATAACTTTTATTCTGTTAAAGATTATTTAGACTTAAGGGTACAATAAGTATTTTAACAAATATTTGCATATAATCTGTAAAATGATAGAATAGCCTGAACTTTATTTTATATTAAGAACTGTATGTATGAACCTATTCTGAGCAAATAAATGATTCTGATTCTGAAACACAATATTAAGTTTTATTTTACAGAATCACTTAATTTCATAGCATTTACAAAGAAGCAAAGAAAATAACTCAATCCCAAACTATTCAGATATATACACATTTATACATTCCTTTATTTTGTACATAATATTATTATTTACATATTGAAATGTCCATCAAATAAAAGGAAATAGCTATAGCTCAGAATTCGGTATTGTTTCTATTTGTGTGTAAATTGCACATTTGGATTTCGAATCACTGGCGGAAATTGTTGCTGTTGTGATTGTTTACCGAAATGGAATTTCCGGCGACAGAAGTAGAACTAAACAAAAGCATTGATTAGAACAATAATGAATAACGAAACGTATATTATTTAAATTCTCTAAAGTTTTTAGGGTTCTGTACCTTTTATTATTGTACTAGCGACCCGCCCCGGCTTCGCACGGGTGCAATGCTAACACTAAAACCTTCCTCTTGAATCACTCTATCTATTAAAAGAACGCATCAAAATCCGTTGCGTAGTTTTAAAGATTTAAGCATACATAGGGACATAGAGATATGGTGACAGAGAAAGCGACTTTGTTTTATACTATGTAGTGATTAGATATCCCTCAATGAAACCTAGGTGGTACGGTTACAGTATAATATCTGTAAATAATCTATACATATAATAAAATTCTAACGAGGTCGTGTCTGTACATTAAACAATATTGGAAAATTTTAACGGTAGTGGAAAAAGTTATCAATGTAGATAACGAGACACCAATTTTTGAAAATGTTGTCTGTCTGGTTGTGCACGCATCACGCAAAAACTACTAGACAAATTTTAATGAAATTTGATGTGGTGATAGCTGAGTAGCCGGGTCAACATCTAGGGTACTTTTTCCCGCGGGAAAATGTCTCATTCCCACGGGAAAATAAAAAAAATGGTTAACTTGAAATATGGTATTTAGTTGTCTAATACGTCGTAAGCAACCACTATGAAGGAATTTTCGGAAATTCCTACCGGAACACCGTTGGGCACCCGCTATGAAGAATATAACATAATTCACAAAACATAGGTTCTTTGAACTCCATGAATTTATATGCCTGTTTTTCCATAACGAAGAGCAGAGCACAGTACCCAAAATGGGAAACTCAATGATACATATTCAAGATCCAATTAGTGGTCTCATGCATGCTTTCATGTGTTGACTTTCATGATTTATGTATTTCTTCATTGACCTGTTTTTGTTTTTGAAATGAAGAGTACAGAATAGAGTCCACTCCTATATACTCTATTCTGTCCGACGGTACCAAATCTCCTATAGTTATAAGATACTAATATAGGTTACGGATATTTTATCTGTTTTGTGTTACTAACATATACTTTGTTACCTATAATATAGACCTAAGAAGTCTGATGAATAACTAAATTATTATTATTGTAGAGAAAACGTACGAAATACTATAGCAGACTTTGCAACATCAACATTACAACTGACTTCATCCTCATACAGCGAAGTTGGCTGAATCATAAACATATTTTTGTCTTTCATTGTGCATTTTTGCCTCTCAGTGAGGGCTTTAACAACTTATTTAAATTACACATTTTCTAAGGGGTTTTATAGTTAATACACAGTAAACATTAAGAATAACTTCTAAAACGATTGCCAAAAGTCTTGTCAAATCGTATTTTTTTTGAAGAATTTTTTGAAGAATATACGGTACTAGCGGTTCTGCGCTGTTTCACCCGCGTAGTTCCCGGTCGGGTGGGAATACGGGAATAAAATGTAGCCTATATTACTCAGGGATCTTCTAGCTTTCCATTGGTGATAGAATTTTTAAAATCGGTCCATTAGTTTTTGAGTTTATTCATAAAAGAACATACAAAAATACAAATATTTCCTCTGTACATTAAACAATATTGGAAAATTTTAACGGTAGTGGAAATAGTTCACACCAATTTTTGAAAATTTTGTCTGTCTGGTTGTGCACGCATCACGCAAAAACTATTAGACGAATTTTAATGAAATTTGATGTGGTAATAGCTGTGTAGCAGGGTCAATATCTAGGGTACTTTTTACCACAGGAAGATGTCTCATTCGCACGGGAAAATAAAAAAAATGGTTCACTTGAAATATGGTATCTAGTCCCCCAAATATGGTTCCTCTAATATTAGTATAGTATATGTATAATCTCACGCCTTTCATCCCCGAGGGGGTAGGCAGAGGTATTCCATTACTGGATATACCCACATTTCACAAGATACATTGGACCCCTAAACGTGATAGGTGGTGAGCCTATCGCCGGACCGGGTCTATTTACACATGTCTCAGAATTAATTCTGAGACCTGCGGGTTTCCTCACGATGTTTTCCTTCACCGTCGAGCTAGTGATAAATATGTACGTAAGTTTTGAAAAACTCATTGGTACATGCCAAGATTTGAACCCGAGCCTCACTGATTTTCGGCCGGCTCTTTAACCGTCAGGGCTATCACTGCTCTCTTTAACCTTTTAACACTGTGTATTAACTTTAATATTAGTATAGAAGTATAGATAATGGAATTTTTGGAAGTTCCTACGTTAACGGGAATAAACTGGATCCACGCGGGCAACGAAGCTGGCACACGCTATTTGAAATATGGTATGGTTTCTTATCCGAGTATGTCTAAGGCAACCACTACGAAGGAATTTTCAGAAATTGTCACGGTAACAGTAATATACTAAATACCCGTGGGCAACGCCGCTGGGCACCTGCTATCTAGAATACGTAGGTATAAGGTATAACGTCCAGCAGTTGTTTCAGGTGCGTGGCCACCAGAAGGTCTGGCGGGGCAGTCGAGCTTACGCGGCAGCCCAGTGGACTACGTGGCTGTGCTGCTGTTGGCAGCGATGGCCGCTGTGCTACTGGCAGCTGTGGGCTACCAATGTGCTGCCACCTGGAGATGGATCATGGGCAGGTATGGCACTACCTGTCTTTTGTGGGACACAATTTATACACACGGTCATTCAGTCCCAAACTAGGCAGGACCTGTACTATGTTTACTAAACAACTAATAAACATACTTAAATAAATTTAAAACACCCAGTCACGAAGCCAACATACATGTTCATGCACACAAATATTGGCCTCGAGCAGGGATATCTAGAACCTGCGACCTCCGACTCCGAAGGCAGAGTTACTATACTAACTGAGCCAACAGGCCCGGCAATACTGGCTGCATAACCACATATGACTACCAAGAAACATATTTAATGATCATTATCAGTAACTCAGTGAAGGAAAACATCGCAAGGAACCCTGCAGGTCCCAGTTCAACACAAACATTCAATTTCATCATTCAATTCAAACAAACAACCCGGTCCGATAGGCTCTCTGTCTGTTACGTTTAGGGTTACAAAAGTACATACATACCTACATACAGCTCACGCCTTCTTCCCACAGGGGTAGGCAGAGACGATGGATCGACACTTTGCCCGATCTTTGCACACTTCCCTCGCTTCCTTCACATCCATAAGCCTTTTCATGCATACGCTATTTTATTCTTCGCACTCTTGACCCCAGCTTTTTGAAGGACGTCACTAATTTGATCCGTGAACGTCCTTCTGGGGCGTCCTCTTGAATTGCATAATTCAACATTCGCACCATAAATATCTTTCGTTACTCTTCTTAAAAAAAATGTATTTTCCATAAATGGCGTGTGCTTATTTATTTTAATATTTCCCAGGACCCGGCGTGATTCTGAGGAGAGCACCTGCGACTCGCTATCAAGGCAGGCTGCTATCAGGATCAGCCACTCTCTCCCAGACCTGCAGACCGAACCTCTGAAACAAGAGTACGTGCAAGAACATAAGGATTCTGGAAAGAAGGTCAGTTTTTTAGATCCAGTTCCAATGAGCATGCCAATGACGTTTGAAGACAAAGTTTTTAGAAAGGTTTTTTTTTTCACAAAACCTCTTTGGAGCTTGCATCAAGTTGGCCGGCAATTTAAGAAGAAATAAAAAAAACTATCGCATTTTGTATTACAAGCAATAAGAGACAATGTTTTCTAACATGGTCTAAAGTACCGATATTTAAAAAAAGAGAAGTAGATAGGTGTAAAAGGAGGTATTCAGACCGTGAATAGTAAAATTTTCGATTCTCAAATTAAAGGAAAAGTCACTACAAATTGTGAAACAAAGAAAAACTTTAGTAGCTATTTAAATAAGCCGGCTTTTCAACAATGAAAGCAATAGAGTTTATCAAAGAGAAAACCTCAACATTGCATTTTGTTGTGTGAATTGTGAGAAATATTTTCCTTGAAATAAATGTATCAAAGACCCGTTAATCTTAAAATACAACGCAAAATATACAGAATAATATTATAGAATAATTTTATTGTTATTAATTACAATTTAACAAACGTAGGAATTATCTTTCATCTTGATACGCCTCATTTACTTCTAAATCCTTTTCTAATTATATTTTTAAGCAAAAGTTTTAATTCATTATGACTCAGTTTTAACCGGTGAGCGACGAGACGGTAGCGCCATCTGGGACTGTGGCCGAGAATCAAATAATAGTTGAAATCTTCGTGCCAAATGGCAGGACCCTCATTTCGGTTGGATGTTGGATCTAAAGACATATTTCCTGATTTCTCGATTTTATTCGTGTTCCGGGATAAAAAGTAGACTATGTGTTATTGTTATGTATAATCTATGTTACTTAAGATTCATAAAAATCCGTTTCATAGGTTTTTGCTTGAAAGAATCATAAATCCATAGTCACAAATTTTCGCATTTACAATATTAAATACGATTATGGGATCACCCCTCATTGCTTCTAGAAGTCCCAAAATTACTGGTGAAATATGGTTATTTCTAGGAACAGAATACCTCTGTCATCTCCCCAGGAATAAGCGAGAGCTGATATTTAAATATTATAACGCAATAAATATTTGCGGATCCACCAACATTTCTGAGTTTCAAAGTGAAGGGCAATAACCTCAGTGAAATGGGCTTTAACTTAATTCAAATTTAAACAGGCTTAAAATCTTATATCTAAAATATTTTAGTATAAAAGCTTCTGTTATAGTTTCTTTTATAAAAAGAAAATGCTAAGTGATTAATCCCTGACTAATCTTATAAAATGCTTTTCCATTTAAGTAAAGTCCAACGACTTCTCGGTACTATTAGGGAGTATCATAATTATTTATGAAATAATATTAGCAGCAGTGATAGCCCGGACGGTTAAAGAGCCGGTCGAAAATCAGTGAGGCTCGGGTTCGAATCCTGGCATGTACCAATGAGTTTTTCAAAAACTTACGTACATATTTATCACTAGCTCGACGGTGAAGGAAAACATCGTGAGGAAACCCGCAGGTCTCAGAATTAATTCTGAGACATGTGTAAATAGACCCGGTCCGGCGATGGGCTCACCACCTATCACGTTTAGGGGTCCAATGTATCTCGTGAAATGTGGGTATATCCAGTAATGGAATACCTCTGCCTACCCCCTCGGGGATGAAAGGCGTGAGATTATTAATTTTATTTTATTTAATATTAGCAGTTTTTTATTTTGTGCTAAGAATTTATTTTATTTTATTTAATAGGAGTAATGTTTCCAATACTATGGTGTTTTATACAATAATAAACTGATCCAATATTGTCTTTTCGAATTTAATCACTTTAAATGTCTTTACTCAATAATAATATTTAGTAATAGGTACTTAGTAATAATACCCAACACTAAGAAAATGTAATAACAGCTAGGTTGCGTCATAATTTCTTGAGAGTTAGTCACAAATACAAACATTATTTTTCTATATTTTATTTATCAATCTCTAGAATCATAGATCTTTGAAAATTTTTATATTAGTCTTGGAAAATAAATGTCAAAAGAAAGTCGTCGGTTACTCATTATAATGAATAGACTCCAAAACTACGGGATCAATTAAAAAAAAACATAGAAAGCTTAGGTAATTTTGTAGTAACATTCATAAGGGTATAATGTTCCCACGTGAACCGGTCCGGGGTGAAATCACGGGAAACAACTAGTATTTTATAAAGGGTAAGCACATCAAAATGCACAGACGTCCACAACCTTTTAACAGTATAATATTTGAACCCGATATCACTTTTGGCAGCATAATGGGTTAGTAAACTCTCAAGCAAAGAAAACAAAAGGCTCTTAAAATCATAAAGGATAACGTCACAACGCTCTCCGGGGTTATTCGAAAAGTAAACATGAACTCAGATTGTGGGCAATCCCTCAATTTGCCAATGATACTGCTTATAATGTACAGGCGCCTCAATTTTCTAACTTTCCTCATGAATAATTCACTAACCGTCGAAAGCGTGGCGCAAAACTTCTTGGAAAAGCTGCTCGCAATATTTGTAAGTTAGTTAGTTGTGTTGCAACATGTAGCGATTCTACATAGAACTATAACTAAAACGCCATATATAGTAAGTTCTACACCGCGCTATGGAAGGGTTCTCATGAGTTTGTAGAAATAAAACTGTCCAACATCAATCGTTGGACCGGCGTCCGCACGATCGTCTCGCCTGGCGGAAGATCTTCTATTTTCACATCCACATTGGTGACCCTGACGTGACGGAATTATGAAATGCCATGCTTATCAGGTTATTATAATATAGGCCCTATAAAAATAAATAAATATGCTCCATTAGATATTTCATTCCTGAATATACCCCATTTCACCTGTATATTTTCTAGACCCCAAACGTAGATGGTGAAGGGAAAGAAGTTACACATACATGCCTCAGAATCGATTCTCGTATCTGCGGATTTCCTCAAGATGTTCCTTCTCTGTACCTACTGAGTTAGTAATAGATAAGTATGTATTTCAATGCGTAATTATTTTAGTTAAGTAATTTTGGTTCATAAAATCATTATTTCATACCTACTGCAGAATTCCTAAACAATGCACTAACAATAAATGACTATGTAAAGAATGTAGCCAGGCTGATATAAAAAAGCTAACGAAAATATTTAAGTTTTTTTCTAATCTTCTGAACTTAAACTTTTCGAGTAGTTTCGCTTCGCTCGCTCCCACCGCAAAAATTTTAATGCTACGAGTTTAATAAATTGTACAATAGGCTCAATATGTGAACAATAGCTCGCCCGTTTTCACATTAAATTATCATCCATTGCTGGAAGGGACCTTTTTCCACATGAAGGAGATTTTATAATTAGAATTACCAAGCTGAATAGATTGTAGGACCTATTATGTTGGTCATTTCTGAGTAGGATGTTATCTTGAACCGTGATTTTGTAGATTTTAGATTGTAATACTGTGAAACAATTGCCTTGAAGTAGTTTTTCTAGATAGAAGAGAAGTGGTTTAGTGTACCTAACGTAAAAGTTAGTGGAATAGATGTAATTCATGTAATTGCTATAAATTTTAGATAAATCGCTTGATGCTTATCGACTGTTGCTAGGAAAACAGCAAAGCCCAACACAGTAGAATTGACGCAACATTATTCAATATTCACTTATATAATAACTAGCTACCAATGCAATGCTGATACTAAAACCTTCCTTTTGAGTTACTGTATCTATTAAAAAAAAACATCAAAATCGGTTGCATAGTTTTAAAGATCTAAGCATACACAGGGACAGACAAACCATTAGCGACTTGGTTTTATACTATGTAGTGATAATGATACACATATCCGCTAACTCCTCCTTAACCATGCAATGGATTTTGATGCTTTTGTCAATAATAGAAAGATATATCACATAAATCTAAGCGCTCGTAGCCCTGGGGTATCAATGTGTTTGTAACGATCACACTGGTTACGCAAAGTTGGGTGCGGTCAGTCAGTGAATGGGTGACTGCCTAGTAGTATTTACATCACGAGCGTTTTCGTGTTTCGGAAGGCACGTTAAATTGTTGGTCCTGGTTTTCGTTGTGTTTAAGCACAATGGAAGTCGTTAAGCCATGTCAGATACCCTTGGGTAGCTTTAAAAATTCTAACTGTTAAGTGGCCACTAGCTTAAAACCATCTCTCAATCCGCGGCGGGCTCGCTTGGGAGATTAGGCCCATACTTCCTCATGTGTGAGGAAAGACCCTTAGCTCAGTAGTGGGCTGTTACGGGTTGTTGATTATGATGATGATACTATCATGTGTGAGGAAAGACCCTAACCTCAGCAGTGAGTTGTTATGGGTTGATGATGATGATGATAAACTTAAAAGAAGCGAGCGAGCGGGTCGCTATGTATAAAAATGGTTTCTTCTAAAACATTCTAAAACCTTCCAGTCCCCCAGTCTCAGTTTCAAAAACAGCTATTCCTCCGAACGATGTGCAATTATGGTTAAAGACGAAAGTTTATTTTTCTTGAAGAACAAAACGTACCTTTAGAATTAATTTGCTGCTTTTTCCCCTCCCATTGTGCGCTGGGTGTTTTAATCAGAGGTCCTTGAGTTTTTCTAATGAGAACAGCGTAATTAAAAGTGGGAGGAAAATATCGTGTGTTGAGAATGTTAGGTTCGTACCGACCGCATAATACGAGAATACGAGATTTTTTTTATTAAGAATTTTTAAAAGTTATTAGTTATTTATTAGTTTATTTTTATTTATTAAATCTGAGTGTGTAGTTTGCTTTTTATCGTTCTATGTGGCAACGCTAGAAAGACAGAATGATGAAAAAAATGACTATTTTTGCTACAGACTCAATCAAAATAAATAAAAAAAAATACTAGCAACCTTAAGACATTGCATATCGATAGAACACGTCATTACAAACATACTTTCTTAATTGTCAAAATCTCTTAGCCTGCTGTTATAAGCTACATACCTATTCAACTTTAAAAGTTAAAAATTTTCAAGACTTTCAAGGGCTATATTTCTTACCTGATCAAGATGAATGTGAGTGATTGCAGAGTAGAGATATAAATATGAGAAAGTATGTTTGTAATGAATTATTCTATCGATGTGCAGTATTAAGTCTTAAAAAAAGGTATTCCAGATATGTTCCCACCCCTTTCTTTTCTTTTAATTTAAATACTTCTAATTTTAGTGTCCAAATGTCCACAATATGTCATGAAATAATTTCTGCTCCTCTGAGAAATACTAAAAGGATTACTGGTGGCAGTCATATACCGGTGCCGCGGCCGGCTTCGCAGAGATAAATCTGTCAAGCTGACTTTAATACCTCCGCTTTAGGGAATCAGAGCAACAGCTATACGTTTACGCAGAGAATAAATGCAACGCTCTTGGAAAAAAATATGCATATCAATTTCCAGTGTTTATTGATATATCGGGGAACACATAGATCTGATTGACATTATGTAATTTTGTAAGAACTGCTACCAAAGAGATTTAAATATACTACTGTATCCAGGAAGCTATTGGGTATATTTTCATGTAAACACTTTGATCTCAAGCGTTACTTGAAATGCAAAAGACGCGAGCCGTCGTTCGGAGATATCGCACTAGACATAATACATTAGGTAGGTAATAAGTTTTGACATCCATTTTGTTCGCTTGGTCGCTCTGTATGGTAGTATTATTAAATGTCTTTTGTCCTCTACCGTAATGCACGCCCTAGTATATTTTGTTTTGTTAACACGTCAACTTACGGTTAGCACATAAAACAGACACCATCTATTGTCCTTGAGCACTCGTGGGCCGTTAGTGAGTTTCTGGTTATATTAAATAACATAGAACTCTGGAGAGTAAAAAACCGAATTCAATTTATATGGTTTCCTCATGGATGAAATTGACACACGGGAAGCACACACCAGCTTTCAAATAAAAAAAGAAACATCAAAATCGGTTCACCCAATCGAAAGTTCTGAGGTAACAAACATACAAAAACATACAGTCCTTTTTTGAAGTCGGTTGAAGAAAAAGAAACATCAAAATCGGTTTACCCAATCGAAAGTTCGGAGGTAACAAACATACAAAAACATACAGTCCTTTTTTGAAGTCGGTTGAAAATGCAAAAATTTGGTAGTAACCACTTAGCATTTTATTTACTGTAGTATCGATGACACACTCTGTGACATGTTTGATCTATTGAGGTTTTTCTTGTTTAAAAGAAGACTAGCTTTTTATTTCACCCCCATAAGGGTTGAATTTTGCAAAATCCTTTCTTAGTGGATGCCTACACTTTATAAGCTATTTATGTGCAAACATGTCTCTATACCCAGTGGTTTAAGCTGGGCGTTGATATATCACCAATCAGTCAGTCAGTTTATCAAATGTTATATATACAGGGTGACATTTTTTACCGTCTGGAAAAAAATGTGGTGTGATAGGTAAGTGTAATAGATTCATTTGGCAATGTCAGATAAAAAAATAATTCTCAAAATATTTTTTTCTCAAAATATTTTTTTCTTGCTTAACTAATATACATAACTCAATTGTAGTCAATAATACACACTAAAATATTTGAAATAGTATTTTAAAAAGAAACAGGCTCGTAGCTTCCATTTATGCGCAATCTACCTACAACCGCCAGCTGCGCGTAGTACTGTGCGTTAGTTTTCTAGATTTTGTAAATTGCATTAAACATGACTATATTTAACAATTAATCTCGTGTATGACTTCGGCTCTAGATACCTTATACGTCATATTTTTTTCCAGACGGTAAAAAAAATCATCCAGTATAGGTAGAAGATACTCGTAAATATTTTGGTCGTACCTAATCTCCGACGTATTTCTTTTATCTAAATACATGGAACATAAATCATAATTAGGACACCTCGTATTTTCACGTATAGCTGTGACAACACATAATTGATGTGATAGAAATGTATTTGTTGCTCTAAGATACACATTGTATCGGGTTTCTTGCTTAACATTCTTGACACAGGCTCTACCTAGTTTGGACCTAATACTAGGTGTAGTAAATTAAGAAGTGTATGTGCATCCAATATTGAACAAACACCTTTGCCTCTCACCTTAATCGTTTTACTCTTTACTTCAATGAAACATTGCATTGCAAATAATGCGATCTGCTTTCTCTGTAGACTGTAGGTACGTTGTTTTGTGGTGGTATTAGGGATTCGTCCACTTTAATCATATTTTATAATAATAATAAAAAAAAGTAACCTACTCACAACATTTTTCTAAGGCTTACTCAAGCATATTCTAACGTTCACTGAAGAGTAATAAAATTATCAAAAATATCTTGTTAAATTATTAGGTATAATATTTTTATAAGCACATTCTAAAGCAAGTATTGGCCTCGAGGCCTCTTACGTTGTAATTTTGTTAATTCTTCAACTTTTGTAAAACCTTCTGGACATAGAAGGTTTTACAAAAGTTGAAGAAAAGAACTGCTGCTATATAGGAACATAAAATAAATTTATAACTAACAATGGTGACACGAAGAAATATCATCTCTCAGGCTCTGAAACATAACAAATTATGGTTTTTTTCTACAATCTTAAAATTTTATCGACAAGTTTTTTTTTGTAAATACCGTATAATCAGGAATATTTTTAGCACGAAAGAAAAAAACGGGTAAACGACGTCTAAGACAGCCACCTTATAATTAGCTAGCGTTTTGATAACATTAATACTATGTCCAACGATATCTACACTAAGCTCTTTTATACCTTATTCCAGAGAAATCTTGACTAATTGACACGCTCATTTTCATCAGCGTCTTTTGTCCAGATTCACAATGACAGACAGACAGACTTTTCATTATCTTATCACGTGTGATGCGTGGCTGCACAGATCTTTTTTCTTTAGTCAGCTTTTCTTAAAAAGAAATGAACAAGATCTATTGTAAAGAAATGAATGATTGTGTCATTCCACTCTTATCTTACCAATCGCTTTAGATAGTCATCTTCGTTTTGAATAAACAATAGTCTAGTTCTTGGTTGCGTACCCAAAGAACCAACGGCACCCTATAAGCAAGCATCCACTGTCCATCCATCCTTCTATCCATCCATCCATCCATCCATCCGTTCGTCCGTCCGTCCTTCCGTCTGTCTGTCAGTGAGCTGTATCTCATAAAACGTTATAGGTATTGACAAATGAAATTTTATAACAAAACATAATAATGAAATAGAATATAAATATTCGGGGGGCGTTGATTCTCCTTACAAAACTTATTTTAGCGTTTATTGGTTGATTTTTTTATTGAAGGACGGAACTTTTCGTGTTCGAGTCCGAGTGGTCGTTTTACAAGTGATCAAGTTTTTCAAATTAAAAAAAATTGACTATTCCTAAAAGCTATCGCTACGTTAAAAAAGACAATGAGAGACTTTCAAGGAGAGAAACTTTTTCATTGACTACAGTCGCAATAAAGAAATCACCTTTCCTTTCATCGTATTTGTTGATGTTTCTTAAAAAGCGGGTGCGCGTTTCCAAGTGCAAGTCGAGAGCTCCGTACCATACCGACACAAAATATATTTGTACTGTATAAAAAAAAACGTCGGGATCCTTAGCAAGAACCAAGTAACAAGGAGCAGGTGGACCGACGACATCGTCAAGGGCGGGGGTAACCGGTGAATGCAAGCGGCGAGTTGCCGTTCGTTGTAGTGTTCTATGGAGAAGGCCTGTGTTCAACAGTGGATGTCTACCGGCTGATGATGATGATGATGATCCTTAGCAAAAACCTGACTTACACTTCCAACACCTTAGTATTATTAGTTGTTTAACATTCGAGTTTGCTGTTAATCACACCAAGTTTAAAGTTTTTTTTGGTTTTACCGTTATTATGATAGATCAATAATACATAAAAAAAGATGAAAAAATTATGTATGTCAATTTTTATTATTATTATCTGTTAGGATGTCTGCTATAATAAACATAATATCTGAAAATTTCAACCGGCTAGCTATAATCGAAAGACTCTTTAAAATTAAAACAGACAGACTGCATAAGTTTAAGGCTGACGTTTTCTGTATACAACACCATTAAAGGTTTTGTCAACAATTTTGACAAATATTGTGGAAGGTCGCAGACCCCACCGCATAGCAGCAGGGGTCAATATCATTGACCTTTAACAGGAATGGTCCCGATTTCCCAAGAAACCGACATCGTCTGACCTTCCAATGTCAATAGACGTTATTGAGAAATGAGCGGTGAGATGAAATAAATGTATGGTATTAGAAATTGGATTGCTTGGTTTACTTTGGTAGTGCATTACAAAATTTATTGCTGACTAACTTTTGCCCGCGTATTCGTTCGTTTAACCGTAATCCTACAGGTAACTTAAGATAACTTGCATTTTGAGGAAGGCCTATCTCACGAAAAGAAATCTTAGTATTTCCGTGCCCAATTTCTTCAAAATCGATTTACCGGCTTATAAATGAAAAGGTAGAATAATAAAGAGTAATTGTCACATTCAAAGTGGATAACCGATGTAACCAACAACATTTAAACGGGCGCGTTGGTGTACACTGTAAGCCTGTTGCCTAAAGTTAAATAAATAATTCAATGTGATTCTATTAACATGGTTGATAAAAAAAGACAGTTGTTACTTTGAATGAATAATGCCAATATAAATTAAATTGTGGGACACAGTTACAACTGGGGTTGAGACCATGGAACCTTGGGGGCCGGAGGCGCGTCAGCTCCTTGGTCGAGGCTTCAGGTGACGAGAGGGCTGGCAGCTATCTCTGTCAAAGGATCAGCCTAGCTATCCAGAGAGGGAATGCTGCCAGTCTTCTGGGCACTGTCCCACATGGTTCCTCTTTGGAGGTCATTTTTTTATCTGTAATTATTGTAAATGAATGTATATTTTCTTTATAAATAAATGTTACAATGCTATTAGCTTGTAATATAAACTATAGCAGGTGCTCAGTAACTCCATTGCCCACTAGAATCCTTCCTTTTCTCGTTCCCGCAGGAACTTCCTTAATTTCTTAGCGGATGTCTGAATCAAATAAGGAACTTAGGTAAAGTCAAGAGCACATGAAGCTTTTCGCTTGTAGAGCGAGTCTGACCTTTAAAGAGATTGTAATAAGATCGTTATAAAGTCCAATGTGCCAAGCTCCACGTGCTCTTGACTGTATAAGTTTCTAGGCGTTATAGTTTGGCAGAATTTGTGATGAGTGACTGAGTGGGTCAATGGCATTTAGCATCTTATTGTCAGACATCGAAGCTTTATATTCCAATATATATCGTTAAAATAAATACAACCCAACCCAACTCATTTGCAGAGAACCAATCCATCCAAAAGTGTACACAATATATCGGGACGAATCATGTAACAAAATATTAGATTCTCTTATAGACGTGTAATAAATGAGTTAAATGTATCGGAACGCACCCTTTCTGTGTTTAGGCATCGACACTTATACTGAGTACCTACTTCTACATCATAACGTATACCTACAATTTATTTTATTAGGCATGCTTACAACAAAACACAACCTATTTTAAAAAAAAAAATTCAAAATCCGTCCAGTAGTTTTTGCGTGAAGCGTACACAACCAGACAGATAGACCAACAAAAATTTCAAATAATTTTTTTTTACTATAGGTAAATAAAATAAATAAATCGATTATCTACACTGCCAAAAAATATGTACAGACACGGTCCCGTTACAGTTGTATTATATAAATAGATTATCAGTGGTCTTACTAGACCCAGCCGAATGTGTTGACCCCTAAGAGAGGGGCCCCTAGATCCGCCCTTGTTTCGTGAAAGTCTAGATGTTGCAAGTTGTCGCGGATTGGCCTGAAGACTTAGTTTACTAATGAATGTTGACTTATTGGAATTTCAAGCAATCAACTCTATCCTCTCTCCGTCCTTAACCTGTATGTCTTCGGCAGTATTGAGAAATATAAAATCTCACAATGTTCATAAACCGACTTCAAGAAAGGAGGAGGTTTCCTAATTCGACAATACTATTTCTCAATAAATAGGTATTTTTTTATGTAAGTTCGCGGATAACTTAGTCGTTTATGAACCGATTGTGATGATTCTTTTTTTGTTGGAAAGGTGATAGATATCCTGTGGTACCATGATAAGGAAACCAGGATCTGATGATGGCATCCCAGAGAAATTGAAGGGCACCTTCGAAAATCGTAGTGGCGATTAGTGCTTTTTTACTTTCCCGTTGGAGGTCGGTTTTTTTTTGTTAAAAAATATTATGTATCTATTTATTACCCAATTACTTTCTGTTCTAGCCACTTATAATTTTTTTGTCTATTTTAAGTTTAACTTTTTGATCTGATAAATTCACGAGAATAATTTGCACAAAAGTACAATGTTTTTAAAACTTTTTATTGTCTTTTCTGTATAGAAATAGGTATTCAAACATATTTAAAAATCCTATTTTTCTACTTTGGAATATTAGTGTGCTTAGTTTTTCTGTTTCATTGCTGCGATTAAGAAATAACAAATGCTTTTCAAATACTAGTAGATTTGTTTGAGATTTGCATTATCGCCTAAAACGTTTCTGTATTCCTCCTAAACACTTGCTACATTTATAATATAATAATAATAATATAATCTCACGCCTTTTTCATCCCCGAGGGGGTAGGCAGAGGTATTCCATTACTGGATATACCCACATTTCAAGAGATACATTGGACCCCTAAGCGTGATAGGTGGTGAGCCCATCGCCGGACCGGGTCTGTTTACACATGTCTCAGAATTAATTCTGAGACCTGCGGGTTTCCTCACGATGTTTTCCTTCACCGTCGAGCTAGTGATAAATATGTACGTAAGTTTTTGAAAAACTCATTGGTACATGCCAGGATTCGAACCCGAGCCTCACTGATTTTCGGCCGGCTCTTTAACCGTCCGGGCTATCACTGCTCATTTGTTTTGTTAAATTCTCATAAAACACCCTGATTAATTAATAAGTGACTCATTTACTGACCATCTGTAGTTGTCTCTGGCCGCCCGAGGGCAGAGACGAGGGTTTTTCTATAGACGTTGTAGTCGATGCTCTCTTGGAGGTCATAGTGATCTATGAATATTCTCTGTTCTTTGTTTTGCGTCCACTTAGAACTTGTTCAATATATTCTTCTTAATATATAAAAATCTCGTGTCACTGTGTTCGTGGTTGAACTCCTCTGAAACGGCTCGACCAATTTTAATGTTTTTTTTCTATATTTTGGTAAGTATTTTTCACATTCATATGACCAAACAAAGTTTGCGGGTCAGCTAGTATAGCTATAGAGAGACCGCCTCATAACGGAAGTGAATTGATTAACTACAAGAGAACTTTCAGTAAAGTTGTTTTGGTATTGGTCGACTGTAATTATATTTATTGACATTGATTATTAAAATGCCAAACGGTTTCAAACATTATCATCTTTCTGGTGCTGGTAGTCTGCGATTTGGAAATGAAGATGAATCTATAAAAACCCATCGCACTTCAAAATCCGTCAGTATTTCGGCTGCAGACTGCGATGACGAGTTTTAAATAGGTATTACAATAATCTGTCCTATACAAAATACTATGGGCATAATTATCAAGAAAACGCTGTCAACACTTTGGGACATCACTTACAAATCTACTTATAAGTAGGTACGGCTGAAAAATATGACCGTCTTTCTGATTTAGATATATACACAAAAATATTTGTTAGCTACTAAATTATATAATATAAACATACACTGTTGAAAAGTGGGCATTTCCAGTCCATTTTTTTATACATGGTGACTTTTTTTACCGTCTGGAAAAAATGAGGTGTGATAGGTAAGTGCAATGGATTCATTTGGCAATGTTACTTAATTTTTTTTTTTTTCTCAAAAAATTTTTTTTTTCTGTAAACTAATATACATTACTCAATTGTAGTCAATAATACACACTGAAATATTTGAAACAGAATTTTAAAAAGAAAAAGGCTCGTAGCTTCCATTTATGCGCAATTTAGGTACCTACAACCGCCAGCGGCGCGTAGTACTGTTCGTAGTTTTCTAGATTTTGTAAATTGCATTAAACATGACTATATTTAACAATTAATCTCGTGTATAACTGCAGCTCTAGTTACCTTATACGTCATATTTTTTTCCAGACGGTAAAAAAAAACATCCAGTAGTTATACTACTTAACACCCACAGAGGTGGGACCTCCTTACTTACTTTTAAAGTCAACGGAAAATACTTACCTGGAACTTCTAGCAAAATGAAGTAGATTAAATTTTCGTCTCTGCGACTAAAAAGGCCCCATACCGAGAGATATCGTGATTGAGAGTTCAACCACCTTAGCGTTCATTTGATACAACCCTTGAAAGGATCACGTAATACGAGTATATAGCTATAAAATTTCTCGGCACGAAGATGGAATATCGTTAGTTACTTGATTCCAACAATGATTTTCAATTTACTTTAAATTTATTTTAGTGAAATACATTTGAAATTTATTTTAGAAAAGTATCTGAATTTATAGATTTTGTAATCACTTTTTAATTGTGCGACAAGTTTTCATGTTTAAATGCTGTTTCATAAAAATGGGAGCCAAGTTTATCGTCTAAGATATCTTTTTGAATTAATAAATCGGGAAAATACATAAAACAAAATAAAAATAAAATCTCACGCCTTTTATCCAGGAGGGGGTAGGAAGAGGTATTGCATTACTGGATATACCAACTTTTCACGAGAATTTTCGACCCATAAACGTGATAGGTGGTGAGCCCATCGCCGGACCGTGCCTGTTTACACATGTCGGAGAATTAATTCTGGGGAAAATATAATTCGTATTTATCACTAGATCGATTATGAAGGAAACAACGTGAAGAACGATACATCTGCCAACCTCCTCGGGGCAAAAACGTGAGCGTGCATTATTATTTGCAATTTTATTTTACGGTTCCAAAATGCCTATTAAATTAAACATTAATATTTTATGATATACTTAGAAAAATACATAGGTATATTTTAAATGGCTTTGTAACTTCTACTTGTACATACTACATTACACATAATTTAGGTTTTAGTTTTGTTAAACTATTTTTATTTAGGTTTTTTGGACACCCTATTTATTTTATTGACAGAAATATTCCTCTCATAACTTACCTACTTATAATTTTTTTATAATTTTACTGTATGTACTAATGCTATATTGTGTGGATTTGCCTTACCTTAGTGAACTCCTGTATAATGTACCTGGTATCACAAGGTAACAGTGGTCTATGGGTGATAATTATTAATTACTAAAGAAAGTCGGGTAAAGGCTTTTTACTATTATATTTATATTTTACTCTTTACACACAGCTGACTTCTTTTACGCCGTCTATTACTCTCCTCTCTCTCTCACTCGCGTCGTCTCCCTCGCACAGAGATCCCGTTACATTTCATGCATCCTGCCAACGTTCTGTTACTGTTGCCTACATAGGTACATTATTTCTCGGTCTTTTCACACTTGGTACATACACTACAAATAAAGAAGGTCAAGGTTACGCATAATATATAAAGGTCACCCTTTGAAACAATATCATTACCCTGACCAAACCAACTTGGAGCAAGTTATAACTTAGCCATTTTACAAATCTACTAAAAGGTCTCATAAAGGACTTGTGCAAATCGCTAGCGGCGACTCACTTTGTTGGCTTAAAATATCAAAGGAACTGTTTAATGTTAGAAGGCTTGACTTAGTATTCTAATACTGAAGTGCTCATCTCACTATCCTAATAGTAATAATATTATAAACGCGAAATTTTCTATGGATGGATGTATGGATGTTTGTTCCTCTTTCACGCAAAAACTACTCAACGGATGTTGATGAAACTTGACTGTTATATAGCTTATACATCAGAATAACACACAGGCTATATTTTATCCCCGTATTCCCACGGGAACAGGAACTATGCAGGTGAAACCGCGGGGCGTTGCTAGTATGATATATATTTTCAAATTCAGTCAAACAGACTTTATTATTGTTTTGTATTGGCTAGAGTGTCGATAAAAAACAAAAACGCAACTCAAGTGTCTTCAAATAGTATTATTTGAAACAGGAATATTTTCACCTTTTAAAAAAAAATGTAAGTAAAACAAAAGCGGATGCTTCCAGGTTTATAAATGTAGGTTCACAGTTCCTGTGGGATATCTAAAAGCTGGCGGATAACGGACTAAGAGCTCAGCGGAAGGTTTTTTATATGTAGATGGCTTTTAATAGGTACCTTTTTCGAATAGAGTTTTTGTGTATACAGATTCTTTTATAGTCTCTTTAACCTCGTTAGGTAATGGGTATAGGTCACTGTAATGTTTTTATATTTTGCGATTCGGGCGGATAAGGAAAGTAGAGAAAGTAATTGTAGCTGTCTTTTCATAAGCCTCTATCTAATCTACATTTTTGATATTTATTATGAAAATCCCGAGCGCATGAACATAATATTAATTTACGGTCACGGAATAGTATATTACACACCAAGGGAAGTAAAATAAGAAATGTCACAGATCACATGTAATTGTCGACCGAGAAAGCCGACGTCTGCTAACATGTGATCTGAGGCTTTCTTATTTACTTCCCGAGGTGTGTATACTTTTTTCTGCTCGACAAGTGCGGGAAGCGGCAACTTCGTTTAACACAGAGGGCCGAAAGTTGACGGATACCGCCCGGAGAGATAAAAAGAATATATTTTAATTTAAACTTTGTTCTTGTCAGTAATCGTACTATGTTGTATACGTTGCAGTGTTATTGTAAAAGCCAATTATATTATAATTTCACTTGGTATTATTATTGCACAAATATCATTTCATAAAATATCACAGGTCAATCTTATACATTACTAGCGACCCGCCCCGGCTTTGCACGGGTGTAATGCTACTACTAAACCCTTCCTTTCGAATCACTCTATCTATTAAAAAAAACCGCATCAAAATCCGTTGCGAAGTTTTAAAGATTTAAGCATAATAATATAATAATAATAATATAATCTCACGCCTTTTTTATCCCCGAGGGGGTAGGCAGAGGTATTCCATTACTGGATATACCCACATTTCACGAGAAATATTGGACCCCTAAACGTGATAGATTTAAGCATACATAGGGATAAAGGGACAGAAAAAGCGACTTTGTTTTATACTATGTAGTGATACCTATATTTACAGTGTAAAGCTTACATGTCAAAGGAAATAGTAAATTGCACTCGTAACAAGTTACAGGGTAAAACAAAGGAGATTTCAGAGCTCTTTCTATAATAATCGGGATTTAATGTACTTATAGAAGATTTGTCATCAAAATTATTAGATTAAGAACTGCTATTTTTATAACTTTATCTGAATGACATTGAAGGCCTATTTCGATAAAATCTTTAATCAAATTACTTAAAGCTTACGCGTTTGAAGTAGGATAATTTATTAATAAATCAAATAATTTGACCTTATAACTAAATTTTTGGAGGATGGTTTATAAAATCGTGACATTTTATTAGCTTTTTAATTTTGAGCTCGAGTCCCGCCGCTATTCCAAGTTATGAGCCTTAATAAGGAAAACGGAACGAGTGCAACGCTCCAAGATAAGCAAAGAACTAGAAACTAACTGGAAGCGTCTAGGGAAAACCAAAACTCGTACCAAGGAGTCATTATAACTTTGGAGGGTAGAGTAAAAGGAGTAATATGTTATTAAATATAATAATAATAATAATATAATCTCACGCCTTTTTTATCCCCGAGGGGGTAGGCAGAGGTATTCCATTACTGGATATACCCACATTTCACGAGATATATTGGACCCCTAAACGTGATAGGTGGTGAGCCCATCGCGGGACCGGGTCTGTTTACACAGGTTTCCTCACGATGTTTTCCTTCACCGTCGAGCTAGTGATAAATATGTAAGTAAGTTTTTGAAAAACTCATTGGTACAGCCAGGTGGCCAGGATTCGAATCCGAGCCTCACTGATTTTCGGCCGGCTCTTTTACCGTCCGGGCTATTACTGCTCATATAATATGTTATTGTGGTAGAAAATGGTCCACTGATAAGCAGTAAATACAGTTAAAAACTTTTTAACAATGGCGCTAGTATAGGCAAAAGGGTATGGTGTTAATGTAGCAGTTGTTGACGGATTGAAGTGTGCCGAGTTAGAAAATTTAATATAGCTATTTGGATAATTTTTGGTGACTAGTTGTCAAGACGCAGGGTAGAGTGCCCTACGCACTCCCCTCCCTTATCTAGTCCGGTGAATGCTGTCAAGCTATTAGAGCAAACAGCACAGAGACAATAAAAAAGGTATAAGGTTTCTAAGAGTTTTAGCTCCGTGCGTTAAGCGCTATTTACAGCGGCTTCTCCTTAAAACGTTTTAGTGCAAAATACTACATAACTTCATCTTTCAGACAGATTATAAGATTATTTAAAAGTATATATTTTTGTTTTCGTTGTGTTTCCGCACAGTGGAAGTCGTTAAGCCATGTCAGATACCCTTGGGTGGCTTGAAAAATTGTGACTGTTAAGTGGCCACTAGCTTAACACCGTCTCCCAATCCGCGGTGGGCTCGCGTGGGGGATTATAGCCCATACTTCCTGATGTGCGAGGAAAGACCCTTAGCTCAGCAGTGGGCTGTTACGGGTTGATGATGATGTATTTTTGGCTACAAAAAGTCTATAATATTTTTTTTATAATTTTTGACACCAAAATAAAAGTATTCTATTCCAATTACAAGGTGGCTTTTTAAAACCTATAGTTTAGTCGAATAGAATGACAAATGTATAAAGGAGTAATCAAATTAAAGTATTATATCATTTCCAAGAGTTTGAACTCTGTGGTCTGTTTTCCTACGACGCAGTTAATCGCGACTTTGCACACTGCGTTGAGCGCTATTTACAGCGGCTTCTCCTTAAAACGTTTTAGTGCAAACTACTACATAACTTCATCTTTCAGACAGATTAATAAGAAAATTTAAAAACATGTATTTTTGGTTAGACGTGCTACAAAAAGTCTATAAGATTTTTTTGTTATAATTTTTGACACCAAAATAAAAGATTTCTATTCCATTTATGAGGTGTCTTTTTAAAACCTATATTTTAGTCGAATAGAATGACAAATGTATAAAGGAGTAATAAAATTATATTACTTTATACGCGCAAGTAGCCAGTTTAATAACATCGTAAAAAATTATAGTAAACTAGAACTATTCAGGACGAAGCCGGAAAGTGTGAAGAAAATATATTTTTATGAATTTTTCGGGACCACATCAAACACTGCTGCAAATTAAGTAATTTTAAAATATTATATTAGGTCATGTATGCTTAATAGTTGTTTGGTTTGGTTGTTCTCATCTATATTTTTATATGCGAGTACCTGTTAATGGCTAAGTAGATGTTTAAGTTTGTTAACATATAATGTATTTAAAGCTGTTGGTATTCCGAATAAACAAAAATAAATAAATAAATAAAATAAAGTAAAATATAATATCCAAGAGTTTTAACTCCGTGGTCTGTTTTCCTACGACGCAGTTAATCGCGACTTTGCACACTGCGTTGAGCGCTATTTACAGCGGCTTCTCCTTAAAACGTTTTAGTGCAAAATACTATAACTTCATCTTTAAACCGAAGTTACTTGGCACCTTAACGTATAATACAACATTAGAAGTAGCATATATGTACAGTCAACAAAGTTGTTAGGGTTACATGGCCAGTAACTAAGAATTCATTTTTCTGGGGAAGTCATAAATAAATCTTATTGATTAATGTTTATTTCAAAAGGTATCTTTGATCCCTATAATTTAACAAAAAAATACTATAATACATTTAAGGCTTTAAGAGAAAAGTGAATCTTAATTTTTGGAAATGTAACACTAACAACTTTGTTGACTGTACACAGATTATAATAAAATTTTAAAAATAATATTCTTAAAAATAATTACGATTATCAATTGTTGGTGTTATTTAGAACAACTTTGATAATGATTTGTTTTTATATTGTACACCAAGATAAACGTTATCTATTAAATTTATAAGTGACTTTTAGAACCTATAGATTAGTCAAATATAATGACCAATGGGATTGACAAAAAATATAAAGTTATTTAGGCAAAATTCGACCATCTTTGGTTCTACTACATTAAACATAGTATTGAAGCGATAAGATCACTCATTGTACTTTTTTTTATCATTGTGTCACTTGTTGCATAATTTTATTGCTGTACAATGAAGAGTTGTTACTTACTTACTTATTATTCCTCTGAAAAACTCGTCTCTGCCTGACGCATGTGTTTGGCATACTGTGTATCGCTTATGTTGGTCGAGCACCTCAAAGTATTCTCCCTAGCGAAGATGCATTGACGTAAGACGAAGGCGAATGATTTTATAGATTGACATGTGTAAGATTGACTTAAGCATACGTTAACGCTCGTTGGAAAGTGCTTTTGTCAATCCCATACATGTCAATTTATAAAATCATTCGCTTCGTTAGCGCTATAATATGCATCTTGGCTAGGGGGCTTGACTATTTGTTGAATCCTTGCTAGAGGATGATTAACTAATCACAAAACTTTCATTTACTCCACTTCCTTTAGGTACTGGCATTATACAACGCGTAACAGAATACATACACCCCAATTAGTATAAATAAAGAAAAAATATGATGCCTTCGTACTTTAGTTGTGTCTAACTAATTTTCTTTAATAAACAGCTATAATCGTACAATTTCCATAAGTAGCACTAAATTCAGCTATGTTAATTCATATTTCGGAAAAATTTAACACATAACATTAAGAATAGCTGAAATAGATTAAGTAGTCGATACTGAACAAAGCAATTTGAGGAATTGCTCTTATTCTATTACATGTTGTATTAAGAGGATACTAACCCAGCTCTTGTTTCCAGGTCCTCCGCCAGACCACGCTTCCGATTGTCCCGACTCGCCACCAGACTTTCCAGCGGCAGCTGTCCCATCGCCTGGACCTACCTTCGATCCAGTTCAGCATCTGCAGTCTGGAGCGAGCTGACTCTTCGATCGGCCTTATCAAGGTGAGAAACTTTCCAGCTAACTTTAACTCAACTCCTCAGAAATCATGGTTTGTTAAAAATAAACGCCATCTCGATGGAATTAAATTGTATGCCCCAAAACCTCTATATGATAACGGAATCATCTCTATCTTGGCCCCTACATCTATAATAAGATTAACAGAATCTTAAATGTTTATCCACTGACATACCAATCTTCCAAACTATCCATCACAAAATGGTTCTTACAACTTAGCTACGAAGAGACTGAGAATCTGCTCATTCCCATCAAATGGTTTTCCCATACAAAATTAAACACCTGCATCCCTATTCTCCGTCACACATACACACACCCCCACACACACCCCACCCCCCACACTATCACAAATACACACACCCTAACTTTAAATATTCTCTTTATTATTACCTTTTAAGCAAAAACTTTGTTTTTCAAACGACTATTGTTCCCTATAAAACGAACGGAAGTCATCGGTGTCTACAACACACGTTTTCCCAGTGTAGGCACCGAAACCCCTATGTACCATTGTGACGTTTTAACTATTCTCAGTTTTAGATAACATCCTTGTACGTTTGTAAATAATAAATTCATTTTCATATTAAATAAAAAAAAAATCTAACTACATCCCTATGTAATTAGTTTGAGTAATTTGGTGTTGACGTCGCAATTACTCTTAAATTTAAAATCTTATGTTTTGTAAAATACCAATATTAGGTCACTGTTTGACAAATAAAAAAACTTTATAAAGTTTTTGTGGAAGCAGTGATAGCCCCTGGGTCCATGAATAGCCGTGTGGGACCGATTGTTATGAGTGCGGGGTTTTGATCATTGGTGAGGGCATGTACTAATAAGTTTTTTAGCGACCCGCCCCAACCCGCTTTTTTCACCCCCTTAGGGATTGAATTTTGAGAAATCCTTTCTTAGTGGATGCCTACACTGTATAAGCTATGTATTTGCAAAATTTCAAGTCTCTAGACCCAGCGGTTTAGGCTGTGCGTTGATACATCAGCAATCAGTCAGTCAGTTTATCATTTTATGTATATAGATTATCAGTCTTTCTCTACTATATTATGCATGTATTATATACATAAACCTTCCTCTTGAATCACTCTATTTATTAACACCGCATCAAAATCCGTTTAAACATCTAAGCATACATAGGGACAGACAGACGGGCAGCGCCTTTTTTATACTATGTAGTGACAGTGAAGTGATAACGTAAGAAGCGTAAACACAAACAGTATGCTAAACAATCAGCACTAACAGGTTGATAAAGTTGTAGTGTAGTCGGAACTACTGTTTCGCGACTAAAAGCCTACAGCGCACAAAGCCCACTCATCTCGAGCATAGAAGCTAATTAATTGGCTTACTGGCTTGAAGTACTGTCTATTGACTCTTGGAGTCTGCTGTGTATAAGCCGTAGAGCCGACTATTTAAGCTTGTATTTTGAGTTCAAGCGGGTCTGCGGATTATTAACGTGTTTTGTTGAGATTTTCTAATTTGTGTTTTGTTGTGAATTATCTTAAAATAGTGTGAGTAGGTCGTAATAATGATTATGTACTAATGTGTATTTTTTTTATTTGTCTTTATTATGGAAAACAAACAGCTTATACTATAAAATTTTATAGATATTACATTCAATATAAATATCACAGTTGGCCAACAAAGTATCAAAGTTAAAGCTCTTAACCTCTCAAACCAAGAATCATAGACACAATTAATTTTAAATTGTTACACATCTTTACCAAAAGGAAACAACTAGGAATACAACTGCGAAAAATGTACTGGCTGATAGGGCCGAGATCTAAACTTAGCCTGGATAATAAACTCCTACTCTACAAAGTTATCATCAAACCCATATGGACTTACGGAATACAACTGTGGGGAACAGCATCTCACTCAAACATCGAAATTATACAGAGGTTTCAGTCCAAAACCTTAAGGATGATCACAGGAGCCCCTTGGTACATCTCTAACGAAATACTACACCATGATTTGAATATTCCAATGGTCAGATGCCTAATAAACGAGATAACAAAGAAATATAAAGCTCGACTAGAGTGCCACCCAAACGCTGAGGCAAATGCTCTACTACTCCAAAAGAAACTAGGAAGACTCAAAAGACACAAACCTCTCTTCACAACAAACTGACATCTACTGAGTGACGCTCATTGGAGCTCTCCTCGACGTGACCCTGAACTATCACAAAGGCTGCTGAATGTCCGTAGGCGACAGATTGCACATTAAAGGAGTTAAAAAAAAAAAATAAAAAAAAAATGTTACGGTGCGCATTGAAACCGTAGCTATGTAGTACAAGGTCTAGTTGTCTAAATGGTAGGTGTATAGCAAGTTTTCTTATCTATAAATTAAGTACCGAAATATCATGGAAATATCACTCACTCACTGTTTTCCATCTAAGTTTCATTACGAGATATTTAATTTGAAACCGTTTTATTTCGCAATGATAGACAACGACAACGACACAGACAACTGGTGATCATAGGTTGAACACATTCAAAATGCAAACGGCGATTTCAAAGTGAAGTAGTAACCAAATGTGATTTGACGCTGTTGTTCAAAGATTGTTTTGAATAGTAAGTGGGCCTGCTGATTACTTACAAAATTTTAAAAAGTATAATTGTTACTTACTTGAAATTTTGATTTTAGATTTCGCATAGAGAATAGGAAGGTATTCACTAAGAAAAGATTTAGAGAAGATCCCACGGAACAGGAAAAAACTGGCTCTATGGAGGCAACGCTGCTTGGCACCCGCTAGCTAATACGCCTTGGTCTAGTTGATAAATATTTTAAAAATAATACTGATTTAATCCTATCCAAATCTACTATATAAAAATAAGTCGGGTTTTCCTTCCTGACGATTTAACTCCAGAACTGACGAACCGATTTCCACGGTTTTGCATTCGTTGGAAAGGTCTAGGGCTCCGCAAGGTTTATAGCAAAGAAAATTCAGCATTGCCCCGTGCGAAGCCGGGGCGGGTCGCTAGTATTATATAAATATTCCATTCCGTATCGGTATTTCAAAAACAAACACGAATAAACGAATACACAATGTTTTCCTACAATAAGTTGGGCTATAATTATCCCGAAAAGTTTTTGGGTAAGGTTTTCTGTGGGTTGTTTGCCTTAAATAATATTATCTGCCGAAATAAAAGCAACAAGTGAATAAAGTTGTCGTAAGTGAATTATACTATATAAACTCACTCGTCTGAAAGGAGCATTTAAGTGTTTTTGGACCTTTTCACATTTTAAAAGTTCGTAAATAAGTGTTACGTAAGTACTAAGTAGTAAGTTTTTTTTATATTGTAAACTAGCGTTTAGCGTTTTGCCCGCTTCTCGTGTTGAACACGATCTCTTTTGTATCGAAACTTTTTTAAGAAAAACGCAACGCAACCAATAAAATTGAAAAAAAAACTCACTTGTGAATAATAGTAATGAAAAAGTCACAGTTTGATTACAGGTGTCATTATGTGCCTGATTGCAGTGAAATTATAACCACTTTATGAGCAAGTGTGTTAAAAAAGGAGTTTATTGTATGCTCACAATTGGCCAGTCAAAATAAAAAAAAATGTATATATTTTGGCTATTACTGTAAGGTTGTATATTATTAGTTATAGTATATCTGTTAATGGATTTCAATGCACTGAAAAGAAGACCTGAAATGAATAAAGGTAAAGCGTAAATTTGATTAGAAATACTTTGAACAGTTGACTGTAATACCTTCAACACCTATTGCTACAGCTGCTTATTCAACTAGCTGCCATTTTTATTTATCTAAATCAAATTATTCAATCATTAGATATTTTCTTACAAACAACGCTTAACATTTAATTAAACTATTTAAAATTTCAAGTAGCTTTTGTAAGCAAATTCTATTTTTATCCTTAGTTGCTTTAATTACATCTTTTATTTTCGTTTTTACTAATAATTACGGACGACGGCGAGTCCTACGGTAATCCGACCGAGTTTGTTCAAGCCAAGTTTGTAGGTTACTTTATAATTAAAGTCTTTGCCTTAATGTTAATCTGATTCTTGTCACAAACCACTTTTAGCTTAATCTTTGATTAGATTTTCAGAGGTATGATATTGCAATTTAATAACGATAACACTCGTACGATACCTAAAATATGACGATAGGGAATCAGAAATGTTTATTTCGGGTTCTTATGAAGTCAAAAGTGTAGAAATCTAAAAACAATTGTTTTATTGTAAAATGGACAAGTAATTATAGTAAGTATAATAATTAATTTTATTATCAATATTATATGTTCTATTCGTAGTTTATGTTTGCAATTTTTGAAAAAGCGTAGTGATTTTTCTTAGCAAGCAAGATACGAACATTTTAATAATTATGTGCTAATTCATTAAGATATTTGTCAGCTTATAAAAGTTTTTTTCATATAAGGAAATCTTATTTTATTACGTCCTATCCTACCCACGTAGCTCCCACACAAATTGTGTCTAAAACAAAAACGGACCGCTACTCGTATTATGCAGAAACAGACTTTTCGCATACATCAGTGGGTGTGAACATGTGTACTATTATCGGCAAAATACCTTTTTATTTTGATCGAAGGCTGAATAGTTAGAAAGCAGGTCACGGTTATCAAGTAAATGTAGTAACTTTTTCTAATATGCCGAATGTTTTGTTTATATAATTGCGCCCATGTTTTTGTTACATAATTTAATTTAAACATGCAATCATTGATATTTAAAAAAATGTTTCGCTTCGAGGTTAGGTGTTTTTGCTGTATGACTTGCCGGAAACACTGCCGTGGCCCCAGATACTGGAAAAATAAATTAGCATGGCTGAATTTAGTGCTACCTATCGAAATCGTATTATTAAATTGGTTAAACACAACTAAAGTAATCATATATTTTTTATATTAATATACTAATTGGGGTGTATGAGGAATTGCGCTTATTATGTTACGCGTTATATAAAAAATACAACTGCAACTATTCAATTAACACGTTTTACGGGACTGGAAAGTGGGGCATACGCTTCAATGGGCCGGGACATTCCGGGACGTTGACAACTCGGCGATTGTCCCGCTTCACCTGCCGCAGACAGCGCCATTTCCACGTGATTTCCGAAGTAGCCCTTTGAGGCTGCCTTTGACATGAGACTGCTTTAGCCAGTGTGGATTACACGAATGTCGTATGTGTTATGTGACTGTGTGTGTGTGCTCATACTTTGGTTTGAATTGGAATTTGTGATGGGTCATTTTTGATTTTTTTTCGAAAAAACAGCAAAAAATTCGGAAAAAATCTTAAAATTTTAAAAAATTGCAAAAACTCCTCACTAATTGAAAATAAACTTTGTAGTATTTTTTCTGCTGTGTATTTCAAGTTTCAAGTTAGTACATGACCGCAGCTCCAAGAATAGATTCAGCATGTAAAACAGCATCCTGTGATGGACCCACCTTTCACGTTTAGGGCTCCAAAAATATAATAGTGAAAAGAGCGTATTTCCAGGAATGGAATAAATACCTCTTACCATCGTGAATAAGGTGCATACAACAGAATAAGCGAAATTCCTCATACACCCCAATTAGTATATTAATATAACAAATAAATGATTCTTTCGTACTTTAGTTGTGTCTAACCAATATTCTTAAATAAAGAGCAATAACAGTACGATTTCCATAGGTAGCACTAAATTCAGATATGCTAATGGGATAATATACATTTATTTACAAATAAAATATACATTGATTTACAATAATTACAGATAAAAAATGTCCTCCAAAGAGGAACCACGTGGGACAGTGCCCAGAAGACTGGCAGCATTCCCTCTCTGGATAGCTAGGCTGATCCTTTGACAGAGATAGCTGCCAGCCCTCTGGTCACCTGAAGCCTCGACCAAACGCACTGACAGCTCTTTGAGGAGCTGCCGCGCCCCCGGACCCCACGGTCCCATGGTCTCCACCCCAAACGGCACAAATATGTAGCCCTCATTGAGATCGGCATATTTGCGCCGCTTCAGGCGTTCAGCGGCCGCAGCCGCCGCGCCAGCGCCCACAGAGGTGGCATCGATGTGGGATGGGGCCAATGTGTCGGCACATGTGGCATCCCACACCAGCGACCTGCCATGTCTCCATGGCCCGACAGTCATACCATCAGGCCTCCCGCCACCTATTCGTGTGATGCCGTTAGGCTCAAGAATAGCTGGGATACCAGCAGTGGTGAGAGCCCTGCGGATGATGTCGTTGAGGCATGCATGGTGCGACAGGCGGCCGGCGCTACGTGCGCAAGAGAGGCCGTGGTGTCCGAGTCGATCGACAGGCTCCCCACACTGGCATCTATGGGGGTGGTTTGCCCTGACGCCCAATCGAAGACAGACAGCGAGGGAAAGTGTCTGTCTATCCAATAGAGTACCAACGGTAGCAGAAGGCAATGCCCGCAGCCAATGTCCCGATTCTTTTTGAGACACTGCGAAGAGACGAGCACGCTACGAGGTGCTGGTGCATGAGTCCGTTACATTCTTAAGCACCAACTCGCAGAGCGGCCCGTCCCAGTGCTTCTGACAAAGCGGACTGGACGGCAGCTCCGTCAAGTACGACAACTCCACGATACCCAGAGAGGGGCATATTACGCTTCCGTGGAGGTTGTACGCACTATGAGCAGAGGACAGAAACGCCGGTAGGGAAATACTGGAAATTTTGCGAACCCCCAGTCCACCAAATCTTACTGGGAGGGTGGCTTGGTCCCAGGCTCGCCCCTCTAAAGGGCTATTTAGAATTTGGGAGAGATAATTTGTAAAGAAATGTCCAGACTATCTAATAAACTATCAAACTTCCAAAAATGGGAGCAGCGGAGGACATATGTCAATTTCGGGACGAACAGGCAAGACCTTAACCTTAATTTCGAGGAGTCTGTCCGAGCAGTCGTTAAATTTAGAAATTTGCTCCTGAACAAAACTCGAGAAAGATTCATCGAGAATCGGGGCTCCTAAGAGACGAAGGGATTCATTTCCGAGAATTTTTATATTTGGGGCTAAATTATTGAACTGCGTTATGATGTTAGATTTTATGTCAGACGGTACTGACGCCGAAACAAAAAGCTCGCATTTTGAAAAATTTAAATCTAAACCGATTAAACGAAAACTATCCATTAGTGAACGGAGGTCACTAAGGACCGCGGATGCTTCGCCTCCTAGGGTTCCGTCGTCAAGATACCAAATATTAAATTTTGAATTTAGTTCTGAAATTATAGGGTGGATGGCGAGGCTAAAGATAGCTGGGCCAAGCGGTTCGCCCTGTTGGCAACCTACAGCCGAATTTAATAAATGGTTTTTGTGTATTAATTTAGTGGGCTTAGAATAGCACTGCCAAAGATATTTGTAAATTTGTGGGGTCTTTTCTTTTATTTGTGACAACAGGGCGCCCCGGTCCACTGAGTTGAAAGCATTTTTGACATCCACCTTCAACAAAACTTCACCACCATCATTGAGGACGTACAGTCAAGAGCAAGTCAAGCTTGACACTACCAGTTTAAGCTGAGCTCTGATTTGTACTGCCCGCAATAGAATACAGGGCCGGGTCAAAGTCCAAAGTGTCAAGCTCAGCGTGCTCTTGACTGTACGTCCGGGCTGCGTGTACTGCTGCTTCGCATCCTTCCTTGGTTCCGAACCCCAGTGGAATAGGGTCAAATAGGGACAAAACATTTGAAACATCAAGGATGTTTTTGCAGCGAATTTTGGAAACAATTCTCCTAATGGTGCAGCCCACCGCGATTGGCCTTATCCCTCCGTCTTTTTTAGGGTTCCGTACCTCAAAAGGAAAAAACGGAACCCTTATAGGATCACTTTGTTGTCCGTCTGTCCGTCCGTCCGTCCGTCTGTCAAGACCCTTTTTCTCAGGAACGCGTGGAGGTATGAAGCTGAAATTTATATCAATTACTCAGGTCTACTGTCCCTTGAAGCTGTGAAAAAATCAAACTTCTAAGCCAACGCAATCAAAAGATACAGCCGTTTATGCCGCAAATTTTCGACACTTGCAAGGGAATCAAAACCTACAGGGTGCTTCCCGTGAACTCAGAATCTTGAAATTTGGTACGAAGCAACGTCTTATAGCATAGATAAAGGAAAAATTACGAAAACCATAAATTTGCAAGGTTGTACGGAACCCTCGGTGCGCGAGTCCGACTCGCACTTGGCCGGTTTTTTTTTTCAATGCGACAAGATTTGCGCCGTATAGAATGTCCGTGATTTCGGAGGAAACCTGACCAGACAGCATGAGGTTCGCCAGGGACGCCAAGCTTTTCAGGAGTGCTCTGCCGGCCTCCCCCGTAATAACACCGGATACGAGATCCTTGTTTTTAAAGTGATTTGCAGCTTTTTTTTTTTGCAAACAGAACACGCCGCCTACACGGGGGCGCGTGTTCTGTATGCTCGTCTAACGTCTGCTCACTTTTGGGGAGCAGACGAGACCGGGAAATAATTTTGGTAATAATTCAGAAATACGGAAGGATATGCTAATTATTTTTTTTTGAAAAATTTGTAGCAACACGGCCGAGTTCTAAACCGCGCTATCGGAGTTTTCTAATGTCGAGTTTGTATAAATACAACTGTTGGACCGCTGTCCCCAGGCACGATCACGTCACCTGGCGGAAGATCTTCCCTTTTCACGACAGAGGAGCATTCCACTTCCGCTCCTCCATAAATTTAACAAATTTAACACATAACAAATTAGGAAATCGATTATGTGGTCGATACTGAACAAACTAATTTCAGGAATTGCGCTTAGCCTGTTACATATTGTATATTTTATATTGTGTGAAAATGAATACTATCACAGGTCGTCTCTATTAGAAAAAAAATATATATCTCACGCCTTTTGTCCCCGAGGGGGTTGGCAGAGGTATTATATTACTGGATATACCCACATTTTACTAGATATATTGGACCCCTAAACGTGATAGGTGGTGAGCCCATCGCCGGACCGGGTCTATTTATACATGTCTCAGAATTAATTCTGAGACCTGCGGGTTTCCTCACGATGTTTTCCTTCACCGTCGAGCTAGTGATAAATATAAATTAGAAATTCATTACATTTCACAAACTGCATTAGAAATTCTGAGTATGTTCGTACAGGAGGAGCTTAAACAAATAGTTATGATAGAATATGTGCACAATCTATGTAGGTGTATTGTGTGCTTATGAAGCAAACACCTCAAATAGCTTCTGTGGTAAGTTTTACTTTGAGTTTCCTGTTATATGTTTACCACAGTCTATTGTTTAGTAAATGTCCCAAATGATTTCCACCGTGAACTATAATGTTTTGGTAGATTAGAGAGTAGAGGTTGGTTTTAATCAATATTAATGTGAGTTTTATACCACTAAGTATCATTACTGTTTTTTTGTTTATCCTAATATTATAAACGCGAAAGTTTGTATGTATAGATGTATGGATGTTTGTTCCTCTTTCACGCAAAAACTACTGCACGGATTTAGATGAAACTTTACAATAATATAGCTTATACATCAGAATAACACATATATTTTAGTCTGTTATATTTATATTTTAAAATATATTGTATACTAGCAGCGCCCCGTGGTTTCTAGTAGATAGTATAGTAGAAAGTAGGATTTTTTGTAAAGATTCATCCAGTCACTTCAATCCTATACTATATAATACAGTAATAATACTTACTACTAATATTATAAAGGCGAAAGTTTCTGAGGATTTTGTTGAAAATTTACAGTGATATAGCTTATACGTAAATAAAAAAATAAAAAATAAATAATCTCACGCCTTTCATCCCCGAGGGGGTAGGCAGAGGTATTCCATTACTGGATATACCCACATTTCACGAGATACATTGGACCCCTAAACGTGATAGGTGGTGAGCCCATCGCCGGACCGGGTCTATTTACACATGTCTCAGAATTAATTCTGAAACCTGCGGGTTTCCTCACGATGTTTTCCTTCACCGTCGAGCTAGTGATAAATATGTACGTAAGTTTTGAAAAACTCATTGGTACATGCCAGGATTCGAACCCGAGCCTCACTGATTTTCGGCCGGCTTTTTAACCTTATACGTATGTTACGTTATTACGTTACATTTAGGGCTCGAATATTCTCGTGAAAATTGGGTATTTCCAGAAATGGAATACCTCTGCCCCTACTCTTGGGGATAAAAAGCGTGAGATTATTATGATTATTATAAAGCTTATACAACAGAATAACAGGGCACTTTTTATCTAGAAACGCGGGCGAAGTCGCGGGCCAGAGCTAGTAGGTTATAAGATGACTTTGTATATTTTATTGTCTCAGATATGGTAGGCCAATACGGCATCTACTTTAATAATATTGTATGTTAAATACTCAAAATTATCAAACTTCACGTGTTAAAATAAACGTTATAATAGACGTTCTTAGTAGCGGTGTACACTTTAATTGTGTTATAAGACATATACCTAATTCATTTCCAATAGGTATATATATGTAGTATATAATAAAGTCGCACTCCGCGTCTGCCTGTCTGTATAACCGCTAACTCCTAAACCACGAAACGGATTATGATGCAATTTTCGTGAATAGAAGGCATAATAAGTGAGGAAGGTTTTTGTATAATATTATAAACCGAAGCAAAGCAAGGGTGGTTCGCTAGTGAATTATAAGTTTAATTCTTGATCACAAATTTTTAACTAAAGAGCATTTCTATTTTAAACTAGAGAGAACATAGAATTTATTGCATAAGATATTTCGCCTAGAATCACTATTTATTTGGGTCTCCAGGACCCGTTGATCCTCGTTGTCCTGGTTTTGCTAATGCCGGGACGTTAGGCTACAGATTTATATTCCCGGATAGAAGACTTTATTTTAGTCCAAACCTGACACTGCAATTTATACTCTCTGACTGCTTTGTTAGTCCACTAGCAGCGGCCCGCGGTTTTACCCTAGGTTTTATAAAGGTTCTTTTAATGAAGAAAGTGAGCACTCCGAAGGGAGGATACTCCCGGGAATGAACAGGATCCGAGCGGGAAACTCCGCTAGAATGTTAATGTTCTGCTTCATACGCTCTTTGTTAGTAGAGCCTTGAAGTTAGTCTGTTAATCTACACTCTACACTATATTATAAGTGGGAAGATTAGTATATTCGTATTTCTGTATGTAAGCTGCAATATCTCTGAGTAACCTAGGCTATAATTTGTCACAGTATGCCCACGGGAACGGGAACTACGCGGGAGAAACCGCTGGTAGAAAATTAATTAGTCAGTATCATTATGTATTCATTATTATAACCACTTTGTTCGATTAAACCGAACACCTAAATGTAATAAAACTTCTTAAACTCCCAATTTGTGGAAACTCCGCAATAAATTACCCGTGAATCTAGTAAATAAAATAGTAAAACAAACAAGATTGCAAAACGAAAGCTTCCTTGATTCCGGTGTAAGGAGGCGTAATAGGGCAGGACAGCTGGGGCGCTAAGGTCGGAATTATAAAAATTATAAAAAAAATTATTTTTCCATTTCTATGTAATTTTTCTAATTTATCGCACATGTCTCAATACTTCATGAACTACGTACCCTCGATAATATCATCTACATTATCACAGCCACTATTGATATATATTTAGACGCATTACTCTGTGATACCCTATGTTTTAGTAGACCTTTATTTGTAACATATTTTTTATTAGTGAAAATAAATATGTATTTGTTTCTTATTTATTCCTTATAACCCAGTGAATAGAGAGCTTATACCTTACAAACGGTCCGGTAGTTCTAAATTTTTTACATGTTGTCTAGGATGGTTGTTAAGTGTTTAAAATGCAAAATGCACAATTCCCCCCCTCCGCGCCCTCCGCCATCTTGAAAAAACCGAAAAAAAATCGGCACTTTTTTTAGATTTTCACTTATATCTTTGTTTCGGTGCATTTTAGCTACAAAACAGTTCTCTTCAATGTTGTAGAGAATGAAATTCCCTATAATATACGTGTTAAATTTTGTTTGTAGGGCAGATAGTTCACGAGATATGATATTTTAAAAAAGATAAAAAAATACGCATTTTGTCAAACTTTTTTTCAAATTTTTCAAACTTCTAACTTTAGAACGCTGTAATTCAAGTTTGACCTATTTGAGAAAAACAAGTATTAAGAATAAAAATTGTAGGGAATTTAATTACCTACAAAATGGATGTATACTTTTTTAACCAACCTTACGGAGGGAGCAGTAAGCATTAAAATGAAAACAACGGCATATTGTTTATTTGATAAGTTTGAAAAATTTCCGGAAAATGAGTATTTTTTTATATTTTTAAAAATATCATATCTCGTGAACTATATGCCCTACAAACAAAATTTAACACGTATATTATAGGGAATTTTATTCTCTACAACATTGAATAGAACTGTTTTGTAGCTAAAATGCACCGAAACAAAGATATAAGTGAAAATCTAAAAAAAGTGCCGATTTTTTTCGGTTTTTTCAAGATGGCGGCGGGCGCGGAGGGGGGGTAATTGTGCATTTTGCATTTTAAAAACTTAACAACCATCCTAGACAACATGTAAAAAATTTAGAACTACCGGACCGTTTGTAAGGTAACCCCCCTTATTTGGTCTCTATTCACTGTACTATTATACGACTTTCAATTTAAGTCAAAGTTCATTTATTTTTGTAGGTTAATAGCAAAAAAATGCAAATTAGATTTAGAAACGTCAATAGTCTAATCACAAGGCACTCGAAAATTTAATATTTAAATAAAATTTAGTATGATGCACTACCCTTTATTATACTCGTATATAGGGTAGTCTATACAATACTATACATACTTATATAATAAAACTGGAACATGGCCGTGTCTGTACATGTTTTTTTTTAAATTTCAGTGGTATTGTAGATACTTAGTTATCAATTTAGATATCAAAACTTTTTTTTAAATGTTGTATGTCTGTCTGTCGGTACACTCATCACGCAAAAACTACTGGACGGATTTTGATGAAATTTGGTGAGTTTATCCCCGAGGGGGAGGCGATATCCTAAATTTCACGCAGACTGAGTCAGGGGCAACATCTAGTTGTTATATAATTAAAATTAATGGTGTGTTAACTAGGAATATATAAAAGCATTAATTACATTATATAAAAGGAGTAAAATTTGTATCGTAGACCAAAACGGGGATCCTGATTACGGGCCTGGTCATCGCGCGTCAAAGCTTTTTATTTGACGCCATTAAATTTGCGCTCCCGATAAGAATTTTCATTACAAGACTTCGGAGCAATTTTCAAAACCGTAAATATACTTTATGGTAACATTGCATTAAGAGAAATATAATGGAGTGAGTGTTGCTGTGAACGATTAATTTCTAGAGCGTTTTTAGAGCAGTGATAGCCCGGACGGTTAAAGAGCCGGCCGAAAATCAGTGAGGCTCGGGTTCGAATCCTGGCATGTACCAATGAGTTTTTCAAAAACTTACGTACATATTTATCACCAGCTCGACGGTGAAGGAAAACATCGTGAGGAAACCCGCAGGTCTCAGAATTAATTCTGAGACATGTGTAAACAGACCCGGTCCGGCGATGGGCTCACCTCCTATCACGTTTAGGGGTCCAATATATCTCGTGAAATGTGGGTATATCCAGTAATGGAATACCTCTGCCTACCCCCTCGGGGATAAAAAAGGCGTGAGATTATATTATTATTATTAATTTCTGCAGGACTACAACCTCAATCCTTGAATACCCGACAACGTCAAATGGAATAATATAGTTACCATTAAACGTAAGGGCTATCTATGGGTTGATAATGCGATGTTGATCTAGTTGCCAAAAACAATAAATAGTTCTAATGAATTCATTTGTATCATGCACACAAACACAGACTATAAATTTATAGTGCTTTGGATAACTGTTTTTAACTATAAATGTAAATAAATAAAGATATAGGGTACGTATAAAGATGTAGGGTGTGGCACACTTATCATTTGACGGGCCGTTTGGCTCAGATGGTAGTGACCCTGTCTTCTGAGTCGAAGGTCACGGGTTTGATCCCGCTCGGGGTCAACATTTGTGTCCGTGAACATGTCTGGTGGCAATATTTATTTAAGTATGTTTATCAGTTGTTTAGTATACCTACAGTACAAGCCCTGTCTAGTTTAGGACTAAATAACCGTGTGTGAATTGTGTCCCACAATGTATTTATTATTATTTTTATGTATTATCAACTCCGGCGGATAACGCGCTTAGTCACAATGTATGATAAATCCCTTAATCTACTTCTTTACATAGTAAACAATTGTGTCCCGTTGTTTCAGCCGGAGCTATACAAGAACGAGTTGGTCCGGCAATCATCCACCGACAGCGCTGAACTAGAGTTTTGTGGCAAGCTGCATTTCGCTCTCAAATACGACCAGGAGGTGGAGGCACTTGTTGTGAAGGTTTGTATCACCCTTTCCGTAAGTTTTCTCACCCTGTAGCAGTAGTATCACTCGGTATCTACATCGACCACTGTTAAGTATGCAAGCAAGAAATCAAGCCGTAAAAAAATAGATATAAATGATCAGGCAGGACCTAACAATGTTTTCCTTTACCGTCGAGCCAGTGATACTAAAATTATGTGCGTAAGTTTTTGAAAAAGTTGTTGAAACAGTCAACAAAGTTGTTAGGGTTACATGGCCAGTGACTAAGAACCCATTTTTCTGGGGTAGCCCTAAATAAATCTTATTGATTAATATATATTTCAAAAGGTATCCTTAGACCCTATAATTTACCAAAACAAAAAACTATAAATACATTTAAAACTGAATCTTAGGTTGTGACCATGTAACCCTAACAATTTTGTACAAGCTCTTACCAGAATTCAAATGCGAGTCACACGCCTAAGAAGCGGGCTCTTTAACCACCCTTTGGTATCACATGGAATCCTTTGGCATGTTATCACTACTCAAAGAAACTTCACCAAAATACATCCTATGCTTTTTAACAACGTTTTTGAATATATAATCGTCTTAAATTACTGAAGATAACGTCATATCGAGCACGAATCGGAAGACTGACCAAGTTACAAACTACATTAGCGGGAATAACTCACATTCAGGTGTACATAGCCATTGTGTAAATAGCCGAGACACTTACGCTCCGTATAATTTTCCAACCCATTCTTGGGAAAAAGTCCTTGAGGGACCTACGTTTTGATTCGCCAGGGACGCCAAGTGGCCGTTTCGCTTCAGAATTTCCAATGATGAAGTCAAAGCCACAGTTCTATGAGAATGGAATAAGCGAATCCAAAAAATTCCAAGATTTTTCTTACAAAAACATTATTGGAAATAATAATATTTGACACACTTTATTTGACAGTGGAAAGGTTACATCTGACAGGGTAACAATGAGTGTATATAGAGTTATTGAAATAATATGCATACCTTTTGCACCCTAACATATTTTAGATACAATTCATTTATCTAGCGAAAAAAATATTTTAAGGAATTTTTTGTATCTCCTATTCCTAATTATTTTGATGGATTCATACTATTAGTTCTCTGACTCATCCATTATCATTGACGTATGTGCTCGAGCCCCGAAACTTCACATACATCCTTTGCTTTATTAGAGGTTTACCTATGTACACATATTTAAAAGATTCAGTTCAGTTGTCTAGATTTTGAGGTAGGTAATTCAATTGCACTTTGTTTGTTATACGAGTATTTCATATTTCATATTATTATATAGTAGTTCATATTATCCTTAACCGGTCAACGCCCAGCTATATCAAGCGATGTCGCAAAAATGTAAGTAAGTCCATACTATGCTAATGACCCTCGGTAGGTGAGAAAATTCAACAATTAGGTCGGTCAATATGAACACTATACTTTCTAGACCAGGGTCGATAATTTTTAAAACCAAAAAAAATAGTAGTAGGATGAAACCCATTAGAAAAGGAGGGGAATATTTTAAAAATGAAAGGAAAAATAAATTACGGGCGATCTGAGGTCGGGAAGGGGATGGGGGTGAGTTTTTTAGGGTAAAAAAACGGTTTTACTCGGTTTCCGGCAAAACTAAAAGTCCTATCAAAGAAAGTCAAATGGCAAAGTTGTAGGTAATAAAAAGATCTAAAACTTTTGTATTTACACTTTTTTCACATAACCTCAAAATTTATGTGAAAAATTCAAAAAACCAAGTTTTTGGTTTTTTATTTTTATCTTGTACAATTTTTTTTTATTTTTAACGAAATTTGGTGAAAACTTACCTTATTATGTCCCAAATACGCTGTAATTTATTTGATTAAAAATATTTATTTTTTTCACCTTATTTTGAATTAATATCGAAAAAACACCCTAATTTTCAATCGAAAATTCACCCGTCAAAATATCAGCTTTTTTTAAAAAGTTGGTATGTTTTCTGTTCGTTGAAATCTCTACTTTCCGATGGTGAAAAAAAAATATATTACTATAGTAAATCTTCTCAGAAAATGCAAAAAATCTTGTACTAAAATATCATTTAATTTCAATCTTTAGGTTAAGTTACGTTAAGCATACTATTTTTTAAAGAAAATATAACGATTTTTATTTGTTTCTATCTGTATCAATCAACTCAAACATAAAAATCCTACTACTATTTTTTTTCACTTTTTATTATTTTTAAAGGCTTCTTACCCTGGTCTATTCCTATTGATTAAGAATTCAAAATTACATCAAACGAAATTTTGTATGACGGATTTTTCGGTAGCCAATTGTAAGTTGATTGATAGCTTCTTTTCAGCTGTAAAGCCGAAGCAGAAACATCTACAATGACTTTCACTAAGAGGAGTTTCAAGTCCCTAAATTGAATAAAAACTTTCTCCTTTTTCAGCAAAAATGGTAATTGGTAAGGTCCCGTATTCCTCTTGACGTAATTTACGATTACCCAATTCCGGGATATAGAGGCAATGGCCTGATAATGGGACCTTTGCTAGGGACAATGAAATCGTGGCTGATTTATACCGAATTCCAAATTATAACATAGTTGTGCGCGTTTTCACCCGCGTAGTTCTCGTTCCCGTAGGAATACGGGAATAAAATTTAGCCTATGTTACTCAGGGATCTTCTAGCTTTCCATTAGTGATAGAACTTTTAAAATCACTATAGTAGTTTTTGAGTTTATTTGTAATAAAGATACAAAAATACAAATATTTGCTCTTTAGAGCCTTACAGTTAAAGAGCACGTTTCTCATGATGATAATCAGTGAGGCTCAGGTTCGAATCCTGGCACATGCCAGGATTCGTACATATTACGTACATATTTATCACTAGCTCGACGGTGAAGGAAAACATCGTGAGGAAACCCACAGGTCTCAGAATTAATTCTGAGGCATGTGTAACTCACCCGGTCCGGCGATAGGCTCACCACCTATCACGTTTAGGGGTCGAAAATTCTGGTGAGAAGTGGGTATCTCCAGAAATGGAATAACTTTGCCTACCCCGTTATCCGTACCCCCTCGGGGATAAAAGCCGTTAGATTATTTATTTTTTATTTCTTTCCTCTTTATAATATTCGTATAGAAAGGTTTAGTTGCACGATTTTGTGAGTAATTACGGTACGGCATCAGTTTTCTGGTAGTAGTGCAATTAGTGGAGCACTCTGGAGCAATATCTTACAATTGCGGCGATATTCCTTCTAATTGCTCCATATATTGGACAAAGACCCATATGAAACTTCACCATAGCCTGCGTTAGTTATTCAATTGAATTGCTAGTGTATTCCTCCATACTGCTCCTACTAATATTATAAACGAGACAGTCTGTGAGTATGGATGTATGGATGTTTGTTGCTCTTTCACGCAAAACTACTGACCGGATTTTGAAGAAATTTGCAGTTATATAGCTTATACATCCGAATAACACATAGACTATATTTTAACTCCGTAATCCCACGGGATCGGCAACTACGCGGGTGAAACCGTGGGGCTCTGCTAGTTGCTAAATATAGGAATCCTCTAATATTTTCTGGATGTGTGAAGAAGTCATAATCGGCCATCATTATTCAAAGTTTGTATTTGACGGACCTGTTGGCTCATTGGCTACTGACCCTTCAGAGTCAGAGGTCGCGGTTTTGGTTCCTGCCCGGGACCAAATATGGTGTATATGAACATGTATGTTGTTTTCTCTGGGTGTTTATATGTATTTAATACCCTAGAACAAGTTCTTCCAAGTTTGAGACTAACTCCCGGTTTTTGAAAGGAAAATCAAACAAAAATTATCTGAAAGACTGTTAAACATCATGAGCTGTTCTGATTGATTGAATAAAATCATAACACTTTTCAACAACCAATCCTAGATTTAACAGTCTGCTGATACTTTTAGTTTCATTTGCATTTAGGAAATCGATGTAAATAACCGTACCTACATGTGAATGATGTCACAGTTTTTTGTTATTTTAGAAGCCCGGACAAAAGGCTATCCAGTAACAAAAGTTTTGTTTTAGATCTTCGAAGCCCGCGACCTGCCCATCAAAGACGTATCCGGCAGCAGTGACCCGTACATCAAAGTTTTCCTGCTACCAGACCGCAAGAAGAAATTCCAGACCAAAGTTCATCGCAAGAATCTCAATCCGGTTTTCAACGAAACATTCCTGTTTAGGTGAGTCCCCACTATTGAGCATCGATGAAATCGGAGCGATCAGGCCTCCGCGAAGCGGGAACGAAACAAAGATATTAAAAGGATGAGTTATATTCTTACCGCGCGCGTTTGAAAATTAAACCGCTACGAGTGGCTACAACATGTACATACTTACTTCTTAGCGTATTTATAGGATACGATAATGACGGCGAAAGATGATTCGGAACGAATAATAAAGAAAGAAACAGCGGTCAAGAGTTGCGCTAGAAATACGATTAGGTGAATAATGAAAAATACAAACATTGCAACCAAATAAAATTAGGTTAATTACCTACATTTGGCGGCCTCATTTTCCGCGTTCTAGCAACATATCTACGTATTTTTATATGCAATATCTTTGGAGCGAAAGTTAAACGTCCGCGGTGCGGGACTTTCTAGTGATGATGGTGTAGGGATTGCAATACGATCCAGTGGATCCAGTATTTCGGTGGATCTGGTATAGTTTGGCTATCTACTGGATCCGGCAATATCTACTGGATCTGTCCCCCATTCACCTTGATTTGATTGGACTTAGACAATTTTATACATATATGCCTCGCAGATTTAATATACAAAAGAGTGAACTGGTACTAAAGGTAGTGTTGTGAGTTCTTCTCAGCTAACACAAAGTCCGAAAAGGTAGTAGCTGCTGATTAGACTGAATTGACGTAATATGGTATTGTATGCTTACGCGGATTCGTCTACGAATCTCGACGACTCTTTTGCGCCTATTTTGTGTGATGGTGGGAATGGCTCTTCTCTTGCCATCCCAGCTCCTCCAAGAAAGCCCAGAATTCGGGTCCTTGAGGGCGTCGAGTCCTTGAGTGCGAGGGGATCCAAGGTGCTTTGCCTTGCCCGGTATTGGGCTACGCGTTCGCACTCCAACAGCACGTGGATATATTCAGCTGTTTAGCCATGAAAAGGTAGCAGATACACTACAGAGTTGAGTTTGATGTCAATCAATTGTAATTAAAATGCAAATTTGAAAATCAATACCTAATTGAACTCCAAAATAGACAGACACAATTTCAATATCTCACGTTTCAAGAGACCCATTGTGCGTATTGAAGATTGGATCTAGTTAACATAAATATCTAGGCAATCTCAATTCACAGCTAATAAGGACCTTGTAGGAAATACCTAGGCTCATAGCCTTGAGAAATTGGTGTTGGTAAAGCAATATTGAGCTCAGTTAGTAAATGGTTGACCATTATAGTTATTAAAATTGCTTGAAAACTTGTTCAAAACTAGCTTTAAAGGAATACTCTACTAGAGCGCGTATAACAAACTCGAAGATTATTTTAGGAACGACAATGATGCTTGGAGCAGAATTCCTGCAGACAGCCGTAGGAAACAGACAAAAAAATAATTATGAAACCATTGTTTAAAAAGTTTTTTGTTGTTGTGTTGGTGCTACTATAAAGTTTCTTTCACCGCGTTTTCTCCACAAGCTTTCCGAAGCAGAGTAGGTAACTATTAGTATTGATTTGTGAATTCCACTTTTGATGATGAGACCTTGACCTTTACCTGGCTGGTCATAAAATGGATTTATGCAGGTTGTCCGGTTATATTTTAACAGCCATAAAGGCACGCGTCAATTAGAGACCGTCGTAAAACAAGATTGTTTTGGGACCGATCCATATCAGGCATATACCCTTAAGGGAGTGATAACCCCAAATGACAATTTAGATGAGATAAAGGTTTAGTGAACCTTGAATTTGCAGCTGTCCTTTCCGCAGAAAGACTGAAAAGTTGATATGTTTTCGAAGCTAATATTTTTTATACACTAGAAAAATAAATTGTGGTACGGAAAATGAACTTTAACTTTTAAGTCTTTGACAATAAAAATAACATCCAATAGCAACTGAAATAATAAAATGATAGTTTGTCGATGAAAAAAATGCTGAGGAATTTCGTGGACGCAAAAATAATTTCCAAGATACTGAAAGGTCAATAAACTCCTACTATAAGTAGTTTTTCACCAGACTGCACAAGAAAGAAGGTAACGTTTTGAAATCTTTTCAGTGCCGTTAACACGCGGACAGATTTTAAGTAGGTACTTGTTTATGTAGGTAATACTTACCTAATACGTACCTATCTCTTTTTGCTGAACGTGATAAAATTTTGAGGGAATATTTCAAGAAAATTAGTTAGCAACTGTTGGGATGCCGGACAAAGTTACAAGATAATGAAATAAGTTTCCACTCAACTTCGGCAAGCCAATATGGCTTAATAATTTTACAGATATATATATTTATAATAATTAACTAGCGACCCGCCCCGGCTTCGCACGGGTGCAATGCTTATAAGAATTTTCTTTGCTATAAACCTTACGGAGCCAGAGACCTTTCCAACGAATGCAAAACGGTGGAAATCGGTCCGGCCGTTCTGGAGTTATATCGTCAGGAAGGAAAACCCGACTTATTTTTATATAGTAGACTAGCGACCCGCCCCGGCTTCGCGCGGGTGCAATGCTGAATTTTCTTTGCTATAAACCATCCCTGGACCCACTCGAACCCACACAAAAAGTTTCATCAAAATCGGTCTGGCCGTTCTCGAGTTAAATCGTCAGGAAGGAAAAACCGACTTATTTTTATATAGTAGATTTCTATCACAAAGGTTTCAAATTTTTGTTATAAATTGACGGTACGAGTAGAATGAAATAGAGAAAGAGAACAAAAATGTTTGCTCTGTAATAAATAACCGATGTATAATAGTTGATAATAATATACTGATCAGTGATCACTGAATCAACTTGTGAATTTAAACACTGAAAGTACCTACAGTCAGAAAAAAAATTAAGCTCGTAGCTTATTCCCAAGGTCATCTGAGGTATTCCATTCGGACAAGGCAGGAAACTTCTATCTATCTATATATATAAAGAGAGAAGTCCTGACTCACTGACTCATCAACGCCCAGCCTAAACCCTTACACCTAGAAAGCTGATTTTTTTCACATATATTATTTTGAAGACGTAGACTAGGAATAAGAAAGGAATTTTCCAAATTACACCTTTAAGGGGGTGAAAAAGGGGTTGAGAGTTTGTATGCAAAACCTTCATTTTTGGGTGTATCAATTCGAAACATTGTTAAAATACTCCTCAAAACAAATAACAAGCCACGTGATTCTGGATTTTCCAAAAAAACCCCCCTAAGGGGTTGAAACAGGGAGATGGAGTTTGTATGGAGACGTGTTGTTTTTTACGTCTATCAAGTTGAAACTTGATACAAATACTCTTAGAAATAAATAATGAGATACGTGTTATTGGATTTTTCGAAAATCGTCCCTTAAACGTGTGAAAGTGGGGGTTGAGTTTGGTATGTTTGGAAAACCTTCATTTTTGGGTATATCAATTCAAAACTTTGTAGAAATACTTTTAGAAACAAACAACAAGATACATATTTCTGGTTTTTCCAAAAATAAACCCCTAAGGGGGTGAAACAGGGGGTTGGAGTTTGTATGGAAACATGTTGTTTTTTTACGACTATCCAGTTGAAACTTTGCACAAATACTTTTAGAAATAAATGATAACGTATACGTGTTTTTGAATTTTTCGAAAATCTTCCCCTAAAAGGGTGAAAGTAGGGGTTGAGTTTGGTATGTATGGAAAACCTTCATTTTTGGGTGTATCAATTCAAAACTTTGTAGAAATACTTTTAGAAACAAACAACAAGATACATGTTTCTGGTTTTTACAAAAAAAAACCCCTAAGGGGGTGAAACAGGGGGTTGGAGTTTGTATGGAAACGTGTTGTTTTTTACGTCTATCAAGTTGAAACTTGGAACAACTACTCATAGAAATAAATGATGAGATACGTATTTTTGGATTTTTCGAAAGTCCTCCCCTAAAAGAGTGAAAGTAGGGGTTGAGTTTGGTATGTACGGAAAACCTTCATTTTTGGGTGTATCAATTTGAAATATTGTAAAAATACTCCTCAAAACAAACAACAAGATTTCCTTATCTTCAACTTGAAACTTGGCACAAATATTCTTCAATAGTCTCCATACAAAGTCCACTTCTTTTTTTGAGAATTCACTATGGGTTCCTTATGGTAATTTATTTGTTATTTTGACCACATGCGTAGCCATTCATATCAAGAACTAATTCAAAAATCATAATCCAGAGAGTGTCCTAGGCTTTACAACACGTAAGAGAATAAGCGCAATTCCTGAAATTAGTATCGACTACTTAATTTATTTCAGCTATTTTCAATAAGTGTAAAGATTTTCTGAAAAATTAATTAGCTTATCTAAATTTAGGACTGCCTATTTACACCGTACTGTTATCGCAATTTGGTTAGACAAAACTAAAGTACGAATGCATAACCATCTTTTTATGTTAGTATACTAATCGGGGTACGTATCAGGAATTGCGCTTATTCTGTGACGCGTTAAAGGGTGTTTTTAATAACAAAAACCGGCCAAGTGCGAGTCGGACTCGCGCACCGAGGGTTCCGTACAACCTTGCAAATTTATGGTTTTCGTAATTTTTCCTTTATCTATGCTATAAGACGTTGCTTCGTACCAAATTTCAAGATTCTGAGTTCACGGGAAGCACCCTGTAGGTTTTGATTCCCTTGCAAGTGTCGAAAATTTGCGGCATAAACGGCTGTATCTTTTGATTGCGTTGGCTTAGAAGTTTGATTTTTTCACAGCTTCAAGGGACAGTAGACCTGAGTAATTGATATAAATTTCAGCTTCATACCTCCACGCGTTCCTGAGAAAAAGGGTCTTGACAGACGGACGGACGGACGGACAGACGGACAACAAAGTGATCCTATAAGGGTTCCGTTTTTTCCTTTTGAGGTACGGAACCCTAAAAATATAAATAGCATTGATAGTCCAGTCGCCAGAGAGCCCGCTTCTCATTCGCGAGGCTCAGGTTCCAATCCCGGCATGTACAGTCAAGTTTTAGTAAGGATCCTTAATTTTTTTTCGTCATAGATAATATACCTAGCCTATATTACTCAGGGATAATGTAACATTCTAATGGTAAAAGAATTTTTAAAATCGGTTTATTCGTTATTAACATACAAAAATACAAATCCTTCCTCTTTATAATATTATTGTAGATAGATAGATAGTGTAGATTATCCTTCTTGATATATTTTCTAAACGCAAAGGAATAACAAACTCCACGCGGACGAAGTAGCGGGCATCAGCTAGTTGTAGCTGTAGCTGGGCATAAACTGAGACAGATGCTATAAAACAAAATAAAGAACAGGGAACGGTCGAATTTCTACCACCGAACTATTATATCATTATCAACCCGTAAAAGCCCACAGTTGATCTAAGAATCTCGCTCAGGTGTGGGCTTTAATCTCCCACGGGAGCCCACCGCGAATTGGGAGATGGTATAGGCTAGGTGGCCAACTTTCAAGTCACCCTAGTAATCACAAAGAAAACTGACTCCGGCGGTTTAAAGTACCTTCCGAAACACGCAGACCCACTAAGGCTGGCATTCACTGACTGACCCCAGTGATCGTGACAGACACACTGGTTTCACAGGGCTACGAGCTCCTCTAGCAAGCAGTAGTACCCGTTCCCGTGGGAATACGGGAATAAAATATAGCCTATGTTACTCCTTGATAATGTAGCTTTCCATTGGAGCAAGGATTTCTGAAATCAGTCCAGTAGTTTCTGTGTTTATTCGTTACGAACATACAAAAATACAAATCTTTCCACTTCATAATATTAGCTGTGATATTAGTGTAGATGTAGATACGTCGTTCATATCACGATTACCATTAAACTCCGATACAGTTCAATTTGTTTTAGAAAACAAACAGTTCTATCTGAACTATCAAACGTATTTCAATCATGAAAGCTAATAGCCAATTAGTGGCGTTTGTTGAGTGTATTACGCGGTCCACATTGGCTAAGTCCAAAGAGATTTAAATATGGGCATAGAGGGGGCATTGGGAATATTTTCATACAAAACTTTGAAGCCTAAGCGTCATGTCCTTGTCATGTCAGTTAGTATGAACGCGAGCTGTCATTCGGTCGAAATTGTACTAGACTTATTCCACTTGGAATAACTTTTGACTTCAAATTTTCCTTGCTTTGTCGAAGTCAAAAGTTTTAATTCAATGTAGAGGCTTTTAGGTATTCTTATTGAAAGTCATTGCGACTCCACCGCTTCGGTATGTATAGTTGAGGAGAAGAAGCGGGACAAGAAACTCCTCAACACATTATTCTTATAAACAATCAATATAACACAAAGTACAAGTTACATGGTTTTAGTGCTTTGCTGAGCTGTAGAAATTTATAATTTTGTACATAGCTGGAAGGGTCTCGAACAAAGCGATAAACATGCATAAATACACTAGCTTTTACCCGCGGCTTCGCTTGCGCACGTTTATTTCACTCCCTTAGGGGTTGAATTTTGCAAAATCCTTTCTTAGTGGATGCCTACACTGTATAAGTTATCTCTGCGCAAAATTTCAAGTCTCTTGACCCAGTGGTTTAGGCTGTGCGTTGATATATCACCAATCAGTCAGTCAGTTTATCCACTTATAATGACTTAAAAATGACCCAAGTATAAATCTCTAATATATGGCACTTAGTGTTTTGTAATTTGCTGTTATAAAATATGTAACAGAATAAACGCAATTCCTGAAATTAGTTTGTTCAGTATCGACTACTTAATCGATTTCAGCTATTTTTAATATGCGTTAAATTTTTCCGAAAGATGATTTAGCATAGTTGAATTTAGTGCTATCTATGGAAATCGTGCTATTATTGCTCTTTACTTAAGAAAATTGGTTAGACACAACTAAAGTTCGAATGCATCATATTTTTTTTATATTAAAATACTAATTGGGGTGTATGAGGAATTGCGCTTATACTGTTACGCGTTGTATATCGAAACAATAGTCGTCTCATTCGAAACGAAATCGTATTTCGGAACTCCGATTCGTAAATATTCAGCATTCATTGAAAACGTCAATTGGTTTTTTCTGAACCTTTCTGAGGTCAACGTCCTTAACTAAAACAAACTTTTTTAACTTCAGCAGAACAATAGGCATCGTTTAACATGTAAAAACGGTTTTTGTTATATTTTTTTTCTAATGGCTGAGCTGAGGATGTGTGTGGTTAACCTAATTGGTTAGACACATTTAAATTACGAAGGCATCGTATTTTTTTAAATCAAGGTGTAGGCTATTGATGATGAAGTATTAATCCAACACCTTCTTTCCCAGTGTGGTGTATGAGGAGCTCCGTCAACGCTACCTCCAGTTTTCGGTGTATGACTTCGATCGGTTTAGCCGGCACGACCTGATTGGCCACGTGGTCCTCAAAGGCCTCCTCGAGTCAGCGGACCTCACTCAAGAGATCGAGTACACCATGAACATCCTGGCTCCACCGCAGGTAAGGGAATTTCTAATCAATCATTTATTGGACTTTCTACAGTAAATCCTACTATCCTACTAATATGATAAACGCGAAAGTTTGTTTAGATGTATGGATGTCTGGATGGATGTTTGTTCCTCTTTCACGCAAAAACTACAGAACAAAGTTTGATGAAACTTTATAGTTATACAGCTTACATATCAGAATAACACATAGGCTATATTTAATTCCCGTATTCCCACGGGAACGGGAACTACGTGGGTGAAACCGCGGGGCGCTGCTAGTACAATATAAATAAAATAAATAAATAGTTTATTTCGGACAACTTTGAATCCATAGAAGGGTTAGTAGTCTTATTCTAGGTTAGTTATATTACAGGTGTATATAATTATTTTAGTCTTAATATTACTAATGAATATGTACACTTTTATGATTAATAAACATTTACATCGTGATTTGACATCAACATCGATACATCTAAAACATTAAAAGCTTTGGTTTGCATTGTTTTTGGTCGTCGAGTAATGATTACTAGGTTCAAAATTTAAAATTCATGAACATGCAAATACTCAAAAGGATTTACTCGTATTACGTTGAAAGTTGGCAACATATCCATGTTTTATTGATCCCAATTTTCTTTTTTAATGTCTGTTGAACTGGCAGGTATTGGAGTGGTTGCAAAACTTTTTTCAATCACGAAAACATTCAGGGCTCCTATACAACTTTTTTATTGAGAGCTCCGAGAGATATGCCGTTGAACTTTATCAGGGCTACGTTTTGATTTTTAATACCCATTAAAAGGGAATGTTTCTCTTAAAAGTGCTTTGCTGTGTTTTTCTTTTTAAGTACGTGTTGCGTTTTATATTTAAATAATCCTAGAGGCACTATTAAGGGTGAAATCCAAAGAGATTTAAATATAATAGGGCATAGAGGGGGCATTGGGAATATTTTCATACAAAACTTTGAAGCCTGTAACTCCTCAACCCTAATATCATATATAAAATACTAAAAGAACATAAAACAGCTTGGTGGGGCTGTAAACATGTAAAGACATGTAAATATAGTCAGAAATAAAAAAATATTAAAACTTAGGAAAATACGAAAAATTATGAAAATTCAGTAAAATAGGACTTGGTATGATCGAAGAGATGTTAAAATAGCATAAAAGTTTCATAAAAGTAGTTATAAATTGGTTTCAGTAGGGTTCAGGAAAAACCGACTTGTTTAGTATGGAAAATATAGGGGAATAGTTCTTGTATTAAGATAAACCATTTTTCGGTTATAACTCCGGAACTATTGGAGCTAGAGAGATAAAAAGTATACCATTGTAATGCTATTCACGGACCCTACGATATACAAAAGGTTTCATCCAAATCGGAGATGGTCGGGTTTTTCCGGGCGGGACACGAAGAGGGGGTTCTGGCATATATGGTGAGGGAGGGTGCGCGGTCGCGGGGCGAGGCTGCCACCTCAACCAAAGGTTGGACCTAGGATGTATGATACATGGGTCAGTCCTGTTGAGCAATATGAAATATAAATAAATAAATAAAATAAAAATATAAAACTCTCATATGGCGTTATTAGCTTGAAGGTTCGTTAATAACAGAAGTTATGAGGACAAGGCAGGTATGGGTTCCCTGTCTTATTAATGGAATATGGTAGTTTTATGCAATATTCTAAACGAGCCTAATATATGAAATGCATGGCATATAAAAGTAAATAAGAGAGTTTGGCCTATGTTACACCTGGGTTTCCCTCCCATCTTAGGGCGGCTAACGCCGTCCGCTCGAACGCAAATGTCGGGACGAGGCAGGGGTTGTAGTGTTTGAGTTATTGACGGGGTGTGGTACTGTCCGAGTGGTGCAGCGGTTGTGTCAGTACGTTTCACCGGTCCGCGGTCGGTGTTTATGTCGGCACATACCAATGCTAACTTGGCGGTGGCGACACCTCCGTTCTTTAACTTGCATTATGACTTGCTTGTGATGTTGGGGCTTACGCTTCGGCTCACAATTGTCTTGTTCAACACTGTTTGGCGATATAGTGCGAAAAGGTAAAAAGTCCGGGCCTCAGCACTGCCTAACGGTACGGCACGGTGATCTTATATGGACTTAGTTTTTGGACATGTTCCATAAGCTTCGTCTGATGTAACGATCGCTTTTAAATATTACACATTGGAGGTAGTAGCAGAATGACTGACGACGCACCTCTTAGCGCTGTCTTGTGGTTCATAGTAAACACCCTGGGACTACTTCTGAGCTTTTTGGTGCTAAGTAACGGAGACGATGGTGTCGACTAACACTTAATTGATGGAGGTTGATAACGTCTCTCATTGAAATGTGAAAAGCAACATCTAGCTTGGTCGTGGACCTGTGCGGTGCGAATTGGGCATTAACACAAGTTATCTTCGAGGAGTGTTGTTGGTCTAGTACGCGAACACTCGACCAAATCTTCAGGAGTAAGCTCTTCGGAGTCTGGAACTGGAGTCATGTCAGTATTCGTATTGGCATGGTAAAGGGGTCTAGAATCTTGATTGGCTTGACGGGGATGTCTGTCATGCTTCTGTTGAGCTTGATATTATAATAAATGTGATACCACGAATGAACGAGAAAATGAGGAATGCCTCATATATCTTATGGTAACCATGTATTTGCAGAACGTACATTGGTTACTTCATACTATCATATGAGTGCGCGCGCGACGCGTATCAATATAAATTAATGGTTTTACCATTATAAGCTCATTCAGGGTGTGACAGCGCTTCTGATGGCTGAACGAGAATCGATGGCTCGTAGGGACCGAGGTCGTGTTACGACGAGCATTAAGACCTATGAACGAGTTGTCCTACGGGACTTATGGCCTTTCGGGGCTTACTGTAAATGATCCTGAGGTCTTAAAGACTATCTCACCACCAAGCGCCTTCGGGCGTAACTTTTATTATCAATATGTTCGAGAATGCCTTTCGGGGCTCACTGCAAATGATCCTGAGGTCTTAATGACTGCCGTAACTCGCCTTTGGGGCAAAACTCGGCACCACAAACGACTTCGGTCGCAACGGTCCCTTCGGGGCAAAACACGGCTCCGGCCGCACCAATCGACTTCGGTCGCAACGGTCCCTTCGGGGCAAAACTCGGCTTCGGCCGCATCAATCGACTTCGGTCGCAACGGTCCCTTCGGGGCAAACCTCGGCTTCGGCCGCAACAATCGGCTTCGGCCGCAACAATCAGCTTCGGCTGCAACAATCAGCTTCGGCTGCAACAATCGGCTCCGGCCGCAACAATCGGCTTCGGCCGCAACGATCCTGCTTAGGCGGGATAAAAGACCGGATGTCCGGCAAAACCGGGACGTTCGGGGGGGTCGCAATCGCAGCTGTGGAATGTTGCGGGTTGGCGATCACCGTAAGGGGCGAGGTGGAGCTCCTTACTCTTCCCACCAAACACATTTTTATTTCTTTTCTTGAAAGGAGGTGAGAATGTGGGGAAGACGATTTTATCTCGAGTCTGTCATCAGATAAGAGATAACAGGGGTGGGGAATATGAAGTGTCCTTCATGAAATATTGCCTTAGGCATGAATGGCGCTGAAGTGGGCAGCGCTATTAAAGATTAAAGCGAGCGAAAGACAATTTTATAAATATGCGATAGAAAACTAACAGTATAGTTGAATCAAGTTAAGATTTCTTTTGATGGCAAACGGTAAATCATGATCCTCAAAAAGGATCTGGATTACTATTCACAAAGTAGTGTCCTACACTACTAGACGATCAAATAAATAAATTACATGGCCAAAATTGCAGAAGTTATTTGTGACGGTGTCGACCTATTTAGCGATGCCTCCTGAGTTAATACTTTGGAGATCATCATGAAAGCTAAATTTTGAGGTCGTTTAAAATTATGCGTAGGACGTTTGGCGATTGTATTCGTATTCGTCTTTACGTGTAACATCAATACTCGCTTGCTATAAGATTAGCAGCGATTTGACATAAAAGTGGATTTTCTCTAATTCCGTGCAAGAGAACATGTTAACAAAATATTGAAACGATATATTGTGAATGAGATTCTTGCTTTGAGCTGTGCAATACTAGCTTAGCATTATATGATGTTTAGCTTGTGTTGCAGCGTATGAAATTTTAATACGTTGGAATTACGGTTCCTTCGTATAGAGAAATGTATCCATATTATAAGTAAGGTCTTAGGTTTAGTTACAAGCCTAAGCGTCATGTCCTTGTCATGTCAGTTTGTATGAACGCGAGCTGTCATTCGGTCGAAATTGTACTAGACTTTACCACTTGGAATAACTTTTGACTTCAAATTTTCCTCGCTTTGTCTTCTCTATGCCCTATTCTATTTTAATCTCTTTGGTGAAATTTAAAAGTTAGAATGATTGGAATGCAAAGTGCCTGGTGCTTAACGACCTCCTAACGACTTTGCGAAGTCGTTTTCCATACAAATTGCATTGTTTACTGAATGTCTAGCTGGTAGAACTTGTAATAACTGTTTTTGACTGACTGACACTTTGTGACGCTTGTCTTAATGAAGTATTACGTTGAAATCGCTGAAATTTATTTATTTAGAACAATAAACAATTACATAAAGACGCCGGCTTCGCACGGGTGCAATGCTAATGCTAAGCCTTCCTCTTGAACCACTCTATTAAAAAAACCGCATCAAAATCCGTTGCGTAGTTTTAAAGATTTAAGCATATAATATATTGATATAGGGATATAAGGACAGATAAAGCGACTTTGTTTTTATACTATGTAGTGATTTACGTATTATTAGATATGTAACCAGCCCCGTTGTCCCCAAATTAACACAAAATCAGAGTAATCACCAAAAACATTAACATTTTGTCGCGTGTTCCTGTGACATCATTTTTGTACGATTTTCTTTACAGGTTACTTAGTAGACCTACGTCCTACATGTATGTACGCATCTCTTAGAATTAATTCTGCGACCTGCGGGTTTCCTCACGATATTTTCCGTCACCGTCATAATATAATAATAATAATAATCTCACGCCTTTCATCCCCGAGGAGGTAGGCAGAGGTATTCCATTGCTGGATATACCCACATTTCACGAGATACATTGGACCCCTAAACGTGATAGGTGGTGAGCCCATCGCCGGACCGGGTCTATTTACACATGTCTCAGAATTAATTCTGAGACCTGCGGGTTTCGTCACCGTCAAGCTAGTGATAA